>OY730195.1:38514390-39733158 GCA_963422505.1 Pseudognaphalium luteoalbum | reverse complement strand
GTTAACACTGGTAATACAACAGTTTCCACTGGTAAAGTAAATAACACTGTAAGGAATACTAACAGTGTTAATTATTTTACCACTGTTAGACATAATAATAGTTACAATAGGTTTAACACTGTTAGACATAACTTTGGACCTTCAGTTAACACTGTTAGACCAAAATCCACTGTTAAGTCTAAAATTAGTTGGATTTGGACACCTTTTCAATCTAATGTTCCTAGATGTTCTAAATCTAACAATGCATCAAAATCAATAATCTTCAAGAAAGTTGATTACCTTGATGCATCAGGGAAACCCAAAGCCAGATTGGTTTGGGTTCCCAAGAGAAATTAATTCTCTTTGTGTTTGTTTATGTGCAGGGCAAGCCAAGAAGTTTATGGCATATCGACAGTGGCTGCTCAAGGCACATGACTGGAGATAAGGAAAAGCTACAGAATTTCAAATCATTTGATGGTGGATATGTAGCTTTTGGAAGCAATCCAAAAGGTGGTAGGATCACAGGCAAAGGAGTTGTTCAAAGTTCCAAGTTAAGCTTTGAAAATGTTTATTATGTGGAACAGTTGAGGTACAATTTGCTAAGTGTGAGTCAAATCACAGATAAAAAGAACCCTGTTCATTTTACTGACACTGAATGTCTTATTCTGTCTAAGGAGTTCAAAATTCCAGAAGATATGATTTTAATGAGAATTCCTAGGCAAGATAATGTCTATAAGTGTGACTTAGCAAACATGGCACCTCAACCTGATTTAAACTGCTTGATTTCTAAAGCTAATTTAAATGAGTCTACTTTGTGGCATAGAAGGATGTGTCATATGAACTACAAAACCATTAATAAACTTGTCAAAAACAAGCTTGTTAGGGGTTTACCTGAGAAGGTCTATTCATGTGATGATCATTGTGTTTCTTGTCTAAAAGGGAAGCAACACAAAACTTCTTTTAAGTCCAAAGCTGTGAATTCAAACTGTACTCCTTTATACTTATTGCATATGGATTTATTTGGACCAACAAGTATAAGTAGTATGGGAAAAAGATCTTATTGCCTTGTTGTAATTGATGATTATACCAGATTTACATGGGTTTTCTTTCTTAGAACAAAAGATCAGACAGGTGACATACTTAGATCATTTATAACTAAGATTGAGAACCAATTAGATAAAAAGGTTAAAATCATCAGGAGTGATAATGGAACAGAGTTTAAAAATTATGAGATGGATAAATTCTGTGATGAGAAAGGCATTAAGAGAGAATTTAGTGCTCCTAGGACTCCTCAACAGAATGGAGTAGCTGAAAGAAGGAATAGGACACTAATAGAAGCTGCTAGATCTATGCTAGCTGATGCAAAACTTCCTATGTCCTTTTGGGCAGAAGCAGTTAGCACAGCTTGTTATGTTCAGAATAGGGTAACAGTTGTTAAGCCTTATTTCAAAACCCCATATGAGCTGTTGTTTAAGAACAAACCACTGGTTAGTTTCTTAAAATCATTTGGGTGTCCTTGTACTATCTTGAATACCAAAGATCACCTAGGAAAGTTTGAAAGCAAAGCAGATGAGGGTGTATTTGTAGGATATTCTATTCAGAGTAAAGCATATAGAGTGTTCAATCAAAGGACCAGAGTCATAGAAGAATCAATGAATGTCACTTTTAATGAAAATACCATTAATCCTGATGGAATAGGTCCTAAGTCTTTGTTTGATATTGATGCTCTTAACAATGCTTTTAGATATACAACTGTCAATCCTAGTACAGGTACATGCACAGGTAACACATCAAGCAAAGCAGATGGAGTTTATGAGGATATCTCTGATATGTCTTCAGAACAGAATAAAGAGTCATTGGAGTACATTATCTTTCCAATCTGGACTCCAGATCCACCAGAGGTGTTATCTTCTGATCTTCCAATGTCATCTCAGCCTATTGAGACAGAAGTGCAAATTGAAACACCTTCCAATGAAAGTTCTGGGCAGGATGGTAATTTTACCAACTTGGAGCCCACCATTCCAGAGACATCAACATCTAATCTTCATGTGAACAAAAATCATCCTCTGGAACAGGTGATTGGAGATGTTAACAGTGGTGTACAAACAAGACAGCAAACTGCTGTTACTGAAGAAGAATTACATACATCTCTATATGTGTGTTTTCTTTCTCAAGTGGAACCTAAAAAGGTTGTAGAAGCTCTCAAACACCCTAGTTGGATTGAGGCAATGCAAGAGGAGTTGTTACAGTTTAAGATACAGAATGTGTGGACTCTAGTAGATCTGCCAAAGGGAAAAAGGGCAATTGGTACCAAATGGATCTTCAAGAACAAGAAGGATGAAAGAGGGATTGTTATCAAAAACAAGGCAAGACTGGTGGCACAAGTTTATACACAGGAAGAAGGAATTGATTATGATGATGTCTTTGCTCCTATTGCCAGGATAGAAGCCATTAGATTATTTCTAGCATATGCTACATTCAAAGGCTTCACAGTATATCAAATGGATGTCAAAAGTGCTTTTCTGTATGGCATGATTGATGATGAAGTGTATGTGTGTCAACCCCCTGGATTTGAAGATCCTAATTATCCAGATAGAGTTTGCAGATTGGATAAGGCACTATATGGGTTGCATCAAGCCCCCAGGGCTTGGTATGAGACTTTATCTGTGTATCTCTTAGTGAATGGGTTCAAAAGAGGTACTATTGATAAGACTCTGTTCACCAAAAGGAATCAAAATGATATTTTACTGGTGCAAGTTTATGTAGATGACATCATTTTTGGTTCTACAAATGATGGTATGTGCAAGGAATTTGAAACTTTAATGCATCAAAAGTTCCAGATGAGTTCAATGGGGGAACTCACTTTCTTTTTGGGGCTTCAAGTTAAGCAGAGTTCAGATGGTACTTTCATAAATCAAAGTAAATATGTCAAAGACATACTTACTAAATTTGGATACTCTGATTCGAAAGTGGCTAGTACACCAATGGAAACACACAAGCCACTATCTGCAGACCCTGAGGGGGAGGAAGTTGATATACATTTGTACAGATCAATGATTGGATCATTGATGTACTTAACTTCTTCTAGGCCAGATATAATGTTTGCTGTTTGTATCTGTGCAAGATTTCAAACATGTCCAAAACAATCACATCTGTATGCTGTCAAAAGAATCTTTAGATACTTAAAAGGACAATCTGATCTAGGTCTTTGGTATCCAAAAGATTCACCTTTTGACCTAAAAGCATATTCAGATAGTGACTATGGGGGAGCTAGTATGGACAGAAAGTCAACATCAGGAGGATGTCAAATTCTAGGAGAAAGGTTAATCTCATGGCAATGTAAGAAACAGACAACTGTATCAACATCTACTGCTGAAGCAGAGTATGTAGCTGCTGCAAGTTGCTGTGCTCAAGTCTTATGGATTCAGAATCAGATGCTTGATTATGGTTTAACTTTCTTAAACACTCCTATTTATATTGATAATACTTCTGCTATCAGCATCATTAATAATCCTGTTAAACATTCTAAAACTAAGCATATAGAGATTAGGTATCATTTTATCAGAGATTGTAATGAAAAACGACTTATTCAGATTATAAAAGTTCATACTGACAATCAACTTGCAGATTTGTTCACCAAAGCATTTGATGTGAGCAGATTTACTTTCCTGATTACCAGTATTGGCATGATTAAATCTTTTTAAACTGTCTTTTCATAACTATTTTTATACATCTCTATCATGTTTAAGAATTAGATGCTGGTAGATGTAATTGAGACTAACAGTGATAATCAAATTAGTTACGACTATTTTGTCTTATTCATTATCACTGTTATTACTCAATTACCACTGTATATGTAGTTATCACTGCTTATGACTACAACTGTAGGTTAACACTGTCAGTTGAATAACTACCACTGTTAGTTTAAACAGTTTCTACTGTTTTCATTATTTAGTTATCACTGTCAGTATTAATGTTAGTGTTAACTTTTACCACTGTTAGTATATCAGTTATCACTGTTTATACTATCTAGTTGTAATTGTTAACCATCACTTGGTATATTTCTATTTTCTTTTGCAGGATATATAAAAAATATATATATATATATATATATATATATATTAAAAAGTTTCTACTATCACTCTTATCACTGTTAGTAATACTAATAAAAGTTTCTAGTATTGAGTTATAATTCCTTTGGTCAGGAGTTATTTCCATCAACTAGTTATCACTGTTAGTATTATTAATTTCCACTGTTGTACACTTGTTTCCACTGTTAGTGATATTCTTTAATTGAAATTATATTCCCAAATAGTTTCCACTGTTTTCAGAAAAGTTTCCACTGTTTTAAAATAGTTTCCACTGTTTTAAAATGGTTTCCACTGTTAATGTTCAAATTGGGATTTTTATTTCAAAATTAGGTCATTGACACTAACAGTATAAATACTCCCAACACTTGTACATTTTCTTTTACGCTTTCATAACCACTGCATTCATAAACCCTATAACCACTGCTATCGCAAATCATACACAAATTTCTTCATGGCTTCTTCTTCATCAACCACACCTCAACTCGCTTTAGGCAAGGATCATAACATGATTGCCTATCTGGTAAAACCCTCAATAGCCAATGATTACGTAGAGATCATTGATTTTCTGCGTCATTCTACCATTCATCATGTGCTATCTGTCGCACCCAGAATTTCACATGATCACATTAATGAATTCTGGGTTAAAGCAAAGATTGAGGAAGAAGCAGGTGTTCCAAAAATTGTTTCTACAGTTGCTGGGCACCAAGTGGTTATTTCTGAAGCATCCATTCGTTCTTCTCTTCATCTTCAGGATGAAGAAGGTATAACTTCAATTTCTGATGAAGCTTTATACTTGAATTTACAACGAATGGGATATGAGGGTAATTTGGGTGGGTATGTTTTTCAGAAAACAATGTTTTCATACCAATGGAGGTTTTTAATTCATACATTACTGCACTGCTTATCATCAAAACGTTCATCTTTTGAACAATTTAGCAGTAATGTGGCATATGCATTGGTATGCTTAGCTACTAGCCAAAAATTTAATTTTTCCAACTTTATTTTTGCTGGTATGCTAAGAAACATAAACCAACCTAAACTGAAATTTTTAATGTATCCAAGGTTTGTGCAGATCTTTTTAAATGAACAAATATCTGACCTGCCACACTTGGATAAGATAATAGGTATCTCTTCCTTTAAACCAAAAGTATTTTCAAATATGAAGAGAGATACCTCTATCAAAGGTGTCATGTTTTCTGGGAGGGTAACAGCATTGTTTCCAACAATGCTTCCTGCACCCTCCACCACAGCATCTGTACCACCAACAGAAGCTGAACCAGTTGTTGAAAGAATGGAACAACCCATTCCTTCTTATCCCACAGCAACTGGGGGTACTAATGAACAACAAGGGAACAGATTCACTACAACCTACACCAGAAAAGCCAAAAGGGCTACACAACAGATGACTGAGGATCATGCTGCTCAGTCATCTCAGTCTAATGACAGGGATCATGAACAGCATGTGGTCCATGAGGAGAGGGGTGACCATTCTGTGAGGGCTGCTTCTACTGCTTCTAGCCCACTGGCAGAGCAGGACAGAAGTAACATCAATAAGACCCAAGCAGAGGCAACATCAAAACATGATTCTACTCCTGTAGATGATTTTGGAGGTCCCAGTACCAATAACCAAGGGGAATCTGTTGATCATACTAGGTATGATACAGGTTTTGATACACCTGTCAATGATTCACCTAGGAAGTCACATTCTGATGGTGATGAGGCTAGAACTAACTTGGAGTTGACAAAAATGATAGATTATGTGTGGGAAAAGTTTAGGGTGGAAAGGAGAAACAATAAAAAGAAGGATGGGCAGATTGCAAATCTACAGCAGAGGGTTTCTCAGCTAGAATATATAGTGGTCAAAGTTTTGAAAGAAGGAAAGAAATATGTCATGGTTGAAGGTGATTCTGCAAAGGATGCTTTCAAAAAGGGGGAGAAGTATTGGACTAATAAAGGTGATGATAAGAATGGTGATGATGGTAAGAAGGATGATGATAAACAGAATGATGATGGTAATGTTGGTGATCACATTGATGAGGATATAGAGATGGAAACACCAGTTCCTCAAGAAACTGAGAATGTCAATGAAAATCCTGAAGGTGAGAAACAACAGGAGAAAGTGAAGACTCCACAGGTTACAAGAAAAAAATCTATACCTGTGCAGTCTGTCAAAGCTAAGAAGCATAAAACCACCACCTTACCTCCAGTTCAGATTAGAGAACCTTCTACTGCACCTGTTGCTGCACAAGCTATGCCTAAGATTGACCCTAAGGATAAGGGTAAGGGTATACTGGAGGAAGAGCCAAAACAGAAAAAGCAGAAAACTATGCCTCCTGAAGTTACAGTGAATGATGATGAGTATGCTCAGAGGTTATTTGCTGAGATCAATGCAGATGTGCTAGCAGAGGAGATGATTGAGGTTGAAGTTGAACCTGGTAAGTTTGTTAAAATGACCAAAGCTCAAGTTGATGAGTGGGATGATGCACAGCTGAGAGAGCAAAAACAAGATGATATTGAATATCTTGTGGAACAAATTAAGAAAAAGAAGGCTGCAGAATTGAAAAAATCTAGAGATGCAAAAGCTGCTGCTAAAAGAAATAAACCATTGACAAGGGCTCAACAGAAAAGAAATTTGGTCTTAAAGCTAAGAGGTGGCAATATTCCAACTGCAAGGCTTAATGCTATGTCCCTTGAAAGCTTACAAAGAATTTGGGACAGGGATACATTTTTAAATCCAGAGGCTGCTAAGAGAGCAGAAGAAGCACAGAAAGCTAAAAAGAAGGCAGAAAGGGAAAAGAGTCAGAAAGAAAAGATTGAAAAAGAACTGGAAAAGGAAAAGGAATGGAAAAGGATGAGTGCTGAGCTTAAACAGAAGAGGAAACAAGAACTTGCATCAATTCCAGATTTACCTAAGAAAAATTTGAAGCTGGATGAGTTGATTGTGGTGCAACCTCTACAACATATTCCTCCTGATAACTCTCCTGGAATCATTGATTGGTCTGTGGTAAACTTTACAGTTCCAGTTAAATGTGAGAAAATTAGAGTTGAAAGGGCAGATACTTCTGTTTCATATTGAAGGTCATTCAAAGAGTTGATCAGGGTGATTGTTAGAGAAGATCTGAACAGAATGTATGAGATTGGATCTGAAAAAGAACTAAGCACCAAAAAGTTTGATAGTGTTTATGAATTGAGTGTTTGGTCTGGGATTTCAATGATGTATGAACCAGAAAGATTCAGATTTGAATTCAATACTTTCAGAAATGTGAAGCAATGGATCTATCTCAGGAATCCAGGTGTTCATCAAGTTATTTTTGATGATGCTACTATGATTTGGATGCTCACTGACAGAGAATATGATATGAGTTTGAGTTTGTTAAGAAGCTTAAGGCATGCTAAATTATCTGTCTCATTCAACAATGATTTGGCAGAGGATTTGGTATATATGATTTTGAATCAGATTCATAAGAAAGAGGAGTATGAGAGAAGACACAGAGATCAAAGATAGTTAGAAAGAGGTCAACTTGAAGAATCAAGAGAAACTTAATACTGTTGGGGACAGATTAAGTTTAGGGGGAGATTGTTGGGAAATAAGATTTCTGCTGTTATTACTGCTGTTGAAGAATACACAAGGCATTAACACTGTTAGTGTTGTTGTTACTACTGGTATTACAACTGTTAGTATGTTGGTTATCACTGTCTTCAGAGTTAAAACTGTTAGTTGAAGTCTTCATGGATTACCACTGTTGGTGAAGTGGTTACCACTGTTAGTAGAAGATTACAACTGTTATTGAAGATTGAAGATAAGAGTTACAACTGTTAGTGTTATCACTGTTAGCTTGTTTACAACAGTTAACACTGCTTAGGCTAGTTACCACTGTTGGTATATTAGTCTAGTAAATTGTATAAGTGTTAACACTGTTATAGGAATTACCACTGTTTGTATAGTCGTGGTAGTTAACACTGTTTATATATAGAATAGGAGGGAAGTCAGAGTTTGAATAATTATGGATTGTAACTGCTTCCATAATTATAGGAGATTGTTTAGCAGGACTCTATGTGTTATAAATAGAGATCCTTAACCTAGATTAGGTTAATTAGTTTTTGCGCAGCTTCAAGGTTTTGTAACCCTAATACAAATCAGTGTATTCGTCTTATATCATTAATAAGATTGAAGCTTTTTATAATTCTGTTATTGTTATTCATATTGATCTTCATTGTATTACTAAGTGTTATTCCGCAAACTTCTTAGTAATCATTCAAAACTGCAGTTATTTAATAGTTTATTAGATAGATCTTGGTTTATCATCTTTCATAAGGATCATTACTAGGGTTCTTCATTTCCATTCTAGCCAAGTCTCGTATTTCAAATCTAGGTAAAGAACTAAAGACTGCAAGCTTTCTTTCAAAATATTGAACACCGTCATATCTTTTTATTGCAAAAAGCTTCAAATCTGCGTCATAATACCAACCAATTATACCTTTCTTAGGTACTCGCTTTCCAGTAATATCGATTTATGATATCACAATCTTTGCCTTTTTCTTCTTCTCCAAAGGCTTAAACATCGGATTATCTTTATAACAATCAGGAAGATCTTCTTCAAAATCAGAATCAGTTGATTCATTCAGATATTCATCCAAATCTATAACTCTTTCTCCTTCTTCATCCTGAATAGTCACATTCGTCCTTGAAGGATTTATGATATGTTCATCTATATTAGCATCAAGATCAACACCTTCAACTAACCCAACATCGGTAACAGAAGTACAATCTTCAGGAGGTACAAACTCACCTTCCTCTAAATCATAATCAACTTCTACTTCAACGTCATCGATGATCTCAATATCAGAATCACTTTCAACATTCTTTTTTGTAATCGTTTTAAATAACACGAATTAGATAATATAGTATAAATTCTTTCATTGATTTCCCTGAATCAATCTAAGAATTTCCTTTATTTATCTCAATCGTACATTTAATCATTAATCTTATATAATTTTAATTTGTTATAAAAACATCTCAAATTCAAATCTTATATAATTAATCTTATATAATTTTCACTTGTTATTTATAAAATCACAAGTCTAAATCTTATATCAACATAACTTATATACTTACAAAACATTAATCTTTCAAAGATTATAAATAATATTACAATCAATCTAAGATTACAAAAGTATATCAGTTTCAAATACAAAATATAACTACTTCTCACCAGCTCCACTCCCACTAGCACCAGCACCAGCACCAATACTAGCAGACTCGGACTCCCCCTGAAGTGTAGCTTGCTCACTAGTCTTTGAAGGACCAGTCGGCTCACTATCTTTAGATGCACTGGGATCATCATCTCTGTCATGTCTCCTCTTCAGCTTCAGCTCATCTTCTTTGCACGCTGCCCTATAAACCCTAATCTCCCCCTGAGCTGACTGTTCCTGATGTAAACTCAAAACAAGTTCTTCTAAGTTGTCAAGCTTCAGGCGTTGGGCAGTGCAATCATTAAGCAGTGTGTTATGAATCTTCATCAATGTTCGATAAGACTCACTAACAGTGACCAACTGTTGTGCTAAAGAGAGATTTTCAGCTAACAACCGTGGAACCGATCCCGTCAATTTCTCTAACTCCTTTACCCTAGACTCCAAGGATGTAATCCTTTCAGCATCAGTCATAGGAGTTACTGGAATCGTCGATGGTCCAGGCGGTGTCACCGAAGCAAGAAAAGACTCACGAGTAAGCGGTGGAACGGCCTGAGATAAGGCAGTCGTGAGAAGACCAGCTGCAAAACGGCTTGCCTTGGTCGTAGGAAACTGTGCTGAAAGCACCAATTCGACAACCCCTTCTTTGATAGTCTGAGAAACCGATTCAGGTGTCGGTAACTCTGTCCTTAGCTCAGCCTATTAAAATAAACACAATTACATAAAGAAAAATAATTATTACAGAGAACTCTGTCTCAATTTCTTAAGTAATTATATAACACTTGTAGTACTAAACGTTTATCTCATACCTCAGTCGGTACAGATACAGGTTCAGAAACCACCGGTGTCACCAACTCCACATGTGGTGTATCTTGAGAAACTGTTACAGAATGAACTGTCTCAGTTTAACTCCTGATAAACAACAAGTTAAAATTATTGAACTTTAGATTAAAAATTTACCATCTCTAATGGTCAAAGTCCTCGAACGCTTCCTGCGTTGAGAAATAAGAAGTGTATCCTCTTCCTCAGGACCTTCGTCAAGAATACTGAAGTTCGGGTCGACTTCCTTAGCCTTCCTCTTCTTCTTCAGAGCTGGATCTGGAATCATCCTAGATTGATATCTAATATAACCAGCATCTGGAGGTGGAGAAGGAGTACTATCATCATCATCTGAAGCCGACTCACCATCACGGCCTCCAGATGGACCATCCAGTTGTTGAACGATCAAGGCTTTAGAAGACAGAGAAGCACTTGATTTTTCTGGATTTGCAGATTTCTCAATTTTGGGTCTTTGACATTCCCTAGCAAAATGTCCATAACCTTGACAGTTAAAACATTTTACTTTGGATTTGTCAAACCCAACTTTATTACACACCATCTTTCTTCCAGTACGCTTTAAGAAATTTTTAACTCTCCTTGACACCATAGCAAGTTGCCACTGGAGATCCATTTCTTCTAAGTCGTCGGGGTCTACCTGATCATAATCCTCATCAAAAGTAGCTGGATCATTGATCTTACCCTGGATGTAATTTTCATATGAAGCAACAAATGAAACAAGAACTGAAAGTTGTTGTTCAGCAGATTTCACACTCATGGGCATTTTGTGATGCTCTTGAGTATTCTTCCCAGTTGTCTTGCTTTTTGCTTCACCACCGGATGAGCTTATAAAGCATAAATCTTCAGATATTATTTCACCAGTTACTCCAGTATCACCAACTAGAAAAGCAGTGGTCGAACTGGACGAACTATTAGAGATAGAAGTTTTTCCATGATAAAGCCCAGGATCCTGTACCTGATCAGGATCATAGTCTCTTGATCTCTTTGTGAAATCATATCCGCGGAGCTTGTCAATTGCCTACTCCAAAGATATAGCTGCATAATGCTCATCGTTATCCTTAAGCATAACTCCATACATTTCACATTTTGAAAGAAGACCCTTAATAAACTTGTCAGTCTTCTCCGTATTAGAATAGGTAATGCCGTGGTCATCTAGCTCACTTAACAGATGGTAATATCGGGTGGTATATGCATCAAGATCTTCACCTTTCATAGCTTTGAAAACTATGAATTGTTTCTTTAACAGATTACACCTACCTGCCTTAACTTGAGGACTTCCATCACACCTTTTCTCTAGAGCTTCCCATAGCTCTTTAGCAGTAAGAAAAGACTTCAACTGATGGTTGATTTCTTTTGGAAGACTCATTTTAATTGAAGAGTGAGCTTTATTCTCAATCTGATAATCTTTCTTTTCTTCATCACTCATTTGAGTATAGGTAAGTGTCACTGTCTTACTACCAACCTTAGTAGAAGGTGCAGTATATCTATTCTTAATGCACATCCAAATTGATAAGTCATGGAACCGACAATGTGATTCAAATTTGTCTTTCCATCCATAGTAGTCTTCAAGTCGGAGCAATTTAGGTGGAACATTAGATTTCCCAACCTCATGATCCATCTCAATCATCTTACTTATGTCAGACATTGTTGCCAATTCCAGAAATAAACAAATAAGCAGAATGCTCAGTTCGCAGGAACTCAACTCGCAGAGCAAGTTCAGTTCGCAGACCAGAACTCAGTTCGCAGAATGAACTCAGTTCGCAGGGGAGAACTCAGTTCGCAGGGGAGAACTCAGTTCGTAGAGAAGAACTCAGTTCGCTTCGCAACTCAGTTCGTAGAACAACTCAATTCGCAGAATCTCAGTTCGCAAATTCAGTTCGCTTCGCAACTCAGTTCGCAGAATCGGCTGAAAACCCCAAAACCGAAAATTTTAGATTTTTGAACGTCTAAACCCTAAGATTTCGGACGTAAATAAACCCAAAAGCTTCCAGAGTATGATTTTGATCGTTTTTACGCAAGAAATCACGTACAAACAATCCCAAATCAACCGTTATTATCCGAATAACCTCGAACCTACGCGTATCTAGCCGTAGGCTCTGATACCAATTGTAAGTCCGTATGTATTAGGATCGATAACGAGGTTATCTTTAGGTATTAAGGTGCGGAATCCCTTAATACTATGTTTACGGATTGTAAACGGTTTGTTTCACGAGTATTAGTGAAATCAATAATCAAATATGTCTCGTATTGATTATAACAGTTGTTAATCGATCAATACCTAACCTTTAGACTATGTTGAAAGCTCTGGAAAGTTAAGTTCATTCGTAATTATCAATTGGCAATAAAATTTAGGTTTCAAACCTAATTTGGTTATAAACACGTCTCGGTTCGCAGCTTATGGGCTCTGCAAACCAACTCGGTTCGCAGCCCAACTTGGCCCAGCGAAACCAGTTGGTTCACCTCGCCGTCCTGCACTGCAAACCTAACTCAGTTCGCATCGCAGGTCCTTGGTCAACCTTGGTCAACATTTTTCAGCATTTAATATTTAACTCTAAAATGTTTACCAACCAATATATACATTACAATTCAAAACCAATTTACAAACTTGATTACAATAATCTCTAGTACTATTACAAACTAGATCTGTTGTCACAATAACATGTCCCAACATATATTAATATTTTTTCCACACAAAAAATATTGATTTTGTCTGAACCTTAATTTTTTATGGTTTGCTTAAAAAAAAGGTTCATACCTAAAAAATATTGTGAAGGAAAAAGTGTTTTCACCGTTTTTTTATCTCCACCCCTTATATACATATATATATATATATGTATATATATATATATGTATATATATATATATATATATAAGTTAGATTAGATGGAGGGTAGGGATGTGTTTTCACAAGATCCCATTCATATATATATATATATATATATATATATATATATATATATATATATATATATATATATATTGGGTAAGGTTCCAATGAGAACACTTCAAAAATAAGAACGGTAAGAACACTTCATATATGCATAATTAGCCAACAAAATCATTAGATTCACACTCATATATCTCAAATATGTGTAGAAAAATTGATTAGAATAGATGCGAACTTTCGAAAATACACAAAAATCGAAAAAATGATTGATGCACAATTAAAGAGATAAACGTGCATCAATCGTTTTTTCGATTTTTGTGCATTTTTAGAAGTGTACATTTGTTTTTTTATTTTATTTGAGATGTATGACTGTGAATCTAATGATTTTTGTTGGCTAGTTGTGCATTTATGAGGTGTTCTCACCGTTCTTATTTTTGAAGTGTTCTCATTTGATCCAAACTCTCTCTCTCTCTCTCTCTCTCTATATATATATATATATATATATATATATATATATATACACACACACACACATTGAATGGTTGATAGTTTCTCAAAATCCTAATCCTAGTCCTACAGTTGATTGTTGAAAAAATTTGGCTCATCACATATCTATAGAAGTATTTGATGTTTAGTCTCAAATTGGGTAAAAGGGAGCTACCCCGGTAAATTATATAAATCAAAGACAATAGATACAACGTTGAGTACAAATATTGTGGATCACCGCATGACTCTCTATCTAACACTATGACATGAAAGAAAAGAGACAACAACCAAATCGAAACACCTAGAAAGATCACCATTGTGGTTTAGTTAACCAAAACCACATGATGGAAGTATTTCGTATTACTATCCCCTTCACGAAGCCGATGGATTTTCGATTTCTGCTTTAGATATCTCTCTTCATCAATAAAGGCTTCATTGAAAGCCTTCAAGTAACAACTTGCTTCCTCCCTTAAATCAACCGAATCCGGGTTACTATCCAAGGCTGTTTGTGCTGCATCAAGTTCCACCATGAGTTTGTTGACTCGATCATGTAAGTTCCCTTGGTTTCTCATCAGTTTACGCAATGGTTTTTTCAGCATTTTTAATCTACATGTTATGTGATACATAGAAAAACCATCCACTAGAATCTTCCATTTTTCTTCAACAATAGGCTTAAAATCAGCCTTATGAACCAATAAGTTAAAAAACTTAAACGGTTTAGCGAGATGATTTTGAGATGATGGAACTGCAGGAGTACGATCAGATATCCAATACAGTTGAAAAATGGTCAATAAACCCGGCCAATCATACAACAATTCAACATTTCCCATGACTCTATCAATTTAACTCATAATACCTCCACTATCATTTGGTTTTCGATTCCAAGTATAGTATAGATCCATTCGATTAATATCCACCACTTCGATTTGTTCTACACATTCCTTATACTCACGCATGGAAATAGATAATCGTCTTGAAGCACCTAAAAAGAATCCTCCAAGTTAAGAGCAACATTAAAATAACCAAGTAAAGCCCATGGACTCCCATTAATAAACAAACTATGTTTACCCATATTGGCCTACAACTCCTCTTGATGAATCTAATTATTTTATGCATAAACAAACGAGCAAAAATTATTTATGGTTAGCCCGAAGACCGACTTGACAATGAAGCACCTGATTAGAGCTCGATATAAACATCAAATCCACCACCTATGGATCTCATCCAAGAATAATTCTTGATCCCCCAACACAATTATTTGCAATAGAAATCCAACTCCAATGATTAAAAACCCTCGAGCAGATTTTATGCAACTTAGATGATTGAATGTGGGATTCAAGAACTGCACAAACACACAAGTTATTTTCACGCACCACCTGTTGAACCTCCTTTTGTTTAGTTTAGTCTCAAATTAAAGAAGAAGAAAACTTGAATGATCTAAATGAAAAGTTATTACATGTTTCACTCATATTTTTTGAACAGACATGAATAGACTTCTTATATTGTCAAATGAAGTCCTAAAATAGATGACACCATTATAAAGACAGGATTAAGATTACATATGTATCATGAAGGTAAAAGTAATTTGCAGTGGATCGTAACATCCTATAAATTGATACTTTTGACTTATATAGCCCATGCATTATTGTGCGCTTGTACTCATCACTAATTTTGACCTATTTAACAACATAGTTTATAAATATTAAAAATCAATCACAATTCGAAAAAAAATACTTAACTCGAACAGATGAAAGAAATCTTTACCACATCGATTATTTGTTCCATGAGATCAAAATTGCATCTCTATTTGACTATCTAACTATCCCAGCAAGAACTTTTATTAGCTAGCTTCATATAAGAATAATAAGTACAATAATTTCATATTACAAACTGAATAATCTTAAAACTTCTTGTTAAGATCTAAACAAACAAGAGCATTAATTAGCATTAATTACTAACACAGTTAACCTCCAGGGGAATTTAAAAACCAATCAATCTCGAATAGACCTTCTTGTTAAGATCTAAACTAATAGTAGCATTAATTACTAACTCAGTTAACCTCCAGGGGAATTTAGAAACCAATCAATCTCGGATAGACCGGCCAATTTCCTTAGTCAAAACAAAGAAAAGAACAATTAGTTATCGATATCTCTTTATCATTACCATTATATATAAAACATTTAAATGTTTTACACAATGCCTTATAAAAGTAAGAACGGAAATTACTTCCATATCCCCCAAAAAATTAATTGCACATTCCATAATCAAGAAGGTTTCTAAATATATAGTAATATCAACTTCTCACTAATTTACATCACATAAACACTATATGTAAGTTTCGGTATAGAAAGGGAGATGTCATGTGAATTAACTCATCCGAATAACAAATAACCTAAATCTATAAATGTTCACCCACTAGCTTATAACTATCCGCCGCTTTGCGATGGTTACTTACTAGTTATATTATCAAGCATTTGGTGCATGATCAGTGTTAGAGATATACCCAAACAAACAAAAAGAACAAACTAAAGATGAATACGAAGCGGAAGCTATTAAATTCAAATTGCAAATCAAATTCAAACGAACCAAAAACAAACTAACAAATCAAATTCAAAAGGTACAAAACAAACTAACAAATTCAGATTTCAAAGGTACAAAATTCCTAAACTAATAATCTCAATATATAGAGCAAAACAATTAAACCTAATCCTAAACGAACTCAAATTACTAATCCTAATCCTAACGAAAACTCAAATACCAAATTCAAATTTACCAAACAAACCCTTGAAGTTTAAGTCATATTCCAACAATCTCCACCGTGACTTGAACTTCTTCAAACTTCGAACCAAACACATACCAAATCAAATTTCAAATTCCAAACGCTAGTGATACAAGCCAAATTCCAAACGAATCAAACGATCGATTTTCAAAAGCGGTCCGAATCAAATACCGATGACTTCAAACCAAACAATCAAATGCTAACCGACAAATTCAAAACGGTTAACCAAACAAAACCAAATCGGTTTCAAACGAACTTCAAAACAAACAATCAAACTCGGGCAACAAATTCAAAATCCTGACAAACGATGATCTTCAAACTAACAAATTTTAAACGATCGAACAAATCCAAACGACATGATGATAATCAAGTCTTCAAACACCAAATCGATCTTCAAATTCCAAATATTCAATTCAAATTCAAACGACCCACTTATTTGATAAGGATGACGGTCCAAATTTTCAAATTCAAACGTGATCCAAAACATAATGATCTAATCACAATTAGATCCCAAAACCAAAGATCGCTCCACTAGAAACCAACCAATAACCGAAACCACATTCAAAACGAAACCCAAATCTGTCCAGCAAAATCTACAAGCTATATCTCTCTACTGGAAGCTCAAATTAAAGATCCCAACGGTCAATATGTATTTCTATTTGTCTAGAACCTACAGTAAAAATTTCACGACAATCCAACGGTTAACGAATGCGCAGCATCAATTTTACTACGTCTGCGCAGAAATCGACGAACCAGAAAACCAAAAACGAAAACTAAACGAATTCAAACACAAAAGGGATCCCTCCGGATCGCAAAAAATTAGTCGACGACCGGAGGATGACTAATTCAAAGCGTCGAACCTAGCTCTGATACCACTTGTTAGAGATATACCCAAACAAACACAAAGAACAAACTAAAGATGAATACGAAGCGGAAGCTATTAAATTCAAATTGCAAATCAAATTCAAACGAACCAAAAACAAACTAACAAATCAAATTCGAAAGGTACAAAACAAACTAACACATTCAGATTTCGAAGGTACAAAATTCCTAAACTAATAATCTCTATATATAGAGCAAAACAATTAAACTTAATCCTAAACAAACTTAAATTACTAATCCTAATCCTAACGAATTCTAAACCAACTCAAATACCAAATTCAAATTTACCAAACAAACCCTTGAAGTTTAAGTCATATTCCAACAATTAGAAATCCATATCCTCCTACTTAAATTTGGCTGTAATTTGAATACATTTTAACAAATCACATTAACAAAATTAACATTCAATAAATAAAATATGTAAAAGATTATAAAAAGTAAATAACAAATTATCCTCTTACCAGACATTGAGATATTGTTTCAAATGAAGAAGATCGATTGAGAGGTTTGAATAACACATATCGCCATTAAATTATCAGATAACAAAATTTTGAGAACGGTGATCTTTAAACTGAAATCTCAAGACATTGACATAATGTTTACTCGAATAGGTATGAATGCACATTCTTTAGTCACTGTATATGTGACTATCAGGATAGAGGTCGTGCGACCTTGATGATGTTGTAACAAAAGTCTCCGTTTCTTTATATTCATTATACATGATGTCTTCGAGCTTCACGTTGAGTGGTTTAATTTTGAACTTATCATCCTCATATGGCACTTGATTCATATCTAGTTCCTTGATTTTGGTACGACCCTCGAGCATATTTACAACTTCAGACATGGTAGGCCTAAGAGCCGGAGACTGATTAGTGCATAATAGAGCGATTCTCATCATTCTCAATGCCTCTTCTTTATTGAAGTCAGAACCCAATCTCGGATCCACCAACTCTATCAATTTCCCTTTTTGTTCCAAAACAGCAGCCTTAAGCAACAAACATAAATGTGAGTGCATGAGTTCTATTGAATGATCAAAATGTTTTTTTTAAGAAATGAGTTTCTTTTACCCAATCAATAAGACAATAGGAATCTTCACTTGGCTCATATTTCATATTACTCTTTCCAGCAACAATTTCCAGTGCAAGAACACCAAAACTGTATACATCCGCTTTGTAGGTTAAGTAGCCCCACAATGCATATTCAGGTGCCATGTACCCTCTACAGGATGAAAAATCAAAAAGGAAAAGCATGAATTAAACTAAATAAAAACGAATATTATTAAGTAGAAGGAACTAGAAGATGAATATTTCTCACATAGTTCCAGCAACTCTAGTGGAAATGTGTGTGTTATCTTCTTCATCTAGCCTAGCCAAACCAAAATCTGAGATTTTTGGAGTAAGGTCGGTATCCAGTAGTATATTTGTAGCCTTGATGTCCCTGTGAACCATTTTTAGCACCGACTCTTCGTGTAGGAATGTCAACCCTTTTGCAATGCCAACACAAATTGTTTGTCTTGTTGGCCAGTCAATTTCCACCTTAGAGTTACCCTGCTCCTTACTCTCTGGTTAATTGATTAGGTTTCATTTTTTAAGCATTGTATCTTATATACCATCTCATTGAAAACACACATTTATATATCAAGCATTCATTTTAAGTGTCAAATATAAATTTAACATTGTCATCACTATTTGTATTGAGAGTTTTGGTTTTGTCATTTTATGATATTTAATTTATTGACTAATATTAAATCATTTTTATCATACTATGTGAAATTTATTACTTCAAATTCTTATGAAATGGAGAGAGAACAGGGGAATACCAAATAGAGCATTTGCTAGAGAATTATTCTCCATGTACTCGTAAACAAGTAGTAGATGGTTGCGTTCCACGCAACACCCATGTAGTCTTACAACATTAGGGTGTTGTATACCAGCTATCATCCCTATTTCATTCACAAATTCACGATTTCCTTGCTTTGATTTAGAAGAGAGTTCCTTCACAGCAATTAAAGTTCCATCTAGTAGTGCACCCTATAATTAAAAAAAAATATTAAGTATCTGGAAATGCATCAAACTTTTCCCAAATGTATATTGTATGTATCATACTTATGAGAGGTGTATTTAATACATCCAACTTTCAAAAACGGTTTATTGTATGTATTTTGATGATGTGTCAGCCGTTTACGATGCCATGTGGCATCCTTAGAAGATGACTCATCATCAAAATACATACAATAAACCATTTTTAAAAGTTGGATGCGTTAAATACACCTCTCGTAAGTATGATACATACAATAGACATTCAGGACAAGTTGGATGCATTCCCAGGTACTTAACCCTTAAAAAAGTTGTAGACGTATCAAGTACACCTTAATCTCTTCAATCAAATTATATTTATCTTCTACATCGAAACAAGTTACATATGAAGTTTTGCAGGTTTCACTATGTGCAATGCCAAAGAAAAGAAGTTGATAATTTAGAATATTACTTTGTAGACGGATCCAAAACCACCCTCTCCAAGTTTATTAATATCAGAAAAGTTATCCGTGGCAGCTTTCATTTGTCTATATGTAAACATACCCGCCTTCAAATCCAATCCTCTTAGTTCTGCAAGGTACCATTATAGATGTTACCAATTAAATATTTAAAATGTATATCCCATACCATAAAAAAGTATTTAGCACAAACTAATTAGTCTATCTAGCCTCAATGCCTTTTTAGGAGGGTTTGAGCGGTTCTTAAAAAGCTCAATGATCTTAAAGTCCGTCATTAACTTGAATCAAAATCATTTATACCAAAAAAATTTCTTCTTGGGAACATGATAGTTGCATAGGGCATCCTGACAGGGCGCTAGAGGAACGACACGAGAATTACTAATTGATATTTGAATTAGTGATATTGATCTGTTGGGATATGTCCATATCACAAATAAATATATGTCCGGATTATACGTGAGCCTATGGGGCCACACGCATTTTCACAAAGATACAACTAATGTTATTTATATATTAATGTGTTATATTAATTATCATTTCACGATAAGCTTAACGGTTGTTAACTAAAAAGTTACTTAATGAGCTGTTAAAACTAACAAGCGTTAGTTAATTAAGTAGGAGGACTTAATTGAAAGATTAACGAACAGAAAGATCTGGTATCTTTCATTTTCCTGTTGATAGGCGGCCATAGGGTTTTGAGAGGGATTAGGATTGTTTTTCTTTCAAGCTAAGATGCATGCCTATATAATGAACCCCTAGCTAGGTACATTATTTTGGCTCTCTTGGAAACCCTAAGCAAATCTTGGCTTCTCCTCTCCTTCGCGGCCTCTCTCTTCGGGCGATCAAACTTCTCCTAGAGGCAAGGGTTTCGATTTTGGTTTAAGATCAAAGTGATTTGTTTTGCTTATCGTGATCCAAGAATTAGCATTTAATTGTATTGCTAGATAACGTGTTGTGTGTGAAACCATAGAGGGTTTTTCCTTTAAAACCTCTATAGTTTATTTGTGCCTTGAATTTGTTCCTCGTTTAATCCCCATAAAGAAAAGGTAAACAAGGTAGTTTTTATTGAGATTATGTTACTCAAGTGTATGCTATACATGATCCTATTTTCCACCGCGTTTACTCATGATTATTACTTATGTATACATTCTAAGAGATTCCTCTAAAAGACGTCCCAAGTTCCCACAAGCTCCAAAAACTCCTTTTTGAGCCACACTCACTTTTTCAATTGATTTATCTAGGATATTTCCCCTATTTATGTGAAGGGGACCCTCTGTACAATCCTATGGATTAGTGCCCACCAAAGGTGGTGTCTATTCCATGGCTTACAAATGAAATAAAAATATAAACGAGCACCTTTTTCTCTTGATATATGGTCCCCTAAATAACCCCTCTGCCATGCAATACCAAGAACCGTAAGCGTGAGGCACAAAACTGCAGTCACAACTCCAATGGCTATGAATCTTCTTCTATTACCATGACTTGGAGGTTCGAACTCTATGGAATTCAATATATATTAGTCAGTTTCCAAAATAAATTATCGATTGATTATAGTAATTGTGATGAATAAAAAAAGTTAAAGAATGTGGACAATAAGCATACCAGACTCGATAGAAATGGCTGATATTAGAGGTCCAAACACTCCTCTCACAGGGATGGAAGTTGTACCTTTCCCAGCATACTGAAACCGGATTTCTAATGTTTTATTAGTTACAGGCACATTTGGAAGTTGTCTGGTTACTGCCTTATCGATACCACCTGCTTCATTCGTAATATCAAAATCCTTAAGAAAATTTACACCCTGCAAAAAAGGAGAAAGGGAAAAATAAAATCGAATCAATTGCATTTATCATGTATCAATAATATCTATGTCTATATAATAACAATATCGGAGTTGACATCAAAAGCTATATGAGTATCAAAGTTTAGCCCAAATTTATCAAAAATTTGAAAATAGAACTAATTAATTTGAATGTTTGATATATAAAAGGAAATGAAAAAATGGTAATCCATTTGACTCTAATTGGAATTGTACCTACTTAACATATGGAGGTTTAGTGATAAGAATATTCAACCTGGACATAAACATCAAAAGCACGTCTTCCAAGACTCCAGTAAGACGGATTATCTCTGAAAACTATCTCAGCAAAATGTAAAGTCACTGTATAGTTTCCATTTCCCAAGCAACGACCATAGTAAGTGATGGACAGTGGAGTGAGGCGGGCAGTTGTATAAAGTTGAGAACCGTTCATAGTGAGAATTGATATATTAGTTGCTGAGTATTGAGTAATAGTATTATTAGGATCCACTACACTTCCTGTACTACTACTTCCCCAATAATCTCTTGAAGGAATGAAGTTTGCAGGTCCAGCTGTATCTGTATCATCATCTGCTTCATAGTCTATGTTTCCTATGGTAACGTTTGGCCCCCCACAGTTGATATGAACTTTATAGTACTCTACACGATACATAACATATATAATTATAGAGGTTGAAATGAGAACTACTAAAAAGTTGAGAACCAGCCATTAGAACCACATGATTATGTGTTAGTTCACATATGATATATGATTTCAAATTATTGATGGACATGTTAGTGAATTCAGTAAAACCTTCAAGAAGTAATAGACATATGGGTTACTCCAATTTGCGAAATTGTTCAATTTAGTTACTCAAACATAAAGGTCAAACATGCAGCTCACCCTTTAAGCAAGGATATTTACTAAGGCACTTCCCAAGTTCTCTGCATTATATCAAACATTAGAAAGTTTGGGCTTAATTATCACTTTAATTAGAAGTTCCAAGCACTTTAAAGGAATTGAAAGAAGCAGGGTATAGATTATACAATTTGTTACCACCATTGAAGCTTCTGAATAAGTTCCTAATAGATAAAAGAGTTTGCAAAAATTTTAACTCGTATTCAACTTCTATATGAAAAACAGAACAGCAAAGGAAAGCAGAAACTTACAGTGAATCACGACAATATGTTGGCACACTCTCTTCACTAAAGTTGTTGTACGAAAGATCTACTTTACTGCATTATCATTTTTTTTATATATTACTATATTCACTATAGTGTTAAGCTCAAGAGCATACAATATTATTATTGAAATGAGTCCGGATAATATACCGGTTGTCACCTACTCCACCAATGATCCATTGAGGAACTCGGCCGTTGAGTATGTTACCAGTAAGATACCTAGTTATCCGGCCAAATAGTATTGTTAGAAATTTCATTGGTCACCATGATCAATCGATTTTCTCTGCTCAAACCATTTTGTTTTGTAACCAAGTCTAGTAAGTGTTTCACTTACTCTGTTCCTGAACTCGAATATATATATATATATATATCAGAGACTGATGGAAACCAAATTTTTTTTTTAACCTATGATAGCGAACATGGATGATAAATTAGCTGCTTCTCACATTTTTTCTAGCTTTGGACTCAATTCTGGTATATCACCCTCCAAATTGTTGAAACTGAGATCCCTGTGTAAGTTTAGATATATACATAGATAGAAATAGTATATCAAAACAAACATAAAGAAGATTTATAATATAGAAAGATACTGCTAATGAATATGGTACGTCTAGAGTAGGTTTTGATATGGAATTTGAAGAGAATAATTTAATTAATAATTACAGGTGCTTCAACGACTTCATTTGTGATAGATAAGGAGGAATTGTCCCATTTATATTACAGCTTCTCAAAACCCTGCAACTCCCATTAGGTAAAGTTAACTTGAAATACAACAACTTATTAATATACCGATTTCAAAAACCTAAAGTGATGACTTACAGATTCTGCATGCTTCCCATGCTACTTAGATTTGGAAACAGCGATTTTTCTGCACTTAAATCAGAGATCCTCCTGCAGACAGATTAGATAAAGACATGTAGATGATTAAGTAAGTACTTACTACTTGAACGTAAATGAAATAAAAATCCTGAGAGTATATATATATGTAAAATAGATCGATGTAACATACAGTTCTTGCAAATTGTTCAAGATGGAAATGGTTTCAGGTATTGGTCCTTCCATGCCGCTAGCGTGGATCTCTCTGAGAATAAAATTGAAGATAAAAATAATGACACAAAACACAATGAAATCAATGTTGAATGTAATAAAAAAAGACTTTACAGATTTTCAAGTTTTCTCCAGCTTTCCAGGCTTGGAATTTTTCCAGTGAAGTTGTTGCTACTTATCCGACTGCATGTACAAGCGGGAGAAGTCGTGACAACTAACATACGGAGTAGAAATGTATCCGTGAATAGGAAGTGAAACAATAGTTTGTAAGAGGAAAGTGTATACATACAGTTTTGTCAAATTGGTCAGGCTATTCAGCTCAATCGGCAACTCACCAGAGAGAAAATTTGAACTTAGGATCCTACAGTTTCATGTACTTATATATATCACAGATAATTATAACATCCTATATATATATATATATATATATATATATATATACACGGGTTTAGTACCTCGAAATACAACTAACTTGTACCCGATATCTATTGTGTGTACCCAACTTACGTATGCTATTTTTAATGCAGCGAATTTTCAAAAGGGGAGTTTTAATGTAATTTGGTGATGTATCACTCGTTGAAAGTGCCACGTGGCATCCGGAGAGTTTGACAAATCATCAACACGTCACCATATTACATTAAAACACCCTTGTTGAAAGTTTGACGTATTAAAAATAACATACGTAAGTTGGGTACACACAATAGATATCGGATACAAGTTAGTTGCATATTTCCTTGTACTGTCCTATTTAACCTCCCATTATATAGGGGAATGTTCAAATGAGAACCACTCTAAAGTTGAAAACTTTAAGATTCACAAAGAATACATGTTTGTTCACATGTGATTAACTTCAATCATATGTGAACATTGATGTATGTTTCATTGAAAAAGAAAAAAGTCAAAAAAATTTTAAAATTATATCGAAAAACGCAAAAAATAAATATATGTTCACATGTGAACGATAATGTGAACAAATCGGTTAAAATGTATTTTAAGATATAAAATTTAGGATTTTTCTAACTTTTTTCTTTTTCAATTAAACGTACATCAATGTTCATATATGATTAAAGTTAATCACACGTGAACAAACATTTATTCATTGTGGTTCTCAAAGTTTTTAATTTTAGAGTGGTTCTCATTTAACCTCCCACTATATATATATATATATATATATATATATATATATATATATATATATACACACACACATACATATACTAGCATTTACCCGCGCAATGCAGCGGTAAAAGTGTTAATAGTGGGTGAAGGTGCGAATGAATGCTTTAAAATAAAAACATATTGTACTCCATCGTTTGTCCTATTTAAAATATCCACATTACTATTTTGGGATGTCCCATTATAAGTGTATGTTTAACCAATCAAAAAAGACTGTAGTGGTAGATTTAATATTTGATTAATGAAAAGTGTAGTTAGTGGAAAATAAGTAGTAAGTGGGACTCAAAAGTGTAGTTAGTGTCAGGGGTATTTTGGGGTTTTCCAATATCCTTTTGATAAGTTTTTAAGGAAGAAGTGAAAATGAATTATAAGGGACTAGCATTATACCCGTGTAATGCAGCGGTGAAAGTGGAGACGATGGGTGGAGGTGCCAATGAATTTTAAAATAAAAACATATTGTACTCCGTCTGTCCACATTACTATTTTGGAATGTTCCATTGTATGTGTATGTTTAACCAATCAAAAAAGATTTTAGTGAGTAGATTTAATATTTAATTGATGAAAAGTGTAGTTAGTAGAGAATAAGTAGTAAGTGGAACCCAAAAGTATAGTTAGTGCTAGCAGGTAACCCGCGCAATGCAGCGGAAACATTTCTCAAATCCATGAAAAAACATAGTGAAATAAACGTTGAAAAACATAGTTAAATAACCATAATACTTTCCATATTGCACATTGTTGTTTCCATATTGCACACATTAAAAATTTTAGCCTCTATTTTTTGATTGCTACAGCTAAAAAGGGAATGTCATTATATATATTATTTAAAGTTGCAATTTAAAATTGCATTTGACTTGATTGCAGGGGCAAGTTGAGGATTTCCCATATGACATTTGCTAAATTTAAAAAAAAAATGCCTAAATGCTTAATAAAGAGTTATATATATATATATATATATATATATATATATATATATATATATCACGTTGTAAATACAATACAAAATGGCTTACAAGCTTTCTAAATTTTGTAGCTTTCCAAGCTCAGCCGGAACTGTTCCTGAAAACATGTTGCCCTCTAGATTCCTGGTGTAAATACATCCTTTGAAGTTTGATTATAGATCATTATAAAAAATGTATGGAAGTGTAGGAGCCACAAGGATATATATGAGAAACTTACCAATATGGTCAAATTGAAGGTGTGACATTTATATGTGGACGCAATCTTTCACATTTACAAATACGGAGTCAAGAATTTTTCTCCTAAAAATACTTTTTAATTAAAAACTACTACATCATCGCTCTCATAAGAAACAAATCGATTTGTTTCCACTCAAAAGTACCTCCGAGAGCCTAATTCTTGACCATATGTATATTTTGGACGATTTTATGTATATGTGGATGATATCACACCTCGGATTTGACTACATTCATAATTTTCTCTGCAGAATTTCACAAAATGTATCTGAGTAGAGACAAACAGCGATAGAGAAACGAACAGATATACAAGTGAGGTGATGTTGCCCAAAAGTGATGGAATTTTTCCCGACAAGCGATTTGCAGAAACAGACCTACATTTATTTCACTATATCATTTTACAGATAATATTACACCATGAATTTTTCTTTTTTCTTTTTTAGAGCTGAGGTTGAATCAAGTGGTTAAGCCCCTTGCCTTTAGCACAGAGGTCAAGAGTTTGATCCTCACCCTAGCAGGTCGGAGGTCTATTTCTGGAAACAACCTCTCTACCTGTGGTAGGGTTAAGACTATATACATTTCACTTTCCCATACACTGTGAAAAACGGTATTGGGTAATGTTAAGTTTTATTGTACCATGAATTTGGTTGTCTTGAAGTATGAATAAGGAATACATTTTACAATTCATTTAAGAGCTACGGTTAGTAAATTTGTATTAGTATTATCTCACAAGTTACAAAATTTAAGTATTATATGTGTTATTACCCTTTTTTTTGTTAGAAAAGTGAATACAAACAAACCGCATAAACGAAAGGAGAAGAAAAACTGAAATTAAAGAAAAACATGTTGGACCCACAAAAGAAAAAGAAAAATTATAGGAAAAAAGTTTTTTTTTGTTGTTTCATTCGCTCGTTGCTCAAGCTGTAAACGCGGAGGAGAATGGAAAATAAAAGACGGAAGAAATATACGCGGATTGTACCTGTTTAATTTTTCTTATAAATAGATTTCATTTGTAATATTGTAAACTCGCAAGCAACGACGTACAAAATAATAAGATTTCTCTTTAGTTGGTTGTAAAAATTCTCGTGTTCTTTTAATTCTCGTATTATTTTTATTCTTGTTTTGATCCGTTTATTGTTGTGAGCTATAATCTAGCGATTATAAGATTTCCTAACATTTTTATATTAATGTATGCATATGCGACATCCCAACTCAACTTTCACTGAGGCAACTCGTCAACTCAATTAATATATAGCGGTTGATTGCCTATACGCGTAAAAGTATTCATCAATTACAGAAACTCAAATTTTAATAATTTCAGTCCAAGGTAACTATAAAGATTTCTATTAATTCATGATAAGAGTAAACTCCATGAATAATCCATGTGGTTTACAAGGATTCACGAAAATCCCTCAACTTTTTTCGCACTATCAGTCAGACACTTTCACTTTTGTCCCGTAAATGGTCACTACACCACTTGAAATTACTAAAATACCGTTTAATTATCATAAGAGTACGACCAGTCCCTAAAACTCTTGAGATAATCAAGCGGTCAAAATATTGAGGTTTCATTTCCGGTTGTACGTCAATCGTGGAGGAAGTAAACTACAGACAAGTTAGAAAGGGGCCCGGTTATGAATGCTTGATCTATCCCTAAGTCACAATTGAAGGGATTTAAAAAGGGTTTTAATAGAAGTAATCATGTTTGTGCTCTATGTCTATTTTGAATGATCTTATTTTAGACAGACTGATCATATAAATGCTTACAAGTACTCCAGCTGTGTTGAAGCCCATTCACTTGGTATGGTGCCATTTAAGTAATTACGATTGAAATCACTGCAAAAGCGATCCATGAAATCTACGTAAAAATTAGTGTTTATTATGTAGGTAACCATATATTTAAATTAACTCTTCGTCAATCTTACACTGTTTTGATGTAGGGTAACTTCGCCAAGGATGGTGGAAGAACACCATCAAGATCCTGTCCCTTCAAGTATCTGTTAATAAGATCCGGTCATATTTACAAGGTGTAATTGTTTTAAGCCTCTGAACTTAATTTTTATCTTTATGATGTGTAAACTGAAAGATGCTGTTTAGGAACCAGATTCGAAAGCAATGACATAATTAGCAAAAAAGATTCGCGCGCAGTATAAACAGAAAAGAGGATAAATGGAACATACAGGGACACAACGTGACAAACATCGCCAGGGTAGGAGCAATTACACTCAAGCGTGTTACTATAATAGATCCTTCCATTCTGTGGTGTCGCCCATATAGTAGAAGTTTTGTCACATGGATTCAAGTTAAAATCCCAGTCCACTTTTCGCAATTGCTTAGAAATCTCTACAAGAGCATCCTCTGAAAGATACAAATGAATGGTTATTAAGTAGTTGATGGAGGCCCAAGTATTGAAGATCGAGCCTACGTGTTTCTGAAGGCCCACGAGCGTGTAACAAAAAGGGCTGCACGGAAAAGGGCATAACTTGGGCTACAGGGCTCCGTTTCAGGCCCATGAGCAGGCGAATCAAAGCTCAGTTCGAGGCCCACCAAGTCGTTAACCACCATAGGTGGTTAGGCCCATGCTCGAAGCTCAAAAACGGCTCCGTTTGGGAGATACAGCCCATTATATGTTTTTTCTAGTTCATTTTGGACTTTTGTTTTGGGCTTTGTGTTTGGTCCGTTATGTTTTTTAGGCCCGTTTAAATTTCTGCTTATTATTTAAGCTTTCTTCTTCATTGTAATGAACTCAGTTTTAATTTTCAAGAATTTCGATTTTGCTTCCAATTTTGTGAATCAAAGCATACCCATCCACGGTATTCTTGGTGAATCAACGTGCTTGGAAGAGTTTTTTCCTGGTATTCATAAGAATCAACAGGTTTAAACTATTTATCATAATCGTGCACTACATCAGTAGTAATTTCACTAGTAACATATGTAATTAAGTAGTGTGGAGTGATTTCGACACCACAATTTTTATCCGTTCAACCCAGTTAAGCGGGTTTAGTGGTGAATCAATAAAAAATATGTAGTGTACCAATCATCAGTAGTTCATCAGAAACTTTAGTTGAAGTGTGACTGTAATGTTTTATCAACCTTTTTGTGTCATACTATTATATATACAAAAGTTTTACCGATGATGCCTTTACTAGCACTTTTGTGTCACCATCAACCTGAGTACCCATAAGGTCGGGGCCTGTAAACCTAATTTTTACCTAAGTGGGCTGCTAAATAACAACCTATATGATCGGGTCATCACATTAAGAAAGAAAAAAACGACTTACTTTCATCCTGGGGAAGATATCCGGCTTGAACTTGAAAATTATGTACTTCAAAAGGCAGCAGCGCAGACCAGAATAATGTGAGACTAAACATAAGTCTCAAACTTTTATCTAAGAGAATCGACATCGACATCTAATTAAAAGTAGGGATAATGATATGCGTTATTCATGTGATGCTTGCTTATATAACTTAGGTATTCATAAGTCAAAAACAAACTGCTAATACCTTTATAGAAGTTGAAAGTTCAAATCCGATCCCAAATGGTTCACATAACTTTTAGAGGTCACATTGAAGTCTTGTGTTGAAACCAAGGCTAAAAAACAAAACTTTGACAGTGAATGTTGTCGGGGTCTTTATTTTTGGTCAAAACATCACATGCATAAATTGACTGGGGTAGGTGTGGCGGCAATGTTTTTAGAACCGGTCGAACCATCCGGTTCAACCGGTCGAACCGGAAAGCGGAAGGTGACGGTCCGTTGAAAACCAGTTTTTCGCCAACACTTTACCATTCAAGAACCACCGGTTTTTCAGTAAACTGCTTTTTGTATTTGCTAACAATGTGTGAGTTTTTTGTAAAAATGGGTCACTTTTCATTTCGCCTTGACTTTAAACGTCATTGGCTGTGCGATTTATACAATGTTATCATAACGATAATTTAAAAGAATAGGAGCTTGCCTAACTATTTCATTCAAGCTCCATTCCACGTCATTTCTAGCAAGCATAGTCAACTCTTTACTTCATTGGTTCAACCGAACCATAACCTACAACATAAACAACTGAACGGGGTAAGCCAAAGCTTAGTGAATAATATGAACAATTAAATAAATAATGTACTTTTCACATAACATATAATCTATGCTTATTCTGTTTCCGTTCATTTATATAACTTTTAAGAAATTGTAGAGATCATCTGAACCTTTCTTTCTGACTAGTACCCTACCTCTGAGTGGTAGGCATACTATAACATAATTTGTACTGTTAAGGATCCTTAACTATCTGAACATCATCGAGTTAGTGTCATGATCACAACTCATCTATACCATATCCATCTACTCAATTACTTGAGTAATGGAAACCATAACATAATCACGTGCACGTATTTATCTGATCTTTTACATCTGCCACAGCTAACATAGTTAGCAATTTCTGCCACATAATTGATCTCTACAATCCCTATTACACATAATTCACATACTACTGTTTCTTTCTTTCTTTCATATATGTTCATTATTCTTTATTTGTATGTTATATCATCACAACATCTAACTACCGAGCACATATAACAACTGAGCACATAGAAACATTTAAGTAATCTCAAACATAACACTTTATCGTGCTAAACTAGCATATAATAATATACTTTAACATGCTGCACCCAAATTGTGTAACCTTACCCGGTATACACAATCATTACTTATTTAATCCCCCATATTACTCACCTTAGCCTTTTAGCCGAATAAGCAAGTAATTCAAAATGCGTGTAAGTGCCATCTTTTGAATCTTGGAAACCACCTATCACATAATTGCATAATCATAACAACATGTTTAGTAACTAATAACCGTCACACTTACTTATTCAAAGTCCTCAATCTATCACCTATTGAATAGATTAAGTTTAACTTTTATCTCATTTCACATATTATACTTTTCATGTTCTCATTTACTTAAATTCTTCATTACTTTACTTACACCTTGAACAAGGTTTCCTATATATATATATATATCCACCATTTGATTATAACAAGCCCCTTTACTCTAATACATCATACTTGAATTCATTGTAGAATCTTTATCGATTTATAATTTACATTACATTAATCATTAACTTAATCATTCAATTACAAGTTCTTAATTTCGACCATCCATTTCTTAAACTTATTTGTCACTTACATGATCAAAATGTATCTTTGATAATTACAACTTTGTCAATTTAATTCAAGCATCACCATGATCATGTAAATCATCACTCTATCTATAAATTACACTTTTCAATTCATCATTACAAGTTAACTTTCATTTATACATCTTACTACATTAATTAAACACTTTACAATATTTTTACCATGTTTCATAAAAGCTGGACAGCAGGTATTTAACTAACTTTTCGATCAACTTATAATCAGATCTGGGCACTAAGGTTATAACCAACAGAAAGTAGATTCTCCCACCTTTCCAACGATATATCGTACACCTAAAACGGAGTTACGGTGATTTAGTTATAATTTTTCGAAAACAGTCCATTTTCTGCACAATAAGTTGTCCAAATCCGAATTTTCACTAAAATCATACCAATTCAACTCATAGATGATTAAAATGCTTTTATTTATAAACTCTTACTCAATTAACATATCAAGGACGGATTTCTACAAGACTCAACACCCAATTTAACTATGTTATAACTCAATGGCATCACATCTAATCAAAATTATTAAAATAAACTCGCTAGTAACCTAACAACAACATATAACAATCATCTATCATATGTATACCCAATAGTTTACCTTTTCTTCAAATTCTCATACTTAGGGTTCATATACAATTCATCTAGGACATCAAATTGAGAGTTATTATGATATAGACTTACCTTAATGATCATCAATATGCTGAAATTATGTTTGATTGAATAAGATTAGAGCTTCAATTGCTTGTTTCTCTTCATGTCTCATTCTCTCTATCTCTCGCTCGACACTCTCTCTCGCTCTTTCTGTTTAAGTCGGCCCAAACACCCCTTCTAATTATTTCTAGAGTTTTAAATGGATAAGGGATTTAATTAAGTATTTTACAAATCATATCCTCCAACCCTTATTCATTTTATATTTGCCACAATTTAAATGCTCAAGTTCTATTAATTCCATTTTGGCCACTAACAACTTCTCAAGATAATATCACAAATAATATTTGACTCATTAAAAGTTAAATAATATACTCTAAAGAATTGGGGTGTTACAACTCTCCCCCACTTATTTCATTCGTGTCCTCACGAATGTCACTCGTATCTATTCAACCTCAACAATCTTAATACTTATGCCGAAGCGTTTACTAAATTTTTAGTACCTATCTATCCTGTTTCAAATAGTTTATGCACAAACTATACACATTTCACATAATAATATTATGCGTCAACGCGTGCATATTCCTTTATCAACTTACATACTCATCATTCGTTTTCAACTTTTCTTACTTTAAACACGTAATGATTTGTGCATTCAAAATATTTTCTTGATTCTTTCTGACGGTGCATACTTAATATGTGCTTAAACTTTTCTACTTATCTCAATTGACCTTTTACAAGGGTCTTTCATCATTATTCTTATATACATCTTAGCATATATATACTTATAGCACATATAACAAATAGCTTAAACAGGTTATACTTGTAACATGTATGCATATAACTTTACCACATAGGCACAAAATATGTATTATGTCCCATTTCTTTGCACACAATCTGTGTGCCTTTAACCCTTTCACGCAAGCACATATAACATGTGTTGTCTTTTCTATTCACTTTTCCATTAGCATCAAGTACTACAACCAGCATAAGTGCAACATTCACCATTTCTTTCTTATTACTGAATTAACTTTCAGTTTAAAAGCTAATACACCTAGCATTCATTATACATTCTGAGCAATTTATGGACTTAACCTGTACTTTTAATTCTTTCTACATGCACGCTCAAAGTACACATTTAATTTGCTTTTATTTACATTCATATATTATTTCTGTACTTGACCTATTTGGATCAACACATTTACAATGGTTACTTAAGCTTAATCCTCACATATCTTATAACATAATCACATTTGACAATTCTTTACCCTTTTAAGACTAGCAACATGCTACAATCGTCATATCATGTAATTACTTTTATCTTTGCAACTAGTTATCAATCATAACTATAAATATACTTAAAACGTAGGAAACTTCCGGCATTAGTGTGATCCTAGAAATCATATTACCTTTACTAGTTCGGTTTCACTTATATAGTGAACTGCCTCGTCGTTAGATACAAAACGTGTCACTTATCTTTTCATTACTATCATTATTTCTTTTAAGAAACTATTCGGCTATTAAAGCCGTTACTAATACCTTAACATTATAATTTACTAAACGTATATCGCTTCATAACCTTTCAATTTTCTCCCCCACTTAGACTCATGTTACTAGTCTCTTTACAAACTAGCTCACCTTTTAATGTTCGTAATTATAACAAACTTTTAACATAACATATGAAATTACTTTCACTTCTGACAACTTAATATCACCTACCATCATCGACTAATCAAATCATTACTACATACTTGTAACTTTCTATCTGATTAATTTTTTTTTTTAAGCTTTTGACAATGTCTCACAACTACTCCATTTATATACTTGATCTATAATAAAGTTCCATAGCTAAAATAGGCTTTTAAAAATCAAAATATTCATTTTCTACATTGATACGCGATCCTGGAAAGAAGTTGGATCGCGTAAGCACTTGAAAAACTTTCAGTTACGAAATTACACTGTCATACGCGATCCAGGAAAATTTCTGGGATCGCGTAGCTAAGAACAAATTTTCATGATCACAAATTGCACTGACTCACGCGATCGAGAGAATTTTCTGGGATCGCGTGGCTATGCCTAATTCTGGAAGTCAGCAAAGGTCAACTTTTTAGCCAACTTCAAATGCGCATAACTTTTTACTCGTTATGAATTAAGACATGAAATTTTGCAGACACCTTTAGTATATCAATATGTAACTTTCCTCATTTTCACTTTTTCAAATTTCACATTTTATCAGGATTTTACACGTAGACGAATTTTAGGCCATTTTTGACCAAAATCTTAACATACTAACTTTCAAACCACTCACATTCTGATTCTAAGCATTTGACCATACTATCAACACATTATTTACAACTTATTAGTGCCATAGCATTTTACTATATTCAAGTATAACTCAATTTTGACTCGTAACCTCATTGGTTGCCCATTTGAACACCAAAATGACCCATTTGGGTCTTTGACCATATTGACCCACTTTCTCAACACTTTTCATTCAGTTGAGTTATTCAAGTCAAACTAACTTACTAAAATTATTATTTGACCATAACATCAAAATTTAACACTTTTAACTTCTATGAATTTACCTTCTCATTAAATAACATTTTCATATTCTCTTCATACATTCAAACTTTTAAATCCTCAATTCTCACTAAAATTTTAACCTTCACTGTATTCATGACTATTCCACTTCTTGTAATCATTCAAGTAAGTCAATAATTTTATAAACTAACATACAAATAACCTTTTACATGACTTACTTACTTACTTATTTATAAATTTAAATCTTTAACTACTTCTTTTAGTTATCAATAATTATTTCAATTTATCGATAACAACTAACATACTCATACATTAACACATTTAAACCACGGGTACTTTAATGACCCGTTTTAGCACTTTTGCCCCATTTACTATAACCTTTAACCTTTTTCCATGTTATCATTGACCTGACTAACATTTCTAGGAAAGGGGGTTTAATCCAACATTCCGTTTAAACTTTACTTTATAAATCTATTCAATTACTTAACATATCATTTCTATCATCTCATTCACATAATCATGCATACCTGTGCATTTAAACTGATTTCTGTTCTACTCAATATAGAATTTATACTTATCTTACACTTACACACACCTAGTCACATTAAGTATTTCTGATAATTAGTAGCCTTAATAACTTCCGGTGACATAGCATAATATAGCTACGGTGATCAGGCGTGGCTAGATTATATTTTTCACACTTCCGTCATCAGGTTACTTCATATCATTAATTCTCACTGTGACTTTTCTTCAATTAAACACATAACATAACACTTTAGCAACCAAAGAATTGAATTATAAGTTGCTTTACTCTTAATCATCTTCATATAAACAATTAACTTCACATAATCAGTCAACATCTTTTACGAGCCATTTATTACCGCCTCAACTATTTTATTTATTCTCATAACATTCTTTACTTTATAACTGACCTCGGTCAATATTTCTGATTATTGGAATTCTGCACACATATAACATTTACTTATCACATCAACTGTAGCTAACTTAGGTTAGCAATTCTTTCATTTGAACTCGTATCACATTGCCAATATACATATTAGCAATCATCTGTACCTCTGAACATATGGCGAACATAAGTTAGCCTATCTGTATAAATAACATAACCGGGCCTTTTTCACATAACTAAGCACATAAGTGTACTCTTTCACATTTTTCTGTACAACTATTTATTCACATTTATTCATATTCTGTAAGCGCAGTCATATAAAATCTTTCTCTATCTCGCCTAACCATCTTCACATTTTCTTTAACAAGTTAGGCATACTAACTTTCAATTAGAATTATTCGATATACTAGTATCTCTTTTAACATTCTTTTACCAAATTAACACATAACCATAATCGAATAATTCACTACAGGGAAGCATATCAGTTCAATCTACTGTACTTTATTACCGTACTTACTCAGCATACGTAATCATGCATTTCATATCGGTTTAAGATTAGGAAATCTCACTGTGGATTACCTAATTCTCTCAAACCATCGCTCTGATACCAACTTGTAACGCCCCAATTTTTTTTTTATAACATATTATATTCAACCTGTGTACTTTTAAATTTTATAATATCATTTCGTTGAATCATCTTTTTGACTTTTCAGTCAAACATACTGATCGCGCCCAAACGGTCGGTCGGTTTTTACACTGGTCGTTGGTCCAGCCGTCGAGGCGCGGATCAGGAAGTTTTAAATTTATAATAGTCGGGGGAGCCTAAACCTTCCGAATTACTTACTATTACTGGGTACGAATACCCGATATTAGTACGTGGTAAGGATGATCCAGGGTCATTCCTCTCGACGGTAGAATTGAAACAGAGCTAGTTCTGATAAACTAATATTTAAGCTAGGACTTAGATAAGTGGATAGGTGGTTGTTTTTGGGTTTTTATCTATTAAACTATTAAAGCTAATGAAACATAAAGTAAAGGGGAGACTAGCATATATAACACCTAAATGATAACGAAGACGTGGTTCACCATGATTTAGGGTAGTGTATGATTGAGATGATGTTTAATTGGGGACACTATTAGTTAATAAACAGATGCATTATGGGTGTAAACACTAGGACCCTACTCTTTCTAGTTAAGTACCAGAATTAGTATGTCACGAGACCTAGGCTATCGTGATTCTGATCAGAACAGGCTGCTCAACCCCCCACACTGTCTTTTTGGACAAGTGACCCTTTAAGGGTGCAGGAATAAGGTAACAGACTACCACTTGGGTTATTCTGACCGTTCTTAACACCTAAACGTAAATGCCATTTCCTAAATATGTTCAGATTATTAACTTGCTATTCTAAACTATCAGTTTTGTAGAGTCTAGGGGTTTTAAGAATCCTGAACCACTGCTGGGCTTGACTTTTATCTCCAGACTCATTCCTTACGTTTTATTAGTTCAACTACTTCTGTCATAATCTAGCCTTTCCTTTGCAATCAGTCATTCAGCCCTAGGAACACCAGCGGGTTACAATGCATACTCCTTCCACAGTGTACTAACCTAGGAACCGTTCACGATGTACAGCACTTAGACAGTTCCACATATTCGTGTAACCAAGGATGTATTTACGGTGTACTATGATGTTTCCACAGCTTTTCATCCCTAGGTACATATACGGTGTATACCATCGAAGTGTTTCCATGGCTTCAGTTACAGGGGTAGCCAGACGGTGTACTGTGCACTTCCACAGCTATATTGGTTTCTAGGCCATATTCTAGGGTCTCTAGGTAATCCACAGTGTTGGCACAGACGGCTTTTTCCGGAGCTTCCACGTTGTACTCCACCAGTGGTGTTTCCAAAGCTATACTCAGTACTTCAGCCGAATTACAGTGACAAACACGGCTTCTTCACTATAACACAGATAACTTCCTACTGTACCTAGAGTTTATCAGGTTCTAAGCCTAAAGTAGTAGTCACGCGAAGGACTGGAAAGGGTGATCCATAGCTAAGTCTAGATGCATGATAAGTTTAGACATAACAAATATAACAATCCCCAATTATATAGATTTAAAGATTAATTCAACATCATCTATAACTATCTAAATCATGGCAACCATACAAGCAACTACTCACAAAGCATAGCAGTAATCATTTCTAACATTAATAAACCACATACATCAAACAAGAACAATATGACAAATTTATATTAGAAAGGATAGATAATACCGATATGAAATGCGAGTAGAATAACACTTGTATTTCTTCATAATATCCGAGCATTACATAAGCTAGCCTCTACGAACGTACTTACATAGCTATTCTAACAGCGGCGGATTCTCCCCCTAATCTTCTAACTAGTTTCTAGAGAGAGAAACTAGAGAGAGAGACTAGAGAGAGAACCTAGAGAGAGAAACTAAACTAACTAACTAAAAGAACGAAAACGTAAAGAAAATGTGAAGTGTAGAAGTGTTGAGGATTGTTGGTGTGTTGAAATGATGAAATGAGGCTAGTATTTATAGAGATCGCACAACCGTATCCGTAGACCGTATCCAAACCTCAAAATGCACAACCGTATCGCAAGGGCAAATAAAAATCAGATTTTTATCGCCCAAACACACGATACGGCTGAGTTAGGGTGAATACGGGTGAACTGGACCGTATACGGCTGTGCATTGGGTGAATACGGCTGAACTGGGCCGTATACGGCTGAGCACAGGCCATATACGGCCTGCACAGACCGTATACGGTCTAGGTCCAGCCGTATACGGCCTGGACCAGCCGTATACGGCCTGGACCAGCCGTATACGGCCTGGTTCAGCCGTATCCAGCTCCTTCGGTTCTTCGTTTCTTCGTTCGAGCGTAACTTCTTCGTCGTTTATCCGTTTTGAGCGTTCTTTATATCAACGCAATCGTATTTTCCTAACGAAGAAAATGACATAAGTTAGAGATCATAATTCTTTGTGGAGCTCAAAAATTGCTAAATTACGTGAACCGAAGATTCAATGATCGTTTGTGCTCTGTTTTACTCATTTTTAGGTTGTTTTTGTCGATTCTTGAAACATCGTCTACATTCTAGCCCTTATGATGAAATGTGATGTTTAAGTTCATATTCAAGTGTTTTCATTAATAATTGGGCCAAAATGGTGAGATAATGGCACACAAAAACATGACTTTTTGCGTGTCATCACATACATACAAATATTTGACTAACTTGGTCCCATTAGTTTGACCCTCCAATCAATTACGTACACGATTAGTTAAAATTGTCAACTTTAACTTTCATTTCGCCTTGACTTCAAACGTCATTGGTTGTGCGATTTATACAATGTTATCATAACGATAATTTAAAAGAATAGGAGCTTGCCTAACTATTTCATTCAAGCTCCATTCCACGTCATTTCTAGCAAGCATAGTCAACTCTTTACTTCATTGGTTCAACCGAACCATAACCTACAACATAAACAACTGAACGGGGTAAGCCAAAGCTTAGTGAATAATATGAACAATTAAATAAATAATGTACTTTTCACATAACATATAATCTATGCTTATTCTATTTCTGTTCATTTATATAACTTTTAAGAAATTGTAGAGATCATCTGAACCTTTCTTTCTGACTAGTACCCTACATCTGAGTGGTAGGCATACTATAACATAATTTGTACTGTTAAGGATCCTTAACTATCTGAACATCATCGAGTTAGTGTCATGATCACAACTCATCTATACCATATCCATCTACTCAATTACTTGAGTAATGGAAACCATAACATAATCACGTGCACGTATTTATCTGATCTTTTACATCTGCCACAGCTAACATAGTTAGCAATTTCTGCCACATAATTGATCTCTACAATCCCTATAACACATAATTCACATACTACTGTTTCTTTCTTTCTTTCATATCTGTTCATTATTCTTTATTTGTATGTTATATCATCACAACATCTAACTACCGAGCACATATAACAACTGAGCACATAGAAACATTTAAGTAATCTCAAACATAACACTTTATCGTGCTAAACTAGCATATAATAATATACTTTAACATGCTGCACCCAAATTGTGTAACCTTACCCGGTATACACAATCATTACTTATTTAATCCCCCATATTACTCACCTTAGCCTTTTAGCCGAATAAGCAAGTAATTCAAAATGCGTGTAAGTGCCATCTTTTGAATCTTGGAAACCACCTATCACATAATTGCATAATCATAACAACATGTTTAGTAACTAATAACCGTCACACTTACTTATTCAAAGTCCTCAATCTATCACCCATTGAATAGATTAAGTTTAACTTTTATCTCATTTCACATATTATACTTTTCATGTTCTCATTTACTTAAATTCTTCGTTACTTTACTTACACCTTGAACAAGGTTTCCTATATATATATATATATATATCTATATATATATATATATATATATATATATATATATATATATATCCACCATTTGATTATAACAAGCCCCTTTACTCTAATACATCATACTTGAATTCATTGTAGAATCTTTATCGATTCATAATTTACATTACATTAATCATTTACTTAATCATTCAATTACAAGTTCTTAATTTCGACCATCCATTTCTTAAACTTATTTGTCACTTACATGAGCAAAATGTATCTTTGATAATTACAACTTTGTCAATTTAATTCAAGCATCACCATGATCATGTAAATCATCACTCTATCTATAAATTACACTTTTCAATTCATCATTACAAGTTAACTTTCATTTATACATCTTACTACATTAATTAAACACTTTACAATATTTTTACCATGTTTCATAAAAGCTGGACAGCAGGTATTTAACTAACTTTTCGATCAACTTATAATCAGATCTGGGCACTAAGGTTATAACCAACGGAAAGTAGATTCTCCCACCTTTCCAACGATATATCGTACACCTAAAACGGAGTTATGGTGATTTAGTTATGATTTTTCGAAAACAGCCCATTTTCTGCACAATAAGCTGTTCAAATCCGAATTTTCACTAAAATCATACCAATTCAACTCATAGATGATTAAAATGCTTTTATTTATAAACTCTTACTCAATTAACATATCAATGACGGATTTCTACAAGACTCAACACCCAATTTAACTATGTTATAACTCAATTGCATCACATCTAATCAAAATCATTAAAATAAACTCACTAGTAACCTAACTACAATATATAACAATCATCTATCATATGTATACCCAATAGTTCACCTTTTCTTCAAATTCTCATACTTAGGGTTCATATACAATTCATCTAGGACATCAAATTGAGAGTTATTATGATATAGACTTACTTTAATGATCATCAATATGCTGAAATTATGTTTGATTGAACAAGATTAGAGCTTCAATTGCTTGTTTCTCTTCATGTCTCCTTCTCTCTATCTCTCGCTCGACACTCTCTCTCGCTCTTTCTGTTTAAGTCGGCCCAAACACCCCTTCTAATTATTTCTAGAGTTTTAAATGGATAAGGGATTTAATTAAGTATTTTACAAATCATATCCTCCAACCCTTATTCATTTTATATTTGCCACAATTTAAATGCTCAAGTTCTATTAATTCCATTTTGGCCACTAACAACTTCTCAAGATAATATCACAAATAATATTTGACTCATTAAAATTTAAATAATAACTCTAAAGAATTGGGGTGTTACACTTTCACATTATCTCAAAATCCTAATCCTAGTCCTACAATCCTTACCTTGAATAGTTTCACGTCGATTGTTGAAAAAAATTGGCTCATGACATATCTATAGAAGTATTTGATGTTTAGTCTCAAATTGGGTAAAAGGGAGCTACCCCAGTAAATTATATAAATCAAAGACAATATATACAACGTTGAGTACAAATACTATGGATCACCGCATGACTCTCTATCTAACACTATGACATGAAAGAAAAGAGACAACAACCAAAACCGAAACACCTAGAAAGATCACCATTGTGGTTTAGTTAACCAAAACCTGATTATGGAAGTATTTCGTATTACTATCCCCTTCATGAAGCCGATGGATTTTCGATTTCTGCTTTAGATATCTCTCTTCATCAATAAAGGCTTCATTGAAAGCCTTCAAGTAACAACTTGCTTCCTCCCTTAAATCAACCGAATCCGGGTAACTGTCCAAGGTTGTTTGTGCTGCATCAAGTTCCACCATGAGTTTGTTGACTTGATCATGTAAGTTCCCTTGGTTTCTCATCAGTTTACACAATGGTTTTTTCGGCATTTTTAATCTACATGTTATGCAATACATAGAAAAATCATCCACTAGAATCTTCCATTTTTCTTCAACAATAGGCTTAAAATCAGCCTTATGAACCAATAAGTTAAAAAAATTAAACGGTTCAGCGAAATGATTTTGAGTTGATGGCACCGCAGGAGTATGATCAGATATCCAATACAATTGAAAAATGGTCAATAAACCCGGCCAATCATACAACAATTCAACATTTCCCATGACTCTATCAATTTTCCTCATAATACCTCCACTATCATTTGGTTTTTGATTTCAAGTATATTGTAGATCCATTCGATTAATATCCACCACTTCGATTTATTCTACACATTCCTTATACTCACGCATGGCAATAGATAATTGTCTTGAAGCACCTAAAAAGAATCCTCCAAGTTAAGAGCAACATTAAAATAACCAAGTAAAGCACATGGACTCCCATTAATAAATAAGCTATGTTTACCCATATTGGCCTACAACTCCTCTCGATGAATATAATTATTTTATGCATAAACAAATGAGCAAAAATTATTTATGGTTAGCCCGAAGACCGACTTGACAATGAAGCACCTGATTAGAGCTCGATATAAGCATCAAATCCACCACCTATGGATCTCATCCAACAATAATTCTTGATCCCCCAACACAATTATTTGCAATAGAAATCCAACTCCAATGATTAAAAACCCTCGAGCAGAGTTTATGCAACATAGACGATTGAATGTGGGATTCAAGAACTGCACAAACACACAAGTTATTTTCACGCACCACCTGTTGAACCTCCTTTTGTTTAATTTAGTCTCAAATTAAAGAGGAAGAAAACTTGAATGATCTAAATGAAAAGTTATTACATGTATTCACTCATATTTTTTGATCAGACGTGAATAGACTTCTTAGACTTCTTATATTGTCAAATGAAGTCCTAAAATAGATGACATCATTGTAAAGACAGGATTAAGATTACATATGTATCATGAAGGTAAAAGTAATTTGCAGTGGATCGTAACATCCTATAAATTGATACTTTTGACTTATATAGCCCATGCATTATTGTGCGCTTGAACTCGTCACTAATTTTGACCTATTTAACAACATAGTTTATAAATATAAAAAACCAATCACAATTCGAAGAAAAATACTTAACTCAAGTTGATAGAGAAGAACGGACAGATGAAAAAAATCTTTACCACATCGATTATTTGTTCCATGAGGTCAAAATTGCATCTCTATTTGACTATCTAACTATCCCAGCAAGAACTTTTATTAGCTAGCTTCATATAAGAATAATAAGTACAATAATTTCAGATAAGAAACTGAATAATCTTAAAACTTCTTGTTAAGATCTAAATTAACAGGAGCATTAATTACTAACACAGTTAACCTCCAGGGGAATTTAAAAACCAATCAATCTCGGATAGACCTTCTTGTTAAGATCTAAACTAACAGTAGCATTAATTACTAACTCAGTTAACCTCCTGGGGAATTTAGAAACCAATAAATCTCGGATAGACCGACCAATTTCCTCTTAGTCAAAATAAAGAAAAGAACAATTAGTTATTGATATCTCTTTATCAACACCATTATAAAACATTTAAATGTATTGCACAATGCCTTATAAAAGTAAGAACGGAAATTACTTCCATATCACCCAAAAAATTAATTGCACATTCCATAATCAAAAAGGTTTCTAAATATATAGTAATATCAACTTCCCACTAATTTACATCACATAAACACTATATGTAAGTTTAGGTATAGAAAGGGAGATGTCATGTGAATTAATTCATCCGAATAACGAATAACCTAAATCTATAAATGTTCACCCACTAGCTTATAACTATCCGCCGCTTTGCGATGGTTACTTACTAGTTATATTATCAAGCATCTGATGCATGATCAGAAATCTATATCCTCCAACTGAAATTTGGCTGTAATTTGAATACATTTTAACAAATCACATTAACAAAATTAACATTCAATAAATAAAATTATGTAAAAGATTATAAAAGGTAAATAACAAATTATCCTCTCACCAGACATTGAGATATTGTTTCAAATGAAGAAGATCGATTGAGAGGTTTGAATAACACATATTTCCATTAAATTATCAGATAACAAAGTTTTGAGAACGGTGGTCTTTAAACTGAAATCTCAAGACATTGACATAATGTTTACTTGAGTAGGTATGAATGAACATTCTTTAGTCACTATATATGTGACTATCGGGATAGAGATTGTGCGACCTTGAAGACGATGTTGTAACAAAAGTCTCTGTTTCTTTATATTCATCATACATTAAGTCTTCGAGCTTCACGCTGAGTGGTTTAATTCTGAACTTATCATCCTCGTATGGCACTTGATTCATATCTGGTTCCTTGATTTTGGTACGACCCTCGAGCATATTTAAAACTTCAGACATGGTAGGCCTAAGAGCCGGAGACTGATTAGTGCATAATAGAGCGATTCTCATCATTCTCATTGCCTCTTCTTTATTGAAGTCAGAACCCAATCTCGGATCCACCAACTCTATCAATTTCCCTTTTTGTTCCAAAACAGCAGCCTTAAGCAACAAACATAAATGTGAGTGCATGAGTTCTATTGAATGATCAAAATGTTTTTTTTTAAGAAACAAGTTTTTTTTACCCAATCAATAAGACAATAGGAATCTTCACTTGGCTCATACTTCATATTACTCTTTCCAGCAACAATTTCCAGTGCAAGAACACCAAAACTGTATACATCCGCTTTGTAGGTTAAGTAGCCCCACAATGCATATTCAGGTGCCATGTACCCTCTGCAGGATGAAAAAGTAAAAAGGAAAAGCATGAATTAAACTAAATGAAAAGGAATATTATTAAGTAGAAGGAACTAGAAGATGAATATTTCTCACATAGTTCCAGCAACTCTAGTGGAAATGTGTGTGTTATCTTCTTCATCAAGCCTAGCCAAACCAAAATCTGAGATTTTTGGAGTAAGGTCGGTATCCAGTAGTATATTTGTAGCCTTGATGTCCCTATGAACCATTTTTAGCACCGACTCTTCGTGTAGGAATGTCAACCCTTTTGCAATGCCAACACAAATTGTTTGTCTTGTTGGCCAGTCAATTTCCACCTTAGGGTTACCTTGCTCCTTACTCTCTGGTTAATTGATTAGGTTTCACTTTTTAAGCATTGTATCTTATATACCATCTCATTGAAAACACACATTAATATATCAAGCATTCATTTTAAGTCTCAAATGTAAATTTAACATTGTCATCACTATTTGTATTGAGAGTTTTGGTTTTGTCATTTTATGATATTTTAATTTATTGACTATTATTAAAGCATTTTTGTCATACTATTACTTCAAATTCTTATGAAATGAAGAGAGAACAGGGGAATACCAAATAGAGCATTTGCTAGAGAATTATTCTCCATGTACTCGTAAACAAGTAGTAGATGGTTGCGTTCCACGCAACACCCATGTAGCCTTACGACATTAGGGTGTTGTATACCAGCTATCATCCCTATTTCATTCACAAATTCACGATTTCCTTGCTTTGATTTAGAAGAGAGTTCCTTCACAGCAATCAAAGTTCCATCTAGTAGTGCACCCTACAATTAAAAAGATTATAGACGTATCAAGTACACCTTGATTTCTTTAATTAAATTATATATATCTTCTACATCGAAACAAGTTACATATGAAGTTTTGCAGGTTTTAGTATGTGCAATGCCAAAGAAAAGAAGTTGATAATTTAGAATATTACTTTGTAGACGGATCCAAAACCACCCTCTCCAAGTTTATTTATATTAGCAAAGTTATCCGTGGCAGCTTTCATTTGTTTGTATGTAAACATACCCGTCTGCAAATCCAATCCTCTTAGTTCTGCAAGGTACCATTATAGATTTTACCAATTAAATATTTAAAATGTATATCCCATACCATAAAAAAGTAATTAGCACACATTGCTTAGTCTATCTAGCCTCAATGCCTTTTTCAGAGGGTTTTAGCGGTTCTTAAACAACTCGATCAATGATCTTAATGTCCATCTTTATCTTGAATCGAAATCATTTATATCAATCTTTTTCTTCTTGGGATCATGATGGTTACCAAAGGTGATGCCTATTCCATGGCTTACAAATGAAATAAAAATATAACCGAGCACCTTTTTCTCTTGATATATGGTCCCCTAAATAGCCCTTCTGCCATGCAATACCAAGAACCGTAAGCATGAAGCACAAAACTACAGTCACAACTCCAATGGCTATGAATTTTCTTCTGTTACAACGACTTGGAGGTTCGAACTCTAAGGAATTCAATATATATTAGTCAGTCTCTTAAACAGATTAATTATCAATTGATTAGAGTGATTGTGATGAATAAAAAAAGCTTAAGAATGTTGGACAATAAGTATACCAGACTCGATAGAGATTGCTGATATTAGAGGTCCAAACACTCCTCTCACAGGGACGCGGAAGTTGTACCTTTCCCAGCATACTGAAACCGGATTTCTAATGTTTTATTAGTTACAGGCACATTTGGAAGTTTTCTGGTTACTGCCTTATCGATACCACCTGCTTCATTCCTAATATCAAAATCCTTAAGAAAATTTACACCCTGCAAAAAAGGAGGGAAAAAAAAGAGAAAAGGAAAAAATAAAATCGAATCAATCACATTTATCATGTATCAATAGTATCTATGTCTATATAATATATAATAACAATATCGGAGTTGACATCAAAAGCTTTATGAGTATCAAAGTTTGTCCCAAATTTATCAAAAATTTGAAAATAGAACTAATTAATTTGAATATTTGATATATAAAAGGAAATGAAAAGATGGTAATCCATTTGACTCTAATTGTAATTGTACCTACTTAACATATGGAGGTTTAGTGATAAGAATATTCAACCTGGACATAAACATCAAAAGCACGTCTTCCAAGACTCCAGTAAGACCGATTATCTCTGAAAACTATCTCAGCAAAATGTAATGTCACTGTATAGTTTCCGTTTGCCAAGCAACGACCATAGTAAGTGATGGACAGTGGAGTGAGGCGCGCAGTTGTATAAAGTTGAGAAACGTTCATAGTGAGAATTGATATATTAGTTGTTAAGTATTGAGCAATAGTATTATTAGCATCCACCACACTTCCTGTACTACTACTTCCCCAATAATCTCTCGAAGGAATGAAGTTTGAAGGTCCAGCTATATCATCATCTGCTTCATAGTCTATGTTTCCTACGGTAACCTTTGGCCCTCCGCAGTTGATATGAACTTTATAGTACTCTACACGATACATAACATATAAAAGTATAGAGGTTGAAATGAGTACCACTAAAAAGTTGAGAACCAGTCATTAGAACCACATGATTATGTGTTAGTTCACATATGATATATGATTTCAAATTATTGATGGAATGTTAGTGAATTCCGTGAAAACTTTAAGAACTAATAGACATATAGGTTACTCCAATTTGCGAAATTGTTCAATTTAGTTACTCAAACATAAAGGTCAAACATGCATCTCACCCTTTAAGCAAGGATATTTACTAAGGCACTTCCCAAGTTCTCTGCATTATATCAAACATTGGAAAGTTTGGGCTTAAGTATCTCTTTAATTAGAAGTTCCATGCACTTTAAAGGAATTGAAAGAAATAGGGTATAGAATATACGATTTGTTACCACCATTGAAGCTTCTGAATAAGTTCCTAATAGATAAAAGAGTTTGCAAAAGTTTTAACTCGTATTCAAATTCTATATGAAAAACAAAACAGCAAAGGAAAGCAGAAATTTACAGTGATTCATGACAATATGTTGGCACACTCTCTTCATCAAAGTTGTTGTACGAAAGATCTACTTTACTGCATGATCATTTTTTTTTCTATTACTATATTCACTATAGTGTTAAGCTCAAGAGCATACAATATTATTAATGAAATGAGTCCAGATAATATACCGGTTGTTACCTACTCCATCAATGATCCATTGAGGAACTCCGCCGTTGAGGATGTTACCAGTAAGATACCTAGTTATCGGGCCAAATAGTATTGTTATAAATTTCATTTTATAGTAAAAAACTGAATAATCTATACCCTGATCAATCTATTTTCTCAGCTCAAACAATTTTGTTTTGTAACTAAGTCTAGTAAGTGTTTCACTTACTCTGTTCCTGAACTTGGATATATCAGAGAGACTAATCGAAACCAAAAATTATTATTCTATATTAGCGAACATGCATGATAAATTAGCAGCTTCTCACATTTTTTCTAGCTTTGGACTCAATTCTGGTATATCACCCTCCAAATTGTTGAAACTGAGATCCCTGTGTAAGTTAAGATATATAAATAGATAGAAATAATATATCAAAACAAACATAAAGAAGATTTATAATATACTCTGTACGTCTAAAGTAGGTTTTCATATGGAATTTGAAGAGAGTAATAATTTAATAATTACAGGTGCTTCAAGACATTCATTTGTGATAGATAAGGAGGAATCGTCCCATTTATATTACAGCTTCTCAAAACCCTGCAACTCCCATTAGGTAAAGTTAACTTGAGGATATATGAACCACTTTTGAAATACAATAACTTATTGATATACCGATTTCAGAAACCTATAGTGATGACTTACAGCTTTTGCATGCTTCCCATGCTACTTAGATTTGGAAACAGAGATTTTTTTGCACTTAAATCAGAGATCCTCCTGCAGACAGATTAGATAAAGATATGTAGATGATTAAGTACTCACTACTTGAACATATATGAACTAATTAAAAATCCTGATAGAGTATATATATGTAAAATAGATCGATGTAACATACAGTTCTTGCAAATTGTTCAAGATGGAAATGGTTTCAGGTATTGGTCCTTCCATACCGCTAGCGTGGATCTCTCTGAGAATAAAATTGAAGATAAAAATAATGACACAAAACACAATGATTTAAATGTTGAATGTAATAAAAAAAGACTTTACAGTTTTTCAAGTTTTCTCCAGCTTTCAAGGCTTGGAATTTTTCCAGTGAAGTTGTTGCTACTTATCCGACTGCATGTACAAGCGGGAGAAGTCGTGACAACTAACATACGGAGTAGAAATGTATCCGTGAATAGGAAGTGAAACAATAGTTTGTAAGGGTAAAGTGTATACATACAATTCTGTCAAATTGGCCAGGCTATTCAGCTCAATCGGCAACTCACCAGAGAGAAAATTTGAACTTAGGATCCTACAGTTTCATGTACTTATATATCACAGATAATCATAACATACTATATATATATATAATGATCATGCTGTAAATACAGTACAAAAAGGCTTACAGATTTGCTAAATTTTCTAGTTTTCCAAGCTCAGTTGGAACTGTTCCTGAAAACATGTTGCCCTCTAGACTTCTGGTGTAAATACATATATCCTTTGATCACAGATCATCATAAAATATGTATGGAAGTGTAGGAGCCAGAAGGATATATATGAGAAACTTACCAATATGATCAAATTGAAGGTGTGATATTTATATGTGGACGCAATCTATCACATTTATAAATACGGAGTCAAGTACTTTTCTCTTAAATATACTTTTTTATTGAAAACCACTATATCATTATTTTGCTCTCATAAGAAACAAAACGGTTTGTTTCCACTCAAAAGTGCTTCCGAGAGCCTAATTCTTGAGCGTATTTATATTTTAGACAATTTTATGTATATGTGGATAATATATATCACACCTCGGATTTGACTATATTCATAATTTTCTCTGCAGAATTTCACAAAATGTGTTCCTTAGTCGTTCACACTCCTGGAAGTAAGTAGTGAATCAAGACTGTCATGGAGTGTTAGTAGATTGTCTATGGAGATTAGACATGGCATAGAGAATGCTGCAACACTCATGGGTACTTGATGGGGATTTAAGTATAGGAGAGACCCGCACTCATGGAAGTTACTTCATGGATTGAAATCACGAGTAACTCTGAGAAGATAATATGAAGTGTAAGTATTTTTAGAGACAAACAGAGATAGAGAAACGAACAGATATACAAGTGAGGTGATGTTGCCCAAAAGTGATGGAATTTTTCCCGACAAGCGATTCACTGAAAGAGACCTACATTTATCTCACTATATCATTTTACAAATAATATTACCATGAATTTTGCTGTCTTGACATATTCGAATAAGGAAAGTGAGGGTGAATAAGGCCGGAATACCTTTTACAATTCATTTTTGAGCTACGGTTAGTGAATTCCTATTAGTATTATCTCTCAAAATTTAATTATTATATGTGTTATTTTCCTTTTTTATATAAGTATGCATATGCAGATCGACATCCCAACTCAACTTTCACTGAGGCAACTCATTCACATGTCAACTAAATACATAGCGGCTGATTGCCTATATGCGTAAAAGCATTCATCAATTACAGAAACTTAAATTCTAATAATTTCAGTCCAAGTAAACTACAGACAAGTTAGAAAGGGGCCCGGTTATGAATGCTTGATCTATCCCTAAGTAACAATTGAAGGGATTTAAAAAGGGTTTTAATAGAAGTAATCATATTTGTGCTCTATGTCTATTTTGAATGATCTTATTTTAGACAGACTGATCATATAAATGCTTACAAGTACTCCAGCTGTGTTGAAGCCCATTCGCTTGGTATGGTGCCATTTAAGTAATTACGATTGAAATCACTGCAAAAGCGATCCACATCAGTTTGAAGCATGAAATATACTCAAAAAATAGTGTTCGTTAGGTAGGTTTCCATATAAATTAAATCTTTGTCAATCTTACACTTTTTTGATGTAGGGTAACTTCGCCAAGGATGGTGGAAGAACACCATCAAGATCCTGTCCCTTCAAGTATCTGTTAATAAGATCCAGTCATATTTACATGGTGTAATTTTTTTAAGCCTCTGAACTTAATTTTTATCTTTATGACGTGTAAACTGAAAGATGCTGTTTAGGAACCAGATTCGAAAGCAATGACATAATTAGCAAAATAGATTCGCGCGCAGTATAAACAGAAAAGAGGATAAATGGAACATACAGGGACACAACGTGACAAACATCGCCAGGGTAGGAGCAATTACACTCAAGAGTGTTATTATAATAGGTCCTTCCATTCTGTTTTGGTGTCGCCCATATAGTAGAAGTATTGTCACATGGATTCAAGCTGAAATCCCAGTCCACTTTTCGCAATTGCTTAGAAATCTCTCTAAGAGCATCCACTGCAAGATACAAACGAATGGTTATCAAGTAGTAACTTCACCAGTAACATATGTAATTAAGTAGTGTGGAGTGATTTGGACACCGCATTTGTTATCCGTTCAACTCAGTTAAGCGGGTTTGGTGGTGAATCGATAAAAAATATGTAGTGTACCAATTAATCATCACCCGTAAGTAGTTCATCAGAAATTTTAGTTGAAGTGTGACTGTAATGTTTTATCAACCTTTTGTGTCATGCACGTACTATTATATATACAAAGTTTTACCGATCGATGACGCCTTTACTAGCACTTTTGTGTCACCATCAACCTGAGTACCCATAAGGTCAGGGCCTGTAACCCTAATTTTCCCTTAAGTGGGCTGCTAAATAACAACCTATATGATCGGGTCGTCACTGTAAGAAAAAAAAATGACTTACTTTCATCCTGGGGAAGATGTCCGGCTTGTGCTTGAACATTATGTACTTCAAAAGGCAGCAGCGCAGACCAGAATAATGTAAGACTAAACATAAGTCTCAAACTTTTCTCTAACAGGATCGACATCTAAAAGGAGGAATATGATATGTGTTATTCTTGTGATGTATGCTTATATAAGTACTCATAAGTCATAAACAAACTGCTAATACTCTTTCACATTTATAAAGGTTGAAAGTTCGAATCCGATCTTAAATAGTTCATATAACTTTTAGTGGGCCACAGAAGATGGTGTTGAAACCAAGACTAAAATACAAAATATTGCAAGTGAGGTTGTCGGGGTGTTTATTTTTGGTCAAAACATCAAATACATAAATCGACTGGGGTACGTGTGGGTCGAGTTCAAACATATAATTAAGACTACTCAATCAGTTTCACGAGTTGAGCTTTTAAGACAATGAATTCGGTTTGATTAGTTCTAAAGCTAGTTAAATAATATCGAGACGGAAGAGCTAGTCGAGCTTGCTTCGTAAGAAATTATCACAATATAATATTTATATTTATATATATTAAAACATAAAAGTTATGTTAATAATAATTAAGATCTAATTTATTAATATACTAGACTATATCTAGAAACCCAAATCTAGTAACACCTAACATCATATTCTGTATATCAGAATAGATAAGTTGGTTCTATAATTTCATGTATAAGACTTTATTTTTATAGTATTTTCATCTCTAACTTTGTTTCCTTTAGATAAACTCCTTTTCAATTTTGCATCTAATATAGGATGTGTGAAATAAATAGGATAGAATGATAACATTATAAATACCAAGATCAAGTATTCAATTACATGCTTCTCAAGTGAAAACCAATTAATTAAACCCAAACACACTTAAAATGTAATTAAGTGTACAACGTATTTTTTAAACTTTAGTTCAAGTTTTATGAAATAATTTGTATGTCTTTTAATGAGTTTATAAACAAGTTTATTGAGTTTGAGCTTCTAAACGCATCTTGAACTTCTTCTTTTTTATGTGTGTGTATAAATTGTTTGAAAACTTAAACGAGTAACTAGCTCGAGCTCAAACACTAGTTAATCATTCGAGCTCGAACTCGAACATATTTATATTTATAAAATTTTATCGAGTTTAGGTTGAGCTCGAACGGATTGATTGTTAAATTAATTAAGTCGAGTCAAATATTTACCAAACTACATTGGTCCAAGAACTTTTGTATGATTAAGAACGCACATGAACAAGCTCTGTTCATGTTCGTTATGTTCTCATTTACACGCCTTAGCTAAGGTTTAGAAAAATCGACACTAATTGACATATCGCCGTGTAGTTATCAATCAAGAAGGCTGATATCCCTTTAAAAGAAATACACATGTAGTCACGATTTCATTAAAACTTCAAATACAAAATATATATATACTTGATAGCTGTACTTAAATCAGTAATAAAACTCCCATCTAATCTACAACTAATTTTAGGTTAATTGGGTGGGATGCGCCGATTTAGCAGATCATACGACTATCATAGCCAAGTATTTGAATATATATATATATATATATATATATATATATATATATATATATATATAAAATTAACTCTTTCCCAAAAGTCGCTTTAGACCTCTAAAGTGATTAGGGCCTTAGGGGTCCCTGATTGATAGTTGACACATTAGATGAATTAAAATGCATCATATCATGAATTTGTTATAAATCATAGTCACAGTACTACGCACGTTGTTATCTAGACTTGAAAAATCAACGAATGGTTTGGTTTGAGTAGTGATACAACAATAGTTTTGATTCCTACAATAAAATTTCACACACTTAATACATGCAGTACAACTGTTTAATGCATATATGTTGTATAAATTGAATTATATGTTATATTTATCAACTTCCGTTTGGTTTATGGAAGTGATGCATACACTATCAAAATTATTCGTAAACCACTATAATACTATATATGTAGGTTTTATGATGTTGTACAGTACAACACTGTAAATCACATTCAGTGATGTATGAATATTTTTTGATAGTGTATGTATCATCACCCTTATTATATGGTCAATACTGACCGGCTAGTAAGTAGCAACCATCAAGTGACCGAGTGATTTAACGTGGAGTTATTATTAGTCTATGTGAGGTGGGCCGGAGAAAACTATTTTCGAAGATGGTGTTTTTGTAGAATTAATTATCATTACGAATTGAGATATGTTAGAATCATACAAAGTTAACAAACAAAATTTCACAAATTGATGTGGATCAATAGCATGTGGAAAAATTTCACAAATTGATGTGGATCATGTGGAAAGAGAAAATGAAAGAGAAATAAAACTTAAATTTGATTTGATTAGATAAGTTTGTGGATTTTTATTTGTAAAGTTTATGTGAGTATAGTATTTTCTGAATGAATTAAAACCTTGGGTCCATACTTTGTCATTTTTTTCCTTTTGATTCTTTGATTTTCTTTTTACTTCTAAAGCCAATAATAGACTACTCCCTACGCAAGGAAAGGTTCTGAATTTTCTAATATAGTCGACCAAAAAATATCCTGGCCAAAATTTACCCTTTTGAACATGATATTGTTCTTGTAAGGAAGATGTTTAGGGAGGGAAGGAAAAATGGGAAGGTGACAAGTGTCCCCTTCCATTTTTTCACCTCTTTTATTTCTTCACCTTCTTCATTTCTCCATCATTACCATTTCTACTCCATTTTTTTCTTAAATTTTTTTAGTTTTATTTTTTATATTAATTTTTTTTTACTTTTTCGTATTTAAAAAAAATTAATTTTTTATTTGCATTTTTTAGAGTTCTTGTTATTGTACCTTCTTCTTTTTTTTTTTTTTTTTTACTTTTTTCAGCCTTTTCAGTTAAGCTTTTTCATGACTTGTCTATAATTGTTTTTAGTTTTTTTTGCGTTTTCAACCTTTTTTCTGTAGTTGTTTTACCTCAAATTATTATATGTAAATACAATTTTATATATAGTTTTACAAAAAAAAAAAAACACTTATGTGATACACCGTATTCATACTTTTAATAAAATAAATTCTAATATAATAAAATTATAATTTCAATGTATCGTACAATTAAAATTATGATGCACCATATTTTATTACTATGATGCACCAAGATTTATACACTAATAATGTTTATCGTATATCTAAAAGTCAAAGCGTCATATTTATAACTATGATGTACTATATTTTATAATTATGATGCACCATGTTTTATAACTATAATTTCACCACCTTTTAATTTAATAATAATGTTTTATAGTATATTATGAAAGTCAATGCATGATATTTTAAACACTCGATGCACCATTATTTATAACTATGATAAACCATGTTTTATAACTATGATGCATCACTTTTTGAAATTATGATGCACCATATTCTATAACTATGATGCATCATATTCTATAACTATGATGCACTAAGATTTATACACTAATGATATTTATCGTATATCTAAAAGTAAGAGCGTCATATTTATAACTATGATGCACCATATTTTATAATTATGATGCACCATGTTTTATAATTATGATAGACCACCATTTTAATTCAATAATGATATTTTATAGTACATTTTGAAAGTCAATGCATGATATTTTTAAACAATCGATGCACAATTTTTTATGACTATGATGAACTATGTTTTATAACTATGATGAACTATGTTTTATAAATATGATGCACCACTTTTTAATTCAATAACGATGTTTTATAGTATATTTTGAAAGTTGATGCATGATATTTAAATACTCGATGCATCATATTCAGAAAATCAGTGTATCATAGTTATAATGTTGGTGAACACAATAATAATTTAGTTTTATTGCATCTTATTTTTTATATTCATGTGCATTGCTATATATAATATCTGGTGCGTCACATATTTGAAAATTATATAAGAAAAAGAAAAAACTAAACAGAAATAAAGGTTAAAAATTAATTTTTAGATTTTTAAAGTGATAATTTTTTCTAGAAAAATGTTAGCAAATTTTATTTAATTATTTTTTTTAACAAAAGTGTTACTGAAGTTTTTACATGTTTAAGATTTTTTTTTTAAGTTTAAAATCTTTTTTTTATAATAATTTTTTTTAATAAAAATAAATTAAAAAAAGGAAATAGAAAAAAAAAGTAAAGAAATGAAAGAAAGAGGGAGAATTGAATAAAAAAATGAGGATAAATAAAAAAAAAGGGTGGGAAAATGAATAAAAAATGTGGAGAAATAAAAAAAAGGGTGGGGAAATGAATAAAAAAAGGTGGAGAAATAAGGAGACACTTGTCACCTCCTCATTGACTTCTCTTCATTCCCTCACTTTTACCCCTTCTCCAACATCACCCTTTGAACATATAACACATACACCATCTTTTTGAGGTTTGAACATGTGTTTGAGGAAATCAGGATTCAAATTAATACAAATTCAATACATATTTCTATCTATAGACATGGCTTTTTTTCTTCTCAAAATTAACAATAATTATAACGGACATAATAGTTAGAGTCTGAAGTAGCTCATTGTTACATTAGGAAAATTTAATTTGTAATTTACGTATGTTAACACTTCATCACTTATAAATATACTTGAGTTCATACAAATTCAAATAAGTTTTTTTTTTTTCTTGAAAGAGCAATTCTATTAAAAACCTCACCTAAGACAGTAGAGAAAAGGTTTTATAAAAAAACTTTGATGCTAATATATCTTTGGTATATATATATATATATGTGGTATAGTTACAGCGATAACATCTACAAAATAAGAACGGTTAAGAACACATCAAATGCTCACATATATAATATAAGATTATTAAATTACACTCACCATCTCAAATATATGTAGAAAAATAAATGTGCGCTCATATAAATGCACAAAAATCGAAAAACCGATTGATGCACAATTTTAGAGATAATCATTCATCAATTATTTTTTCGATTTTTGTGCATTTATGTGAGTGCGTATCTATTTTAATACACATATTTGAGATGCATGAGTGTAAATTTAAGGGATAATATCATGTATACCCTATTTAAACATGCAAATTACAAATATCTCCAACTAAATACTACAATATCATATATCCCCAACTTAAATCCTATATTTCTCAGAGCATCTCCAATGAAGGCTTTTTCTAAAGCTTTTTTGAAGAAAAAAAAAAGCTTTATAAAAGCTTTTCTTCATTTGAGAGAAAGCTTTTTCTAGCAAAAGCTTGAGATTTCTCAAGTCTTGGATAAAAGACTTTTTTAAGAATGTGTGAGTGTGATTTTTGAATATAAAAGTTTTATAAAGCCTTTTATTACTCGAGACAAAGCTTTTCACAAAAGCTTTTTTTTATAAAAGGTAATGTGGCAATTAATAAAGCTTTTAAAAGCTTTTGTTCATTATGGATGCTCTCATATATACCCATTTCTCCAATTTAATCATTATAAACAATTTTAAATGCATACATTATGAAAATCATGACCATTATAACCTTTTCTTCCTCACTCTAATTTTTTCGCCATTTTCACCCTTAACCTATAATTGCTCCATTTATACTGGGAAAAAAAAGAAAAAAAAAACTAAATTTTACATTATCTAGATTCAAATTTTGGGTTTTAATATTGTATTACACAAGCAGTACAAAGAATTAATAATTGTGTCGGTATGCTTTAATTGGTTTTTGCAGTATCTCCATTTTGGTGAGATTTCAATTCATCTTATAATAGTTTTGATAAAATTATGTTGGTTTTTGTGATAAAATTAATTGATGATTCAATTGATTATATTGATTATGTTATTCTGTACGCATGTCTAGAACAGATTATTGGAATAACGCATGATGCTTTGACGTTGGATTGAAGTAGTGCAACTTTTATGTATCATGAGGCTATTAGTATCTATAATTATTTTAAAATTGTAACACCCGTCAAATTAGGACTCAATCTTTTGTTAATACATGTAATTAGTTTGGATTTAGGCTGATTAATGTATTGAAATATATATTGATGAATATATACGATTATGCGATTTGATTAAATCGTACGCAATCCAAATCGGATGTAATTCGATTCAAATAAATACGGACGTTGGTGACCAAACTTATTGAATAATATGACATTATTTAATAACTTTATTTTATCCAAAATATTATTTAGATAATATTTCAACTCAAATTCGTATCGTACAAACAAGGATTTCGCGGTTAAAATAACAAACACGCAAACAAAATTTAATAAATTAAGATATATATTATAACTCAGTTATTAAAGTAATTGGTGAAATATTTTAAGTGAAATATCAGGTACTTATTCGTATCTTAAAACGTGTATATAACGCGCGAAATAAATATTTAAACGTTCAAACAATCGAGAAAACGAACACCGCACGGAGCGCGAATGCCCGGGAGTAAAAATTGGAGACCCACACCTTGGTGGGTCCCCCTTGAAAACTGACCAAGGGGTGAGGGGGGGTCAAACCCCTCCCCATTTCCCCTTTTCCCCTTCACAATTCATCATCATCATCATCTTCACTTTTCTCTCTCTCACTTTCACCTCCCTTTCAAAATCACCACCACCATTAAACCACCAAAAATCAACACAAAAACCCATTATCACATCTAACTCATTTGGAAGAAAAGAACCACCACGTTGCGATCTATATTTCTATCTTTTCAAAACTCTCCGACGCTAACTCGTAAGTTTCCGACAAAACTCGGAACACTCCGATCTTACTCATTTCACTTGTTTATGGGTTATTTAAGCTTAAAATGTTCAAATATGGGTTGGGTAAAAGAATCGGACCAAAAGGTCGCCGGAAAACATGTTTTTGGCTCAAATTCCGGCCAACAGCTCGTTGTGTCGCAGAGGCTCCAGGCCACCTGCGACACAAGCCCTTATGTCGCAAAACCCTCACTTATGTCGCATATAGCGACACAAGTGACTATGTCGCAAACCCTTCGGATGTCGCATTTAGCGACACAAAACACTATGTCGCAAAACCTATTCCCGTCGCATATAGCGACGCAACATTTTATGTCGCATTAAATTGCGGACGTCGCACTTAGCGACACAAAGACTTGTGTCGCAGACATGACCTGCGACACAATAGACTATGTCGCACCTAGCGACACAAGCCTTATGTCGCACGTAGTGTCGCATGAAACAGAACCAAGAAAACACCGATTTTACTAAGTATCGAGACTTAAAATTTTATCACTTGATTTCACCCAAATTCAAGTCCAAGTGCATTTTTCACCAAAGCAATATAATAGAAAAAAAAAAGTTTTCGAGCTGACTTGACATCTCGACCCCAACCAGGGGCCAGCCCCTTGGACCCCGCCAGGGGTTGCCACCCCTGGGACCCCGCTAATCAGGGGCCCTGCCCCCGGACCCCCGTCACCTAAAGTTTATAAATACTTTTAAGTATAACACCTTTCGAAAATCAAAATAATAATGTGGGATTATTATTACAAACAAATCACCAACGGGCCGTACACATTTTCAAAACTCAAGATTAATCAACCAAATCGTAGCCATTTGGACATACTAGTTGGACGAGCAACTATAAAGGTAGTCTTTTAATATACCTAATCAATTAATAACCATCGCGTGTCGTGGACACCCTCAGGTTACGAGTCTTTGGACAATCACTAATCGGATAATCAACTCACGTTTATTGATTAAACGCTTCAAGACTCAGGTGAGTCTCATGACCCCTCTTTTACTGTTTTTACTCAGGGGTGTGATTCATTGCTTATTTTAACATGTGAACGCAAGTACAAACATTTTCATATACTACATAAGTTTTACACAACTAATCATTTCAAAGTCCTCCGTCAGCATAGTTTGGTAATACGTTGTAGCGTGAATATTAGTATATGATATCATATAGGATTGACCCTCCTCATCCGGTTTAGCAAGCACTAACTGGGTAAACGGACGTACTAATATTTATTCAGACGAGTGTTGATTAGGCACTCGTGGAGGCACCTCGCTCAGGCACTGATTGTGATCCTGACCCCTCGAGTTAAGCTCAGACTATGTGCTCATGGTTGTATACATTATCATTAACTTTATTTGCTGGATGCAAATCAATATTTAAATCTTGCGGTTCATACGATATTATTTGATACTCAAACCTGTGAGCTCACCAGCATTAGATGACCCATTTTAGCATGTATCACAGGTGCTCAGCAGTAGATCTGGACTGCCCTCAGGATTACTATAGCTCGAGTCAGCATGCAGACAATAGAGATTTTCTTGCATTAATATATTTTGTACAAGTATTTATGTATTGAAAATTTCTCATTAAATCGAACACGAGCTATGTACGGGTTCAACGGTTGCAAACATTTTAATATTAATATATTTTGTTAAAACGACGCATATAGAGTCGTTTGCTATATATCTGTGTGCTTTAATTATTGATTAGTAACACCCAAATTATGCTTCCGCCAAACAGTAAATTTGGGGGTGTTACAAAAATAAAAATGGTACAATGGTCATTAAGTCCTTAATTTATGCATTTAATAATATGAGTTATAATTAAATTAGTGAAATGGGTAAATATGAGAGATTTATGATTTAGAATGGGGATATATGAAATTATGGTATTTAGTTGAGGAAATTTGTAATTTGATTGTTAAAGTAGGGGATATATGATAGTATCCCTAACTTTAATGCGTTTATATTATATATATGTGTGCATTTGAAGTGTTTTTTGCCGTTCTTATTTTGAAAGTGATTTTTTCTGATCCAAACTCTATATATATAATGTTTCATTAATCCATTTTATATACATTTTCATTTTTTTACCATCATATATGAGTTTGTAACTTAATACATGAATAAAAAACGAAAAGCATAGGAATATCATCTATTTACACATTTTGTACTTTTCTACATTGGGTGAGAATTATGATAGTTTCATATACATATTTATCTTTTTTCAACAATTTCATATTATTGTCACAAAATCAATACATAACTTGGTCAAAGTTATTTGCAATCAATTTAAATCAAAACACTTCATCAACATACTAATAAAAATACATTTGAACCATGTAAATCGTAAGCTTACATCTTAAAAAGCTATAAAATCGTATGATACTAATTAACATCATCATATAAATTTCTATTAATAACATTCAACCACCGCATTACGTAAATACAATGCTAGTATTAACTAAATAACTTTTATTAAATTATTTCACAAAACAGATTCTAATCCAAAAATCATCTACTCGATTTATTATTAATCACCTGAGGATTGAGACATGTTAATTAACATCTACTAAGCTAAAGTTACTATGTATGTATGTGTTTCCCACGTGTCCTAATTTGTTATAAAATTTATTAACTTCTCATGGTAAGTAGTTGGTGAATTAAAACCTCATGAATATTTAGTCAATATAAAGTCAATTTAAATCGGTGAAAATACCATGAGAAAACGATGAGAATATGTTCATTTGGTTTGTAGATTAGCAAAAAATTTAAGCTTGAACTCTTGAAGTGATCAGAATAATTTAGCACATGGAGTTTAGAGGTGCTGCCTGAAATACAGAAAAAATAAATGCATTTTACGACAAAATTGTAAGGCTAATATGCACCAATAGATGGAGCATTTTTAAGATATAGTGATTTTAAGATGTAAGTAAAAATGGACCTATATTAAAAAAAATCAAGGATTGAGATTATCTACCGCTCGTGTCCTTTCTAATAGGTGTGCCCTCTAATCTCAAACCATATATGAATTTCTAAATTTATAAAAATTTATGTATCAATTTACTATATTGAAAATCAGTGGCCTATCTTATACACCCTTTGCATTGGACCTAATACATAAACTTATGTTAATCAGCGTAATACATAACCTTTAGAAACTCAATAGCCCGTGGCAGATCCAGAATTGAAAACCGTGGTTCATTATTAGCCTAGCTCAGATAGATCGGTCGAGTGGAACTAGGTCGGGTCAGGAATCTTTTATACAAAACACATATCACATGTCAATCACGAGTAAATAAACTTATTCATGACGAGATGTCATACACTAAAAATTCTCCGTAACACCCTTTGTGTATCACCAGTAAGTAGTAATACCATCAATTTCAATAGATTACACCAAAACAACCACTTTATATATATATATGGTAAGTTCCAATGAGAACACTTCAAAAATAAAAACGGTAAGAACAATTCATAAATGCACAATTAGCCAACACAATCATTAGATTCGCACTCATACATCTCAAATATATGTAGAAAATTGATTAGAATAGATGCGAACTTTCAAAAATACACAAAAATCGAAAGAACGATTGATGCACAATTATAGAGATAATCGTGCATCAATCGTTTTTTTTCGATTTTTGTGCATTTTTAGAAGTGTGCATTTGTGTTTTTTTCATATTTGAGATGTATGACTGTCAATCTAATAATTTTTGTTGGCTAGTTGTGCATTTATGATGTGTTCTCACCGTTCTTATTTCTGAAGTGTTCTCATTTGATCCAAACTATATATATATATATATATATATATATATATATATATCCAATCTTTTATATGTAAATCAATTTTTACTTACTCTATTATTGAAAATTGCATATTTTTTTGTGTTGCAGATAATATCAATGCCTGTTATATCGTCTTAATTGACTAGATAAATAATTTGTTATATGTTAGGTACATATTTAGTAGTTGCCTCGTATTTACAATAAAACTAAGGAAGTGATGATTAAATAATCTTTAAATATATCTACCGTAAGTGTGTAGTAATAAATAATATAATCCATAGAAAGCGGAAAGTGTTTACTAATAATTCAACAAAATGTTTAAGGGGTTGTTTGTAATTACCACAAACCTATAAAACAATTTATGTGGAGATGGATTCGAATGGCTGACATGTTTATTTTTAAAAATCATTATACAAGTGTTATTTAACAATATGCCAAGTTTAACCTCATGTTTGTTCAAGGTAGTTCATAATATAAATATAAGGTATAGTTCATATAAAAATTACTTGAAAGTTCCTAAAATAAATTGAAAGGTAGGTGGTTAAATTGACCTATCTTTTAAGCCCTTGGATAGTTGGATCCACCCATGTCAATGGCCTATCTTACACCACCATTTTCAGTAAACCGGCCAAGAAAATCCCGATCCCACCAAGGTACCAAGCAACCACTTCTTGTAACCAATGTTTTGTAAATCGGTTGAACTTGTCAGTCCAACCGATTGAACTGGAAATTTTAAGATTTCTTGTTAGTTGTAAATCGAATTTTTGTCAAGTTTGACTTTTCTACGAACCAGGCAATTCGCCGGTTGAACCGGGAATCTGAACTGTTTTTGAACCAATATTCACTTTTTAATTTTATTTAAATTCATTTGTATTTATTAAATTATATAAGGAATGAGAAAGGTCAAAATCGAATAAAAGCTTGACTTTTTACACTTAATCGGTTGTATCGGTCGAACCGACGGTTCGACCACCCTTCTCCGGTTCAACTCAAAAACCAATTTTCAAAACATTTCTTGGAACGGTCTCGTATAATATTCACAAAGTCCATACAAAACTCGAATTTGGCCTTCGGTAACACTATAGTCAATGTATAAGTTGGATTCTCATCGGTATCAATTTCTTAATCAAGAACTTAACACTAATCAATATTTCCCAAATGTAATTTAATAATGTACTATGATTGAATTATAATATATGATGTAATAGTCTCCCTAATTTTAGTCAAATTATTTTTAAAAGCAAATTTATTGGTCAATTGAGTCACTACAAGATAGGGATGTTCATCGGTTCGGTTTTCGGTTTTCTCGGTTTATTCGGTTTGGGTTGTTCTGTTTTGAAATTTTTTTGAACAAAACCAAAAACCGAACCGAAATCCGAATTCGAATTCGGTTCGGTTTGGGTTTAAACCGAAAAACCGAATATTTATTTTATTTTATTTTTTTAATAGTTAGTCGGTTTCGACTCATAATTTTTCGTATGTTAGGGTTTTACTAGAGTTGAAAATGAAAGACATGAAGTTAATTTAAGGTTTTTATGTATATATACTTGTTAAGAAATTCTAATTATCACATATTAATAATTTTATATATTATTAAATTGAATTCGGTTTTTGGTTAAACGGAATTCAAAAATTCGAAACCGAAAACCGGACCAAAAACCGAATTCAAAAATCAAAACCGAACTGAAACCGAACCGAAAATCGAATTAGAATTCGGTTCAGTTTTTTTCGGTTTAATTCGGTTCGGTTTTCGGATTAAACGGTTTTAAACAAAATATTGAACACCTCTACTACAAGATTTATGCCGTATAATGACTGAAACTTTTAATGAGTGAAATGTAAAAGAGTAAATGTAGTCATCCTTGTTGTATAAAAAAAGAAAAGATGTAGAAAATAATACGGAGTAAATAAGAAGTTTAGTCAACACGGTCAACGAAGTATATAAAGTAGGCTCTGTAGTCTGTACAATTTCCCATTTCTGAAATTTTTTTCGAAATCATTGGTTGCGTTTAGTTGTGGAAATTTTTTTATAATTTTCCATCTTCAATTTTTTAAGAAATAGAAAAAGTTTTTGTTTTCAAGAAAATTTTGAAAATATGTTCAAAAGTGGTGTATTTTTCATTTTGAGAAAATGATGTTAGGAGAAAGACATTTAGAAAATTTTAGAAAAAGGAAGGGAGATATATAAAGGAAAGAAGTGAAAAACTGAAAAAATGAGTTTTTCAAATTCAAATTATATGATGCAAAAATGAATGTGTACACTTTTCTTCGACCAACCGCACCCCCAGTCTCCCTCGAGCGATTCAACGTCGTCCATTCAATCGTCACCGCCGTGCTTCAATCGTCATCGCCTTCCGTTCAATCGTCACCGCCGTCCATTCAATCATCAGCGCCCTCCGTTCAGTCATCATCGCCGTCCGATTCGTCGTCAGCGGAGCTGCTACGTTATCGTCTTTTGAATCTCCGGCTGCTCCGTCTTCATTGGAGTTGCGTCGCCGACTGATGTATTTTCGATACGACTTGTTCAATTTGACTGGTAAAATCATTTTCGAATTGTACTTTATTATCGCTAATGTAAGTTTAATCGAGATTTAAACATTTTTGAGATGCTTTTGTTCAGTTAGCTTCTTTAATCATGTGTATATTTCTAACGATGATGATGAAAGCTCTTAACACTTCAGTTTTTTTTTATCTCTATTGTGTTTACATAGATTTTTTAATAGTCATCAAGTTGGATTTCATTGAAGACTTATCTAACACCAAGGTCTGATCTGTTCATTATTTGCATTTATATGTTCGTATAGTTTGAGTTTGCAGTTGTGTTAACTTTATAACTAGTGGTTAGTTTGTTTCTTGTAAAATATGGTATCTGCTAATATTGCTCTCTTGATGCCTCTTAGACATTTATATCTTTTTTTCTCAAGTAGAAACAGGCAATTGAACCTGCAAATCCAAATAAATAGTTATGCTGTTAATTATAATATTCCTTTAACCATGTTGACATGCCATCAAGTGCATCTTTGTATATATCTTTTATATATAGAAAGCTAATTGATCTCTTAGATCATGTATATGTTCTGTTCATATATATCTTGGCAATCTTTTGAAATTTATCTGCTCTCTTGTCTGCCTTTTAGGGTTCTCGCAACTAAAATGAGCATGAAACATTTACAGAAGAAAAGGCTTCTTCTTTAGCTCCTCATGAAGGTTAGTTTACATTACGTATTGCCATTTTAGTTTTAACCATACAAGTAAGTCGTTAGTAATTTATTTTGTCATCGTACTTTCTGTAGATTAATTTCCTGAGAACCTTGCTATAAAATGAGCATGTTTTTGTTCGGAATCTGATTCCATTTATATTAAATTTCTAACTGTTGTTGGCTTGTAAATTAGCATATAACTGGGATTATGTTTTCTGATTATATTGTAGATCCGGTCTCATGTGTGTTTGCAACTATAACTCTAGACCATCCTCTTCATCTTTGGGATACTAGTACATGCCAGGTGCTTCAATTTACTTTGTCACCAACAGATTAGCAATATGATGTATGTATGAATTGCCATTATATGAATATAGCCAGTTTTTGTTTCTGAATTCTTTTCTTGCTATACCACACTTCTTGAGATTTAATACTTAACTCAACTTGGAGTTGCAGCTATGAGCATCTACTGGAACTTGCTATATCAGACTGGGACCTGTATCACACAACGACTTATTGCTATAATCGGAAAAAGGTTAGCATTTTCTTTAACTGGTCTTGCATTATATATATGATTTATTGCTTAGGTAAATATAATATTTACATGTGAGCATATAATAACTACCATTTATACGTTTGTTTCCTACAGGCATGTGTTTCTCACAGAAAGTTTGTCCAGATTAAGGTACGATATGATTTACTGGTTCTGTATTTCATCAGGAGCAAGGAAAGCACAAATAATTCTTAGGACAATGTAACTTTAAATTGATAGGACATGAAATAATATCAACCAAATACAAATGTCAGTAGTGTACACCTGCGTTAGTGAAGGCTTGCTTGATACAGATTTTGATAGACTAAATGAATTACTGCAGGGAGGGATGCCAGGTGCAGCCGCTCTCAAAGACAATAATGTGTTGGAAGGTATAGTGAAAAAACAAGCTTCAGAAGGTCAATTGTATGCTGCAATATCCGCAGCTCCTGCGGTTGCCCTTGGGTCCTAGGGCCTACTGAATGGCTTAAAAGTAATAAATTAAATGTGGTTTCTTATCATTTTAGATTGTCAAGTGCCTGCTTTTAAGCGAATAACAAGCTCTGACATAAACATACTTACCAATGAACTTTCTGTTTGTAGGCAACCTGTTATCCATCCTTCATGGAACAGCTATAATCTTCTACAATCACAGTAGAGTCGCGAGTCCAGCAGGATGGAAAAACTGTTATTAGTCGAGGTCCAGGAACTACCATGGAGTACTGCCTAGCATTGGTAGAGCAGCTGTTCGGGAAAGAGGATGCTGTTGAATTTGCTGGACCACTGGTTTGTTCTAGGCTTTCGCTTCTAACTTTATATTATTACTAATAGAAGTGGCAACATGGTCAGGTTGGGTGGGTGTGTAACATGTCAAAACGAGTTTGGGGCAAAATGAGTTATTTTTTCATGCTGGAAAGATTCAACCCACCTAGAAACACTTTTGGTCCGTTTTTCGACGAACAAAACATAACCCAAATTACCTATTGTGTTTCAGTGGGTTGACATCGCCACCTCTGGTGTTGCATAATAATTGAGCCCAAATGAATTGATTGCAAGGACAGATTAAGGTACGATATGATTTACTGGTTCTATATATCATTAGTTATAACAGTACTCATTTTGACAGATTGTGTATGCATACAATCAAGAGACATTTTCTTGTATTTACGCAGATGTTGAGCAAGATATTATTGGAGCTAGAGATGCTTTGGTTCATATATGTTGGAACTTGGAACTCCGTTTTCAACTCTTTTTATTCACTATTCTTAGATATTATTGTTAAGGAATTCTAAACAGTTGTATATTGAGAAGTTTGGAAGTTTGGATATGTTTTGAGGAATAAAAGTACAATATATTTGCAAAAGTGTGATATTCTAATTGTTGTGTAATGTTATTTCAGTTGTATTGAATATTATATAAAATTTGAATCAATACAGAAAATATAGAAAAGCTGCCTTAAGTCAAGGAGGCTGTAATGACATAATCTTCAGTCATTAAAGAGCCTTTATATGATAGCTTTCAAAACCTCTTTACTTACAGAAGTAGTTAGTCATTATATGTTTTGAGCTTTTACTGACTGAAACTTTTAGTCATCTTAGACTTTTAGCGATGGCTTTGTTACTGACTATTTTTATTTAGTAGGAGTAGACATTTAGGTCATTACTGACTGTTTTTATGTCTATACTGACACTTTATTTTAGTCTTTAAAGGGCACTTGGTTTGTAGTGAGTATTTATTACATTATTATCAAGTGTTTTCCATCTTTCTTATATAAAGGACACTTTATATAAGATACTCATCTTTCTTATATGAGAATGCAACAACGAGAATTTAAACAAGACAAAAATATAGAACGTCCTAATATCTTTCTAAGAGAATCTTCATATTTGAGTCTACATAACCAATAAATCCACCAACATCTGTATTAGAACCAAACCTTATACAATAATGGTACATGTTAAAACGCAAATAATGAGAAAAATTGTGTGACAGAAATGATTATGCACATTTTTTTTGTTGAGATAGGGCACTTAGAGTGTATTGAAAACAAATTTTCCATTTCTAAAATATTGTTATAAAAATATGTTCCAGCTTACGTTCTTTGTTGGAAAACATTAATATCAATTTTATTACCGAACATTCTTTTGTTGAAAAAGGTAACTTGTAAGCTATCCTTTGAATTTTATATCATATTTTAATAGTATGCGTCTGACCCACTCAAAAAAAACATCAACTATGCCGGGTAAATCACCACATGTGCTGATGCACGAAGTCGAACCCGTGACTAGAGAGTCACACATATAGAATATGGACGTTTGCGATGGTGGTATCAGTAGGCACTTGAGCTATGTCCGATAGATAACAACCTTTCGTTGATTAAGTACATTAGAATGATGTTATTTAAATAATGTCTACAAAACACAATCAACAACTTATATCTGTAATTTGTAGCTTTAAATTGATATACTACTCTCTTAACAACTTTACAAAAGTGTGATGTAACATTTAAAAATCACAAAGTAATTAACAAACAGGGAAAATAAACTGTCTCGCACCTACAAACCGAATGCTAATTAGGGGTGTTCATAATCATCCGAAACTGACAAACCGAATCGAATATTGTAGAACCGTAGAGAATTTTAGGTTAACCGAACCGAAATTTTTTTATTTTTCGGTTTCGGTTAACCGAACCGGTATAATTTCAGTTCTTCGATTTCGGTTTCGGTTCACGATATTGACTCAACCGGTTAACCGAAAAACCGAAAATTTTATTTTGCTATATTAAATATGTGTTTATATATAGATATATGATAATATTACTAAATATTTTTATAATTTATAATACGATTTTTATACTTTTGTATTTATGTTAGTACGAATGTTCACTTATTTGCATTTTTAGTAGTTAAATATTTGATTTCGTGACTAACTTAGTTCAACGTTTATACATTCATGTGTTTGTACCTAATAGAAAAGCTTTATGTTTATTATTAAAATGATCAACGTGTTGTATTTATAACAAATATTCATCAAGTGAGTGTGTATTTATGTTTTGATATATATATCTTAAGTGATTGGTAAATACAACCGGTTAATTTGGTTAACCGTATAACCGAACCGGAAAAGTCGGTTAACCGATTACCGATTAACTGAACTTTTCGATTTCGGTTTAGGTTCAAGAAAATGACGAACCGGGGATCCGGTTAACCGATTTTTGGTTAACCGATCCTTCGGTTAACTGTCCATGAACACCCCTAATGCTAATAGTCATAATTAAATTAAAACTTAAAGTATATATAATTATAATAATAATATGATAGAGGAAAGTTAAAAAAGAATGGTAAAAAAAGGAGAATGGAGGAACTAATAAGATTGCTCCATTTCAAATAACCATTTTCACCTCTCTTTATTTTTTTCAAATCTAAATATCTCACAAACCGTATGTCTACAAATTATAAAAATTACATATTCGAAATCAACGTCTTTTTCTCTTCGATTCTAGATCTAACAAGATATACTTTCGACAAAGTTTTTTTTTTCCATTTTTTTTGGGTTTTAAAAACTTTTAATGTGAAATCACATGTGATTTAACACTAAAAAATAATCACACCCGCTTATATTTCCGATTAAACTTTAATTCAAATAAGTGATGATGTAAAGAGATTAAGACATGAAAAATTAATGTGTAATCACATGCGATTGAATATCAAACTATCAATCACATGTGTTTAAAGAGTAATAAAATACGGATTTTCAAATCATTGATTAAGAATTATACAATCAAGTAAAAATCAAGTTGAAATCATACATGAATTATCATATATCGGTAAATTTCTCATCAAATATCAATTTTTAAATTAAAATCGTATCTGATTATATGCAAAATCATATGTGATTATATAATAAATCACTTGTGATAAAGTGTACAAATAACAATCACATGTGATTTTTAATTAAAACTATTGCAATTTTTAATTTTTTATTTATAACTATTAATGTGGGTGAATATTAAGTTATAATCACGTGTTAAATAGCAGATACCATGAATAAATAATCGTGAATAAATTTTAATTTTTTTATCATAAATCACATATGATTATATTGTGAAATCCGGTAAAAAGCGAAGAAAAAAATTCGTCGAAATTATATCTTATGACATCTCTAATCGGAGAAAAAAACACGTTGGTTTCGAATATGTAATTTTTTAAATTTATGGATTTACGGTTTGTGAGATAATTAACAAATGTGGTAAAAAATAGAAGTGAGTTTTGTAGAGAAATGAAAGAACCCCATTAGTTCTCCAATCCTCTACTTTTTTAGCATTCATAAAAGAACTTAGCTTAAATATATAATACTAATAAAAGATAAATATGTGCATAAATTTAATGTAACGTTCCATATTGCATAAAATACTCGACTACTCGAGGGCACGTTCCTAGATGCCCGATTTTTGGAACATCTCCGTTATTTTATTTCATTTCAACATACTAATACGAACTCAAATAATATACTATGTGAGCCAATTTGACATTATAATATATCTTTTCTTTTTTAATCATCATATTTTAATATTATAATAATGAGACGTACCCATTTTTCGGAATGAACAATTATACTTTAGTCTGATTTATTCACACATCATTTACAAGTCAACTAGAAATTTGTTTAAATTCATTCGTATTGCCAACGTGATGCTAACGTATAGAAGAATATAAACGAAAGTCAAAATTCTAGAGTTTGACAAAACAAAATATAGTAAATAATAGAAGGTATTTGCTGGTGTTACGTATTAAAACGAACAGCTTACATTTAAAGTTAAGCACAATTAGATAATCATTTGTAACATTATATCGAGATAACAAAACTCAATAATAACAAAAACAAGTGTTCGAATGTCTAAAATGTCTGCTTGCTAATGAATAATTCTATGAATAAAAAAAAAGAAACATAATCAATTAATTTTCAATTAATTTGAACATGGTGTTTCACGGCACTCTTATTCTCGAGTAAGGTTTTTGGTGAGTGATTATAAGAGGTTGTTTACTTTTTTTCTCATTAAGTCCTATATGGAAATAGATGATAATATGGGTATAGAATGCCTATATGCAATAATCAGTAAATGAATAATGTTGTTTACTTTTTGTGCTGAATAAATTTTCTGAATGATAAAAATGGCTATTTTACCCCTCAGTTAAATGTGATAGTTATTGTTTCAATCAGTTAACTTTTACTTTTTCTAACAAATATAAAACTAGAAGGTTAATTTCTATTTAAGTATAGGGTTAATAATGTTTTAACCACTGAACTTTCAATTTTTTTCGGTTTAAACACTCAACTTTTTGTTATATGTTTTAACCACTCAACTTATGGTCAATAATAGTTTAATCCCTGAACTTTCAATTCGTTTTTGTTTTAACCACTCAACTTTGTTTCAAACGTTATAACCACTCAACTTATGAGTTGACCATACTTTAACCACTAAAGTTCATTTGCCCATTTAAAAAAATCATTTCGTTAACTTATAATGAAATTTTAAATCGAGATATATAAACTTTTAACTGATTTTTTTATCAACCAATGTTGTCAAGATAGAAATCTTACCTAGGATCGTTTTTTTCTTCACAAGATCGAAATCGTAAGGTCAAATCGGGATCGTAAGATCTTACGATTTCGATTTGAGTGTAGACCAATCAACTAATTTATATTTTCTTAACTTATATTCATGTTAAGTAAGATCGGATCGGATCGACATCGTAAGATTCTATGCTCAAATCGAAATCCTAAGATCTTACGATCCCGATTTGATCTTACGATTTCGATCTTATGAAGACAAAAACGATCCTAGGTAAGATCTCTATCTTGACGACCTTGATCGATAAAAAAATCAATTCAAAGTTTATATATCCCGATATAAACTGTCATTATAAGTTAACGAAAAGGTTTTTTTAAATGGGCAAATGAACTTTAGTGGTTAAAGTATGACCAACTCATAAGTTGAGTGGTTAAAATGTATAAAACAAAGTTGAGTGGTTAAAACGAAAACAAATTGAAAGTTCAGGGATTAAATCATTATTGACCTTAAGTTGAGTGGTTAAAACATTTAAAAAAAAAGTTGAGTGGTTAAAACGGAAACAAATTGAAAATTCAGGGATTAAATCATTATTGACCTTAAGTTGAGTGGTTAAAACATTTAAAAAAAAGTTGAGTGGTTAAAACGGAAACAAATTGAAAGTTCAGTGGTTAAAACATTATTAAGCCTTAAGTATATATATATGTGTGTATTTGTGTATAACATTTTTATATAGAGTGCAATTACAGTTACGAAAGAAATATATATAAACGATCATATAACGTTATTGTAAATAACTAAATGATACGACATAATTCATCCGTTCCAACTTGATTCATCATCATTGTAACGCCCCGATTTTTTTTACACATTTAAGATTGTATATTTCACAAGTATGATTTGGTCTTCAAAGGAATTTAACTAAAACATTTTCACAACACGCGATCATGTAAAAGGTCCACGCGATCGTGTGGTCTCTGCTTGTTATACGCGATCCATAATCATGTACGCGATCGCGTATTAGCTTTGGGAAAAACCAACATCAAACCTAGGGCCTTCAAAATATGACCACTTCATTGTCCCAACATTCATCTTACTTACAATATTTAGTTTAAAACATATTTGATTACAAAAAGGGGCTTTCATGGTTAATCGAGAGCATGATGTCTACCAAAATAAGGGATTCAACTTACTAAAGTGCTAGCAAGTTCCACCCTTAGTCGATTCCTTGCCCAACTTACCACCTGACCCGCTTACCTACACATCATAATCAACAATAACAGAATAAGCACAACTTGCTTAGTAAGTAATAGAAACATAACATACAACTTTCACATTAAACGTAACACATAATAATTTACTTCTGTTATTGGAACATACTCGTACGTTCTTTCTTCCACATACCAATAGGTGTTCACACTCGTGTGAGCCACCTATTACGTTACTTTTCCACCAATTGAGGATCCTAATCATTCCCTTACTTGTCCTTCTCGAAGGAACCTTACCATGATATCAAGACATAATCATGAGATTTCTCAAGCCTCGTTTCATGCTTAACATCCTTACAAACTTACCAATGGTGTACTCGTACACCCTTAGCATTCTTACAAACTTTACAATGTGTGCTCGCATACCTTCCTTACGTAATCTTTTCAAATTAACTTCGGGTTAATGTACAAATTCGTTACTGTACTTTGCGAAAATATTCATGTGGGTTACTGTACTTTTAAAATGTTCAATTGGATTATTGTACTTTCAAAAAAATGTTCAATTAGGTTACCAAACTTTCACCATAGTTTAATTAGGATACTGTACTTGTAAAAATGTATATAACAATGTGCAATTGGGTCACTAAGTATTGTAGCAAAAAAAGGCGTAAAACACTTTTTGAAAGTAGAGTATGAAATTGAACATTTTTTAAGTTTAGTAACCCACACGAACATTTTCGCAAAGTACAGTAACGAATTTGTACATTAACCCAATTAATTTCTTACCACAAACAAAAATATAAGTTAGTTATCATTTACTTTCACGTAGCTTTATAAAATAACTTTCTTACTTCATACATCGTTTTAAGTTAACTATTACTTACCTCGGTCTTGATTTGGAGAATGATTAATTATACTTCCAACTCTTTATCACCTACTCAAATAATCACATACTAAATCATTTAATACTAACCCAAATGTTGTAACTCAAGATAACACATTTCTCATTTAAATACACACACTACATTCTTATATAATGCAAGTACTCATATTTTATTTTCTCATATTCAATCACAATACATAACAACAACAAATTTAGAAATTTCATGTTACTCTTCACTATTTATTCACCCCCTTTCAATACAAATTTTAACCCGTTTGCATTTCAACACTATATTAATCATAATTTTGTCAACTTAATTCAAGCATCACCACTTTATCTATCAAATTATATTTCTCAAAAGCATCATTACAAGTAAACTTCCATTTATACATCTTACTACATTAAATAAACACTTTACAATATTTTTATCATGTTTTGTAAAAGCTGGACAACAGCTATTTAACTAACTTATAATCATATATGGGCACTAAGGCCATAACCAACAGAAAGTAGACTCTCCCACCTTTCCAACGATATATTGTATACCTAAAACGGAGTTACGGTTATTTAGTTATGAGTTATTGAAAACAATCCATTTTCTGCACATAAAGTTGTCCAACTCCGAATTTTTACTAAAATCATTCCTAATCGATTCAAATATGTTCAAAATACTTTTATTGATTAAATCCTCAAATAACACTTTAGGACTGATTTTCAATAATATTCAACATTCAAATCAGTTATACTTGAACGAACACATAATCAACTTAAATATTTATCTCAAAGTCACAAAAATTATTCCAACTAATAGTTTAATCACTACCTCATAGTAATTTCACATACAATTAGCTAACTTGCTCCCCTTTTAACAAGAAAACATCACAATTACATATCATCATCATCAACTTATCCATCATAAGTTTCTACCCTAACCAAAGCCATCAACAACATTGAAAACTTATATGTAAATCACTTTACTTCAACTAGTATCTAACATATTTTCTCATGCATGTAGTTAGATTAACTCTATTTCAACAACAACAACTTATTATCATCCATTCATCATCAAGAAAACATATACTTTAGGCAAAATTATCAGAACTAAAGAAAATCATCAAACTTATATCGTTTAGGGTTAAAGTTACTCCTTTAAACTCATTAACATCAATAGAAACATCTAATATCTAAGAATTTAACTTTTCTCAAAATCAAATTATGGTTCATCTTCATAAATATCTAAATAGCTCAAATTAAAGGTTGTAGAGGGTAGTTCTTACCTTGTTGATGATGAAAAATGAATTGGAAACCTCAAGCTATCAAGAATTTGTGCTCAATTTTGTGATCTCCTCTCTCCCTCTCTTCTTGCTCTTTTAGCGACACATAGAGAAGTATAACACCCCTCTTTAAGAAGATAATTCTTTATTATTCTCTACTACGGAAGCGTATTAAACAAAATATTATTTTATAAACTTATAATATATACATACACCATAAGTTTAATGTTTACAAAACCAACAATTCTCTTAATACAAACGGGGTATTATATTGTACAAAAACATAGTTTCATATAAACTATATCAGAGTTGCTAGTATCAAACATTCTTTGTTCCCTTCTTGAAACCCACATATCAAAATAACACCTGCAAGAAGTAGATTGAGGGATTAGTACGAAGCTAAGTGAATGAATTTATCACACACTTATCAACTTAGTATAATTAGTTGTTTGCATCTAATCATGGTAAACATCTATATCAACAATCAATAGTTCAACTATGAGGATCGGTGGTCCTTAAAAAACCCTACTGCCGCGGTGGCTCTCAAGAACACTTGTCCAACAATCCGTATGGCCAATATGGAATAGACCGATAGCTAGTGGTTATTGTACTCAAACACAAGTCTTACACACAACAAATGAAGTAAGACTACGTGTAATTCACACAACAACCAACTAGCCCAACCAACGTGTTGACCTCAAAACAACTTATATTCACATGTCAACTAGCATATAAAATTTCAATCAACAATACTAAGTAAATAACTTTACCAACATGTTAACTATTACTTGTTGCAACCAAATAATTTCAACTAAATCAAAAAGTGAGTTCTAAATCCACTCACAGATACCTCTAGCACCTCCACACTTAGGATCACTATGTCACTGAGCCTTCGATTTATCTGAAATAATCAAACTACTAATTAGTAACTTATTTTGAATGCATTTACTTCAAACTACAAGTCACTAACTAATTTATAACACATACATGTCAACTATGCATATTGCAAAATATTATAATCAAATTAAGTCAAACAAAGTCAAACAAATTAAAATGTTTCTAAACTGGGCTTTACCCGCCGGCTGGGGTCTAGGACCCTCCGGGTTCAACACCAAGCATCCGGGTCATCACCCTGGGCAGCCAGGTGAATTAAGTTTTTGTGTAACAGAACCAAATTGTGTTTTAAAGACTGCAGGAGCCGCCGGACAGCCAAACAAGCAACCGGTCTGAGGGTAAAACCCGCTGGCTGGGTCACCTGACCCGCCGGTTTCTCCCGGATCACACAGAACCCGCCGGTCTGGGTCATCAATCCGCCGACTTGTACATCAAATTTACAGTAGCAGCAATACACTGCACGAACTTAACTCAACCAACTCAATTTTCTAGATACCAAATTCTACTTCGCAATATTTTTAACACCAAAGAAACATCATTGGTATCTAACAACTTCAAACAACATCAACAACACTTCATATAGCTCAATTCATCATTTCATCAATTAACCTAATTTATCATTTTCTAAGTTTTCAAGTTCAAGAACTCAAATCAAAGGTAGATAAATTAGGTTGTTAATCATCCACAATACCAATTAATCGTCATAAAATCAGTAACTACCAACATATCATTATATAAGTTACTTTAATCAACCAATTAATCAATTCTCTATTTGACCTAATAACACTTAAGTTCATAAGGAAGATGATACTTACACTTTGATGATGAACAAGACACTAGCAACTAGAAGATGATTATTTAGTAAAGAATCACAGATTGAGATCACCAATTTTATTTAAGGATTGAAGTTCTTGAAATTGGAGGTGTGAGGAGGAAAGGTAAAATGAAATTGGGGAAGAAATGGTGGAGTTTAGGTCGGTCTCCCTTCAAAACCGACCCAAATTCTTTTTAATTATATTCCCGTTCTAAATCTATAGTCTGGAACCTAAAACCGATTGCGAAAATAGTTATTTTATTTTACCGTCATCTATAATTATTTAAAACAAATAATATTTCACTATTCACAATAAGTTACACATAAGCAAATAATATTAAATTTACTTGTAACTTATTAAATAATCAATTAATAGAAAGGAATTACCAGACCGGTATTGAAGACGTTACAAATTTCTCCTCCTTAAGAGGATTTCGTCCCCGAAATCTCATCACGGTCAAACATTCCAGGATATCTGGATCTCATACTCTCTTCAGTCTCCCAGGTAAGGTTTGCACCTAAACTGTGTTTCCACTTAACTAACACCATGTGAATTTGTTTCTTTCTAAGTTTAGTAACCTTACGATCTAGAATTTCAACAGGCTCTTCAACCAGTTTTCGACTCTGGTCCAAACGAAGGTCTTGCAATGGTAGGATTTGGGATTGATCCTTCACATTACATTTTCTTAGGTAACAAATATTGAAAGTATCATGAATACCAAACAATTCAGGAGGGAGATCTAAGGCAACTGTCTAATCGTTTACTACTTGCCTAATTCTGAATGGACCAATATACCTCGGGGCGAGTTTTCCACGCTTTTCAAATCTAATCACAACTTTTCAAGGGGAAACTTTGAGATAAACCATTTCACCCTCAAAAAATGACACGGGTCATCTTCTCGAATCTGCATATTGTTTCTGTCTGTCACGTGCAGCTTTTAGTTTCTCACGGGCAATTGCAACTTTATCTGCTGTCATCTGAACAATGTCGGGCCCCAACAAACTGTTTCTCCCTGCTTCTAACCAATAGGTGGGCGTTCTACAATGACGTCCATATAACATTTCATACGGAGGCATACTGATACTGGAATGATAAGAATTATTATAGGCGAATTCCACTAACGGTAAATGGGAATCCTAAGAACCACCATACTCAATCACACAATCACGCTACATATCCTTGAGTGTCTGAATCGTTCTTTCTGACTGGCCATCAGTTTGAGGATGGTATGCAGTACTTAAATTCACACGTGTGCCTAACTCATGTTGTAAGCTCTACCAGAAATGTGAAATAAACCGAGAATCTCTATTAGAAACAATCGATAATGGAACTCCGTGTCTAGATACAATTTTGTTGACATATAACTGTGCAAGTTTACTCAAAGAAGCCGTTTCACTAGTAGTGAGAAAATGTGCACTCTTGGTCAAACGGTCAACTATAACCCAAATCATATCATTTCCATGTGGCGTTCTAGGAAGTTTGGTCACGAAATCCATAGTCAAATGTTCCCACTTCCATTCCGGAATCTCTAACTGTTTAAGTGACCCATACGGTTTCTGATGTTCCGCTTTAACCCGAGCACAAATATGACAAGAGCCAACAAACTGTGCTATATCGGTTTTCATCGTAGGCCACCAATAGAAGGGTTTCAAATCATTATACATCTTGGTACTCCCGGGATGAATAGTTAATTTCGATTTATGAGCTTCAGTCAAGATTATATCTCGAATACCACCAATGAGAGGAATCCACACACGAGACTAAAAAGTCTTTAATCCTCTAGAAACATCAATCAAGTCATCTTTTCTTTTCAATAATATTTCTGATTTCGGATTACAACCTAACAAAGCTTCCAACTGTGCAGCTTTGATTCTATCCACCAAATCAGAAGATATATCAACTCACAGAAAATAAAGTTTATCAGAAGTACCTTTTCTGCTCAAAGCATCCGCGACCACATTTGCTTTGCCTGGATGGTATCGTATTTCGCAATCATAATCTTTGATTAACTCTAACCATCATCTCTGTCGCATATTCAACTCTTTCTGAGAATACACATGCTGAAGACTCTTATGATCTGTACAGATAACGCACTTTGTACCATATAAGTAATGTCTCCAGATTTTCAATGCAAACACAACAGCTGCTAATTCTAAATCATGAGTGGGATAATTCTGTTCATGAGGTTTTAACTGGCGAGAAGCATAAGCGACAACTCTATCTCGCTGTATAAGAACACAACCCAACCCAGCATATGATGCATCACAGTAAATAATAAAATCATTGGATCCATCCGGTAATGTTAACACTGGAGCCTGACACAATAATTGTTTTTAGGTTTGAAAGTCGTGCTCTTGTTGATCATTCCACACAAACTTTTCATCTTTACGGGTCAATTTAGTCAACGGACTAGCAATTTTGGAAAAATCTTTAATGAATTTTCGGTAATAACCCGCCAAACCCAAGAAACTCTTTATTTCAGATGCAGTCTTTGAAGCTTTCCAATTCATCACGGCTTCAATTTTAAAGGGATCAACTTTAACACCATCTTTACAGATAATATGACCTAAAAATTGCACTTCCCGAATCCAAAACTCACATTTAGAAAATTTTGCATACAATTGCTCTCTTTTTAAAGTTTCCAACACTAATCTCAAATGTGTTTCATGTTCTGATTCGGATTTAGAATACACCAAAATATCATCGATAAAGACAATCACGAAATTATCCAAAAAGGGTCGACAAACACAGTTCATCAAATCCATAAAAACTGATGGAGCATTGGTTAAACCGAAAGGTATGACCAAGAATTCGTAATGACCATACCTGGTACGAAAAGCAGTCTTTGGTATATCTTGTTCGCGAACCCGAACTTGATGATAACCTGACCTCAGATCAATTTTAGAATAAATCGATGACCCCTGCAACTGATCAAATAAATCGTCTATTCGAGGTAGGGGATATTTATTCTTTATCGTTCTTTTGTTCAAATCCCTATAATCAATGCACATTCGGAAAGACCCGTCTTTCTTTTTCACAAATAACACCGGCGCACCCCACGGTGAAGAACTAGGTCTAACGAATCCTTTATCTAACAACTCCCGTATATGATTCATCATTTCTCGGATTTCAGAAGGAGCTAATCTATAGGGAGCTTTGGCTATAGGCGTCGAGCCCGGAATAAGATCAATTTGGTATTCAACTTCCCTAACAGGTGGTAAACCAGGCAATTCATCGGGAAATACCTCTGGATATTCAGAAACTACCCGGATGTCAAAAATATATTTCTTTTCCAGTTTGGCATCAATCACATAAGCTAAGTAAGATTTACAACCTTTAGACAACGACTTCCTAGCTTTCATCATACTAATCAAAGGGATGTTCCCTCTATCCCGTTCTCCTCGAGCCACAACGTATGACTCATCAGAAATTAGGATTCTTATCAACTTCTTATGGCAATCTATACTTGCTTTATTGTGACTCAACCAATCCATACCAATAATTACATCGAAACTGGGAATTGTCATCAATAGAAACGAGATTGGGAAAGTTTGGTCATCAATTACAATATTGGCTCCAGTCACCGAGGTGGTAACAGGAACTAATTTACCACTAACAATCTCTACTTCTACGGGCTTAGTTATCAAAGTAGGGCTCAATTTCAGTTTATCACAAAAGCACACAGATATAAAGGAACAATTTGCTCCTGAGTCAAACAGAATACGTGCAGGTACGAAGTTTATAAAAAAAGTACCCGTGATAACATCATCCGTGTGAACAACCTCATCAACTGTCATCTGAAATGCCCTACTTGTTGTTGGCGGTGGATTCTTTCGCTTTTGACCAGAAGATGACGAACCTCCAACTGAAGATGAACCCTGTCTCCCCGCCTCAGGACAATTACCAACCCGATGTCCCTCCTTCTTACACGTCCAACAAACGAAATTAGGATACCTACAATTCTTGATCTCATGTCCGAGTTCACCACACTTAAGACACTTGTTAGTTTGAGGAGTACACGGACCAGTGTGCTTTGACTTGCAAGAACTGCACCAGTTAGAACCAACAGATATTTCAGAGAAACCACTCTTGTTACCACTTTTCTTGTTTTGATGGTTTCGTTGCCATCTTGACTTTCCTTTGCTCGAAGAATCACATCTATCTCTAAAAAATGATGTCTCTTTAACTTGAAGGTTTTTAGCTCTCATATCACTGTCAACAGATCTAGCAAGCGTAAAAGCTTGTGACAAAGAACCCGCTAACCTCACTGTAGTACGGTAATTTGGTGGCAAGGTTTCAATAAACTGCTCAACTCTAGTTTTTTCATCCGGTACCCACTAGTGAACGAATCTCAATTTATCCGAAAACTGGGATATCAACTCATCAATTGTCATATTCTCAGTTAATTGCAAATTCACAAACTCCCTTCTAATACGTGCCATATCAAAATCTGAACAATATTGATTACACACGGCGTTGCGAAAGTCAATCCATCTAATAGACTCCTTTTGTTGTTGGGTCAAATGGCCGGTGATCGAATCCCACCAAATCATAGCTTCATCCTTTAAACATTGAACGGCATAACTAACTTTCAATTCATCCTCACAACGGGTCACATCAAATTTTCTCTCCATGTCTCTCAACCAATTTAAAGTCATGGAAGGATTTGTACTACCATGAAATTCTGGTGATTTGCTAGCCATAAAGGTTTTAAAAGAGCAATATTTACTTGGTTGAGATTGAGATGGTGGAACATTACCGAAAACAGGTCGTTGTTGTTGAGACGATTCAATTTCAGCTTGGCATTTATACTCCCTCAAAGTAATTATCTCATCCTCTAGTTGATGCAGATAATCATCTCGGTTTGATTCTCCATGAGCATGATTAGATGTACCCTGATGATCGTGTCTCTCGTTATGAGTATCCGACGGTGGAGCATCAATCCTTGAGGCATTGTTAGGGTTCACGGTCGTTTGTTCGTTATCTACCATTTCTAAAATCAACACAACACTCAAAACTCGTTAATCGTTAGTACTTATCTACTAACTAATTCACATCTATGCTAAATCTCATACACAAGAATGTTTGACTCAACACAATCAAGATTTGAGATTGAACATTTTACAATGCTCAATTCACCCAAAACTTTACTCTGATACCAACTTATAACACCCCTCTTTAAGAAGATAATTCTTTATTATTCTCTACTACGGAAGCGTATTAAATAAAATATTATTTTATAAACTTATAATATATACATACACCATAAGTTTAATGTTTACAAAACCAACAATTCTCTTAATACAAACGGGGTATTATATTGTACAAAAACATAGTTTCATATAAACTATATCAGAGTTGCTAGTATCAAACATTATTTGTTCCCTTCTTGAAACCCACATATCAAAATAACACATGCAAGAAGTAGATTGAGGGATTAGTACGAAGCTAAGTGAATGAATTTATCACACACTTATCAACTTAGTATAATTAGTTGTTTACATCTAATCATGGTAAACATCTATATCAATAATCAATAGTTCAACTATGAGGATTGGTGGTCCTTAAGAAACCCTACTGCCGCGGTGGCTCTCAAGAACACTTGTCCAACAATCCGTATGGCCAATACGGAATAGACCGATAGCTAGTGGTTACTGTACTCAAACATAAGTCTTACACACAACAAATGAAGTAAGACTACGTGTAATTCACACAACAACCAACTAGCCCAACCAACGTGTTGACCTCAAAACAACTTATATTCACATGTCAACTAGCATATAAAATTTCAATCAACAATACTAAGTAAATAACTTTACCAACATGTTAACTATTACTTGTTGCAACCAAATAATTTCAACTAAATCAAAAAGTGAGTTCTAAATCCACTCACAGATACCTCTAGCACCTCCACACTTAGGATCACTATGTCACTGAGCCTTCGATTTATCTGAAATAATCAAACTACTAATTAGTAACTTATTCTGAATGCATTTACTTCAAACTACAAGTCACTAACTAATTTATAACACATACATGTCAACTATGCATATTGCAAAATATTATAATCAAATTAAGTCAAACAAAGTCAAACAAATTAAAATGTTTCTAAACTGGGCTTTACCCGCCGGCTGGGGTCTAGGACCCTCCGGGTTCAACACCAAGCAGCCGGGTCATCACCCTGGGCAGCCAGGTGAATTAAGTTTTTGTGTAACAGAACCAAATTGTGTTTTAAAGACTGCAGGAGCCGCCGGACAGCCAAACAAGCAACCGGTCTGAGGGTAAAACCCGCTGGCTGGGTCACCTGACCCGCCGGTTTCTCCCGGATCACACAGAACCCGCCGGTCTGGCTCATCAAGTCGCCGACTTGTTCATCAAATTTATAGCAGCAACAACAGCAAAACCCTGCACGAACTTAACTCAACCAACTCAATTTTCTAGATACCAAATTCTACTTAGCAATATTTTTAACACCAAAGAAACATCACTTGGTATCTAACAACTTCAAACAACATCAACAACACTTCATATAGCTCAATTCATCATTTCATCAATTAACCTAATATATCATTTTCTAAGTTTTCAAGTTCAAAAACTCAAATCAAAGGTAGATAAATTAAGTTGTTAATCATCCACAATACCAATTAATCATCATAAAATCAGTAACTACCAACATATCATCATATAAGTTACTTTAATCAACCAATTTATCAATTCTCTATTTGACCTAATAACACTTAAGTTCATAAGGAAGATGATACTTACACTTTGATGATGAACAAGACACTAGCAACTAGAAGATGATTATTTAGTAAAGAATCACAGATTGAGATCACCAATTTTATTTAAGGATTGAAGTTCTTGAAATTGGAGGTGTGAGGAGGAAAGGTAAAATGAAATTGGGGAAGAAATGGTGGAGTTTAGGTCGGTCTCCCTTCAAAACCGACCCAAATTCTTTTTAATTATATTCCCGTTCTAAATCTATAGTCTGGAACCTAAAACCGATTGCGAAATAGTTATTTTATTTTACCGTCATCTATAATTATTTAAAACAAATAATATTTCACTATTCACAATAAGTTACACATAAACAAATAATATTAAATTTACTTATAACTTCCTAAATAATCAATTAAAAGTAAAGAAATTACCAGACCGGTATTGAGGACGTTACAAGAAGCTCCAGAAACATTAAGGAACAAATTTATTTTCCAGCCTTTTTAATTAAGAGAATTAAATTAATTATTTCTCTTTTAACCCCTAACACTCCTTCTCATTTGGCAATTAATACCCCTTCTAACACAGTTTATGATTTCAACTAAATTAATCCCTCAAGACTTTAAACTTCACACTTTAACCTCACAACTTGTTTCTCATAATATTTTTAACTTCATCTTAATGATTGTATTATACTAAATACAAATAAAGTAACTCATTTAATATAAAATGTACATATATATATATATATATATGTGTGTGTGTGTGTGTGTGTATGTATACCTATAAATTTTAGGATGTTACAATCATCATTATAATATTCAAATCAATCCTCAATAAAGTGGAACTGAGATGTTACGTGTAACATTAAAACAAAACAATAGATAAATAAGGGTAACAGTGAAAAGGGGCGGGGGGGGGGGGGGGGGGGGGGGGGGGGGGGAGAGTAAAATGGCCAGATGGAGACAACACCCTTTTGGTGAATGACCGAATAATCCACTGGGAAATATGGGCTTAATGAATAAGTTGTAAGTAAACTACCCAGTTTGATTACCAATAATCTAATTTTGCTATTAAGTCCATTAATGCATAAGTAAACAGGCCTTAAGTGGTCTATTGGAATTGACCGTGAAAGGTTTTTGGCGTTTTCGTTTGATGGTTTATGTTTTGGAGGTTCGGGTATTGATTAAACATTTCAACTTTTGGTAGTGTAATAATGAGTTTTTTCTTTGATAACCATCATTACACCTTACAATACCACCGCTTGGTATGAATATGTTGTCGGAATTGTTTGTTTTGTAGTTCTCGGTAGGTTTTGTCTTAGGTGTCAAAGTCATGTTCAGTTTTTACCCGTTACCATATATTCTAATGGGTGATTGCCGTTATGTGGTTATGTAATGTGGGGTTTAGTTGACGAGGTATCTACTTTTGAATCATTGGGTTGTTATTGTCATTTAGAGTCGTTTTGGTTAAAATGATAAATGGACTTTTTAATTTTAATCAAGATGTATGGTGGTTTTAATATTGTAGGGCTTGAGTCTTTGAGATAGTGTACGTAGGTTTGCTTTAGATAGACTTTAACTTATGAGTCATAGTTTGTTACGGTCGTTTTATTTGTAATTTGCTGACATCTTTCTACTTTCTTTAAGGATAATCGATTAGAATAGAATGTTAATAAATTAAAAATTGTTTATCTTATATTCTCCAATAAAGTTGGTCAACCATTTTAACGAACACTAATGTCGAACACCCCTTGTGGCTTATGCTTCGATGATATTCATTTAGTTTAACGCAACTTAGATATTAAAATATTAATAAATTAATTAACCACTTGGTTGGTATCATCTTTACAACTAAGCAATAAAAAATCAAAAATAAAATATTACTCCAAAAAAGTCGCACATCGGCCGTTTCGTTGGCTTTTTTACGCGCATTTGATTCCTTCTTTTCACAGATAGATATACATACATACAGTATATATCTATATCTATATATATATATACTCATAGCATTATATATCATCATCATTTTTGCCGCTTCAACTATACTCATCATCAAATTAAAAATTAAAACACAGCTAAAACCCTAACATTCCAAATTCCGTCTCTCGAGTCTATAATTCGAATTTGTTCATACTACAATCCAATTGTATATCAGTTTATATATACTTTCTGTATTGAATTTGAATTTGCGCAACAATTTCAGCTGTTTGTGCTGATTTTTGTTTATTTGGGGGGGAAAATGGAGTCGAAGCCACATGTGAGGTTTACATTGGGAAGACAGTCGTCGAAGGCACCGGATTCTGGATTGGATTCGGATTCAGATGATGGATTAGATGAAATTGATCCTAGGGTTAGATTGATGTTTTATTCAAGTGAGGGTGATTTAGAAGGGATTACGAAGCTATTGAGTTCAGGAACTGATGTTAATTTTAGAGATATTGATAAGAGGACTGCTTTACACGTGGCAGCTTGTCAAGGGTTTAGTGATGTTGCTGAATTGTTGTTGAATGCTGGTGCTGAAGTTGATCCTCAAGATAAATGGGGTAGCACGGTATGATATGTTATTTTGATATCTGTTGGTGTTTTGTGGTCTATATTTATGATATTTTTTGAATTATAGTGCATAGTGATTGATTGAAAAAGTGATTGTTTGAATTATGGTGATTGATTTTCTTTGTGGTTTAAATGTCATAGTTATGATCATGCTTATGTTTGGATAATTGGAATGACGATAATTAAATGAGGGTAGGATTATCTTTAAAGCTAGTTTGGTGAGATGTTGATAATATTGTTACTTAAAGTTTGTGTATATTTATTTCGAGCTGTAGGCGTTAGAATAGGTTGATCCATCGGAAACTAGATGGAGTAAATGATGACTGCAAAGTAATGATAAAGCATTGTTCTTAGTTTACTTCATCCTTAAGATATGCTAGCCATACAAAAAAAAGTGTGTAGCTATTTGGTACAAGGACCCTGATACAATTGCAGTCATACCATACATGTATCGAGTTTGTTCAATGTTATTTATGTATCATGTTGGTGGTCCTTGAAATTTGTGATGTTTAGTTTTCCCTTGCTATAATAGGTTAGGTAATTGGTTAGTGTTTGTTAGATTTTTAACTTGATGTGGACTATTATCAATCTTTATTCCTTGTTTTGTTCTTTGCTTATATATGTCTCTCTCTCTCTCTCTCTCTCTATATATATATATATATATATATATGTTATAGTATTAAGCCATCTTAAATCTTGTATTGAATTTTTCCCTTTTTCAATTACTACTTGACATAATAGGGAACTTTTATTGACCGATAGGTTGCATCTTGTTTGGTGATGTGGATATTTTATTAAATGGATTACTTTAAAATTGTGGCACGAATAAAAGTATATATGCATCTTGTTTGGTGATGTAGATATTTTATTAAATGGATTACTTTATAATTGGAAGCACGGAGAAAATTATATACAGGATGCAAACTTAGTGGAACAAAAAAGCATAAAATCGTAATCAAATATAAGGAAAGACATAAGTTAAAAGGATCAAATACAATTATACGAATCAAGACAAGCTTGCAGGGATCACATAAGTTCTATATAAATTAAGGTTAGAAAAACTGGAGGAATGCATGACGTATAAACTGGATAACAGCAACAGGAGCAAATAAAGTAAGGAATCGACTACTAGCAGGCTAAAATTGGAGAAATGCTAAACGTATGAATATGATTTCTTAACTTTTGTGTCAAGTTGGCTGTAATATAGATTTAATTAATTTAATTTCTTTTTCTGGTTGTATAAAATACATACCAATCAGTAGCAGCTACCTAGTTTTCATAAAACAATGCAAAAGTATAAATTTAGTAAATGGCAAGTTGGTTAAAAAAATATATTTGATTTTGCAAAGGGCATTGCCAGTTCTTTGAAGCAAGCAGTATCTATGTTTTTATCTTATTTGTTTAAGTTAGTGCCTTGCTAATCTTTATATGAGTAGATGAAACAGTGTTAATCAACTAGTTAGTCTACTTATGTCGTAAAAGTATTCAATGAAAACACATAAGAATGTTTATTGACCAAAATAGCAATAGGTACTACTTATAACATTAGAATCCTTTGCTTGGTTGAGCCCCTCCTTGTACAACCGCTTGTTCAAATTTTGTTATTTCTTTTTCATAGTTAGAAGACAATATACATCTTCCCCACAACTACTAGTAAGTAGCACTAACGGATAGCATAGTTATGGTTTCGATTTTATTAGATTACATTCGATGTACCGAAATACTGAACGCATAGGAGAAAAAGGTATATATCATGCTTCTAAGGGAAATTAACTGTGTCATGTTTGTTGTTTTATACTTGTTAAATTTTTGTTTTTATATAATCTCATGTTGCTTTAACAGCCCCTTACAGATGCAGTCCATTATAAGAACCATAGTGTGGTCAAAGTCTTGGAGAAATATGGTGCTAAGCATCTGGTAAGTTTTTCATTTTCCATGTCATGGTTGCTTTTTTTTTGTTGCTTATGTATTGGTCTTTTAAATGTTTATTCGTTGTTATCTGTTTCTGATGATGCAAATACTTAGATGGCTCCAATGCATGTGAAAAACGCCCGAGAAATTCCAGAATATGAAATAGATGCGAAAGAGCTTGATTTCACTAACAGCATTGACATTACTAAGGTAATCAATCGTCATTCAGTTTACTCTATCTGAGTGTATGTGTCTCTTTCTTTGTACTTCTTTCAGTATAGTTATTTATTTTCAATTTTTTTTATTAAATTTTTTTCTAATGATACCAGGGGACCTTCACTCTGTCTTCATGGCGTGGAACTCAAGTTGCTGTTAAAAAGCTGGGGGATGAACTCTTTACTGATGATGACAAAGTGTGAGTTACTAACTCACAGTATGTCTTTATTGTTTTCTTGTATAAAATATTTTATTTTCTTTTATTTTGGTATCCGGGTTTTGTACAGGAGGGCTTTTAGGGATGAACTTGAATTGCTTCAAAAAATACGACACCCAAATGTGGTTCAGTTCCTGGGTGCTGTAACTCAAAGCAGTCCAATGATGATCGTGGTAGAATACTTACCAAAGGTACGATGGACCCTGGTCGTTAATCTGGATTATATATTTATATTCTAAGCTACATCTTTCTTGGCCTGGATCTATATAAAAAATGTATGCTATATTTCAGGGTGATCTTAAGGCATTTTTGAAAAGAAAAGGAGCACTAAAGCCGTTAACTGCGTTAAAATATGCCATGGATATTGCCAGGTACTTGGCTTTCTCAGTTGATTGTATAATTAATTTATCAATGTGAACTGATTTAACTATCAAGTGAAATTGATTTGTGGATTATTGTTCAGGGGAATGAGTTATTTGCATGAGAATAAGCCAGAACCAATCATTCACAGAGATTTAGAACCTTCGTAAGTCTTCGTATTAAGCGGATGCATTATGATTCGTGACGTTCTATTTATAGTTCTTATTGTTAAATACTTTCTTATATGTTGTGAGTAAGAAAACAGAAATATATTGCGGGATGATTCTGGGCATCTAAAAGTTGCAGACTTTGGAGTCAGCGAGCTTTTGAAACGGACCAATCCAGCCAAACATAAAAAACTGATGACCTATCAAGACACTACCTGTGAGTACTGTTTGCATTTAATATTGAATGTTATGAAATTGAATGTTTTGAAATTGAAGCTACTTCGTTTATAATGTGGCGAAACGCTGAAGCTAATGCATTGATGTTACTTTATGTACCACAGCCGGACGCTATGTTGCTCCAGAGGTGTTCAGAAATGAAGATTATGATACCAAAGTGGATGTTTTTTCATTTGCTTTGATTTTGCAAGAGGTATGGCTTTAATCCCATGACACCTAATAAAATTTATATTCATGTTTACATATAAACCTAATATGAGAAAATGGATGATCTTTTAATTACTGTGCACTACCTTAGATCTCTTTATGTATAGTTCTTTCCAAAAAGCATACATTGCTTGTCACAGTTTGTGTACCTTTGGGAAAAAATTTGAACGTACTGTGGTCGACCATAATGAGTCAACTACAAATCCTACTTCTATTTATATTTATGAAAATATTGGCCTTGTTATCAATGATAAATTTCAGACAGTGGTGATTTTTGACATTGATGACGCTTGTTTGTTAAATAGTTGGATCTCGATTTTTTTTATGTAACCCATTTGTTGGTTTGATATTTCTAATTTGAAGCATGCAAGTTTTATTTATCAAGAAAAATGAGTTGATTTGGGTTATATTATATCTTGGTGGGTCAAATGGATAAACCTGAAAATATGTTACATAGAAGTATTGCTCAAAGCGTATGCAAATGCTTACAGTCTCTAAAATTGCTCAAATTGTAAGATATGTGACCATTTCATGAGTATTATATATATATATATATATATATATATATATATATATATATATATATATATCTTTCAATAACGTGATTAATTTTATACATGAAAATAGAAATTTTGGTGTTGCTTTATGTACCAGATGGTTTTTGCCCATGTCTTGCTATGATTGGCTGATACTTTGTCTTGTAATTTGGTGAAGATGATTGAAGGTTGCCAACCGTTCGCTACAAAGGATGGAAAAGATGTCCCAAAACTGTATGCTGCAGGAAGGCGTCCTTCTTTTAATGCTCCAACTAAGAGTTATGTCTATGGCCTTAAAGAGTATGTACTGATACTTATTGAAGCACTATATAACAGCATTGATGATCTGCTTCTACTTCTTAAGAATGTAGATATTTGTTATTGTAGAAGGCTATGTAGGCCCAATAATTCACTGACCAGCTGCTCACTTGCTACTAATGTCTTTGAGTGTCGATAAAAGGTGTTTTCTATGGGAAAATTGTAGCCAATATTTGACACTCTGGACAATCACTTCGCCTGCAAATAATTCATTCTTTAGGAGGCAATTATAGCCGTATATAGGGGATATTTGGTGAGCTAGAATTTTATGAATGCCTGTATTGGCCAATAGGGGCCCTGACCTTTTGTTGTATGATTTAAGATTGAGATATTCACAGAGTTGATGTCAGGATCAAACACTCTTAAAGGTTGAATTATTTTTAGATTCAAATCCAATTTTATTTAGAATTGTAGTATAGAGATAGAGTACCTTCTAGCTTAGAGATGCACAAATGGGCCTTGGTGTGAGACTCACTTTAGATGTAGCTTAAATATCTAAGTCCTTTCAGATCTACTTAAGCTTTAAAGTTGCTTATTCGTCCTGATTATGATCAGAAAGTCCAACTATGCCTTAATGTATGGTCTCAAAGCCGTGGTCCTGTAATCAGAATTTACTAATTACTCTTGTACATGGGTTCACTGATATTAATTCTACTGGTATTTAATTAATTGTAGTTTTTCCAAAAAATTGTTGACATCTTTTCCTGAAATTTATCAGTTATATGTCATATTCTTTTAATGCAAAACATATTTCTCTTAGATAAGTCTATATTTAATGTTTAGATGTTATTAGAATAATTCTACTGGGCTCAATTTTTTTTCTTTTCCTTTTCTAAAAAAAATAATGTATTTGTAATATGATAGAACTACACCAGGCTAGAAGCAGTTAGGACTTAGGACCACTGGGCCCATATCAGTCTCTTATAAGGTTGTGATGGGGCCAAATATATTTTGAATCATGCTATTAATCGGCTCCAGATATTTTAGGGTTGGTCTGTGCCCGGCTAGGTCCAATTATATGTGCCTGTAGATACTATTGATATGTAACGGCGCTGGTCATTTTACAACCTTGATCTTTAAATGATAGAACTGTCATTCAAGGCCTTTCTTTATCTTAATGAGGCTTTGAGGTTCAAACAGGGGCTCAAATTTGGAATATATTGATCGGTTATTGTTAGCCCATACATATTTTAAAGCAATATTAGGGATAAACACTCATGTTCGTTTGTAATGATATATATATTCTGTATTTTGGAATATAGATCCCATAGCCTACAGCGTCTACCATAGTCTGTTTTTTTAAAAGTCATATTGATATTTCGTTACGATGTGGCTCCAATGCCTCTTCACTTTCTAATAGCTCTTTTAACAGGTTAATTGAAGAGTGTTGGCATGAAAATCCTGCAAAGAGACCACCATTCAGGCAGATAATCACTCGTTTGGAGTTTATCTACAATTCTATAAGCAATAAAAAGCGTTGGAAGGTCTCTTCTCCCTCCCCCACTCCCTCTCTTATGCATCCATATGCTCCTACTATTGAACTTTCCAATTTAGGTAAAGGAGGCAATTTCAACAAGATACAAGTAGATGGGTTGATTCATGATTGTCATTGTCTCTAACGGGTCAAATGGGCAAACTCAAAAAAATCAGCTAAAATGGAAATCGGGTATATAGGTTGAACGTCAGATAGTGTGTTTAAAGCTCCTAAAGCCTCCCAAATCGTGTTATTATTCATATATACCATGGTAATTACATATTGACGTTGGACATGGAAGCGAATTTTGATCACTAAGGGTTACTAAATGAGGCACACCTCTAAGGAATAAAACCTTAACAAGAGTAAAACTTTTTTTTTTTTAATTTATTAGTAATCAGAAGTTGAATTACAATGAAAAATAAACCCTATGTTTATAAGGGAGGAAATAGATAATACGTAGTACTTGTAAGCAAGTTATCTAGTTTAGTTATAAGTCTTAAACCTAATCCTAATCAAAGATAACCACTTAGAAAGAAAGTAATTTTGAACAAATCTTAACTAGAAATAAAATCGTTTAATCTTGTCCTCATCGCTTGTAAACTTTTATGGAAGGAAAAGAAAATGTCTGTAACCTTGGCTAGGCACACCTTTACCTATCAATTGTGTTTTTTTAGTCACCCGCACAACCTGCCATATTTGCCACCTCTAGTTTTGGAGTTTCTCTTATGTTGCTCATTATGTATTCTTCAAAACATGTAATTGATCTACAAAATTGTCATTATTAATGTACGAAATAATGGTGGTGGGTGCAGGAACAACCGTTCACATGTTTTGGGTTTCTTGGAATGTGCAAGGGTGAGGATTCCGACAGAAGTAGCCACAACCATTCATCTCGCATCTAGACTCTGCCGCTTTAGGAATTGTGCAAATAATTCTTCTTTACATTGCTTAGGATGTGGTGCTTGGTAGATATGGCTCATATATTGCGTAAAGAAATGTCGCAACTTCCATTTTCATTATTTTTTGTTTGCTTTGTTTTTTAGTAGAATAATTTCATCTAAAGATGATGTCAAAATCATTACCGTAGGTCTTTCTGATATCTTTTAGGGCGTTTGAAAATAAGTTTTTTACTTGTAAAGTCTCTTTGCTTGAAGATAAGCATTTACTAGTTACTAGTTGTATGATATGTCATCACTATATTATTTTTTTAATTTTTTTGGCTTATTTTAATTTCCATTTTGGCCTGATGTGTTTTTAGCTTTGTTTATCGAAAAAATGACTAATTATATCTGGTTAATTTTCGGTACCATCCGCGTTGCAAATATTGGGTGATGTTACAAATAGAACGTAATTTGCAATATGTTATACTCTTAATGATAAGTTATGATGTTTGGATAAATAATTTACATTTCATATACATTACAAAAATATAATGTAAATGGCAATTATTAGACATCCTGGAAAGCTTTGTTAAGTTTCATTGAATACGACATTTGGATGTATGTAATGAAAGGGGGACCATTGGATGGGCTCTCACTGATTTGACAAGTAACCAATTTAGGCTTCTACATCAAAATGGTGATGACCCCATAAAAAGCACCTAAACTGTATGTCATCATCAAATTATCTGTTACTTTTTATAGTCTAAAATAAAAAGAAGAGTAAATTAGATTGACAGTCCCTATGGGTATCCATATATACTCTCATTCTTAGGGTCGGATATTTCACAGAATAGTCCCGTGATTTGGATTTTTTGTTTCACCGCCCCTAACGAGTGTTAATTTGTTCGTTATCTCAGATCGCATCCGTTATCTTAGGAACTGGTGTTGAAACAAAATACCTTGATGTGCAGCGCACATGTCCTGAGATAACATATACCAAATAAACACTTGTCAGGATCACATACTGATTGTGAAATAATAACCCGAGCCAAGGGACTGTGTATCCGTACAACACTCGACATGAGGACTGAGAAAGTAATATATGAACAAGCACAAGGACTAACAATGTAATTTACTTTAAAAAGAATGCTCTATTTTCCTTTCTAAGGTTTATTTTTGGATAAGATAATTACAAAATTCTAAATACTATGATTGTAAGTTAAACATTTTCATATGTGAGCCTAATGTGTATATGTCATTAGTCTTTCATGTTTAACGCCTTAAGACTTTTGTAATTTTCTCTACAATCCATCGTGTTGTAATGCTTATTATTTACTCGTAAAAGGAATCCATCATTCTATTCAAAAGGTTAATTTTCCGTGATCTTAACCTGCCTACGCAATACGCGTTCAATATTTTATAAAATTAGCATAGGCTAAATTATCATCATTTATTTTAATGGTTATGTAAATGTTTTGAAATTCACATTTCAAAGCCCATTTTTTAGTTTAGAAAGTCGGTTAAAGTAGTTGATAAAGCTTTCCATTAATAGACCCACATGTACCAACTACAACACTTTGGTAGTCTTTATTAAACTATATATGGCAGTATATACACGAAAGCATGTTTTGTACTAATCATTGTAATTTTAGGATTATAAATATTTATTAACTTTTAATTAGCTCTTTGATATGTATAAATTATTATTATTATTATTATTATTATTATTATTATTATTATTATTATTATTATTATTATTATTATTATTATTATATATAGTATAAAAAGTATACTTTTTTGTATGCATAGATACTGCAAATTAGTATGTCTTGAAAAATTTTGGTCCATCCAAGCTCAAATATATATGGGCCAAAAATGGGTTCATCTTTTTTCATGTCATGAGTTAGATTTCATCAAATCATCAACTATTAATTTCACTAAAATGTTCTTAGAGCATATGGAGTGGAGGGTGAACGGTGTCGCCGTTCAAGCTCTTTAATACCGGGACCGACGTTCACCACACTCGGCCGGCGTTTAAGGTCGGTGTTCATAGTCGACGTGCCGGATAGAATGGCAAGGCAGCGACATTTTCTTTTTCTTTTTAGTTTTCTTTTTGTTTTATTAAAATACAGAAGAATAGTTATAAGGTTTTTTTGTTATTTTATGAAAATTAAAATTGATGTAGATGAAAGGTTTAGTGGCCGGATGGGTTTTTTTTTCTCCTCTAGTGTTTCATTTGCAGGGTAGAAGATGATGATATATAGATGATAGGTTTGTTTTGGGTTTTTTATCATTAAAATATGATATGGGCTTAGTTGTTATCAAATTAAATTTGAAGTGGGTTTAAATTGTAGTAAACCAACATATTTATAAATTTATTTGTCAAATATATTTCAACTAAGGGGCTTAAATTTTATTAACAAGTTTAATTATTTCAAAGCTATTAACTTTTATACCAAAAGTTTTTTGTTTTAAAACTATTAACTTTTATAGTTTTAATCTTTTACCATTATTTGTTTAAGTTATTATATATGGTATTTGTGTTATTAATTTGTCTTTATTTGCATTTAAGAAATAATTAAATAATCAACTAAACACTGAACCTCAAGGTCAATCAATACCTCCCTTTTCAGCTTCAGTGTTCAACTCTGAACATCAAACCTGAACACTGAAACTCAGTCTGACTTCCCGTGCTCTTAATTATAAGTATTGATGAATGTTTAAAAAAACATAACTTAACCATCACCAAGATAGACTAATGGTTGTATCCTGATAACCTCTCAAAAGATCTTGTGTTCAAACGTACATCTGAGTAAAATTAATCACCCTCCCCCGATAACCGGTTTGAACAGGAAAAACCTCATCCGTTTACTCATTTTTATACAAGATATAGTTAATAACTACACGCGAAGTGAACTCATCACAAATATATATCTCCAATAATTTTGGGCTTTATATATTAATTGAGTTGGAAAATCAGGTCGAGTTACACGATTAATATATGGTATATCCGGAAAGATTGAATCGATGAAGTTTCACTTATCTGTGAAGAATTTAGAAAAAGAAGATATCATCATGATGTGTTCTTCACTTTATTTATGCTTCCAAGTTATCCATTTCTGAAATCTTGCATATGATGATTACTTTCTTAATATGATATATGCACCAAAAAATGGGTGTTGTTGTGGTTATTTATTACATGTATACCGATTTTACAACATTCATTTAAGTAGCCTTTAAATCAAATTACCATTTTCTGCATACTTCTTGTCCCTTCATCTACCTAGCAATCAAGTTGACTCTTAAATAACTCAAAAGTAGGACTTGGTACTTTGCCTGCATTTCTTATGATTTTATGTCATGTTCTTCTTTTCTCACTTTCCATCATTAAAAAGTTAAACTATATTAAAAATATATGTATGGGACAATGTTACATTGTTACCATATAGTTTTGACTGAGTGAAACCTAATTATGTCAAATTTCAAGGACTAAATTCTCTTAGTGTTGCTTTCGTTTTGCAAAGGAAATTCATTCAAATGTCAATTAATGCGCAACTCCTCCCATCACTGATCAGCGGTTGGCGAAATCATGAATGTAGCTACATATTTTCTTGATACTAAAAGATTATTACCTATAATTTGCCCCAACAAAAAGTTGTGCAAGCGCAAATTGCGCGCAAACACAATGGATAAATACTAAGTGATGCGTATTTGAACATTTCCTTGACGTAACAGATCGAATAAGCCTTGGTTAATAACACGTGTGATTGTAACGATGTTAGGTAATGGGTTAAAGTAGGTTACAAATTTCAACATCATATTTGATCGATCCATTAGAGCTATGTTGTGCTTTGTGGCAGTGGTCCCTTGCTTCCTTAATAATACCGGATTTACATATTCTTAAGGAAAGAAAATAGTATGGTTTAAGCTAAACATTTTGTAGTTGTGGTAGTCGTCTACTATATGGGATCTGTAAAATTGAAGTACTGCTAAGTAGTGATAAAAGATGATATGCAGCGGAATTGACACCATACTACATATTTATTTATTTACTTTTTATTTTATGTTTTGGGTTTATTATTTCGTTATGTATTTAACTTTATATTTTTACTATTGTATGAGTCGAACTTTGAAAACTTCTATTGTATGTATTGAACTTGTAAATATTGTCTATTGTATGTATAATTTCATTTTTGAGTAAGGTTCAAATAGAAAAGTTTTCTTTTTTGGCTTTACCCAAAATGGAAATAATACATAGAGTATATTTATAAGTTCATTACATACAATAGAATATATGAAAGTATGTAGCATACAATAGACTAAAGTGTAAAGTTTAATACATAACGAAAAAATAAACTCTTATTTTTTTGACACCAAAGATGATTTCAAATTAAGACTATATATATCGTCTTATAATTATGTACATGAATAATGAATTTGACATACACATCGAAATACTTAGAAAACTAATCAAATTAATTCAAAATCATGCTATATATATATAGTCAAAGTCAGATTCGAATAATATACGTACGTTTCTTTGTATCTGAGTTGAACAAACTTGACGTGTTGGATTGCATTTCGAATGAAACCAAAACCCATACATACTAAAAAGTTTCTTTTTTGATTCCAGTTGAGTTAACTAGTTAAGTACCCACATACTACTATTAATTATATTCATCTAAAACCCTTATAATGCATTTCACCTATTAGACTTAAACTTAGTAAAAGGGAGATCGGAAATCCCCAAAATACCCTTTTCATTCTAAACATATCAATTGCAAGCATTGATGTAGAATATTACCTAAATAAACAGTTAAATAAAAAAAATACATTATTAACCCTTATAAATCATACCCTCTTCCTATAAATCATTCTGTCTATCTTTAATATTACCACTTTATAAAATCGCAAATTATTACTAAATAAAAAAAATTGTGAATACATACTTCTTATTAATTAAGGTCTTATAAATCAAAATAAAAATTCAAAATTAAGTGGAAATGTAAATGATGTTAAATGGACTACAATCAAAACAATGAACATAGAATTTTCGTTTTTATTTCTTAGCAGAATATATCAATTTTATTAGAATGTTAATTTTAATATATAACACACATATAAATTAATGCGAGTTACGTCGTGGATTTTCAAAAATAATAAAATAATGATCATATAGTGGATTATTGGTTTACAAAATTTATTTGAAAAAATGAAGTACTACGCACCTGAACAACACTAAAGTAAATGTACGTCCCACAGCATTGCGTGGGTATCCTACTAGTACATTGTGATTGTGATTAATATCGTGGGGTTTACATGATGCTTACCACGCATATAATATATATATATATATATATATAAGCTATATTTACACGGTTGAAAATGAGTTTTAGAGGCCCCGTATGATATTAAAAAGTGGTCACGATCGATAAAAAACTTATATACATAGATGGATACATTAGTGTTACACAGATTATATAAATTTACAAAAGAAATGGATTCATTATCTAATAAATCAAAAACATAAAAAATTTCATTTTTTATTAGATAGTGTTATTCTTCGACTACTCAAGTTTAAATTGTTCTGATTAATATTTGTTAATCTTTATGACATTATGAACTCCAAGGATGATATCAACAACTTATGTTTTGAAACACTATGTTGATTAATGTTACGATTATGATAATAGTTAACAATCAATATCTCTTAGGAAAGTAATCAACCGATTTAGAAAATGCATATCAGCACATGGCAAGAAATTGTTGAGCAAATTTAAGTTCAACTAAAGTATGTACATTTGCATCAATAATAGATTATCGACTATTACTAACACATATTCAAGATGACTATAATACAAATAAATACTCTTATTCTTGTCAAAGTTCTGTAATTCGATTTGGCGTTATTTGATTTTGAGTTATGACTTATGAGAAGTAGTGATTTATAGGTATATGTGTGATAACAAACGAGGTCCGATTTCTTCTTATTTGTACAACGATTGTATTTTTTTCTACATTAAATGTATAATAATATAAAGTGTTTGTAAAATTTGAGCCCTTTATAAAAACGAGTGATTTTGTGCGCTGATAAATAAAGAACATGTTAATCTCCACCCTGTATATATACAAGTTCACATGCTTACTAGTTTTGGAAATTGGAATAGCATTCTATCAACCACTATATTGATCTATACCTTATATAACTTATATGTATATATACTCACAATACTACGTTTGTATATAATAATGGACCTCAATAGTAGCTTGAAAGATAACAAAAAAGTTACTAGGAATAGAACAAATATATACACGTACACATATACGAAATGTAAATTGGTTGTTTTGCTCGAGAATTTCACATTGTTTTGTATAAAGATCAACGATATATACATCACATGACATAGAGATTATTCGATTACAACACAACTCATAGAGATTATTCGATCAATTGATTTCATACACCTTATTCACAAACACAGATTTCTAACATGTATATCTTATTATAATTATTACTTATTAGAAATTAAATAACGTTATATACATGACTTTGCTATATATACCGTAATGCAGATAGGGTATATGGAAACGGTTTCAAATTTCATAATAAGAAAAAACGAACTTAATATCTTTACTTGATTGGATATGTCTTCAAGAATGATATGTATAGAATGGAAATCCTGAATGATCATATTAGTGATATATATTGTCTCGTCACACCACTAGTATATAATTGACCATGTAGCCTAATTCAAGTTAATTATTAAAATAGTTGTAGGCCTTGGTTTTATAATGAATAGGAAGTTGGTAAATATACGGGGCTTTTTTTTTTTTTTTTAGTCATGGGATATTTATTTGGGCTAATAAACGGATAAGGTATCATATTTTTACTAGGCCTGTAAACAAACCGAACGAATACGAACGAAGTCTGTTCGTGTTCATTCATTAAGGTTTTGACGAACAAATGAACGAACACGAACGGATAAACAAACGAACTTTGTTGTTCATGTTCGTTCACTAAGAAAATATGTTTGTTCACGAACACAAACGAACGTACACGAACAAACACATAATTTAATGCATTTTTTCGTTAATACCTTAAACGAACCTCAACAAACATAAACGATCATATATATATATATATATATATATATATATATATATATATATATATGCATCTACACATATATATTATAACACTTGAAACATTGCAATGCATATTCAACATTACAAAACGATCACAATATGAAGATAAACTCGTTTGCTTGGTCCCATCGTATGTAAGAGCAACAGATCTATAATTGATGGGAGAGGGTGGATGTGTGTTTGAAGTGGAGGGAAATGTGAGGTAAAAATATCTATATGTTTAATATTTTTAAATGAAAATATTTAAATATTTAATAATATTATACTTATGATATAGTTTAAATCAAAATATGATATACAAATATGTATTAATTTAGTTAAACTATTAGTTAATAAACGAACATTTAACCGAACGTTCACGAACATGTTATCGAACGTTCACGAACGTAAATGAACGAACGAAACTTGTGTTCATGTTCGTTCATATAATTAAACGAATGTAAAAATTTGTTCATGTTCGTTCATATAACGAAACGAACGAATATAAACGAACTTCCCGCTAAACGGTTCATGAATAGTTCACCGAACGTTCAGTTCACTTACAAACCTAATTTTTACTATTCATAACTGACACACTGAAAAAGAAGGCCAAGTCAAATCAAGATTTCACTCACGCTAGCTAGTGTTTGTATATATTGTGTATAGTTCTCCATTTCATCAATGAAATTAAATTTAAAGTCAATATTGATCAATTATTTTTTAACAACATGAACTTTCATTAAAAAAACACTAGTAAGGAACTAGTGCCAAAACAGAATTACATTTAGAGGGATTTTGAACTAACAGAAAATGGATCGCATGACCATTCGAACCAATTAAGATTATTACTCCTACTTCTATGTTTAATCCTAGTGAATGCGAGTCTGTATTGATCAATTGTGAGGTTTATTTGCAAAGAGATACATTATTGTGTAGCGATAACCATTCGATCACCTATACTCTATAAGTATATCTTTTTTCTTTTAAAACAACAAACTCTTAGGGCATGTTTACTTTTTTTTCTGATTAAGTCCTGTATGGATATAGATAGCAGTTTGGATATATAATGACTATATGCAGTAATCAGTGAATGAATAATATTGTTTACTTTTTGTGCTGAATAACAGTCTGAATAATTAAAATGACTATTCTACCCCTAAACTAAATAAATATGTCTTTTTTCCGTTACAAACTTGATTGTAACTCATCTGTGGCTCATCAATTTATAAAAAAAAGTAACTATCTTATAATTCACAAATCACGTGAATTATATTAGATTAACTTTTTTCATAACCTTTTAATCCTTTTTTTACTATAGAAACATCAATGTATATATTTAACAAGCAATCTGGACATCAACTAAAACTCAAATTAGAATCCAGAGATGAGAAGAGAAAAAGTAAAACCATAAGGCCCATGAGTAAACAACTAGCATATGGCCATCCATCCATCATCTTAAGTTTTATACACCAGTGTGTTAATACGTGAACATTAATACAAAATACGATCATCAACTGTTGTAATATCGTTAATATATAATCTATCTAGGGATGGCACCCACGGGTCATGGGTACAGATATGCCAAACCCATCACCCGCCCGCAACAGGTTTTTTTACCCATAAACCCGCGAAAACCCACTAGCGGGTTTATTTTTACACCCATATCCGTGACCCGCAGATACCCGTGGGTCGCGGGTTTTAAATAATATAAACATTTTATCTAAATATGAAATAAGTTTATTAAATTTTAATGTATAAAAATGTTTTAAAACATGTTCAAATCAATAAATCGTAATTTTAAACGAATTAAATTGTTAAAATTAAGGCATCCACTCTAATAGTTCGATAACTATCAATTTATTTGATAATTTTCTTTTGATCGTTTGATAAGTTTACTATTCGAAACATGAAAACTATACTTTTTATCTCTGTATGAATAGTGTTTTATATATAGTTCAAATTAACCATTATATATATACATATATATTCAATAAATTATAGAAACTCACTTGTAGGTATTTATAATGTGTTTTGTAAGTTCGCGGGTCGGTTTTACCTGCGGGTATAAGTTCATACCCATCACCCGCCCATGATCCGCCAACGGGTAGAAGTTCATACCCATAACCCACCCGTGGGTAAAAATTTCACAGGTTTCCCCACCCACGATGGACGGATACCCACGGATCGCGGGTTTTTTCTCGCCCATTGCCATCCCTAAATCTATCAATCCACTAAACAAGCATTGTACCCAAAAATAAAAGTATACCCCTTAACAACATGTTCAACTTATAAATTGTTTGCAATTTCATCACGCAACAGCAACATGTATATTTCATATCAATCTCGTTTTTAAAGAACATATATATTTCATATAAACTTGAATATATTTACTTGGACTAACAACAACAACAAAAATGTGAAGATATAGGCAGAGAACGATTCTCCAGATTAATAGGCACATACAATGAAGATGCTGAAGTTTTAAACATTATAAATTGACAATTTAGTAGAAAAATATGTCTCACCAAAAACCCCCAAAATAAAATAAAAATAAAATAAAAAAGAAGCCATTACCTGTCACAAAAGGTGAACGGAGATGACGAGGGTGGAGGCTGTTGATGATGGATCAATTGGAAAAATCGGAGGAAGAATATTCAATCGATTGCTCTGAACATAGTTTTTTTGTGTGCCGTCATTTAGGGAAGAAGAAGGGCAGAGGTGGAATGAAATGGACTATATGGAAACAACATCACTTTCTTGTATGATCGAATAATCACTTGGCTAAGGCGGGCTCAAAAATTAAATCAAAAGTAAACAGGTCAAAAGTATGACCGAATAATCTCTCCAGAAAATTAAGCCCAATAATTCAAAAAGAAACAGCCCTTACATACCCTAACTCTTTTTCCCCTTGGACTTAAAAATTGGTCTCATCGGAAGTTTGACATATAATTTGATCATACAGGTAACTTTATAATGTTATTCAAACGATAACTCAAAGCATCGAGTAAGGAATAAAATCAATACTAACACATAAGTAAAAACTTATAATATAAGAAAACACGTATAGAAATGGAGAAAAAAATTTGTGTTTGCATATAAGCTTATGCTAAGTAAAATTTGTGCACCAAATTGCATATAAGCTTCGTTCATTTTTATGGATATCTAGTCGAATAAAAAATGTAAACATGGGTTGATTGGATTTGTAGTCCAAGTTCAAGCCTATTAAAGTCTTGTAATCGCCTTTTAGCTTCTTGCTAGTTTCAATCTAATTGCCGTTAAAAAAATGATAGCATGATGATTTATTTACTTACTCCTTTGGAGTTTTGGTTATCTTGCTTCTTTAACTTTATTTGTTGTATCACACTAATGGTACAATTATCTTGTTCACATTGAAACACATTTAGGGATAGTTTGTAATGGTGATTAGGGATAAACAAAAGATGAACACCATATTGTTTAACGTATAGTTTGAACCCATTATATCATTTAAATTATCTATAGTTATGATTAAATACCACTTAGCCACAAAAAAAAAAAAAAACACGAATATTCTTAAACATAAAATACCATGCATTTGTATTCTTTATGATGTCATAAGTCTAAATCCATGTTCTACAATATGATGTTGGCCTGAGAGGCATTGGTTAGCTTTCATAAACATGGATCATGTCGACTCAAATCACCATATATAATTACTAGCAAATCAAGTGGCATGTGATCAAACGCCACGTTTACAATGTCTCCTTGTTTGGCAAGGAATAGTGACAACTCCTTCCACACTAAGTACATACCATAGCCGGCCTTGCTTTTTATATCCCCAACAACATGCAAATATTTCTATGCCATGTTCATTAAAATTGTTTAAATAATAACCACTCATTAGATCAAATGTTATGATGATGATATTAGGCCTCTAAGCGAACTGAACGTTCGGTGAACTATTCGTGAACCGTTTGGTGAGAAGTTCGTTTATGTTCGTTCGTTTTGTTTTATGAACGAACATGAACAAATTTTTACGTTCGTTTAATTATATGAACGAACATGAACACATGTCTCGTTCGTTCATTTACGTTCGTGAACGTTCGATAACATGTTCGTGAACGTTCGGTTAAATGTTTGTTTATTAATTAAAAGTTTAATTAAATTAATACATATTTGAATATCTTGTTTTGATTTAAGCTAAATTCTAAATATAACATTATTAAATATTTCGATACTTTCATTTAATAATATTAAACATCTATACATTTTTACCTCACATTTCCCTCTCATATTTACCTCCACTCTCCCCTCCACTAGTTCCAGATTTATTGCTCTTACCTACGATCGAACCAAGCAAAGGAGTTTATCTTCATATTGTGATCGTTTTGTAATGTTAAATATGCATGAGAAAGTTTCAAGTTCTATAATATACATGTGTAGATGTGTATATAGATGTTCGTTTATGCATGTTTGTTGATGTTCATTTAAGGTATTAACGAAGAAATGCATTAAATTATGTGTTTGTTCGTGTACGTTCGTTTGTGTTCGTGAACAAACAAATTTTCTTAGTGAACGAACATGAACAACAAAATCCGTTCGCTTATTCGTTCGTGTTCGTTAGTTTGTTCGTCAAAACCTTAATGAACGAATCGAACAGACTCCGTTCGTGTTCGTTTGGTTCGTTTACAGGCCTAGATGATATGGTATGATAATTCTTATATATTACAAAATAAATACTTTATCCGTCCAATTTGATTGTCCATAACAAATTTGCATAAAATTTTATAAAGGTACAATAATTGTATTGCTGATCAATATGAATCTACTATTCTTCAATTAAACCCATTCTGAATACACAAAAAATTGTTTTGAGACATTTCAAAAACAAAACATTGAACAATAAATTGGAAAGGAGTTAGAAATATTTAAATGACCAATCCATGACCTAACAGGGTGGTTTTATGTTATTTTTTCAAGGTTTTTTTCTTGATCCCATATTTTTCACTATACGCCCCCTTTTATGAAGACCTAACAAATGGGTATTGATAAATACATTAAATAATTGTGATATATACACAAAAAATTTCTATATTAATGCACATAGTACAACTCTGTAATGCACAGTTTTGTTGTATGAATCAAAAACCATGTTGTATTTATCACTACCCTAACAAATGGTAGTTACAGTTGGTTTCGTAGTTAGGACCATTATTTTAGGTAGAAAATAAACTTTAATTATATGCACCATCTAAAACACACGAGAGCAAGGAGCCGATCACACTGCAAAACTGTGTCATACCACATCATCATCACAACGACTACTACATTAGAACTCAATTTTATCTATACTCATTCTACTAAAAATTGGATTTACATTCAAATATATTTTAACCTTAAAATTAATATGTATAATATTTTTATGATTATATTATCATCGACCACCTACCATGATATCCACGACTTTGGCTATATCACTTTGGCAACCACTCCAGCTCCACCACGCCTATTGTTGTAGGTGGACCACGTTGACCACTCCCTTCGCTTTAATATATAACTTTATATTGGGTTTATTGTTTCAAAGTTTATTGTTTCAAAGTGTATTATAATTCATCTATTTTACTATTGTATTAGACATTATATTCCCTTATTACCCATCAAAGTCTTTTAATTTTTTAAAACATGAAAATGGACATTTATTTGAGACAACCTAAAATATTAATGTGGACACTTTGAATGGGTTATTATTAATTGTTTTGTCAGGGGTCTCAATATGTGACATTTTAACGCATAATGTCATATACGGAGTAGTATATAAGCTAAAACCCAAGTCAAATTATTTTAAGTTGTTTATAATCTTATTGCCTTAAACGTACCACAACAACACGTGGTGTTTCAATTCTAATAAGATTTGCATTTTTACCTAACTTCTATCTATGGCAAGTTTGTGTAAACTAAAATACGCTGTTGAAATGCAATAATTACTTTTTTACAATTTAGACTAAACTTAAAATACTCAATAAGAATTAAATCGTAGGTTCTGAATTAATCCGGCCTCTTTTAATTAATTATTTCCCAATTAATTAGTGACAACTCAATAGTCAATACAATTATACTTCTTTCATCCCAGTTAAAATGTCTGCTTTAACTTTACATAACATTTCAGGATTCTTACTAAGTATACTTTTTAACAATCAAATTACATATCCACCTACTAAAGTTTTTTACGATTGATTGTAATATGAAAGTGACAACCCAAAATAATAAGGTGAACACTTAAGATGGGATGGAGTAAGTATTACGTACTTGGATTCACATGTAGCTTGTTTTGGAACTTTTTTTAGGAAGATTTTTTTTTTTGAGTTAAGTGCCTGAAAACACATATAACTATGTGTGAATCTCATTGAGTGTACATAACTAAACTGATCTCCATTGTATGTATGTATATTTTAAAAACTAAATAAAGGTACCTTAAATGAATAAAGGTACATTTTATATCTTGGTTCACTTAATGTGAAACAGAAATGTGTGGGCATTCGTGAGGATTTTCAAATTTCCCACATAAAAATAATGTTTCGTAGAGATATTTACTCATCACTCCTCCATTTTATTATATTAACGATTAATACTTTTTGATAAATTTATCAAGATTATGTATTGAGAGGTTGTATATATTGTGCATATAATTAATGCACAATTTAGATTGATTTATCAAACATTGTGATGAATATATCGCTTCCCAATCGTGATTTCAGATGAAATTTCAACGACTTTGACAGCTGAGTATTAGGTATTCTGTTGCAGTGTGGATATAAAGAAACTCATTATTTTTAACGGTAAATTGAATTGAGCTATTAACACGACATTAGAGCAAGAAAAAATATTTACAATGTAGTGTCTAAAATTGAATTTGGTTTACATATTTCATATTTCTACTAGTGATCCAAAGAATTGAAGAAACTCATATTTCTTACATAGGAGTATTTCTTATTCGAGTTATTTCTATACTAGCTAGGTTTACATAAAGAAACTCATAATCTTTAAAATAGAACATAAGATTATTTTTGGTTGAAATAACAATAAAAGTCTTCACCACATAGACATGGAAGAGGTCAGTCTAGTGCAAATATCACACGTTTGACTACAGAAGTCAAGGGCCATTCTAAACCTAATCTAAAGACTTCCATTGACTCAAACACTGTTTTTGTGTTATAAGTACTTATAAGATGCACAATATTGTTCTACTGTAACTTTTTGTCTAAAGTTCATATACATACTGCAAAACACCATTTTCTGTATCAAATTAAGGTCTTAATTATATCCCTCTCTCCCCCTTTTTTATTTTAAGCACTGAAATTTTGATACATATATATATGTAAAAAATTTTAGCATCCAATATTTAACATACGTATAGCAAAATCATGAATTGAATATTTGGTATTAGGATAGGTGATTAAGGTTAAGAAGCTAGGTTTCTTTATTTAATACACAAAAGAGTCATTGTCTGCTTTATAAATACTCATCAACCATCCCACCTCCCCATTCCATTTTCTGCATCTTTCCTGTTGAGATTTGTGGGAAACTTTCAAAAAGCAGAGAGAAATCAAAAAGGTTGAAACTTGATTTAGTTTCTCTCTTCAATTATACATATATATCTCATCAAATCTCAAGAGAGTTGATTCCAAAAACCATCTAAAAAAATCAGTTATCTTTGTTCTTTTCCTATTTCATGTTAATTTTTAAACTTTACTGTTTGAGTTGGTTTTAAAAGGCAAAAAAAGAAATAGATCATGGAAATCCTTCATGTTCAGGATGTTGTTTGGGCTAATATGAGCTAATATTTTTTGATCATTTTTGGGCTTCTTAATACTGTTCAATTTGTTGTTGTAGTGAAATTTATGTAGCTTATAAATTCTGATTGTTTTCTGATGAATTTGAGCTCGATTTCAGCTGCATCGATGTCGTTTCAAAATGAAGACACAGAGGAGATGTCACCACAAAGAAAATTAGGGAGGGGAAAGATCGAAATCAAACGGATCGAAAACACAACGAATCGACAAGTGACCTTTTGCAAGCGCCGCAACGGTTTACTCAAGAAAGCCTATGAATTGTCTGTTCTTTGTGATGCTGAGGTTGCTCTTATTGTGTTCTCGAGCCGTGGTCGCCTCTACGAGTATGCCAACAACAGGTACTGTTCAATTCTGTAGAATCTGCATCTATTTTTTGAACAAATCTTGAATACCCTCAAAAGATTTGTATCTTTTCATCATTTTCTATCTATAAATGGTTTAAAAAAGGTGTTTGATTTGCTTTTGTTCATGTGTTTTTGTGGTGTATAGTACATGATTGAATGTTGTAGTGGAGATATAAAACTAGGACACTATCATAAGTTATTTTGTGTGATTTTTTAGTTTATTTTTATTGCAGAACAAAGATTCACTTGTCTTTCTCTTTTTCTGCTTTGTTTCTTTACCTCAATGAGCTTATGTTATGTTTTATAATTTTCTTTTTTACTTCTTTATGATCCAATATTTGTTTCATATTTTGGTACCTACAAGATCTGTTGTTAAAGCAAACATTGGATATGTTGTAAGCAAATAAGCAAAGATTTAGGAAGTGTATTGCAGAACACTGAGATCAGCTTCCTATCTACCCTTCCTCCATTGTTGTTTAACATCTCTCTCTCTCTCTCTCTCTCTCTCACACACACACACACACACACAGTCACACAAGGGGTAGCTAGTGAAGGCCTACAAAGATGTTGTCAAGTTCCTATTTGTTCAAAACTTGTATCTTTTTGACACTTCCTTAATAAACATATATGTCAGCTAAACATCATCCAAAGTAAAATGATATGACTCTCAGAAAAGAGATGTCATCAAGCCTTGTCATCAGAACCAAAAAGCTTTAGTAGGTTTTCAAATCAGTTTACATTTTACATCTGTGATAAAGAAACAATAAAAGTTTCATCTTTCATATGTCACTAAAGATTTTTGCACATAATCAAATTAGGGGTCATACCAAATCTTTTAAACTTGTGCTTTAAACTAACCCTAATTAGTTAACATGAAAAGATTTGCCAAATTAAACCTAATTAGGGTAATTATTCATTAGTTCATTTAGTTACTTGTGTGAGTAAAAAAATTTTATTTGCATTTTCATAGAAAATGATTTTTTTTTTTTAGGAAACAAATCGGGTATTCCAAAAATCACGGTATATTTATAAAGCAATGTTTTATCAAAACGGTGTTCCATCTTTATTCTAGGTAGGTCAAATTTAGGGTTTATTACTTGTTACATCAAGAAGTTCAATAGAACATATTAGGGTTGGGAACTATCATAATTAAAAAATGGGTACTATTTTAATAACAATATCTTGATTAAAAAGTGTACCTTTTTGGTCATGTATACATAAATTTAGGGTTTACCACTGACATTATCTGAAAATGCAAACATTTTCTTTGTGTTACAAGATGTTTTCTTTTAATAAAATTTTGTCTTTAATCAAATACCCATATAAAAATCTAAGAAGAATAAATAAATATTAGGTGTATGGGTAAGATTTGTCTCAACAAGAAAGAAATCTTTTATAACGTCACAACCCAGATCTCAATTTCAGTTTCTTGACTGTTGACATAATTAGCAACTTCTTACACTTTTTATTTTCTTTTTAAGTTCATATTTTTTCCTGTTTTTTTAATTAAAATAACTTCATATTTTCCTAAAGGTTATCAAACTGGTAAAGGTGAAACAGCAACCTAAACAAAGACTAACTTCAAAAGTTAAATATATCTCAACTTAGGGCATTATTCATAGATCTTGCATAGATATACATAAGTATGTGTATGTATATGTAGAGAGAGGATGAAAGTACATATTTTTAGGGAACCAATAGGATGGGATCTTATGCTGCCATGAAATGGACCGGTCTGAGAGTTTACAGTGAAAGAAAGCAATAATTTTTGGATCTACCCAAGTGGGTAAAAGGGTGAGGGTGGATGGGATTACCCAAGGTGTAATGGGGTTGATGACACGTGGCAAAGATCTGTCCGTAGGAATGTGTCACCAATCATAAAGAAGGGATGTGTGAGGACGTGGCAGAGATAGCCAATGAGTATATATCTTCGGGAAAGTTAAGGTAAAACATAAAAGGAATAAAAATAGAATCCTTAAGATTTCCGAGAAAAGTGGGATTTTATTCAGATGATGGTTTTGTTGAAATCACAACACTATTTGGGCCAGTGAAATGCTTTTTGATACAACAGTTGAGTATTGACTAGTGATAGGTTTTTACTGTGTGTAATTGGACTCCTCATGTATCCTTTGAGTAAAACACAGTAACAAGCATATTTAGCCATTTAGGAACACAACACATAAAAACACCTACATTAGTACTGTTTAGTCAACTCAAATGTATAATCTCATATGTACTGATTTGTAGCACATGCATATGAAATTGAGTGTCATAATTTTTTTTTTTTTTGGTTCCAGATTTGTAAATCTAAAGTTAGGGATCTGATATGGTAAGAGTTTTGGTTCCATAGTAAAAATCAATGATCATATTTATCTCTTGATCACTTTCATGTAATAGCTTCGAAAAGAAAACAAATTGATTAAGTAATAGAGATTGAGAATGTGAAGTGGTTTCTCCATCGATTTTTGATCATAAGTGCAACTACAACGTGTTAATAACAAAATTAAGGAAATTATAAGTGAGGTTCGCGTTTAGTATTATTTTCATGGGATAATTATATGGAAATATATTCAACTTATCCCGAATGTCTATTGTATGTATCATACTTACGGAAGGTGTATTTAATGTATCCAACTTTCAAAAACAGTTTATTGTATGTATTTTGATGATGTATCGTCCGTTTAAGATGACATGTGACGTCCTTAGAAGATGACACGTCATCAAAATACATACAATAAACCGTTTTTAAATGTTGGATGCATTAAATACACCCCGTAAGTACGATACATACAATATACATTCGAGATAAGTTGAATACATTTCCAAATACTTAACCCTATTTTCATAGTTCAATAATGAGACTATATTGACAAATCATCTATCCTGTGTGGCTGTATGGTGTTCTTTCTGTTATATATATATATCAACTAATTTCTAAAAAACATTAGGCCTTATAAGTTATAACCATGTTCATGATCAAAATTTAGAAATTAAAAACAAAAAAAAACCTAGTTTTTTGTATGTATAGTAAATGGAATGGATTCATTTATTACATTCTTACTGAAATTGTACTAGATAAAAGTCCTGTAAGTTTCTATTTGTATATAGGTTTTGAAGTTGCAGAAATCTCTGAACATTAATTTCTATTTGTTTAATATAAGGGTTTTGAAGTTGCAGAAATACCTAAACATTAATTTCTAGCATCTCCACAATTAAATGATTTGGTTCCATGTAATATGTGTTATTATAGTTAAATGTGAAAAAGCAGTATTTCTATTCTTAAACTATGGAGAGTGTTATTTAATGACAGAAATCTATGAGATGGGATGACCTTTGTTTTGTTGTTAATAATGCAGTGTGAAAGGCACCATAGATAGGTACAAAAAGGCATGCCTAGATCCACCAAGCAGTGGCTCTGTTGCTGAAGCCAATGCTCAGGTAAAAACTACTATTTATCTATATTTAATGGTCTAAATCATTGAGTAAACACATAATTTAAAAGACGGTACGAGTATACGGTTTTTGTTCGACGGTGACTGGTTGAGGTTGTGGAAAATCATTTATTTGGAATTTAACTCATTCCCAGATTTTTGCTTACATGTTTTAAAACGGACTGCGTTATGACAATTTAATTGCAGTATTACCAACAAGAAGCTCAGAAACTGCGCCACCAAATCTCTAACCTACAGAACCAAAACAGGTAACTGTTAAAGATATATTGTGTGTACTAGAATCTTCATGTTTGATTTGATCCATTGACATAAATTAAATGCTATAACCTTTTGCGAGAAGGCAATTTTACAGGAACATCATGGGCGAATCACTGGGAAACATGCAAGCAAAAGACCTCAAGAGTCTTGAAACCAAGTTAGAGAAAGGTATTAGCAGGATCAGATCCAAAAAGGTATGCAACTCTCCATCCTCATTGATTAACATTGACGAGTTTTAGTAATCTAACGTCTATCTTTTCCACTATATCTGCAGAATGAACTTCTATTTGCTGAAATTGAGTATATGCAAAAACGAGTAAGTAATGTGCTTTTTTAGCATCTTTTGGTAGTAAACATGGAATTAGTAAATCATAAAAGATTAGTCCTGCTTCACATGGCCAGCTCGAAGTAGAAAAAGTCAGTGCTACTGATAACGGATCAAAAGTGGCTAAAAACAGTTTTCACCCTGATTTGTTTTCAGTAAAAAAATTTGCATAGTTAGTATAACTTTATTATTCAAACAACTAATTTAACCGTAAGTTTACATTTTTTCTTGGAGGTTTAATGAATTTGAACACATTTTCGGCTAATTCCAACTTGCTTGAATAGTTCAATCAGTTGCACCTCTTTCTATTTGTAAAATCATGCATCTACCTTAACCAGTGACCCGTTTCATATTTAGTTTAATCCCCTAGCTTAGCCTTTTGACCCGTTTCAGTTTTAGTTGAATCACCTAGCTTAACTATTTGAACCTTTTCATTATTAGTTAAATTACCTAGCTTAGCTATTTGACCTGTTTAACTTTCTGTTAAATCACGTACCTTAACCATTTGTCCCGTTAGATATGAAATATAACCTAGATTGACCTACTTATACTAAAAAACACTGCAAATATGTAATACATGATACACGTGATCGTTGGAATTAGACCATGAATTCTGGCTTGGTGTACATATCTTTTAAGGCTCACCTCAAGTTCATGTCAATGATAAAATTATGTTTCATAACTAGCCGTTTCCTGATTGCAGGAAAATGAGTTGCATAACAGTAACCAGTTCCTACGAGCAAAGGTTATGTCTTGCAAGCCTTATGATTTTTATTTCGACATCTTTTTTATGACATGCTTCACTGATCCTAACGATATATTTGATCGTGTAGATTTCTGAAAATGAACGTGCACAGCAGCAACACATGAGCTTGATGCCTGGAAGTTCTGATTACGATCTAGTAGCACCTCACCAATCTTTCGATGGTCGAAACTACCTTCAAGTCAATGATCTTCAAACCAATAACAGTTACTCTTGCCAAGATCAAACACCACTCCAGTTAGTGTAAGAACTAATTAAAGAAAAGAAAAACATAGTTGTGTTTCAAATATATGTTAACATTAATTAATTTTTCGACTCATAAGTTTACATTTCTTGCAGGTGACGCTCCAAGGACTCGAGCTTTCAAGAAACACCCTCATCATGATTAATATGATTTTGTGGTTATTTGCAATGTTTTAAGTATCTAGTTGTTTGACAGTTATCGCGATCTCGTTCTTTTCTTTTCATTTGTGATGCGTGCAAACAATGTGTATCCTTCAAACAACTTAATTTTTTCAACGTCTTATCATGTTTGTTCTATATGTTTTAAGTTTGTCTTGTGATGCATATAATTTATTAAAACAGTCCAATGCAAGCTGTGATATATAAAACTCATGATAATATCTAATGTTACGTACGCATTACTTGTATAAACTCATGACCGTTGTTTATCTGATATTCCCCTTTTCTATTCTTCCAAATAAAAACAATTTCTATAACATGTAAAACGGCTTGTAGACAAATAGATTACTCTATTAGTTGAAAATGTACAACTAAGTTATCGTACTACTTAATTTAATTTGTTCGATTGAATACTAAACTTACTAAATCACGATATGTAAGCTACTTAACATATAAATATATATCCCAGACAGCTTACTTTATTTATTAATTTAATTGAGTTAGTTAACGTATAAATATTAGTGTAGCATAAATCAATGCAATTAACTTATGACAACATCAAATTCAGTACTTCGATATTTAAGGATCTAATAGTACAGTAACTTAAACGTTTTCACAATTGGCAAAGTGGAGTAACATATATTAATATTAACCACATTTAAGAACCTTACAACCGACTCCTACAACATTGCAACTCAAAGCACCACCAAAAAGTCCTTAATCTATTATTTGCTTAACAAAAATACAGATATACAACATGTAATTCAAATTTGATTAAAAAAATTTATTTTCAGAACCAATATCTCCAAGGGATTGTTAGAGATATATCCAAACGAATGAATACGAAGAACAAATAAAATATGAATACAAAGCGGAAGCTATCAAATTCAAATTGCAAATCAAATTCAAACGAACCAAACAAACTAACAAATCAAACAAATCAAATTCAAAAGGTACAAATTTTCCAAACTAATGATCTCTATTTATAGAGAAAACTGATTAAACCTAATCCTAAACAAACTCAAATTACTAATCCTAATCCTAGCAAATTCTAAACCAACTCAAATACCAAAATCAAATTTACCAATCAAACCCTTGAAGTTTAAGTCATAATCGAACAATCTCCACCGTGACTTGAACTTCTTCAAACTTCAAACCAAACGCTATCCAAATTAAAAGTTCAAACCAAATTCCAAATTTTCAAACGCTAGATATACTAGCCAAATTCAAAATTTTCAAACAAACCAAACAATCAATTTTTAAAAACAATCCAAATCAAACGCCGATAACTTCAAACCAAGCAATCAAACGCTAACCGACAAATTTAAAATGGTTAACCAAACAAAACTAAATCGGCTTCAAACGATCTTCAAAACAAACAATCAAACTCGGGCAACAAATTAAAAAGCCCGACAAACGAAGATCTTTAAACTAACAAATTGTAAACGATCAAACAAAATCCAAACGACATGACACTAATCAAGTCTTCAAACACCAAATCGGTCTTCAAATTTCAACTATCCAATTCAAATTCAAACGACCCACTTATTTGATAAGAATTACGGTCCAAATTTCCAAATTCAAACGTGATCTAAAACCTAATGATCTAATCACAATCAGATCTTAAAATCAAAGATCGCACCACCAAAAACCAAACAATAACCAAAACTAAATTCAAAACGAAACCTAAATATATCCATCAAAATTGACAAGCTATATATCTCTACTCGAAGCTCAAATCAAAGATCCCAACGGTCAAAGTCAAGATCTATGCGTCTAGAACCTATAATTTAAATTTCACGACGATCCAACGGTTAACGAACCCGCAACATCAATTATCCTACGGCTGCGTAGAAATCGACGAACAAAAAAAACAAACAATGAAAACGAAATAAACTCAAACACAAACGGGATCCCTCCGGATCGCCAACAATTAGTCAATGACTGGAGGATGACTAATTCAAAGTGTCGAACCTAGCTCTGATACCACTTGTTAGAGATATATCCAAACGAACGAATACGAAGAACAAACAAAATATGAATACGAAGCGGAAGCTATCAAATTCAAATTACAAATTAAATTCAAACGAACCGAACAAACTAACAAATCAAACAAATCAAATTCAAAAGGTATAAATTTCCTAAACTAATGATCTCTATTTATAGAGAAAACTAATCAAACCTAATCCTAAACAAACTCAAATTACTAATCCTAATCCTAACGAATTCTAAATCAACTCAAATACCAAACTCAAATTTACCAATCAAACCCTTGAAGTGTAAGTCATATTCGAACAGGGATAATATCATATATCCCCTACTTAAACATTTAAAATACAAATTTCCTCAACTAAATATATGGATATCATATATCCCCATGCTAAATCACAAAACTCTCATATATACCCATTTTATTATATAATACTCCCTCCGTTCAAAATCTATTGTCCCCTTGTTGACTTTAGAGTCTTTTCTTTCAACTTTGACCTTCAATATTTTTGTTTGTATTATTAATACTTGATGCAAATTACACGTATGAAAATACATTCAAAATCCAATCAATTCATATATTTTGCATCAAATATTATATAACACAAACAAAACTATTGAAGGTCAAAGTTGGAAGAGAAAGACTTCAAAGTCAACAAGGGAACAATAAATTTGGGACAGAGAGAGTAATAAATAATGAAATTAATGACAATTATACTCTTTTCATTTTAAATGAACTATACATTACTAACAAATAAATTGAACACTTGACCTCGTGATTTGAGTAGAGTAGAAGTGGTCCTAATTAAATGGAGAATTATGAAGTAGAAGTGGTCATAAATTATGTACTAGAAGAGCATCTACAATCGACTTAGGTGTCAAAGTGTAGTGAATAAATGAAAATTACATGGCTTCGCGTAATACCATTGTAGTGATGTCAGGTAATCAAGCGCATTAAGAATAGTAAGATGAAATTCACCCTATTTAACATGAAAATAGGAAGCCCAATTTCCTATTGCATTTTCGAAGACCTGGACAAGAATGGATTAATTTATGGGAAATGATATTGACAGTTATAAGGGTTGTCAATAAGAACTCTTGAATTTATTTATTAAACTCAGTCTTTTATTTATTATTATTAAAAACCATATTTAATACAACACATATAAAATGAAAGTTTCAGTGAATTAAATACATAACTTTAGTGTATTAGTTATAATTTTACACAAAGTAAGAAAACTTTAGCTTCAATAAATGTATAATTTTTCTCTTATTGACAGCTCTTATCAATATCATTCCCTTAAATTATTTACATTGTTTAATTTTCTTATTATTTCATTTTTTTGTTTAAGTTAAAAACAATTTACAAAAAACTCGCTTACTTGTTTTACTAGTATTTCTAGCAATATTAATTATTTTGTCAAAGTTTTACCTTATGTTTAGTTATTAATTAATTATAGTTTAACATATATAAATTGATAAAAATATGGAGAATAAATTATAATTATTTAAAAAATATTGTACAATGATGTGGGAGTTTAATACAATATGTAAAGTTCAATGCATTATAGAAATCTTTAGTGACAAAGTAAGATAATGTGTCAATGCTTTAAACTCAAGAAGAGTTCGATGCATTAAAGATGCTCTAATGTCATGTAATTGGTTTCTAAGAATAAAATTCCTGCTTTTCAAAAAAGCTTTCTAAGGTCAAAAACATCATATGTTGTAGTGTTGTACCATCCGATATACACGTAGAATCAAAAATTGTAGAATCAATAAAACTTATTGAAACTTCCCTTATTGATGAAACCAACAAAATATTCCTCAAAATTATTTAATTTACTAAAATCTCATCAAAATAGAAGAGCCCTACAAAAAGTAATCACAACTTGATCACACAGTCACAGTTAACAATTCTATATATTGCTTTGATGATGCATTGGCAATCTTATGAATATATATAGTCTGGCTGTTAATGTTTCAGAGGAATTTTGAAGTATTCCAGTTTCTAACACACCCTTTAATAATGCATGAATTTGTTCAAGGCTTTCATAATTAATAGGATAGGATGAACTACTGCGAATATTGATCTTAAAGGCGACGCGCTTTATTTTTTTATGTAAATGCATATATATATATATATATATATTGGAATGATCCAGAGGGAAGTGCATTTTTTGAGGGAAGGGGGGAAGTGTTGATCTAACCATTCATTTCATCTAATCAAATTAAGGTGCATCATATTATTGTGGTATCCACTTAATGGGAATTTAGTTCATGGGAACTTAGTGACAACATGGAAGTACCAATGAGAATATGTCACGTGTACAAAGAAAACTCATTTACCCCTAAAACAAATTATCTCACAAACGACAAGTCGAAAAATTATGAAAATTGCATCATAAAATTCAGCGTTTTATCCTCTTCGATTTAAGATCACTCAAGGCATATTTTTGACAACTTTATTTTTTTTTCGTTCTTTATAGGTTTTACAAATTAGTATGCATGAAAATGCATAATATTAATACTTGTGAAGACAAATGTTAACGTACATCAATTTAAAAACTGATTTATACCGAGTCAAATATAGCTAAATAATGGGGATTTGTTTTGATTGTAGTGGTTATTAAATACATCACTACATTGTAAATCAATGTTAATATGCATCGTAGTGCATACTATTAGTATTCATCAGCTTGTATGTTAACATGTATCAATATACATCAATACAAATTAAACTTATATTAAGATGCATCACAATATATACCATTATCAATCATCAACTTGTATATTAACATGTATCGAAAATACATCATTACATTGTAAACAATGTTAATATGCATCGCAGTGCATACTATTAATACTGAAGACAGCAGAAACGATTAGATCAGCAGAAACTTTGTACAACAGAAACTTATGTTAAGATGCATCACAATGCATACTATATGTTAAGATGCATCACAATGCATACTATTATCCCACCAAAAAATGAAGAAGAAAAACAATCACTATGATGCTTAAGATCACTCAAGGCATATTTTGACAACTTTATTTTTTTCGTTTTTTTAGGTTTTACAAATTAGTATGCATTAAAATGCATAATATTAATACTTGTGAAGACAAATGTTAACGTACATCAATTTAAAACTGATTTACACCGAGTCAAATATAACTAAATAATGGGGATTTGTTCTGATTGTAGTGGTTGTTAAATACATTACTACATTGTAAATCAGTATTTAATGCATCGTAGTGCATACTATTAGTATTCATCAGCTTGTATGTTAACATATATCAATATACATCAATACAAATTAAACTTATATTAAGATGCATCACAATATATACCATTATCAATTATCAACTCGTATATTAACATGTATCGAAATACATCACTACATTGTAAACAATGTTAATATGCATCACAGTGCATACTATTAATACTGAAGACAGCAGAAATGATGAGATCAGCAGAAACTTTGTACAACAGAAACTTATGTTAAGATGCATCACAATGCATACTGTATGTTAAGATGCATCACAATGCATATTATCATCCCACCAAAAAATGAAGGAAAAAAAATCATCAAAAATATGCATTAATGGATCTTAAATCGAAGAGGAGAAAATGCTGAGTTTTATGGTGCAATTTTCATAATTTTTTGACTTGTCGTTTGTGAAATAATTTGTTTTGGGGGTAAATAAGTAAATGGGCTTTGATTATTATAGAGGTGATCACATGGTTGCACCCCCACACTAATTATCATAGAATTCATATGATTAATGGTAGTGATTCACTTCCCCCTTCCTCCATTTTTTGCACTTCCCTCTAGATCACTACCCTATATATATATATATATATATATAGTGAGAGGTTCAAATGAGAACCACTTTAAAGTTGAGAACTGTGAGAACCACAACGAATACGTGTTTGTTCACATGTGATTAACTTCAATCATATGTGAACATTGATGTACGTTTAATTGAAAAAGAAAAAAGTAAAAAAATCATAAATTTACGTCTTAAAACACATTTTAACCGATTTGTTCACATTATCGTTCACATGTGAACATGTATTTGTTTTTTGCGTTTTTCGATATGATTTTAAGATTTTTTTTTCACTTTTTTCTTTTTCAATTAAACGTACATCAATGTTCACATATGATTGAAGTTAATCACATGTGAACAAACACATATTCGTTGTGGTTCTCATAGTTCTCAACTTTAAAGTGGTTCTTTTATATATATATATATAAAAGATGAAAAGGAAAAACGTGGGAATATTCCAAGAAAAAAGAGAAGGGTACAATGGTCATTTATCACATAATTTATATTTATAAAAGTATTAAGTATGACTAACTTAGAAAAATGGATAAATGTGAACGATTTTGGGTGTAGGTTAAGGTTGTTGATATATACAACAAAATTTTTACTTCTTACACCAAAAGTAAGCATTACAGAGTTGTACAATACTGCATTATAATGTATAAAAATTGGTGTATGAATCAAAATGTGTATTGCATTTATCAGCCGCCGTTAATGATGTATGATATTAGGTGATTTAGATGGTTAAATTTGTAATTTTTAATGTTTAGGTAGGCGATACGTAATATTATGTCCTAAGAGAAATTTTCACATTAATAAATAATAACTTTAACCAAATGGGTCGGGACTATAGGTGAAAAAAAAAACCGGTTTACAAAAAACCGATCAAAAAAGCCGCAACCGGTTTTTACAAAAACCGGTTTTCAAAAAACCTAAACCGGTTTTAGGAAACCGAACCGGTTATCACCGGTTTAACATATGCACGAGAACCGGTTTTTTACCAGTTTAAAAACCGGTTTTAACCGGTTTTTAAAAAAAACCGGTTTTAACCGGTTTTTTTTAAAAAAATTTCAAAACGGCTACTAGCCGTTGGGAGGCACGGGGGTGCTTTTTTTTGGCCGTTTTTTGAACTTTTGGGGGTGTTTTTGCCCCCTCAATCACCCTATAAATACTAGTAACAAGTTTAGCTTCAAATCACACCATTTTCTAACCATTTTCTATCCTATTCTTTCATATTCTCTCATATTCTCAATATTCTATATATATACACTTTTATTTTCCGAAATGAAAAATACATATTCTCAAGCTTCCGGTTCCGGTTCCGTTGCTAGCAATGCACGAAAGAAAAGTTACACAAATGAAGATGTCGTGCATGTTAAAACAACGACCCGGAACCAAGAAATATGGGTGAATTTTGATTTGTGTGTTATGAATGATGGGGCGAGTAAGGCTCGTTGCAAGAGATGTGGGAACTTTTATAATGCCGCATCAAACTCCACATTACGAGCTCACATGACCACGGCTTGTAGATCGATTAGTCAAGATCCATCACAAGCGACACTTGGTTCGGATGGTGGGGTATTTATATACGACAATGATGCTCTTCGAGAAGATTTTACAAAGTTTGTCATCCAAGAGGCGCTTCCATTCAACCACTTTGACAACCAACGGCTTACGAGTATCATCAAAAAGAGACTACAACCGCGATACCAACAAGTAAGTCGTACTACCCTTAGAAACGATGCGTTTAAGTTATGGAAAAATGCTAAAAAAGATATAATTGATGGTTTTCTAAACTATAAACATGGCGTTTCTATTACTTGTGATGTTTGGACCGCACCACATGGTACGGCAAATTCTTATTTAGCCGTTACGACCCATTGGTTTCATCCCGATTCTTGGTTACTAATGAAACGAACAATTGCTTTTAAATTGTTTGGTTATCCACATACGGGATGTAACTTGCGAAAAATAATAAATGACACTTTAATTGAATATAATTTAGACGATAAAGTTTTTACAATTTCACTAGACAATGCGTCAAATAATACAAGAGCTATGAATTTACTAAAATTACGTTTTAAACCATGTTTAAATGGTGCTTTTTTCCATTCTCGTTGTGTTGCTCATATTATTAATTTGGCCGTGCAAGCGGCATTAAAAATATGTGATAACTTACGTCAAAAATTTAAGAATTTATTAGTAACTATATATAGTTCAAGTAACGAACGTCAAGCTAATTATAGACGTTTTCGTGTACAATGTGGTGAAACTCCCCTAGGCCCATGCTATGATAATAATACTAGGTGGAATTCTACTCACACTATGTTTGAAAATATTTTAAGACAACGTGATACTTTAAATGCTTTTAATACGTTGTTAGTTGATAGAGGTAAGTCCGTAGAAGTAACCGATTTTGAATGGGATCAACTTTATGATTTGACTAATTTTTTAGTAGTTTTTAAAGATGCTACTACTATCCTTTCGGGTGTATATTACCCAACTAGCTCCTTAGTTCTAAACCAAGTTTTTATAATGACCGAAAAATTAAAAGAATTAGAACTTTCGTCATTTCCAATTTTTAGAAAAATGGTTAGAGCTATTAAAAGGAAATTTATAAAATATTTTGGTAGCATGCCTTTGGTTTTTACTTGTGCCGCCGCACTAAATCCAACTATAAATGTTGGCGGCGTACAACGTTTACTCACGACTATTTTGGAAAATTTAGATTTAAACTTAACCGACGATCCAAACTTTATTACAAATGAAATTACTAAATTTGACAATGGGTTTACACAACTATTTGAGATTTATGCAACAAAAATTGGTTACCAACCAAACCCAATTGTTGATTCCATGCGGGCGGGAACATCTCGGGCATCATCTAGTGACATAAACATAAACCTTTATAACACTTTACTTGAAGACGCTACAAAGCGTCAACGAACATCGGCTCCAACAAGCGAATTGGGACACTATAAGTCTACAAACTTTTTAACCACTTTAAGTCCCGAGGCTTTTCGTAATTTTGACATTTTGAGTTGGTGGAAAGAAAGAGAAGTACAATTTCCAATTTTATCCGCTATGGCTCGGGATTTATTAGCCGTCCAAGCTTCGACGGTAGCTTCCGAATCGGCTTTTTCTACTAGCGGTAGAATCATATCGGAAAGAAGATCAAGACTAACCGCTGAATCCGTGGAAGTATGTGTATGTTTGAAAGATTACTTGGATGGGGTAGATAGGATACAAAATGTAACAACGTTGGAAGGCCCACTATTAGGTAATGTTGAAGAGATTATCCAAGATGAAGAAGTCGCATTAGGGATATCACCTCCAACGACCGAATTAGATGAAGGTGAATTTGAACCATTTGAAGTTGAATCCGTAGATGAGGATGAAGTTTGGGACGAACTAAGTGGTTAAGTGTATCCGGGTGATGGCCATGCCGAAGCTCGATATACTTTACCACACGATTACATTTCCGGGTGATGGCCATGCCGAAGCTCGAATGTATTCGTATTTGTATTTTATATTTTTAGTTGTAATTGTATCATTCAAATAAAAGTTATGTTTGTATGTTTCCGTTTTTAGTTATAATTGCATTATAGACTTTTCTGACAAAACATTTTTTTTAGGAAGATTGGTAACACTTTTGGAGTAGGTCTTGATCAATTATGTTTCCATTACTAATGTACTAACATTCCAATCAAAAAGATTTAGCCCAAACGTTGGTTTTCTTGAAAACGCCTTACGCTATTTCGGTAAATTCTATTATAGACTTTTCTGACAAAACATTTTTTTAGGAAGATTGGTAACACTTTTGGAGTAGGTCTTGATCAATTATGTTTCCGTTAGTAATGTACTAACATTCCAATCAAAAAGATTTGGCCCAAACGTTGATTTTCTTGAAAACGCCTTACGCTATTTCGGTAAATTCTATTATAGACTTTTCTGACAAAACATTTTTTTTAGGAAGATTGGTAACACTTTTGGAGTAGGTCTTGATCAATTATGTTTCCATTACTAATGTACTAACATTCCAATCAAAAAGATTTGACCCAAACGTTGGTTTTCTTGAAAACGCCTTACGCTATTTCGGTAAATTCTATTATAGACTTTTCTGACAAAACATTTTTTTTAGGAAGATTGGTAACACTTTTGGAGTAGGTCTTGATCAATTATGTTTCCATTACTAATGTACTAACATTCCAATCAAAAAGATTTGACCCAAACGTTGGTTTTCTTGAAAACGCCTTACGCTATTTCGGTAAATTCTATTATAGACTTTTCTGACAAAACATTTTTTTTAGGAAGATTGGTAAGACTTTTGGAGTAGTTCTTGATCAATTATGTTTCCATTACTAATGTACTAACATTCCAATCAAAAAGATTTGGCCCAAACGTTGGTTTTCATGAAAACGCCTTACGCTATTTCGGTAAATTCTATTATAGACTTTTCTGACAAAATATTTTTTTTAGGAAGATTGGTAAGACTTTTGGAGTAGTTCTTGATCAATTATGTTTCCATTACTAATGTACTAACATTCCAATCAAAAAGATTTGGCCCAAACGTTGATTTTCTTGAAAACGCCTTACGCTATTTCGGTAAATTCTATTATAGACTTTTCTGACAAAACATTTTTTTTAGGAAGATTGGTAACACTTTTGGAGTAGGTCTTGATCAATTATGTTTCCATTACTAATGTACTAACATTCCAATCAAAAAGATTTGACCCAAACGTTGGTTTTCTTGAAAACGCCTTACGCTATTTCGGTAAATTCTATTATAGACTTTTCTGACAAAACATTTTTTTTAGGAAGATTGGTAACACTTTTGGAGTAGGTCTTGATCAATTATGTTTCCATTACTAATGTACTAACATTCCAATCAAAAAGATTTGACCCAAACGTTGGTTTTCTTGAAAACGCCTTACGCTATTTCGGTAAATTCTATTATAGACTTTTCTGACAAAACATTTTTTTTAGGAAGATTGGTAACACTTTTGGAGTAGGTCTTGATCAATTATGTTTCCATTACTAATGTACTAACATTCAAATCAAAAAGATTTGACCCAAACGTTGGTTTTCTTGAAAACGCCTTACGCTATTTCGGTAAATTCTATTATAGACTTTTCTGACAAAACATTTTTTTTAGGAAGATTGGTAACACTTTTGGAGTAGGTCTTGATCAATTATGTTTCCATTACTAATGTACTAACATTCCAATCAAAAAGATTTGACCAAAACGTTGGTTTTCTTGAAAACGCCTTACGCTATTTCGGTAAATTCTATTATAGACTTTTCTGACAAAACATTTTTTTTAGGAAGATTGGTAACACTTTTGGAGTAGGTCTTGATCAATTATGTTTCCATTACTAATGTACTAACATTCCAATCAAAAAGATTTGACCCAAACGTTGGTTTTCTTGAAAACGCCTTACGCTATTTCGGTAAATTCTATTATAGACTTTTCTGACAAAACATTTTTTTTAGGAAGATTGGTAACACTTTTGGAGTAGGTCTTGATCAATTATGTTTCCATTACTAATGTACTAACATTCCAATCAAAAAGATTTGACCCAAACGTTGGTTTTCTTGAAAACGCCTTACGCTATTTCGGTAAATTCTATTATAGACTTTTCTGACAAAACATTTTTTTTAGGAAGATTGGTAACACTTTTGGAGTAGGTCTTGATCAATTATGTTTCCATTACTAATGTACTAACATTCCAATCAAAAAGATTTGACCCAAACGTTGGTTTTCTTGAAAACGCCTTACGCTATTTCGGTAAATTCTATTATAGACTTTTCTGACAAAACATTTTTTTTAGGAAGATTGGTAAGACTTTTGGAGTAGTTCTTGATCAATTATGTTTCCATTACTAATGTACTAACATTCCAATCAAAAAGATTTGGCCCAAACGTTGGTTTTCATGAAAACGCCTTACGCTATTTCGGTAAATTCTATTATAGACTTTTCTGACAAAATATTTTTTTTAGGAAGATTGGTAAGACTTTTGGAGTAGTTCTTGATCAATTATGTTTCCATTACTAATGTACTAACATTCCAATCAAAAAGATTTGGCCCAAACGTTGATTTTCTTGAAAACGCCTTACGCTATTTCGGTAAATTCTATTATAGACTTTTCTGACAAAACATTTTTTTTAGGAAGATTGGTAACACTTTTGGAGTAGGTCTTGATCAATTATGTTTCCATTACTAATGTACTAACATTCCAATCAAAAAGATTTGACCCAAACGTTGGTTTTCTTGAAAACGCCTTACGCTATTTCGGTAAATTCTATTATAGACTTTTCTGACAAAACATTTTTTTTAGGAAGATTGGTAACACTTTTGGAGTAGGTCTTGATCAATTATGTTTCCATTACTAATGTACTAACATTCCAATCAAAAAGATTTGACCCAAACGTTGGTTTTCTTGAAAACGCCTTACGCTATTTCGGTAAATTCTATTATAGACTTTTCTGACAAAACATTTTTTTTAGGAAGATTGGTAACACTTTTGGAGTAGGTCTTGATCAATTATGTTTCCATTACTAATGTACTAACATTCAAATCAAAAAGATTTGACCCAAACGTTGGTTTTCTTGAAAACGCCTTACGCTATTTCGGTAAATTCTATTATAGACTTTTCTGACAAAACATTTTTTTTAGGAAGATTGGTAACACTTTTGGAGTAGGTCTTGATCAATTATGTTTCCATTACTAATGTACTAACATTCCAATCAAAAAGATTTGACCAAAACGTTGGTTTTCTTGAAAACGCCTTACGCTATTTCGGTAAATTCTATTATAGACTTTTCTGACAAAACATTTTTTTTAGGAAGATTGGTAACACTTTTGGAGTAGGTCTTGATCAATTATGTTTCCATTACTAATGTACTAACATTCCAATCAAAAAGATTTGACCCAAACGTTGGTTTTCTTGAAAACGCCTTACGCTATTTCGGTAAATTCTATTATAGACTTTTCTGACAAAACATTTTTTTTAGGAAGATTGGTAACACTTTTGGAGTAGGTCTTGATCAATTATGTTTCCATTACTAATGTACTAACATTCCAATCAAAAAGATTTGACCCAAACGTTGGTTTTCTTGAAAACGCCTTACGCTATTTCGGTAAATTCTATTATAGACTTTTCTGACAAAACATTTTTTTTAGGAAGATTGGTAACACTTTTGGAGTAGGTCTTGATCAATTATGTTTCCATTACTAATGTACTAACATTCCAATCAAAAAGATTTGACCCAAACGTTGGTTTTCTTGAAAACGCCTTACGCTATTTCGGTAAATTCTATTATAGACTTTTCTGACAAAACATTTTTTTTAGGAAGATTGGTAAGACTTTTGGAGTAGTTCTTGATCAATTATGTTTCCATTACTAATGTACTAACATTCCAATCAAAAAGATTTGGCCCAAACGTTGGTTTTCATGAAAACGCCTTACGCTATTTCGGTAAATTCTATTATAGATTTTTCTGACAAAATATTTTTTTTAGGAAGATTGGTAAGACTTTTGGAGTAGTTCTTGATCAATTATGTTTCCATTACTAATGTACTAACATTCCAATCAAAAAGATTTGGCCCAAACGTTGATTTTCTTGAAAACGCCTTACGCTATTTCGGTAAATTCTATTATAGACTTTTCTGACAAAACATTTTTTTTAGGAAGATTGGTAACACTTTTGGAGTAGGTCTTGATCAATTATGTTTCCATTACTAATGTACTAACATTCCAATCAAAAAGATTTGACCCAAACGTTGGTTTTCTTGAAAACGCCTTACGCTATTTCGGTAAATTCTATTATAGACTTTTCTGACAAAACATTTTTTTTAGGAAGATTGGTAACACTTTTGGAGTAGGTCTTGATCAATTATGTTTCCATTACTAATGTACTAACATTCCAATCAAAAAGATTTGACCCAAACGTTGGTTTTCTTGAAAACGCCTTACGCTATTTCGGTAAATTCTATTATAGACTTTTCTGACAAAACATTTTTTTTAGGAAGATTGGTAACACTTTTGGAGTAGGTCTTGATCAATTATGTTTCCATTACTAATGTACTAACATTCCAATCAAAAAGATTTGACCCAAACGTTGGTTTTCTTGAAAACGCCTTACGCTATTTCGGTAAATTCTATTATAGACTTTTCTGACAAAACATTTTTTTTAGGAAGATTGGTAAGACTTTTGGAGTAGTTCTTGATCAATTATGTTTCCATTACTAATGTACTAACATTCCAATCAAAAAGATTTGGCCCAAACGTTGGTTTTCATGAAAACGCCTTACGCTATTTCGGTAAATTCTATTATAGACTTTTCTGACAAAATATTTTTTTTAGGAAGATTGGTAAGACTTTTGGAGTAGTTCTTGATCAATTATGTTTCCATTACTAATGTACTAACATTCCAATCAAAAAGATTTGGCCCAAACGTTGATTTTCTTGAAAACGCCTTACGCTATTTCGGTAAATTCTATTATAGACTTTTCTGACAAAACATTTTTTTTAGGAAGATTGGTAACACTTTTGGAGTAGGTCTTGATCAATTATGTTTCCATTACTAATGTACTAACATTCCAATCAAAAAGATTTGACCCAAACGTTGGTTTTCTTGAAAACGCCTTACGCTATTTCGGTAAATTCTATTATAGACTTTTCTGACAAAACATTTTTTTTAGGAAGATTGGTAACACTTTTGGAGTAGGTCTTGATCAATTATGTTTCCATTACTAATGTACTAACATTCCAATCAAAAAGATTTGACCCAAACGTTGGTTTTCTTGAAAACGCCTTACGCTATTTCGGTAAATTCTATTATAGACTTTTCTGACAAAACATTTTTTTTAGGAAGATTGGTAACACTTTTGGAGTAGGTCTTGATCAATTATGTTTCCATTACTAATGTACTAACATTCAAATCAAAAAGATTTGACCCAAACGTTGGTTTTCTTGAAAACGCCTTACGCTATTTCGGTAAATTCTATTATAGACTTTTCTGACAAAACATTTTTTTTAGGAAGATTGGTAACACTTTTGGAGTAGGTCTTGATCAATTATGTTTCCATTACTAATGTACTAACATTCCAATCAAAAAGATTTGACCAAAACGTTGGTTTTCTTGAAAACGCCTTACGCTATTTCGGTAAATTCTATTATAGACTTTTCTGACAAAACATTTTTTTTAGGAAGATTGGTAACACTTTTGGAGTAGGTCTTGATCAATTATGTTTCCATTACTAATGTACTAACATTCCAATCAAAAAGATTTGACCCAAACGTTGGTTTTCTTGAAAACGCCTTACGCTATTTCGGTAAATTCTATTATAGACTTTTCTGACAAAACATTTTTTTTAGGAAGATTGGTAACACTTTTGGAGTAGGTCTTGATCAATTATGTTTCCATTACTAATGTACTAACATTCCAATCAAAAAGATTTGACCCAAACGTTGGTTTTCTTGAAAACGCCTTACGCTATTTCGGTAAATTCTATTATAGACTTTTCTGACAAAACATTTTTTTTAGGAAGATTGGTAACACTTTTGGAGTAGGTCTTGATCAATTATGTTTCCATTACTAATGTACTAACATTCCAATCAAAAAGATTTGACCCAAACGTTGGTTTTCTTGAAAACGCCTTACGCTATTTCGGTAAATTCTATTATAGACTTTTCTGACAAAACATTTTTTTTAGGAAGATTGGTAAGACTTTTGGAGTAGTTCTTGATCAATTATGTTTCCATTACTAATGTACTAACATTCCAATCAAAAAGATTTGGCCCAAACGTTGGTTTTCATGAAAACGCCTTACGCTATTTCGGTAAATTCTATTATAGACTTTTCTGACAAAATATTTTTTTTAGGAAGATTGGTAAGACTTTTGGAGTAGTTCTTGATCAATTATGTTTCCATTACTAATGTACTAACATTCCAATCAAAAAGATTTGGCCCAAACGTTGATTTTCTTGAAAACGCCTTACGCTATTTCGGTAAATTCTATTATAGACTTTTCTGACAAAACATTTTTTTTAGGAAGATTGGTAACACTTTTGGAGTAGGTCTTGATCAATTATGTTTCCATTACTAATGTACTAACATTCCAATCAAAAAGATTTGACCCAAACGTTGGTTTTCTTGAAAACGCCTTACGCTATTTCGGTAAATTCTATTATAGACTTTTCTGACAAAACATTTTTTTTAGGAAGATTGGTAACACTTTTGGAGTAGGTCTTGATCAATTATGTTTCCATTACTAATGTACTAACATTCCAATCAAAAAGATTTGACCCAAACGTTGGTTTTCTTGAAAACGCCTTACGCTATTTCGGTAAATTCTATTATAGACTTTTCTGACAAAACATTTTTTTTAGGAAGATTGGTAACACTTTTGGAGTAGGTCTTGATCAATTATGTTTCCATTACTAATGTACTAACATTCAAATCAAAAAGATTTGACCCAAACGTTGGTTTTCTTGAAAACGCCTTACGCTATTTCGGTAAATTCTATTATAGACTTTTCTGACAAAACATTTTTTTTAGGAAGATTGGTAACACTTTTGGAGTAGGTCTTGATCAATTATGTTTCCATTACTAATGTACTAACATTCCAATCAAAAAGATTTGACCAAAACGTTGGTTTTCTTGAAAACGCCTTACGCTATTTCGGTAAATTCTATTATAGACTTTTCTGACAAAACATTTTTTTTAGGAAGATTGGTAACACTTTTGGAGTAGGTCTTGATCAATTATGTTTCCATTACTAATGTACTAACATTCCAATCAAAAAGATTTGACCCAAACGTTGGTTTTCTTGAAAACGCCTTACGCTATTTCGGTAAATTCTATTATAGACTTTTCTGACAAAACATTTTTTTTAGGAAGATTGGTAACACTTTTGGAGTAGGTCTTGATCAATTATGTTTCCATTACTAATGTACTAACATTCCAATCAAAAAGATTTGACCCAAACGTTGGTTTTCTTGAAAACGCCTTACGCTATTTCGGTAAATTCTATTATAGACTTTTCTGACAAAACATTTTTTTTAGGAAGATTGGTAACACTTTTGGAGTAGGTCTTGATCAATTATGTTTCCATTACTAATGTACTAACATTCCAATCAAAAAGATTTGACCCAAACGTTGGTTTTCTTGAAAACGCCTTACGCTATTTCGGTAAATTCTATTATAGACTTTTCTGACAAAACATTTTTTTTAGGAAGATTGGTAAGACTTTTGGAGTAGTTCTTGATCAATTATGTTTCCATTACTAATGTACTAACATTCCAATCAAAAAGATTTGGCCCAAACGTTGGTTTTCATGAAAACGCCTTACGCTATTTCGGTAAATTCTATTATAGACTTTTCTGACAAAATATTTTTTTTAGGAAGATTGGTAAGACTTTTGGAGTAGTTCTTGATCAATTATGTTTCCATTACTAATGTACTAACATTCCAATCAAAAAGATTTGGCCCAAACGTTGATTTTCTTGAAAACGCCTTACGCTATTTCGGTAAATTCTATTATAGACTTTTCTGACAAAACATTTTTTTTAGGAAGATTGGTAACACTTTTGGAGTAGGTCTTGATCAATTATGTTTCCATTACTAATGTACTAACATTCCAATCAAAAAGATTTGACCCAAACGTTGGTTTTCTTGAAAACGCCTTACGCTATTTCGGTAAATTCTATTATAGACTTTTCTGACAAAACATTTTTTTTAGGAAGATTGGTAACACTTTTGGAGTAGGTCTTGATCAATTATGTTTCCATTACTAATGTACTAACATTCCAATCAAAAAGATTTGACCCAAACGTTGGTTTTCTTGAAAACGCCTTACGCTATTTCGGTAAATTCTATTATAGACTTTTCTGACAAAACATTTTTTTTAGGAAGATTGGTAACACTTTTGGAGTAGGTCTTGATCAATTATGTTTCCATTACTAATGTACTAACATTCAAATCAAAAAGATTTGACCCAAACGTTGGTTTTCTTGAAAACGCCTTACGCTATTTCGGTAAATTCTATTATAGACTTTTCTGACAAAACATTTTTTTTAGGAAGATTGGTAACACTTTTGGAGTAGGTCTTGATCAATTATGTTTCCATTACTAATGTACTAACATTCCAATCAAAAAGATTTGACCAAAACGTTGGTTTTCTTGAAAACGCCTTACGCTATTTCGGTAAATTCTATTATAGACTTTTCTGACAAAACATTTTTTTTAGGAAGATTGGTAACACTTTTGGAGTAGGTCTTGATCAATTATGTTTCCATTACTAATGTACTAACATTCCAATCAAAAAGATTTGACCCAAACGTTGGTTTTCTTGAAAACGCCTTACGCTATTTCGGTAAATTCTATTATAGACTTTTCTGACAAAACATTTTTTTTAGGAAGATTGGTAACACTTTTGGAGTAGGTCTTGATCAATTATGTTTCCATTACTAATGTACTAACATTCCAATCAAAAAGATTTGACCCAAACGTTGGTTTTCTTGAAAACGCCTTACGCTATTTCGGTAAATTCTATTATAGACTTTTCTGACAAAACATTTTTTTTAGGAAGATTGGTAACACTTTTGGAGTAGGTCTTGATCAATTATGTTTCCATTACTAATGTACTAACATTCCAATCAAAAAGATTTGACCCAAACGTTGGTTTTCTTGAAAACGCCTTACGCTATTTCGGTAAATTCTATTATAGACTTTTCTGACAAAACATTTTTTTTAGGAAGATTGGTAAGACTTTTGGAGTAGTTCTTGATCAATTATGTTTCCATTACTAATGTACTAACATTCCAATCAAAAAGATTTGGCCCAAACGTTGGTTTTCATGAAAACGCCTTACGCTATTTCGGTAAATTCTATTATAGACTTTTCTGACAAAATATTTTTTTTAGGAAGATTGGTAAGACTTTTGGAGTAGTTCTTGATCAATTATGTTTCCATTACTAATGTACTAACATTCCAATCAAAAAGATTTGGCCCAAACGTTGATTTTCTTGAAAACGCCTTACGCTATTTCGGTAAATTCTATTATAGACTTTTCTGACAAAACATTTTTTTTAGGAAGATTGGTAACACTTTTGGAGTAGGTCTTGATCAATTATGTTTCCATTACTAATGTACTAACATTCCAATCAAAAAGATTTGACCCAAACGTTGGTTTTCTTGAAAACGCCTTACGCTATTTCGATAAATTCTATTATAGACTTTTCTGACAAAACATTTTTTTTAGGAAGATTGGTAACACTTTTGGAGTAGGTCTTGATCAATTATGTTTCCATTACTAATGTACTAACATTCCAATCAAAAAGATTTGACCCAAACGTTGGTTTTCTTGAAAACGCCTTACGCTATTTCGGTAAATTCTATTATAGACTTTTCTGACAAAACATTTTTTTTAGGAAGATTGGTAACACTTTTGGAGTAGGTCTTGATCAATTATGTTTCCATTACTAATGTACTAACATTCCAATCAAAAAGATTTGACCCAAACGTTGGTTTTCTTGAAAACGCCTTACGCTATTTCGGTAAATTCTATTATAGACTTTTCTGACAAAACATTTTTTTTAGGAAGATTGGTAACACTTTTGGAGTAGGTCTTGATCAATTATGTTTCCATTACTAATGTACTAACATTCCAATCAAAAAGATTTGGCCCAAACGTTGATTTTCTTGAAAACGCCTTACGCTATTTCGGTAAATTCTATTATAGACTTTTCTGACAAAACATTTTTTTTAGGAAGATTGGTAACACTTTTGGAGTAGGTCTTGATCAATTATGTTTCCATTACTAATGTACTAACATTCCAATCAAAAAGATTTGACCCAAACGTTGGTTTTCTTGAAAACGCCTTACGCTATTTCGATAAATTCTATTATAGACTTTTCTGACAAAACATTTTTTTAGGAAGATTGGTAACACTTTTGGAGTAGGTCTTGATCAATTATGTTTCCATTACTAATGTACTAACATTCCAATCAAAAAGATTTGACCCAAACGTTGGTTTTCTTGAAAACGCCTTACGCTATTTCGGTAAATTCTATTATAGACTTTTCTGACAAAACATTTTTTTTAGGAAGATTGGTAACACTTTTGGAGTAGGTCTTGATCAATTATGTTTCCATTACTAATGTACTAACATTCAAATCAAAAAGATTTGACCCAAACGTTGGTTTTCTTGAAAACGCCTTACGCTATTTCGGTAAATTCTATTATAGACTTTTCTGACAAAACATTTTTTTTAGGAAGATTGGTAACACTTTTGGAGTAGGTCTTGATCAATTATGTTTCCATTACTAATGTACTAACATTCCAATCAAAAAGATTTGACCAAAACGTTGGTTTTTCTTGAAAACGCCTTACGCTATTTCGGTAAATTCTATTATAGACTTTTCTGACAAAACATTTTTTTTAGGAAGATTGGTAACACTTTTGGAGTAGGTCTTGATCAATTATGTTTCCATTACTAATGTACTAACATTCCAATCAAAAAGATTTGACCCAAACGTTGGTTTTCTTGAAAACGCCTTACGCTATTTCGATAAATTCTATTATAGACTTTTCTGACAAAACATTTTTTTTAGGAAGATTGGTAACACTTTTGGAGTAGGTCTTGATCAATTATGTTTCCATTACTAATGTACTAACATTCCAATCAAAAAGATTTGACCCAAACGTTGGTTTTCTTGAAAACGCCTTACGCTATTTCGGTAAATTCTATTATAGACTTTTCTGACAAAACATTTTTTTTAGGAAGATTGGTAACACTTTTGGAGTAGGTCTTGATCAATTATGTTTCCATTACTAATGTACTAACATTCCAATCAAAAAGATTTGACCCAAACGTTGGTTTTCTTGAAAACGCCTTACGCTATTTCGGTAAATTCTATTATAGACTTTTCTGACAAAACATTTTTTTTAGGAAGATTGGTAACACTTTTGGAGTAGGTCTTGATCAATTATGTTTCCATTACTAATGTACTAACATTCCAATCAAAAAGATTTGACCCAAACGTTGGTTTTCTTGAAAACGCCTTACGCTATTTCGGTAAATTCTATTATAGACTTTTCTGACAAAACATTTTTTTTAGGAAGATTGGTAAGACTTTTGGAGTAGTTCTTGATCAATTATGTTTCCATTACTAATGTACTAACATTCCAATCAAAAAGATTTGGCCCAAACGTTGGTTTTCATGAAAACGCCTTACGCTATTTCGGTAAATTCTATTATAGACTTTTCTGACAAAATATTTTTTTTAGGAAGATTGGTAAGACTTTTGGAGTAGTTCTTGATCAATTATGTTTCCATTACTAATGTACTAACATTCCAATCAAAAAGATTTGGCCCAAACGTTGATTTTCTTGAAAACGCCTTACGCTATTTCGGTAAATTCTATTATAGACTTTTCTGACAAAACATTTTTTTTAGGAAGATTGGTAACACTTTTGGAGTAGGTCTTGATCAATTATGTTTCCATTACTAATGTACTAACATTCCAATCAAAAAGATTTGACCCAAACGTTGGTTTTCTTGAAAACGCCTTACGCTATTTCGATAAATTCTATTATAGACTTTTCTGACAAAACATTTTTTTTAGGAAGATTGGTAACACTTTTGGAGTAGGTCTTGATCAATTATGTTTCCATTACTAATGTACTAACATTCCAATCAAAAAGATTTGACCCAAACGTTGGTTTTCTTGAAAACGCCTTACGCTATTTCGGTAAATTCTATTATAGACTTTTCTGACAAAACATTTTTTTTAGGAAGATTGGTAACACTTTTGGAGTAGGTCTTGATCAATTATGTTTCCATTACTAATGTACTAACATTCAAATCAAAAAGATTTGACCCAAACGTTGGTTTTCTTGAAAACGCCTTACGCTATTTCGGTAAATTCTATTATAGACTTTTCTGACAAAACATTTTTTTTAGGAAGATTGGTAACACTTTTGGAGTAGGTCTTGATCAATTATGTTTCCATTACTAATGTACTAACATTCCAATCAAAAAGATTTGACCAAAACGTTGGTTTTTCTTGAAAACGCCTTACGCTATTTCGGTAAATTCTATTATAGACTTTTCTGACAAAACATTTTTTTTAGGAAGATTGGTAACACTTTTGGAGTAGGTCTTGATCAATTATGTTTCCATTACTAATGTACTAACATTCCAATCAAAAAGATTTGACCCAAACGTTGGTTTTCTTGAAAACGCCTTACGCTATTTCGGTAAATTCTATTATAGACTTTTCTGACAAAACATTTTTTTTAGGAAGATTGGTAAGACTTTTGGAGTAGTTCTTGATCAATTATGTTTCCATTACTAATGTACTAACATTCCAATCAAAAAGATTTGGCCCAAACGTTGGTTTTCATGAAAACGCCTTACGCTATTTCGGTAAATTCTATTATAGACTTTTCTGACAAAATATTTTTTTTAGGAAGATTGGTAAGACTTTTGGAGTAGTTCTTGATCAATTATGTTTCCATTACTAATGTACTAACATTCCAATCAAAAAGATTTGGCCCAAACGTTGATTTTCTTGAAAACGCCTTACGCTATTTCGGTAAATTCTATTATAGACTTTTCTGACAAAACATTTTTTTTAGGAAGATTGGTAACACTTTTGGAGTAGGTCTTGATCAATTATGTTTCCATTACTAATGTACTAACATTCCAATCAAAAAGATTTGACCCAAACGTTGGTTTTCTTGAAAACGCCTTACGCTATTTCGGTAAATTCTATTATAGACTTTTCTGACAAAACATTTTTTTTAGGAAGATTGGTAACACTTTTGGAGTAGGTCTTGATCAATTATGTTTCCATTACTAATGTACTAACATTCCAATCAAAAAGATTTGACCCAAACGTTGGTTTTCTTGAAAACGCCTTACGCTATTTCGGTAAATTCTATTATAGACTTTTCTGACAAAACATTTTTTTTAGGAAGATTGGTAACACTTTTGGAGTAGGTCTTGATCAATTATGTTTCTATTACTAATGTACTAACATTCCAATCAAAAAGATTTGACCCAAATATTGGTTTTTCCGAAAACGCTCAATGCTCGGAAAAAAACTCAATTATATAAAAAATCGGGTTGGATCCGGGTTTACAACCCGAACCGGTTGGAAACATTTATACCGAATTCGAATCCGGAAAAAAAACCGAAAAAAATAACCGGTTAAAACCGGGTCAAAACCGAAAAAAACCGATTCCGAACATTTAAAACCGAAAAAAACCGATTCCGAAAAACCGAAACCGAAAAAAACCGAAACCGATAAAAAACCGGTTTTTTAAAAACCGGTTTTTAAAAAACCGAAAACCGAAAAAACCCGGTTTTTTTGCACCTCTAGTCGGGACACAAGCTACTGAGCACAAGAGGCAAGAGCCCACATGACTAACTATGCGTAGTTGCGTACCTTGGCTTCAAATGAACTACCGCAACATCTTTACTGCCATTTTTTATTTATATGAAATAAAATTAAAGTTACAAAAATTAGGATAGTAATTTTTAAATGAATAAAAAACATATTATTACAATAAAAGTTTAGGGTGAGGTTCAAATGAGAATATGAATTTGTGTGAGAATGAGAGAACCAATTATATCAAGCCATGTGTACAAAGAGAATGTTTCACATGTACAAAACTCATTTACCCCCAACATCATCTCACAAACGACAAATCGAAAAATTATGAAAATTGCACCATTAAATTCAGCGTTTTATCCTCTTCGATTTGCCGTCCCTCAAAGCATATTTTTGACAACTTCTTTTTTTCTTTTCATTTTTTGATGGGTTTCACATTTTACTAACACATGTGTTAAAGCGCTGCGTTTAAGGTTTAGGGTTTGGGGTTTAGGGGTTAGGGTTTAGGGTTTGAGGTTTTCCGAAACCCCAAACCTCAAACCCTAAACCCTAACCCCTAAACCCCAAACTCTAAACGCAACGCTTTACAAAACTCTAGGCCCTAAATAATACTAAACCCTAAACCTTGAACCCTATTAAACCCTAAACCCTAACCCTAACCTTAAACCGTAACCTTAACCACAAATTAAATGTACAACCGATCACTAACACATGTGTTACTAATTTGTAAAACCCATCAAAAAATGGAAGAAAAAAAAGTTGTCAAAAGTATGCCTTGAGGCACGGCAAATCGAAGAGGAGAAAACGTTGAATTTTATGGTGCAATTTTCATGATTTTGACTTACCATTTGTGAGATATTTAATTTTTAAAAATGTGGAGGAGAGAGAATAAAGTGACACATGACAGAAATCTGTTAATTCCCTCATTCTCACTCAAAGTTGGTGTACTCATTTGAACCTTACTCTAAAAGGTTATTAAAAATGTAAGTTTATTTATACAATTTATAAATTGTTTGACTATTAATATCGTAGACTTACAAAATTAAAGATCGGAAAATATTACAACACCCCTACTTATATTGAAAAAACTAAACTACCCTCAAACATGAAAAGAAAATTAGTGATTATGACACTCCTTTTTAACATCAATGTTGACTTATACATTCCATTTGATGGATGTGCTACATATAAAGAAAATATTAAAAAGTTTGAAGCACTTTAATTAGTTCTAAGTTAACATTGTGAGTATCATTGAATATATTAATATTAAAAGTAACACTGAATCATTTTTTAATCAAATTCTCAAAAATTGAATTTTATCGACGTTCTTAATGATCAGTGCCGATAACAGTATCTCTTTAATCAATATTATTGTTAGTTATGACCATCTACTACTTTTACATTTTTCTCATTTGTAACGTTGTATTGCGCATGTAATATAAATAAATGCACTTTTTGATTGACACCTCATCAACATTGTTTTTTTCTTCTTATCTTTAATGTATCTTATTCACTTTAAAACATTATATAAATAATGGGACATAATATAAACATTATATATTAATCTTAACCTTTTATACAAAGAAATAAGCATAATCATAAATGAATAATATACCTTCTTACATCTACATCTTTGTATTTTTTTTATCAAACACTTTCGTTTTTTCATTATATATTTTTTTTGCATTTTTTTTAACTAATTTTGTTTTACCTACTTGAATACTTGTCAAATTTATGTCTTATCTATAAAAACATACATATCTTATTATACATTTTTTATCAAACACTTACACTTTTTAAAGCACACATTTTAAATGTCCTTCAACTTTGTCATATTTATTTACTCCATTAGCACGTACGCATTTGTATATACTAGTCGAAGACCCGCGCTATGTAGCGATAAACCGATAACAAATAAGGAATTCTAGTGGTCGATGATGATGGATCAGTGCATCGATAATAGTTTTACAAACTTAGCTTACCATGTTACAAATTTTTTAATAATTTCTACTTTGCGATCATGATCATTGTCTATTTTTTATTTTATCATAATAATAATCATATATAATAATGGTTTCAGAATGACAATTCTTTTTATTTTTTAATATATGATCAAACACATTAAAATAATATATTGTAAATTAAAGTTTGATTGATCAATTTAATTTAAATGATTGTATTGGTTTAACTAAAGTATTGAGTTAAAATAAGCAAGTAGGTATAATTTATTTGAATTTATTAGTTACTATACTTAAAGTAATTAGTGGAAGGGTATAACTGTAATTTTTGATATTTCAATTTATGAACATTAAGCCTAATGGCTAAATGCTTTATAAGGGATTAAGATTAAGATATATATTTTTTATCAAATATTTTCACTTTTGCAATATATTTTTGTAAAGTAATATAATAGTCTTTTCGAGAATTTATATTGTACGGTCTTTTTAAAAGGTTTTTGTTACAACGGAGTATTTATAAAACCTTTTTCTATTGAAGATAATGACCTAGCTATTTGATTAATTTTAAGAAAATTAAGTATTTAACTTAAGACTTTTGTTATAATGTGTGTGTAGCCTTTAAAGAAAAAACTGTTTGAGTATATAAATGTTTTTATAAATAAAAGTCAGTGAAAAATGAGACGTCAACTAAGAAGACGTTATATCGTTTTTCTTTATCACGGATGTTATTGAAAGCGCATTCAAATTAATTAGTCAGTATGAACATGTTAGTTTATATATATAAAATGACATGTAACTGATTTTCACTAAATCGATCTTTTAACTGATTTTCTTTCTTTGTAATTTCAGATTTCTTTGTAATTTCAGATTCAAGGTCTATCAAATGAAGATACTGAAAGTGTTTATGTTTTTTTCTAGTCGCCGTGCTAAACTATAAAGAAGATGATAACGTTTTTTTACGTTTTGATAAGCGTCAATCTTGAAGATGATACACGTATGATATTAGGGTCATGTGTGTAAACAATAAACTGGAAAACATTTTCGAGCCGTTTACTCACTTTTTCTAAATAAATTGGAAAGTAAGCACAAATAATATTGTGGTTTTCTCACTTTTGTCCTACAGCTAGTGTTTACGATCAGAGAGATGATAATTGTGAATCATACGTCGCTTGAAGTCAATTATTATCAATCTATTTTCTTATCTGAAGTTCCAGATATACTACCTTTTATGATTCGAACCGATCATGTATAAGTGCGGAATCCATATACGTAATGTATAAACGTGAATAGAAGAAATAAAGTGAACAATAATGAGTAAATAAGCTTTTTGTATATTGATATTCAATTGAGAGTACGTATAGAGGTGTTCAAACCAGTCAGGGGCGATCTACACACAATCAAGGGTACGCAAGTAATTTTAATTGGTAATGTAAATAAAAAAATATTGAAGTTATTTTATTTACAACTTATTGGTGCCATAACATTTGACTATATTTGAGTATAACTCAATTTTGACTCATAACCTCATTGGTTGCCCATTTGTATACCAAAATGACCCGATTGGGTCTTTGACCATATTGACCCAATTTATTAGTCAATTCTTACCCAATTGACTTATTTAAGTCAAACTAACGTGCTAACCTTATCAATTAACCTCAACATCAAAATATGACACTTTTGATTTTCATAACTCAAAATTTCTCATTTAACATTACTTTCACACTTTTCATACATTCAAGCTTTTAACATATAAGTTTCACCATGACTTAGACTTTAACCATAACTTTGACCTTCACTTTGACTTCTTACAAAACATTTTCATACTCAAAATGAGACTTAGAATTTCATCAAAACATGATACTTTATGTCATTTACTTTACAACGGGGGTGTAACTATCATATCTAGAGCATGATCAAAAAGGGATAGCTTGTTACCAAAATCGTGCAACAAGCTCCACCAATAGCTTTAAACGTGTCCCTTGCCCAAGTCACCCCTATTCACACTTGGCTCACCTGAAACATGTTAAACATAACACATAAGCAATTGCTTAGTAAGTAATGAAAACTTTAACTTTAACATAAACATCATCATATTAAGGATCCTTAAACATCATCATCATGTTAACTACTACTAGTTAACATTAATACCGAGCTAATGTTCATGACTCATTACTCGGAACATGTCAAGCTAATGACTCGCTCATTACTTAACTCATCATTCATTCATATCCATCTACTTACCTTGATCTTGATTAAGCAATTTACTTGAATAACTTGATTTAACTTCTTTTTCTTATCACCTATACACATAACATATAGCATAATCAATTAACATAACACTTTACATCTTTTCTTAACTTTTTAATCTCATTAACAAGGTGCTAGACCTCTAACACCTATCTTAACACTTTTACTAAATCTCATAACTTTTAATTTAATCACATAATTAGGTGCTAACTTACTAACACCTATCTTTTTCATAAGTGTTCCATATACTAGTATCAAAATCACATGAATTTGGGTATTAATCATTCATCTCATCATAACTTTCATCAATCATCATTATTATCATCTCATACATCATTACCCACATAAACAAGAACTTACTTATACCCAATTTCACATGATTAAGTTTTCTCTATTCAATTTAATATGAATTACACATACTACTTAGCTTATTAACATACATGGAACACTAATTAATCAAATTAACTAACTTTCATTAACTTTCTAAATTTCTAGGGTTCATAAATTTAAACCCTAATATGATTTAAGCATAACATATAGCTCATTTATATACATAGAAAACTAATTAAGCTAATTAACTAGCTTTCATATACTTTCATGATTCTAGGGTTTATAGAACTTCATTCAAATATCAAATTAATCTTAGCTAAAGATCATACATACCTTGTACAAACTAAATTAAGAGTTATAAACCCTAGTTCAACCAATTCCTCCTTCAATTTCTGATTTTCTTCTTCCTGAACTTGTTTCACGATACATACATACACATACGTGTTTTTAATTTTATGTCTGGAACTAATTAGAATCTGTAGGAGGTAAGGTTTTAGCATTTTACATTTTGCCCCCCTGAACCTTGCTTCTTTACACATATAGCCCCTCTAATATACATTTTTTCTTATTTGGTTAGTCCCACTAACCCAATTCTAACTATCTTGTTACCTTAAACTTTTAACATTTTAAATACATATAAAACTAAAACATAAACGTATTTTAATAATTTAAACTTACATATTTTAGAGGCGTTACAATAATACATGATGAAAATTATATCGATGAAAATACATTTAAAAATCAATCCATTCATATATATTGCATCAACTATTATATAACATAAACAAAAATATATAAGGTCAAAATTATAAAAGAAAGACTTTCAAAAGTCAATAGGTGAACATTTGTAGTGAAGTATGATTTAAGCTAATTTGCAAACTATTGTAGGTTTTATTTTATATTTTATATAAATTTTGTAATTGAGATGGAAATATATATATATATATATATATATTGCAAATTAGGGAATATTTTAAATGTTATATAATAAAGAGAATTTATATAAATAATTAGAGATTAGATATATTGTGTTTATTAATGGAGATACTATAAATAATTAAGGGCAATTTAATCATTTATTTGTGTTGAGACAAATTTTAAGATGTTGGTGGAGTTGGTGGAGATGCTTTATATGTAGTTAGAGATAAGAATCTCTATTTTCGTAATTATAGAGTTTCAATGCTTAAAAATGTCAGAATAAAGTTAAGAATATGAAATGAAAATGAATTGCTTATGGTTTGATTTCACTACTGTTTGCTACTTACATTGGTCTGTAAAACTAGCAACCAACGCTAACAACTACGGAGTATTGTTATCTTTTCCATGCATATTACCGCTAGCTATTAATGTCGAACAACGTTTTTTTATTCTCATTAATAACTGCTGCAAAGCGCTTGCATTTAACTAGTATAAGATAAAATATTTTGCAATTATCTTACAAACATTGATAGTGTAACACTCAGTTTTCGGGTCTGGAATTAAATAGTATTTTTATATGTTTTAAAATGGTTTATTGGAAAATAAACAAGTAAAAGAGTCTCATGTTTTATTGTGACTAGTAAAATGTTACTTGTTTTAAATTAATAAAGTTGACGGTAAAATAAAATATTTTGACTCGCGGGTATTTTCAGGTTCCAGACAATAAGATTAGAAGGGATAAAATTAAAACAGATGAAATTGGGAGAGGTGGGAATAAGGCCGACTTATTTCACCTACCATTTTTCTCTAGGTTTTCATTCTTTCTTCTTTGTTCTTGAGAAAAATCAATTACTATTACACTAATTAAATCAAGTAAACTATGGATTGAAGAATAAATTAGTGTGTTCATCACCCTCTTGAATCATCTACTTATTCACTTGGTAAGTATTTATATATTTTATAACTTTGAATATGAAATTTCATTGAAGTTAGTTGCTTAATGATTTTAGCACATGAATTGAAGTTTGAAACTAATTGATTGTTATTATAAACTGATTGTATGAAGATATTTTGTTAGAATTAGTTAGTGTTCTTCATGTTTGAATGATTAAAGTTAGGGTTCGGTAAATTTGTAGATTTGATGATGATGCATGCTTGAGATTGAAGATAGATAGCTTGTTTATTGTTATATTATGTTAGTGTTTGATGTTTGTGGTCTTTTCTTTGATAATTTCGTGTTTATATGCTGAATTCATGAAAATTGGGTTTTGGCACGGAGCTGTGCTTGAACAGAAATGTGCAGGTCTGAACGACCATGGGAATCCGGCGGATTCAAGGGAATCCGGAGGATTCCGGCCAGTTTTGGGTACTAGATTCAGGTTAAATCCGGCGGATTCATGGGGCGGATTCTTTTATATATTTTTCTGGTCAATTTCTGGGTTGGGAACAATGGTTGAATCCGGCGGATTCATGGCGAATCCGACGGATTCCCCTGTTAGTCAGAAGTTTAATTTATTTATTTTGAGTATTTATACTTGTGATAATTGATAGTATATTACATTTATAATATGAATAGTTAGATGATGTTGATCTTAAGAATACATGTTTTGAAGAATGTTATTATTTATGTGATGAAATAAGTTTTGGAACAAGATACTAATTTGTTATTATTGTGTTCTCAGATAAGCAGGCGCCAACTCAGTAATATAAGACCACTGAGTTGAAGGACTGATCATCTTAGTGAGTGGTTACTGTAATCCTCGTTTCAACTCATTTGTAACGGGTTCGGTTACAATGGGTAAACCAAGATAGATTTAGTTATGTTCAGTTATAAGTTATTGTATATATATATATAGTATTTCTGGTTGATTAGTTGATTGATTTAGTTTGATTGATATAGTTGTACCAGTTGTTCAGTGTTCAGTTGTTGTTTCATAACTGCATACAGATTATGCCTTTATGTGACTAGTTGCTCAGTTGATTTGGAGAGAGGTCAACAATGGTTGGGTCTGGTTACTACTGTGTAGCTGTCTTGGTTACTTTGATACACATAGTTGAGAACTAACCAATTCTGTGAAGGTAGTATTCAGGCTATCGGTAAATCACTATGATAGTATACCAGTGATTGCAGGTGACTGTGATAGTATACCAGGAACTGCCGATCCTCTTGTAGTTATGTGCTTATGTGATTTAGTTTATCAGTTGTTGTCTAACTTGTTATGATTGGATTGAACCATCGATTACGGTTCCATTCACTTAGCGTGAGCTAATCCCCTCGTTGTTGAATGTTTTGCAGATTTCGGTTAGCTTTTGATATAGTTCGGGTTATAGATGTATTGAAGGGGTGTTTGACTAAGCTGGAGCAACTCTGATCTTTTGGTTGCTATGTTTTGGAAAGTTTTAATAACACCCGTTTTGGTAACATGTAATGTAATTAAATAGTTAGAAGATGTCTTTTGATATATCTATATTTGTAAGTATAAAATGTTGGTTTGTAAATATTGATCAAATGTTTTGGGACAACGCTTCCTATAAGGAAACATATTATAAAATAGGTTGTTAAAAAGTCGGGTGTTACAGATAGGCTATATACCAATTGGGCCAACTTCAAGTGGTACTGTCATCGCAAAAGTTCAGGTTCTATATTTGTGACCGACATGTCAGGAGTTCAAATTTGTGCCTCACACGTGGGTTATTTGTGGACAACTGATTAGCTTGCACGGCGTTGATGCTCCTTATAGGTGGGACGGACGCATACCATTAAAATATGAAACGGGTATCAGGGTACCCTCCAAATTAAATTTTTTTCTCCACTAATGGACTATATGCTCTTATAATTAGTGTATTGGTAAACTAGAAAGGTATACTATTTTTCTAAGAATATGATAGATGTATGTTATTATGAAACTTTATATTATTTTGATAGTTTGGATGGTATTGTACATATAGTAAAGTTCAGGGTGTAAATTGTAAATTAGTTGATGTTGTTAGGATAATGACGGTTAAGTAGTTAAAACCGTTTTAGCTAGTTAGTTAAGTGTGTTATTTTGGTATATACTCTGTAATTGTGATCATTTCTGTAATTCAATGAAATCATTTTACAAATATTTGCTTCCGCTTCAAATGGTATCAGAGAACATAAGCTTTGATTCTTGATTTCTCGTCAATTTCGTGCCCTAATTTCAATACGATTGATTGATATCTTCATTTGAGTCTGTGATTTCACAATTGATTCGTGTTTTGATTCTATGAATTACAATTGAAAGATTAGGGTTTTATATTCCGAAATTATGGCGATTCCTGCAAATGATTCAACTACTTCTTCTAATGATTCGAGCACTCAAAATACGGTAAATGATCCACTTCATTTGGCTAATTCTGATCATCCAGGGATGATGTTAACTAATACGCCATTTAATGGAGGTAATTTTCTTGGATGGAGCCGTACTACTAAGATGGCATTGGGCGCGAAGATGAAATTAGGGTTTATAGATGGAACCTTAGCTAAACCAGTCATCACTGATGCTAACTTTCAGAGATGGACAAGATGTGATTATATGGTCACATGCTGGATCTTGAATTCAATGATAGCTGAGTTATCTGACTCTTTCTTGTATGCTCAGTCAGCTCATGGATTATGGAAGGAACTTGAAGAAAGGTACGGACAGAGCAATGGACCACTCATATATCAAGTTGAAAGGGAATTGAATAAAGTCACTCAAGGTAACCTTACAATTGCTGCTTATTATAACAAATTGAAAAGATATTGGGATGAATTACATAGCTTAAATGGTAATCATGTGTGTAACTGTGGAAGGATGAGGGAATGTTCTTGTGGAATCACAGAGAAGTTTCTTGAGATTGATTGTACGTCTAAACTCATGCAATTCCTAATGAAGTTGAATGATGAATTTGAATCTGTAAGGAACCAGATTTTTGTCCATGGATCCTTTACCAAATATCAACAAAGCTTATTACATTGTTCAACAAGTTGAGAAATAAAAGCAAGTGACTCATCAAACTGTTGATCCAATTGCATTCTTTGCAAATCATGGTAATAAAGGTGGCAATGGGTCAAAAAGCAATAAGGATGTCAAGGATGGTTCAAAGTTTTGCACTTATTGAAATCAAGAAGGACATCTCTTTGAACAATGTTTTGAAAGGATTGGGTACCCTAACTGGTATAAAGGCAAGAAGGCAAAGAAAGGTAGTAAAATGGCTGCTCAAGTTGCTTTAGATTACAGTTCTTATATGAGCAAAGACACACCTTTCAACATGGAGTATGAAAGTGAAGTGAATACTGTTCATGGTGATCCTGATCAAAGGCTAGTAAATGCTGTGTGCCAAGAGATGATGAAGATGTTTAAAGGAAAAACAATTGATCATAGCACTGATAGAGCTAGCACATCTAAACCACATGCATGTATTTCCTTTTATGCTTCTAAGCTTGTCACTGGCATTTCCTTTAAGGCTTCATTGAAAGTTTTGACCAATGCACATAGTGATTTCAACTTCCAAAAAGACTGGATTGTTGACACAAGTGCATCAGATCATATGTCACTAAATATTCACTTATTTCAGTCCATTAAGATTCTAAAGAAGCCTATAAAAGTCAAATTGCCTGATGGTCATAGTAATGGGGTTACCAAAGTGGGTCAAATTGTCATCAATTCAGCTTTAACATTGTCAGATGTTTTCTTTGTTCCTAAGTTCAAAGTTAATGTGCTGTTAGTAGGAAAATTGCTTAAAGCTCAATGTCTTATCGTTATATTCTTTCCTACTTGGTTTGTTTTCCAGGACCCTTCAATTAAACAAGTATTGGCACTTGGAGAGGGGTTCAACAATCTCTATATCTACAAACCATCTTCCACAAATTCTACTCAAACCACATTCCCTACTTTGTCTGCTTTTGTTAATAAAGTTTCTCAAAATAATACTTCAAACTTGTCTATTAATGTGAATTTGTTTCATACTAGACTTGGTCATTCTTCTGTTTCAAAGTTGATTCATGTAAAGGATTGTAAACATGTGAATATTTCTCAGTTTTTCTGTGATACATGTATGCTTGCCAAATTACATAGATTGCCATTTCCTTTCAGTCATACTAAATCTACAAAGTCATTTGATCTCATTCATGTAGATTTATGGGGGACATATAAAACTGCTTCTCTCAATGGTTCACATTATTTTTTTACTATAGTTGATGATTACACTAGATGTACTTGGACTTATTTGTTACATTCCAAAGATCAAGTTGTAACACCCGCTTTTGTGACCTGAGGGTAATTAGGTAATTTTCTTTACTTATATATTATTATTTGTTATATTTACATATTGTGTTTTTTATATATATATTTTGGATTATAACTGAGAAAATTCGGTTAAAAGATTAATTGTGACTAGTAAAATATTAATCGTTATAAATAGTTATAGTTCACAGTAAAATAAAATAGTTTTCCTGCAAATAGTATTTAGGTTCCAGACAAAAGAGTTAGAACGGGTATAGTTGATATAGAAATGGTATTGGGTCGATTTATGTTTTTCCCCAATTCTTTCAATCCCTTTGTTAGCTCCCGAGTTTTTCATGAAACTTCAAATCAAATTAATAAGCTGAAAGTTGCAAATCCTTTGAATTAAGATCAAGACTAATGTATTGTTGATTATCATCATCTTCTTTCTCTAAGTTGTAAGTATTTTGAAGTTTTCATTTGATATATGTATGGATTGATTTAATTATATTAGGTTAATGTGTAAATTGCTATAAATCTAGTACTTGAAGTTGTTGTTGATGATGGGTTGATGTTATATGACTTAATTATAGCTTTAGAATGATTAAAAATCCTGAGTTTGAAGTTGTGTTAGTATGAAATTCATAGTTAGAGTTCGTGCAATAGCTAGTTGCAGGTTGCTGGGTTCTGTGTTTAAGTTACCTAGCCGATCGGGTATGTATAATGTAGCCGAACGGGTAAAATTAGATGAATGGCTAATGTAGTGCAAAATGATTACAGAACTTGGCGTTTGAACGAAGGTCTCGAAATTTAGTTGTGTTAACCGATCGGGTCAGGGTGAGCCGATCGGGTAAAGCTATGTAGCCGATCGGCTAAAACGATGTGAGCTGATCGGGTATGGAACTGAACAGGATTAAAATCAATGTAAATATTGTTGTGTTTTTGTGTGTATGTATAAGTGTATATGTACTTATACTAAGTAAGTTGTAAGAAGTTGAATTGAGTTATTAACTTAAGTGTTTTGTTATATTGACAGATAACTCGAAGACTCAGTGATTTTGTTAGCTGAGTATTTGGAGCAAAATTGACAGGTGAATAGACTTGGAACTTCGATTCGGGTTAGTTGTAACATATTGGTTACAAAGAAATAAACATAGTGATTATTGATTGTTGTTGATATATATATATATATATATATATATATAATTGTGATGTATGGTTGTAATGAATTGGAGGTCAACGATTGTTGAACTGATTGTTACAGGTTAGTCAATGTGAGATTTGTGATCATGTGTTGAGAATGGAACACATATTGACTAAAGGTAGCAATCAGTTATCGGTAAATCACTGTATTGGCCTGCAGTGATTGTAAGTGTCGCTGGGTGGGCCACCGCGGACTGAGGGCGCCACAAGGACCACCGATCCTCTTGATGATGTAGTGTCTATGTGTTATTTGTTGTTAATTAATATCGTTGAGCTAAGTCAAACTGTTAGTAATAGGTTTATTCACTTAGCTTCGTGTTAATCTCGTTAATTACTCCTTGCAGGTTTTGAGATGATTTGGGCCCGGCAAGGAATGACTGAAGAATGTTTGACCATAGTCATACTCTGATGTTCTTCAAAACTTTGATATATGTTTTGATATATAATGCCCATGGTACAATTAGTGTTTTGTAAACATTAATAACTAGTACACATAACTTATGTAAATTTTGTAGATGACGTCATGTTATCTATGTTTATAATGTAAATGAGATTTTGCTTCCGACTTGTAAAATATATATATATATATATATATATATATATATATATATATATATATATATGGATGAAATTTTGGTGTGTTATAAATTGGTATCAGAGCCTAGGTTCGGGTGAATTGAGCAATAGTAAAGTGTTCAATCCCAAACCTAGTGGTATTGGTCAAATATTTCAGGTTGTGGGATTAGTGGTAAATGAGATTGGTTAGTATGTTAGTACTAACAAATAACAAATTGTGAGATGTGTTGTGATTACAGGGATGGCTGAGAATGAGCAACGGGTCCCTACCCTTAATAATGCCTCAGAGACAAATGTACCTCCAGATTATCAGGGTTTTCAGGGTGCATCTAATTCAGTGTGTGGAGAATCAGATCGGGAGTATATGATGAGATTAGAGGCCGAAGTGATAGATCAACAAAAACAATTGGCCGAGCTTTCACAACGTCATGTTTTGAGTCAGCCACATGTTGAGAGTGCTACTCCACCTATTACATCTACTTTTCGGATTCCAACATCAGTTCCGTATGTTCATCAACAGCAACCTCATGGTTATAACTTTCAGACTTCTGCACCAATTTCTACGTCTGGATCTTCTGGTTTTCAGATACCTGGATTCTCATCATTTCAACAGTCAAAGAAAGGTAACTCTTAAAACTTTTATGTCTAGTAATCCTTCTGTATATTCTGGGAGTTCTGATCCTACAGTTACCTTGGACTGGTTACGTGATGTTGAGAGAAAACTGGACGCTTGTCATTGTGAGGAGGAAGATAAAGTTCAATATGCAGTTCAGTTGCTAAAGGGTCAAGCTATGTTTTGGTGGGATTCTATAACTGCACCACTGACTCCACAGCAGCTGAGTGCTATCAGATGGCTAGACTTTCATGCTGAGGTTTGTAAGCAATTTTGTTCTGAGTATAATCTTTTACGTATCCGACAGGAATTTCTTGATCTACAGAAGACTGATCGGATGTCAATAGATGAACTTATTAGACAGTTTTATGAGAAATTGAGATTTGTGCAGCAGTGGGTCCCGACTGATAGAACCAAAATTGATCAATTTGTTAGAACTTTACCTCCTGATTATCGTACCACCATGAGATTAGCAGGTACGCTTTCTCAAGCTTTCGATTTAGCTCGATCCGTGGATAGTGATATTCGAGATAAGAAACAACAAAATAAAGAAAAGTTTCAACAAAGATCAAAGGGTGATTGGTCGAGTAAGCGAAAATAGAAATGGCAGGGTACTCAGTCGAATAGGAGAGTTAGTTTTGGTGGCTTATCCTCTGACAGTTCATATTGCACTAGATGTAGATCTAGGCATAATGGGCCTTGTACTGTTCAAACTTCTAGGTGCATCAAATGTGGGGTATTGGGACATTCAGCCAAGGATTGTACTTATCCTAATCAGGTATGTTGGAATTGTCATAAGGAAGGTCATAGAGCTGGGGATCGTACTGAGGCTAGGAGGCAGGGAATGGGTATGGGTGGTGGTTCCTCTTCTTCAAGCTAAAAGCGGAAAAATCCGCCATCCGCTACTGGCCGTGCATTTCAGATGACAGTGGATGAGGCTGTCGTCACGGAGGATGTCATTACTTGTACTTTTCTTGTTAATTCTGTACCAGCACGTGTGCTTTTTGATTCTGGTGCAAATTGTTCATTTATATCTATAAATTTCTGTGAAAAGTTGAAGTTGACCCCCTCATTGATTATAAACCCTATTGAGGTAGAAGTAGCTAATGGCAAATTGGTTCCTGTTACCACCTCGGTAACTGGGGCTAATATTACTATAGAGGGTCATAATTTTCCAGTTACTTTTCTTCTATTGCCTATTCCGAGTTTCGATGTGGTGTTAGGCATGAATTGGCTGATTCAAAACAAAGCTAATATTGAGTGTCATAAAAAGTTGATAAAAATCCCAATTTCCAAAGAGTCATACGTAATGGCTCGAGGAGAACGGGAAAATGGTAGTATTCCATTGATATCTGCGATGAAAGCTAGAAAATCTCTAGCTAAAGGGTGTGAGTTTTATTTGGCTTATGTTGTAAATACTAAGTTAGAAAAGAAATCTGTGACTAATGTTCGGGTGGTTTCTGAATACCCGGAAGTCATTCCTAATGAGTTACCTGGTTTACCCCCTGTTAGGGAAGTTGAATATCAGATTGACTTGATTCCTGGTTCCTCCCCTGTAGCCAAGTCTCCTTATAGATTAGCGCCTTCAGAAATTCATGAAATGATGACTCAGATTCATGAACTGTTAGATAAGGGTTTTGTACGGCCTAGTTCTTCTCCTTGGGGTGCTCCTGTTTTATTTGTGAAGAAAAAGGATGGTACTCTTCGTATGTGTATTGATTACAGGGATTTGAATAAAAGAACCGTCAAGAATAAATATCCTTTGCCCAGAATTGTTGAGTTATTTGATCAGCTGCAGGGATCTTCTTATTTTTCTGAAATTTATTTGAGATCAGGTTATCATTAGGTGTGAGTTCGTGAAGAAGATATTCCTAAAACTGCTTTTCGCACCAGGTATGGTCATTATGAGTTTCTAGTTATGCCATTTGGATTAACTAATGCCCCTGCCGTGTTTATGGATTTAATGAATCGAGTTTGTCGACTGTTTCTCGATAAATTTGTAATTGTATTTATCGATGATATTTTGATTTATTATAAGTCTGAGTCTGAACATGAACAAAATTTGAGATTGGTTTTTGAGACTTTAAAAAGGGAACATCTTTATGCTAAGTTTTCAAAATGTGAATTCTGGTTGCGGGAGGTACAGTTTTTGGGGCATATTATTTGTAATGAAGGAATAAAGGTTGATCCTTCTAAAGTTGAGGTTGTAATGAATTGGAATATACCTAAATCTCCTTCGGAAATTAAGAGTTTTCTGGGATTGGCGGGTTATTACAGAAAGTTTATCAAAGATTTTTCTAGAATTGCAAGCCCGTTGACCAAATTAACACGTAAGAATGTTAGATTTCAGTGGGACGATCAGCAAGAAACAGCTTTTCAGACTTTGAAACAGCTATTATGTCAGGCTCCAGTTTTAGCTTTACCGAGTGGTTCTGATGATTTTATTGTTTATTGTGATGCCTCTCATGCTGGGTTGGGATGTGTTTTAATGCAAAGAGATCGAGTAATTGCTTACGCTTCCCGTCAGTTAAAAACTCATGAAAAGAATTACCCTACTCATGATCTAGAACTTGCAGCTATAGTATTTGCGTTAAAGATTTGGAGGCATTACTTATACTGTACTAAATGCGTGATTTGTATTGACCACAAAATTTTACAGTATATGTTTACTCAGAAAGATTTGAATATGCGACAGAGACGTTGGTTAGAGCTAATTAAGGATTATGATTGTGAAATCCGATATCACCCAGGTAAAGCCAATGTGGTGGCGGACGCGTTGAGCAGAAAGCTGTCTCTTAATTGGGTATGTTTTATGCGTTTAGAGATTTCTTCTTATTTAATTTCTCACTTAAAAACTGCCCAATTAGAAGCTTTATTGGATGTTAATTTGAAATCTAAAACTATGTTGAGACGAAAGGATTTATTAGTTAATGATTCTCGGGGTTTGAAAACTTTCCAGTCTCGAGTTTGGGTTCTATTGATTGGGGGACTTAGGGATTTGATATTAACTGAGGCACATAAATCTAAATTGTCTATACATCCAGGGAGTACAAAAATGTATAATGATCTTAAACCTTTATATTGGTGGCCTACAATGAAAACCGATGTTGCACGTGTCGTGGAATCTTGTCATATTTGTTCTCAAGTTAAAGCAGAGCATCAGAAACTGTATGGTTCATTGAAACAGCTTGATATTCCCGAGTGGAAATGGGAACATATTACTATGGATTTCGTCACCAAACTTCCCAAAACACAGAAAGGTAATGATATGATATGGGTAATTGTTGACAGATTGACAAAAAGTGCTCATTTTCTGGCTACTAGTGAGACTGCATCTTTGACCCGATTAGCTCAATTGTACATGCATGAGATAGTTTCGAGACACGGGATTCCATTATCGATTGTGTCAGACAGGGATTCTAGGTTTATTTCGGGATTTTGGCAGAGTTTACAGCGGGAGTTGGGTATCAGTACGGCTTATCACCCACAGACAGACGGTCAAACAAAGCGTACCATTCAAACTCTGGAAGATATGTTGCGAGCTTGTATATTAGAGTATGGGGTTTCTTGGGATTCTCATTTGCCTTTGGTAGAATTTGCTTATAATAACTCTTATCATTCCAGTATCGGTATGCCACCGTACGAGATGCTATATGGTCGTCGTTGCAGAACACCTACTTGTTGGTTAGAGGCTGGAGAAAAGCAATTAGCAGGTCCTGATATCGTTCAGATTACAGCCGATAAAGTTGCTATAGCTCGTGAGAAACTGAAAGCTGCCAGAGACAGACAGAAACAGTATGCTGACCCGCGCCGTCGACCTGTTATTTTTGTTGATATATATATATATATATATATATAATTGTGATGTATGGTTGTAATGAATTGGAGGTCAACGATTGTTGAACTGATTTTTACAGGTTAGTCAATGTGAGATTTGTGATCATGTGTTGAGAATGGAACACATATTGACTAAAGGTAGCAATCAGTTATCGGTAAATCACTGTATTGGCCTGCAGTGATTGTAAGTGTCGCTTGGTGGGCCACCGCGGACCGAGGGCGCCACAAGGATCACCGATCCTCTTGATGATGTAGTGTCTATGTGTTATTTGTTGTTAATTAATATCGTTGAGCTAAGTCAAACTGTTAGTAACAGTTTTATTCACTTAGCTTCGTGCTAATCCCGTTAATTACTCCTTGCAGGTTTTGAGATGATTTGGGCTGGGCAAGGAATGACTGAAGAATGTTTGACCATAGTCATACTCTGATGTTCTTCAAAACTTTGATATATGTTTTGATATATTATGCCCAGGGTACAATTAGTGTTTTGTAAACATTAATAACTAGTACACATAACTTATGTAAATTTTATAGATGACGTCATGTTATCTATGTTTATAATGTAAATGGGATTTTGCTTCCGACCTGTAAAATATATATATATATATATATATATATATATATATATATATATATATATATATTATATGGATGAAATTTTGGTGTGTTATACAAGTACACTCTATTCTGTCTAGTTTCATTAACTACATTGGTAATCATTTTAACACCAAACCTAAGTTTTTAAGGTCTGACAATGGAACTGAAATAGTGAATATAACTTGTTTGGATCTCTTAAGCAAACATGGCATTATTCATCAAAAATCAATGGTGTACACTCCACAACAAAATGTTGTGGTTGAGAGAAAACACAGGCACTTGCTTGATACTGCTAGGGCCCTTAAGATACATGCTAATTTGCCAAATAAATTTTGGGGTGAATGCATTCTCACAACAACTTATTTAATCAATAAAATTCCTGTTAAGTTACTAGGTTGGAAAACACCTTATGAAATTCTTCATAGTGTTCCACCAACCTATGATCATATAAGGAATTTTGGTTGCTTATGTTATGCTGCTGTGATCAAACCACAGAAAGATAAATTTGAACCCAGAGGCATTAGATGTATCTTAATAGGGTATCTACCTGGTCAAAAAGGGTATAAATTGTACAATTTAGAGACCAAAGAGGTGTTCTGTAGTAGAGATGTGATTTTTAAGGAAGAAGTGTTTCCTTTCAAAGAATCTAAGCCTGCTGATAATTCATCCGATTCTAGTCCATTTCATCATCCATTTGTTCCTCCTGGTGATGATGAGGATTCTTATTTCCCCTGTTCCTGTTTCTACTTCTACTCTATCATCTACTGGTGTTGATTCAGAGGCTGTTCCTGAAGTCAATACTACTAATAATGTGCCTGCCCAGTCATTTAGAAGATCTACTAGGACTTCAGTTCAACCTTCTTGGTTAAAGGATTTTGTTGTTCCTCAGAAAAATTCATTTGCTTCAGTTAGCCATGTGCTTACTAAACAACCAACTTATCCTCTGTTTCAAAAGCAGGATTTTGATTCTTATCCTACTGACTATGTGGCTTCATTAGCACATGTGTTATCTACTGAACCTACAACTTATTCTCAAGCAACATTGGATTCTGGGTGGGTAGAAGCTATGAATAAGGATCTCACAGCTTTAGAAGAGAATGACACTTGGGTTCTAACCAATCTGCCTGAAAATCATAAAGCCATTTCTTCTAAATGGGTTTATAAGATCAAATAAAACCCAGATGCTTCCATTGAAAGATTAAAAGCTAGATTGGTGATCAGGGGTTTTGATCAAAAGGAGGGCATTGATTATAAACACCTTTTCCCATGTTGCTAAGGCTGCAACAATAAGAGTATTAATTGTTATTGCCACAGCAAAGGAGTGGCCTTTACATCAAATGGATATATCAAATGGATGTAAATAACGCCTTCTTACATGGATATGTGGATGAAGAAATATATATGAAGCCACCAGAGGGTTATAGCAAGGTTTTACCTAGTCAAGTATGCAAGTTGAACAAGTCCTTGTATGGCTTAAAACAGGCATCAAGGCAATGGAATTAAGAACTGACCAAATACTATCCGCTAAAGTTATACGGCTTGTTGTAGATCAAGGCTAACATGAGAGATAGAGTCAAATGACTTGGTTACAGGCAATTCTCAATTCTACAAGAGAGATTCAATTTATTAAACCTGCTTTGGATAAGAAGTTTACTATAAAGGATTTGGGGCTAGCTAGGTATTTTCTGGGCATTGAGTTGTGTAAAACTTCAACTAGCACATATTTACATCAGAGGAAATACATCTTGGATTTACTAAAGGATGCAGGTTTAACTGCAGGCAAGCCTGCTACTTTTCCTTTACCTCAGAATCTTAAACTTTCCTTATATAAAGGTGATCCACTTGATTCTTCAGATGTGTATAGAAGATTAGTTGGCAGGCTCTTATACCTGTCTATGACTAGACCCGATATATCCTATGCTGTTCAGCATTTGAGCCAATTTATTTCCTCACCAAAAGCCCCACATATGCAAGCAGCAATTCATCTTCTCAGATACTTAAAAGGTACCATTTCCAAAGGTTTATTTTACCCAATTCAACCTCAGCTTAAGGTTGCTGGATCTTCAGATGCTGACTAGACATCATGCTTGATGACTAGAAAATCATTAACAGGTTATTGCATCTTTTTGGATCATTCCTTAGTATCTTAGAAAACAAAGAAACAAGTCACTGTATCAAGGTCATCCACCGAAGTAGAATATAGAAGTATGGCTTCTACCACTTGTGAGTTGATATGGTTAGCTTACTTGTTGAAGGATTTACACATACCTGTGCAGATACCAATTACTCTTTTATGTGTTAATAAAGCTGCTCAGCAGATTGCAGCAAATTCATGTTTTTATGAAAGGACCAAGCACTTGGATATTGATTGTCATTTTACTAGGGACAAGGTGCAAGAGGGTTTTCTTCAGACTGCATACATTCCCCACACACTTACAGTTAGCTGACATTATGACTAAAGCCTTAGGTCAGCATCAACATTCTTTTTTGGCAGGCAAGTTGGATTTCACAGATCTTCCAACTTGAGGGGAGGATATGAAACTTTATATTATTTTGATAGTTTGGATAGTATTGTACATATAGTAAAGTTGAGGGTGTAAATTGTAAATTAGTTGATGTTGTTAGGATAATGACGGTTAAGTAGTTAAAACCGTTTTAGCTAGTTAGTTAAGCGTGTTATTTTGGTATATACTCTGTAATTGTAATCATTTCTGTAATTCAATGAAATCATTTTACAAACTTTTGTTTGCGCTTCACAGTTATTCATGTCCATTACTCCCTAAAGAGGGTATAATTAACACGTTACTAATCACTAACTTGATAATTTTCGCTATCTGTAGTAACTTAATTAGAATTACAAAACCACTTGTACGTAGTCTTCTTACAACGTTAAAGATTAACCAAATGACTAATATCGTATGGAGAAGCATCCATGGGTGTGATTGAATTATACGACGCTCTTGCAGTGATATTGTTAACAAAATCCGTGGGATGGAAACCGTCATAAGTCATAGAAAGCTCACGAACCGGACAAAAAACTGAACTTTGAGCACATTGTGCATCAGCCCGCAATATACAACAAGGAACATATGAAAACCCCATACCTGAAATATTTCAACTTATTAAAAACTGTACGTGTTTTATAGTTAACCATATTATAGACAATGATAATCAAAATTTGATTAAATGCCTTTTATATTTGTCATTAGTTTCGGATTTACCTTGTTGTTGCCAAACAATACTTGTAAGGTTGATGAAAGTGAATTTTGCATCCAGGTTATTGGAATTTAACTCATCAACCAGAGGCTTAAGCTTGTTATTTAATTGTTTAACCGCTTCGTTGATGGACTCAACGCATGGTTCGCCATTGCCAAAGATGGATATCTCAGCAGGGGTGCACCCTATTTGGCCAAGACCAAAAACAGCAATCTTTCGACCTCCCAACTCATACATACGCTATCATTTGTCAAAACAGGGCTTTCGTTTGAGTAATATAATAAAAAAAAATGTAACATCAAAAGAAATGTAACAAGCTAGTAAAACAGACAACGAGCGAAAAGTAACAATACGCACCTTTAATTGTTGAGAGTATTGTCGTACGAGGATTCTTGCATATTGTTCTGTTGTATACATATGGCTAGTGGCGTAGAAGCTTGGCATTAAGTAGTTGTTGATGTAGTCATTGCTTCCTATATTCACTATGTAAATGCACTTTCTTAGGTGTTCTTTGGTGAATGTCTTGTTTTGTTGCAAGTGAAATATCCGCGAAACTATTGTATGGTGATTAATTAGTTGTTTCTTTAAGCTTATTCGATCACCCTGTTACCGAATTAAACATGAAGTGTGTCAATGTTGTGTCAGAAATGGTAATTTTTGGGATCAACGGGATATCAATTAGTTAACTAATTACCATATGACTTGCAGTTTCGTCTCGAATACCTGCACCACCACTAGCATAGTTTACACCTTTACTCATTTGCTGATCGGTTACTGTGGCATACGTTGGAATGTATTCATCAAATCCCGAAAGTTCACCTGCAACCAACTTAAACCTATGTACATTACCAAATCATTATCCAGACTGTGTTGTTATTTTCGTTAGGAATTAATTAATAATGACTGAGACAATGAAAGAGAGACCGATAATATCTGCAATGGTTCGACCATTGGTGAATCTGCCTGTGACACCTTCTTTGAAATCGATTCCGTAAGGCGGGTAATTGGCTTTTACTTCTGTGACGAGTGGATTGTTATTGCCGCTATCGACCAACGAGTCTCCAAATATGAAGTAACACGGAACTTGTGGTTTGCCAAAGACCACAAATATCTCAAAATGAACTAAAGCTACAAAGATGAGAACTAACTGGCGAAACTGAGAATTAGGCATTTTTTTCTTGGGAGGGAAAGCCACGAAAAGAAAACAAACGTAATTTTGTGGTCAAAGAAAGAAATAATATGAGGGAAAGTAAGTTAGGCCAGATGATCAAATTCTCATAAAAATGTGTTAGGTTTGCAAAAAAGAAAGAAAAAATTAATAATCACAAAGATTGCATGTAACCAATGAAGTAGTGACTTAAGAAGGAAAAAGAGAAAGAGAACCTACTATACATAAATTAAACCATACTCTCTAATATACATGCAATATTAGAAGAGATGATTTATTGGACTTTTAGTATATTTTTTCGTTAGGGTTAGTGCGCGTAAATGTAAGAAAATATAATTTGACACATGACATCCCTTAGAACCGTTAATCTAACCAAAATGCATACAATTTAATAAATTATAAGTTCGTTACATAGAATGGAGGCCCAAGTAGTTCGCTACATATAATAAATGTCATGTTATAGTTAGTTATATATGCGCGTACTAGACCCTTTTCCGTTTCATTTTTATTCTTCATGTTACTATTTTTGAGTTCCAGAAAGATTGTCTACTTTTAAAATCACTAAACTTCTCAATTTACCTTCATTTATTATTTTCAGTCTTTTATTATATAAATATTTTAGTCAAATTTGCCTTTAATATAAGAACAAAATTGATATTCATTCTATCTAAATTTAATCCCCTAAAATTAACACGGAGAGAATATTTCTTTTAGCGATAATGGGCTAGGGATGGTAATGGGCGAGAAAAAACCTGTTACCCGTGGGTACCCGCCCATCATGTGTGGGTAAACCCGTGAAAATTTTACCCATGGGTAGGTTACGGGTATGAACTTTTACCCGTTAACGAGTCGCGGGCGGGGGATGGGTATAGACTTATACTCGCGGGTAAACCCGACCGCGAACCTACAAAACACATTATAGATACGTGGATTTGTATAATTTGTATATATATGTATATATAATGGTTAATTTGAACTATATGTAGTAAAACTATTTATATAGAGACTAAAAAGTATAAATTTTATGCAATAGCAAACTTATCAAATGATTAAGAAAAAAATATCAAATACATTGATATTATCGAACTATTAGTCCACATGTGTGACACCCGCCAAATTAGGACTATGTAATTAGTGCCTAATCAATTGTTAATACATGTAATTAGTTCTGTGTAAGGCTAATTAATGTATCAGAATATATATTGTTGAATATATACAAGTATGCGATTTGATTAAATCGTACAAGTTTCAAATCGAATGCAGTTCGATTCAATTAATACGGACGTTGGTGAACAATTTTATTAAATAATATAGTATTATTTAATAACACTATTATATCCAAAAATATTATGTTGATAATATTTCAAATCAAATTCGTATCGTACAAACAACATTTACGCGATTAAAATAATAAACGCGCGAACAATCGAAACAAGAATAAGTTATATTTTATAACTCAAGAAAAAGTATTTGATGAAATACTTCAACAAAAACATTAATAAATATTCGTATTTTAAAATAATTATTTAAACGATTAAACGGTCGGGGAAACAAACACCGCACGGAACACAAATACAGAGGATGAAAAATTGGTGAAGCCCACACCCGTGGACCCCACCAAAAAATCTGCCAAAAAGGGGTGAGGTCACCACCTCCCCACCCCATTTCTTCTCCATCTTTATCTCTCTTCTCTTTTCTCTCTCTCTCTTCTCTCTAACACTTCCACCACACCACCATCTTAAAATCACCAAAAGCACCACCAAACCCACTCAAATCACTTTGTTCGTTGGAGAAAAAGATTCACCACATCACGATCTACGTTTCTACCTTTTTGGATTTCTCCGGCGTTAAGTTGTAAGTTTCCGACAAAATCTCGAAACTCCTCGATTTCAAGTGTTTTTAACATGTTGTTGTTTATTTGAGCTTTAAATGTCCAAATATGGGTTGGGTAAAAGTTTCAAGTCAAACGAAAATCGGAAAACACATTTTCGACTCAAATTCCGACCAACAGCCCGTTATGTCGCAGAGGCTCCAGGCCACCTGCGACACAAGCTCTTATGTCGCAAATCATGTCCTATGTCACATATAGCGACACAAGCCTCTATGTATCACCACATCACGGATGTTGCATGTAGCGACACAAATTTTTATGTCGCAATACTTTCGGATGTCGCATATAGCGACACAAAATACTATGTCGCAGAACTCATTCCCTTCGCACATAGCGACACAATACCTTATGTCGCATTAAATTGCGGATGTCGCACATAGCGACACAAAGACCTATGTCACAGTCATGACCTGCGACACAACAGCTTATGTCGCACCTAGTGTCGCATAAGACAGAACTTAGAAAACTCAGATTTATACTAAGTGTCAAACGCGTATAACTTCAAACAATTATACGGTACTATTTTAAGGCACATCGGGATACATTTTTGAACATGAACACTTCAAAATCATAATAATAATGAGATTATTATTACAAACAATTCACCAACGGGCCGTACACATTTTCAAAATATAATCAAAACAACCAAATCGTAGTAATTTGGACAATTTAATCAACCAAATCATAGTAATTTGGACATTCTAGTTGGACGAACAACTACAAAGGTAGTCTTTCGAGATACCTACTCATGTTTATAACCATCGCGTGTCTTGGACACCCCCAGGTTACAAGTCTTCGGACATCAATTCACAGCTAATCAATTCAAGTTTATTTCGATAAACACTCAAGGCTCAGGTGAGTCTCATAGCCCCTATTTTACGGTTTTCATCAGGGGTGTGATTACATTGCTCATTTTATTTACAAGTTGAACGCAAGTACAATTCAAAATCAAATACTACATGAGTTGTTTTCACTAATCATTTAAAGCCCTCCACAACATAGTTTGGTAATACATCTGTAGCGTGAATGTTAGTATATGATGTCATATAGGATTGACAATCCTCGTCCGGGTTAGCAAGCACTAACTGGTCAAACGGACGTATTAGCATTTGGGAAGATGAGTGTAGATTAGGCACTCGTATGAGGCACCTCAGTTGGGTTTCCTTAATTGAACCTGACACTCAAGTTAAGCTCAGACTATGTGCTCATGGCTGTATAACTTTTATTTTGCTTAAATGCATTTTAAATTCAATTAAATCTTGCGGTTCATACATATATGTGTTGACATACAAACCTGTGAGCTCACCAGCGTTTCGCTGACCAATTTTAGCATGTATCACAGGTACACAGCAGTAGGTTGGCTGCCCAATCAGGATTCATTAGCTCGAGTCTTCATTCAATCAATCAGAGATTTAATTGCATTATTATATTTTGTTTAAAGTAATTATGTAATGTAAATTTCTCAATTTCAAGGAACTGAGCTAATGTAAACAATATTTTTGATGTAAACTTTGGTTTTATCAATACAATGTAAAACGACGCATTTAGTGGTCGTTCATTATATCTTATGTTCAGTGTATATTGATTATGCGCGCCCCGACCCGATTCGCTTCCGCAATCAGAATTTGGAGGTGCGACAGCATGTTATAATTTTTAACAATTTAATTCGTTTAAAATAACGATCCATTAATTTAAACATCTTTTAAAACAATTTAACATTAAAATAATATAAAATCTTTCGATATTTTGATATAAATTTTATTATTATTTAAAACCCGCGGGTTATCCGCGATCTACGGGTATCCACGATCCACGGGTATCCGCGACCCACGGGTATCCGCGGGTCACGGGTATGGGTGTAAAAGTAAACCTGTTAGCGGGTATTCACGGATTTATAGGTAAAAAAAATCTGTTACGAGCGGGTGATGGGTTTGACATATCTGTACCCACGACCCACATGTGCCATCCCTATAATGGCCCATTTAATTTCAACTTAACGTTTGGTTGTTCATAAATAAAAAGAAACGGTCGAATTATAATTTAAACAAAATGTCGTATTGTCGATTTTATATTTATATGATACCCAACACATGTGTTAGAGAGCGATCAAAATCTTGTAGTATACTTATTGGATACTTCTACTCCCGTTCCATTCAAATTGTATGCCAGCAACTTACCATTTTTTATTATATATATAAGAAGATAAGATATGTTTAATCAGATTAAAAATTTATAATAGAATGACTTTATATATACCCTATATCTATATATATATATATATATATATATATATATATATATAGGCGGACCCAAGTTATAGTCAGCGGTAACACATGACACTAGTCAATTAAATCGACTTAGTGTAAATTTAGTTGAAAAGTTATTGATTTTTTAAGAGTGCTACTACTCATATATAGGTGGTACACCTCATATTTAAATAAAATTAATAATCCACAAAGTCGAGGGAGCTTTAAAATTTTTGTGACACCGGAAACTAAATTTTTTGGATCCGCATCTATATATATATATATATATATATATTTGTGTGTGTGTAGTAAAAGATGTAATAATACGGTGAATGGTAAATACGTTTTTGTGAAAGTTGACACAGTAAATATATATTTGTTTGAAATAGTAACATGTACAATAAGCTACATACATATTTGTTTGAAAAAGAATACAAGTTTATTCGACATATAAGCATTTGCAATTATTCTATGGGATGTTAGTTTGCATCTAACAATCTTTCTAATTGTTAGGATCTATACTTAGTCTAACAATATACCCATCATATATGTCATGATGGGATTCCTTTTAAAATCGTATTGGTAATAGAGAGAGTAATACAACTTATATGAAAACATTACCTTTTCATTTTTAATGTGGGATATGAGTAGGGGCACTACTATGGTGGGAGCAGTGTGAGCAGCTGCCCCCACCAAATTTTTACGAGTCAAGAAATATTTTGTAGGTTTCGGTATAAAATGCATATTACCTCCATAACTATTAAAGAAAAAACAGTTTCAATAAAATTAATGTTGGCGTATTTACTTTGATGGTTGGGATGTGGGCTTGCTATTCAATAGGTTCAAAGTTAAATCACTCCTTACGACATCAGTTTTAACCTTTTTCCCCATTTATGTTTTATTGATTCTTTCTTACTATTTTTTTCGTTGTATATATGTAATACCATTTAAAATCAACATTACAACGTAATTGTTAACCTATATATCTTAATGATTACATTTTTTCCTTTTCTTCGTAATCTACGTATGATAATGTTTACACTTGTACTATATAAGCATTTTAAAGATAAGCATATTCGCATTAAAATTTATTATCAGTTGCTAATTATATGAATATAACAATAATTATATGAATATATGTTATATGTTGTTCATGTAATTAAAAATTTGAATATGATGTTAAACCAAATTCACTTTGGTTCAGCTAAAACACTTTTAGTTACAGCAAAAAATCGAGTTGATGACTCAAATCAAATGTACATTATTAAAGTTTGCCCTTATTTGAAATTTTTTCTGGTACCGCCCTTGGATATGAGTTTGTCGCAACATCTAGAAAGAAGTAGGAATGAATAAATATGAGGATTTGAGGGCAATGCGAATCCTCAGAGCAGGCCCGACCTTTGGGGAGTGCAACTGCAAGATGGGTTGGCGAATATTGGCCCAATTTTCGAAGAGACCCATTTTTATATGTGCAATGTGTATATGTATATTTGCTTATAATAATACTCAGCCCATAAACTTAATATAGCCCAATACATGTATGATTTTTGTTCCATTCTCTATTAACTTGTCATCGAAATCACAAACTGTCGTCGCCCATTAATTTGAAATTGTCACTTTTCAACCATCTAACATGTACGTATATTTCTATTATTGAGTTTGTTTATTTATAATTCTGATTTAATTTTTAATATTTTACTAGTTTAGTTATTCGATTTATACATTAAAATTTATTTGATTTGATGTTATATAATTGAATTGGGAATGTAAAGTACATCTTCAAGTTTTTTAATACGGTAGTTATTTAATCAAGTGTACGTTTTACATTATATGTAAGCGTTCTAATTTGAGGTAATTCACTTTCAATTATAATATCACCATGGGTAGACTATACTTTTGATCAAGGTTGCAAAAGTTGGAGGTGGGGGTAGAGTCTGTCGGTACCTCGAGAGGACTAGTTGGTTAAGTCGAGAACTAGTCAGGTTTTGACTTTTGTTGACTTTTAATACATTTGAATAATATATTTTAAGATTATGTGTAAATATAGATGAGAACCTTATAATTTCAAAGATAAGGAACTATCATTTTTTATTCTATTTATATTGTATTACTTTTATTACTAATGTTGTATTATATTTAACCAAAAAAAAGTTAGTACAGCCATATGGAACTCTTGTAAGATTTAAATAGGGGCTAGAGATATAACCTAATAATGGGCCCATGGTAGTGATAAAGATATTTAGGTTAACACATGAACGTGTTTACTTTGTCTATCCTCATCCTCATCCTCACCAGTAGCGAATTTAGGATTAAATACCACGTGTGTCCCATTTAGTTTAAGCGACAAAATAAATGAAAAAATCAGGTTGAGTAACACACGGGTCGGGTCAGATCTTTATAAAATATCAATTTTCAATTAAAAACACTACTACAGCTCTAAAAGTTGCTAACGAGATTCCTATCGTAGAAATACTCTCTATTAATATTATATGTCACTAATATCATTTAGTACATGTATCTATCTCAATATATGGCATTCAATATGACTATTAGGTCGATCATCTTTGCTAAATTTCCTTGCTTTGCTAAATTTCCTTGCTCAATCGACCATTTTCCCGAATTCAAAGGAAAGTGTGTTTATAATAACTTTAGTATACTTTGAGTCATTCTCTTCTATAACATAATGTTTAACATAATATTCATTGTTTCAATATCATTGTTAGATGGACTAGATTATCTTATCTTCTTGAACAATCTAACATTTTAACTAAAACAACAAATCATAATGAAACAAAGTTGCTATTTTAGAACTAAGTTCTTCAACAATCATTCAAAAATAAACAGCCAAACAATATATTGAAGCTATACAGTCAATTGAATTAAATTAGCAATCAATTTGTCTGACAGGTTTATCCCTTTTCAAAGACAACTTGAATTCAATCAAGGTATTGTGATTCACCATGATTTAGTAAACTTACAGAAGATGAAATTGATAGATATATGATTATAATTGAATTAGATAATAGTTGTGAATTGTTGATTACAGACTTATACGACCCATATATATACAATTGATACGACACCATGTAACAGATACAACGCTTCATACTTAGACGGTTATCACCAAACCGTTATACTTGTTAACCTAAATAACTTCCATCGATTGGTTTGTTGGCCTATGGCCCAAACCCATTGTTTTAATCGATACTTATTACATCCCATATTACTACTTAACTTAATTAACACAATTAGACTTTGGCCCATTTGTCATTAACATCCAACATTCCCCCCTAATGACAAATGCCAACAGTAAGTCTTCTTCTTCAGTTGATGATGACAAAGTTATCATCATTTGCCATGCTTCCATCGCTTTCATTACCCTTTTGATTGGTTGCTTGTTCTCCTGTATTCACAGCAATGTTAACATCAGTGTCAATACTTTCTTGTTCTTTGTTGCCTTCCAGAGTTACACCGAATTGACTCTTGTTCGCATCACTTTCTTTTGTGTCTATCTTCGCAACCTCTAGCCCCTTGATGCTTGACCCAACACCCATTTGTGGAGTCATTTCATCCTTGGCTTCAACAAAGCCATCACCATGCATGCTTGACTCAACACCATCTTGTGGAGTCATATACTTAACCGGTTCTACCACGAACCCGGGCCTCAAGGTTGTTCTATAGTAACACTTAACCAAATCCAAATACTTCTTGTAGCATTCTTTAACTTTCTCTTCGTCTTCTTCGGCTAAGCCATTCATGACAACAATTTCTTTCCATCCTCTTTGAAATAAAACGCTTAAATAGCCTCCCATGCTATCTACCATTTTATATAACCCAAGCAAATCAATCTCAACTTGTCCAATTACCGGTGGTATTGGATACAATTTTGTTCTTTTCAAATATACTAAATAAAACCATTTTAGCATATCCTTGAACTTTTCTCTGAGAATTTCCCAGTGTTCATACACAATAGTATCATCATCTATTAGTTTGAGAAATCGTATGAACCTGTCATATGAATTTACTTTCACCACGTATAGAGTTCCATTCATGCTTATGTAATCCTTTTCCTGAAAAATTCCTTCTTCATTTGCGTCCCATGTTAGTCCTTCACAACTCCTGATTTCTTGGCTTGATTCTTTTGGATCGATTGAATCAAAATACGCCATGAGGAACTCTTGTTGTTTTTCAGCCATATCTTCAACATCTTCTTCATCACTTGACTTGTAGTCATCAAACATATATGAGACTTGCACTTTGTTGTTCTCATGCTTTATATTGAACCCTTGTGCCTTCAATTGATCAAGACTTAAAACGTTCAATGTTGTTTCGGGTGTATATGCCACGCATGGAATCACAATTTCTTTACCATTCGTCTTCATAAGTGCTTCTCCCATGCCATGAGTAAAAATAAATTTTTCTTCATGTTGGGTTGTGTCTACTTCAAAACATGCTTTCAATCTTTTGAAAAGTAAACGATTTGGACACATATGTTTACGGTACTTCTGACTTACATACCAAATGTCATCCCAATTCTCCATATCCGTTCCTTCAACCATGAAATCTGTTTCAATATGAACTTGTTCAGAGAATTTTTGTATTCCTTCTTTGCAGACTGATTTTGGCATGTTGTCCTCCTTCTCGATTTGATCTTGATCAGACTTTCCTCCTTTTCTATTTGGACACTTCCAGAATACATGCCCTTTTATTCTACAGTTAAAGCAACAGGTATTCTTTTTCTTCTTTGATTTATTCGACTCTTCTGCCTTATCTGTTGCCGCTGTCTTTGATGCATTGTATGCTTCAATCTCCTTTAATTTTTCCCTTAGCATGTCCTTGCACTCATTTGATAAGCGTTTAATCTGACCATGCCAAGTTGATGTGTTTGCAGCCATTTCTTTCTCAAGTCTGCGCCTCATGAAACCCATCTATAGATGTTTACGAATCGGTTTTCTCCAGGGTTTGATCTTTGGGAATTGGTGTTGTCTTTGAATCGGGTATCCCCAGGCTCTAGGCCTTGCGCATGTCTGACAGGTTTATCCCTTTTCAAAGACAACTTGGATTCAATCAAGGTATTGTGATTCACCATGATTTAGTAAACTCACAGAAGATGAAATTGATAGATATATGATTATAACTGAATTAGATAATAGTTGTGAATTGTTGCTTACAGATTATACGACCCATATATATACAATTGATACGACACCATCTAACAGATACAACGCTTCATACTTAGACGGTTATCACCAAACCGTTATACTTGTTAACCTAAATAACTTCCATCAATTGGTTTGTTGGCCTATGGCCCAAACCCATTATTTTAATCGATACTTATTACAGCCCATATTACTACTTAACTTAATTAACACAATTAGACTTTGGCCCATTTGTCATTAACATCCAACACAATTTACATGTTGATCAATTAAACTAATGACCTCGTGATAGTTTAAGTTTACATTAATTTAATAAAAAATAAGAGAAAGAAAAAGCATATATTAAGGAAGGAATACAATGTCAAGTGAAAAAAATAAGAACAGTGGAAGAAATATAGTTATGAACGCCAGTTTTTAATTAAGTGATTCACATGCATACTTCGCTTTGAGAAGAAGATTTCGGAAGAAGTCTTAGATTAGGTGATTTAGTTATACATGGTAGTGAAATACAATATATGATACGGAGTAACAAGTTTTGTGGTCTCCATTCTCCAATAGTTTTTTTAAAGTCTAATCAAACATGTGTCCCTCCATTAAAATCACATGAGTACCTTTGAAATTTACTATATACTCTACAAACAAATTCATGTTTTAACCTGGTCCATGGACCCATGTTGGATCCAAACAGAACCGCCACTGATCCTCACATACCTCCACCTGCCATAAGAAGTTGCAGATCTCCAACCAACCTCATATCTCTGGTAGTTTTTAATAACAACGACAACACCGCAGCCACCACGGCAACACCGCAGCCCCATACCAAAAAATTCAATTTGACAGCCTAACTCCGCCTTTGATCGTTTAAACTTGACGTTGATCGTTGTTGACTGGCGTTGACCGACTATTTATAATGATTTACACCTAGTCGAGTCAGAGACCTACCTTAACTCGCCTAGTCGCCAACTAATCGGCCGACCAGGTCGACTTTTATAGCCCTGATTTTGATATGGGCTTTAATTAATCACAAACATTATTTACTTATATAATTTTTGTATCAAATTCAATTACTAATGTAATTATTTTATTTAGTTTGGATATCATATGACATTGATACAACATAATTATATAAATGAAGATTTTGTACTTTAAATTGTCGTGCTTCATAGGTGTTAACCCTACTACACACACATACATTGAAATGATCCAGAGAGAAGTGTATTTTTCAGAGGAAGCATTACTATTCATCAAGAATCATATTACTTTTATCAATACAAATCTCACAAAAAACGAAATGAAATTTAGTAAATGTTAATCAGAATCGATGCTATGAATGTTAAATTTTCTTGAAAAATTCTTTTTGCAAGTTATAATATCAATTTATGAATATTAGACCCAAATTTGTTACAAATTCATCGCAATGAATGTTAGTTAACATTCATTTTGATGAATATTAAAATTAAAAATATTTTTCAAAAAATGTGAAATTATAATATTCATCGTAATGAATGCTAGTTAATATTCATCACGGTGAATGTTAACCATTTATTGAATTAATATTCATCAACTAATGTTATGACTTACAAATGAAATTTATTTGTTAATATATTCTTTATAGCATCGATTTGGATTTCTATTTACTGGTGAAAATATTTTTTTTTGACGTTTTGATTGATAATTGTAATATGCTTAATGATGAATAATAACGCTTCTCCCCTTACCAAAAAAAAAACACTTCCATCTTTATCGCTATCATATATATATATATATATATATATATATATATATATATATATATATATATATAAGTTTTTTCTATCTTTGCACCGGGCCATTAAATTCTCCGAGCAGCATATATGAAACGGAATATTTATGGACCAAGCTATCTATGGATGTAACATCAATTAGCATCACTAGAATTGGGCAGTGAACACTATGAAATCGAAGTTATTTACGGCTTACCCGTCAAGTATTGATAACTTTTACTTCTATAAACCTTTTACCCCTCAACTTATTAATATAGAACATAAACATGAAAGCTCAAAAAGAATGATAAAAAAAATAAAGAAGGAATGAACCAATGGTATTGCTCTATTTCAAAAACTTATTTTCCTTTTTTTTTTCAAAGTTAAATATCTCACAAACCGTATAAATTATAAAAAATACTGTCAGAATCAGCGTGTTTTTTTCTTCGATTCTAGATCCAACATGATATACTTTCAGAAAAGTTTTTTTTTTTCATTTTTTATTGGATATTAAAAATTTGTAATTTGAAATCACATGTGATTTAACATAAAAAATAATCACACCCGCTTATATATCCGTTTAAACTTTAAATTCAAATCATTGATATAAAAAGATTATAACATGAAAAACTAAGTTGTAATCACATACGATTGGACATCAAAGTATCAATCACATGTGATTAAAAAGTAATAAAATACGAATATTTAAATCATTGACTATAATTATATAATTAAGTAAAAATTAAGTTGAAATCATACATGAATTATCATATATCAGTAAATTAATCATCAAATATCAATTTTTTAGATGAAAATCACATGTGATTATATACGAAATCATATGTGATTATATACGAAATCATATGTGATTATATAACAAATCACTTGGGATTAAATGTACAAATAACAATCACATGTGATTTTATTAATGAAAACTAATGCAATTTTTAATTTTTATTTATATCTATTAATGTGGATGAATATTAAGTTGTTATCACTTGTTAAATAACATATACCATGAATAAATAATCGTGAACAATTTTTAATTTTTATCATAAATAACATGTGATTATATTTTAAAATCCGGTAAAAAAATGAAGAAAAAAAAATCTTCGAAAGTATAGCTTATGATATGGAGTTACAGTTTGTAAGATAATTAACCGTGGAAGTAAAAATAGAAGTATGTTTTAGAGAGAAATGAAACAATCTATTTTTTACGCATTCTTATAAGAACCCACCACTGGAACTTAAACCCCTTTTTTTAACGTTAACAGCGTACTTATATGGCTGCAATAATGATTTTCTCTGATAGTTTTTATCTTAATTATCAGTTTTGGTTATAAAATCTTAATTAATGTTATTCGCAGAATTCCTAGCTAGCTCCATGTTAAAGTCGAATCAAATGACTAATATCATAGGGAGAAGCATCCATATGTGACAGCGCAATGTATGATGTTGTTGCGATGATATTGTTAGCCATTTCTGTGGGATGTAAACCGTCGAAGTAAATAGACAATGCACGAAGAGCGCAAGTAATTGTAGTATGAGTACATAACGCGTCTGCCTTCAACTCACAACAAGGAAAGTTTGGCAGCGGTATTACTGAAAACAGTACAGAAAAATTATTAAATGGTTAACTACACCATAATTGTAATTGTTAACTTGTATGCAAAAAGTTTGTTGTTTTTTTACCTTTTTGTATCGTTGAAATGCGTGAAACGTTGATAAAGGTGAACTTTGCATCCTGATTTTCATAGTTTAGCTCATTAACAAGAGGCTTAAGCTTGTCGTTAAATTGTTCAACTGCATCATTGATTGACTCAACACAACGCTTCCCGTTAGTACCAAAGTTGGATATTACAGCAGGGGCGCATCCTATTGGAGCAAGACCAAAGACAACAATCTTTCGACCTCCCAAACTGTACAACTTCTGTCAAGTGTCAATAATAGGACTTGATTACGATTGAGAAAATGCAAGCATTAATAAAGTGAAACAAAGCAAAAAAGTTCATATGCACCTTTAGTTGTTGAGAGTACTGTTGTATGAGGATTTTTGCATATTCGGCTGGTGTATACATATGGCTTGTGACGTACATGGTTGGTCTTAAGTAGTTGTTGATGTAATCGTTGCTTCCAATATTGACTACGTAAATGCACTTGTTGAGGTATTGATTGGTGAATGTGATGTTCCTTTGCAAGTCAAAAAGGCGTGAAAGTATTGTTTTGTGATTACGTAATTGTCTTGGTAAGCTTATTCGGTCACCCTTTGGCAAATTTAAACAAACCCATTGATCAGTTCTTGGTTCAATTGATCAAATGGCCAGGTTTCACTATTGAAGAAAGAGAAATATAATATGATGTACAATTAGTTACCAGATGATTTCCAGTTTCAGATCGTATGCCAGCTCCACCACTAGCGTAATTTACACCTTTACTTATCTGTTGATCGGTTACAGTGGCGTAAGTTGGAATAAAATCGTCGAAACCTAGAAGTTCACCTGCAATGAACTAAAATAATTTGTCCACACCTCTTACTTTTTATCCCAACGGTGGTTTTTCTTATGATCAAGGCAATTAAAAATATAACATTTATTAGAATCTATGTGCTCACAAGTTGGCTTATACCCCCTGTAGGAGGGATATGGATATATCTGACCGTTAAGGAATAGGATCAATCATAACCCAACCAAATTCTTTGATCCTTGTGTCAATAATATTGTATAATCATTTGGTTGTTAAAAAATGTCAATAATGTAATAATGCATCTTGTTGGAAAATTAATCATGTTCTAGTTACATAGTAAAAACCTTCCGTTCTTTTAAAAAGTTGCAGATCATGACAGTTATAAAATCTTTGCAGAACACAATCATATATGCATGAATTAATGATATGGTAAACAAATATATATCTTACTAATTATATCAGACGTGTTAATGAATAGTTACTAAATTGAAAAGTGAGAGAGAAAGACCAATCATATCTGCCATGGTTCGACCATTGGTGAATCTGCCCGTGACGCCTTTCGGAAAATCAATGCCATAAGGGAGGTAATTGGCTTTAGCCTTTGTCACGAGTTCATTGTTATTGCCGCCATCAACCAAAGAATCTCCGAAAATGAAGTAACATGGAACTTGTGGCTTGCTAGTGACTACAAATATTAATCCAAATTGCACCAACACTACAAAGATGTTATAAATAGCCATTGTTTATTTTGGATGATAGATTACTACATGAGGTTCCAATTTGGAAACAATAATGTTAGTTGAGGCACAAGGAGAGGAGAATTTCTATTTCTAAAATGCATTTTGCGTGGAACATAGAGTGAGAGAAGAAATGGGCAAACCATTTTGATAAAATACTTTAGGATAATTTATTGGTAGTCCTAAACCAAATCAGTTGGACATAATATAATAGTGGAATTTAAAACACTCTTCCGTGTCCATCTCAATTTGGTTATATGTTATGCTGACACCGACGTGGTCTGTTGAAGATCGGCCTTGATGTGTGTAAAGGTCCAAGATCATGCGACTGAAAGAGCTGCATGAAAAAGTTTATTACTTGGACTGCGAGACTCCATTTCAAACGCATGTGCTGTCGATTCAAAGCTTGGAACGAGGTCCACCTCTTGGTAAACTGTTGTATCCAACTCCGAAGCTCAAAAATGTCTTCTAGAATAAGTTATAGGCTATTTTATGTTCATTTTAATTTTATTTTGGACTTTGTGTTTGGCCCATTATGTCTTTAGGGCCCATTCGAATTTTTGTACCCTTTTTACGGTTTCTTGTAGCTGAAAAACAATTCAGTTTTGCTTTTTATGATAATCGAATTATCTCTCAATTTTGCCCTGGCAATTGAGTTTTTTTTAAAACATCGATATTCTTTTGAATCAACGTTTGTTGGAAGGAATTATTCTTGGGTATTCTTTGAATCAACAGGTTTAATTCATGTTACTAATTTGTAATCTACATCAGAGACACGTACACTACACCGAGGCTTGGGTTTAAACATAATGTTTATAGTATGTTAATGTATCTATTTTTACACAATTTACTATGGTATCTATCCAATTTCAAAATCTCCTAATTAATAACAATTGAAGGGTTTATTGTTTTGTTATGTATTAAACTTTACACTTTGTACTAATGTATGAGTCAAACTTTGAAAACTTATATTGTATGTATTGAAGTTGTAAATATGGTCTATTGTATGTATTATTTCCTTATTGGGTAAGGCTCAAATAGGAAAGTTTCCTTTTTTGACCTTACCCGAAAAGGAAATAATACATACAATAGACAATATTTGCAAGTTGACTACACAAATGAAACTATGTTACATACAATAGTAAAAAGTGTAAAGTCTAATATATAACAAAACAATAAACCCACAAATGAATTCCCCGTCCGATTACAATGCATTATGAGTAACTATTTATAGACTACAGTCACTACACCAGGAAGTAAGGAACTTTACTTAACACTAATGGACCATAATATAAGCCTCTAATTGGGCTTGGGCCAACTAACATAACTAAATTATTTCTATGGTCTAATACTCCTTTCAGTTGGTGCGAAAGCTCGAGACTGGAAAAAAGTGTCTAAGAATACGAATATTAAGTGTAAATATTTTGTTGATGAAGACATCCGTTAGCAAGCAAGGAGACATCTTTGAGTTCTTCAAATGTGGCTGGAGAAGACATTTGCAATTCTCTCGAGAAATTTGATGCGATTATTAAACTTGACCCATAGGTAAGTAAAACATCAAACCAGTGAGAAAGAGCGAGAAAAAGTTCGGGGAAAATAAGGTAATAAAAGATATTATAGAATTGGAATATGAAATTGTTTCTAGATTATTGATAGAAAGATGAGAATAATAAGAAGAAAAGAAGTTATTTTAAAAGAGTATTTAGAAGAATAAGTTTGATAGTTTGTTTGAGAGAAAATAAATCAAATTAAGAACAATGGAAATTTAGAAGAAGAGAAATTATTCTAGAGCATAAGAATGGGGAAAAGATATGCATATATATACTCGTATATTATTTCTGTTAATGATCAATAGTTTTTATTATTATTATTATTTTGTAATTGCCAGACAAAATAAGAAAAAAGAACATAAAAAAAAGAAAGTACAAATATATGAAGATAGATGAGAGAATAATAAATAAAAAGGAAACAATTTTATAAGATGAGAGGAAGAAGATGTGAAGCCAACAATCAACAACTTTTTCAGGGAAATGATAATCACAGTCCTAAAGACCGTCAACAAGACACATATTGCACTCAAAATTTATTATTTATTCAAAATTATAATTACTACAGCTATGATTTGTATTAAAATCACTGAACCACTTCCTTATTGAAAATTTATTAACTGAAATCTTTAATTATAAATGAAACTTTAAATTCAATAAATGCATTATATCTCTCTTATCTTATCAATTCCCATTTTTTTATTTGAATTTATTTACCAAACCGAAGGAAAGTAAGGTATTAGAGAACGAGAGTGAGAACAAGAATTGAAGGAGCTTGCTAGCAAAATTATCGAATTGAGAGCCTAAGAATGACAAGACAGAAATCAAAGGGAAATCCGGATCCCATGTGAAGAAGCCCATCAATTGTAACTTCTTTTTAAAAGCACCTAGATGGAAACTCCGACTTGAGAAAATAGGGGACGGTAGAAGCTAGGAGGGCTGAAAGTCGATAAGAGAAAAAAAAATCAGAAAAAATAAAAATATAACTCTTACTCGGCATCAAGTGCAAAAGGAATGAGGATCCCCAGACCGTCGACGTTTAGCTGATAACCAAAGGATTGAACAAATAAATTGGAAGGGAGGGAGTATTAAACTGAAATTAACAGGCTAAGTATTACAATGAGACGAACAAATGGCGGATCCAAAACAATCTCAAAATGTTGTCATTGCTTAAGCTAAACGATGAATTAGCCTTGTTTTACCATGTGTTTGTGAACAACAAAGTATAAAATATGTATAAGTTTATTCTAGAACATAACGCTCATATAGTCATATGTATACATCTCACAAGACCAATTACATATGCATATCTGTTTCAAGTTATAACTGAACCCATGACAACTTGGTTAATGGATTGCTCTCGTACCAATGGGCCAAAGGTCCTTAAGAGTGCATGAGTTTATCGAAAAAAATAAAATACAAGTGTAACACCCCATTCAACGTAATGCATATTTATTTATTAAAATTATAATATTTATACATGTATTTACACTTCTGTCTAACATATCATTAATTTAATAAAAGGGATAAGTATCTGGGAATGCATTCAACTTGTCCTCAATGTCTATTGTATGTATCATACTTACGGGAGGTGTATTTAATGCATCCAACTTTCAAAAACAGTTATTGTATGTATTTTGCTGATGTGTCGTCATTTTAAGATGCCACGTGGCATCCTAGGAAGATGACACGTCATCGATACGTCAACAAAATACATACAATAATCGTTTTTAAAAGTTGGATGCATTAAATACACCTTCCGTAAGTATGATACACACAATAGACATTCGGGACAAGTTGGATGCATTTCAGGTACTTAACCATTAATAAAATTGATGGATGTTGTCATATTCATCCATTTGATACTTAACTGGCTTCCAGCAAGTTGAACACGGACAATAATGGAGTGTAACGTACACTTACATATGCTCATATATCTTCACTACCATGTTTATCATGTCGTTTTGTCCAATGTTAAATTCGCCAACTTCTGTATATCGTGTGGGTAAGCATCCGTAGGTAAAAGCGCTTTATATGATCTTGATGCTATGGCAATGTTGGCAAGTTCTGATGGGTGGAGAGCATCGTAGAAAATAGACATTGAGCGAATACGACAAGGAACTGAGTTCAGTTTACATGGCCAATCTCCACTTAGTTTACAACAAGGAGGTGTTCGTAACCCCACTTCTGAAAAAATAGAATACGAACCAAATTTGGTAGTATGAGTCCTTTGAAGTTATTATTTCAAACATTATTTTATCCTTAATAATTGATACTATACTTGATAATAAAAGTATTGAAGATTTTAAGATTTGTATATGTACACTTGATTTGATAAGTTATATGCAACAATCTAGCAATGAAAAAAGTTTGGCATAGGCACACAATCACAGAGTATATATCATGATATATTGCTCAAACTTAAATAATTTACCTCCTTGTGGATATAGAATTCCTGTAGTGTTGATGAAAGTGAATCTTGCATCAGAATTTAATTTATTAAGCTCATCAACCAGAGGTTTAAACTTATCATTGAATAATCTAATGGCATCGTTGACCCATTCAACGCAATGTTTCCCAGCGGTGCCAAACTTGTTAACCATAAGCGGCGTGCACCCTATCTGAGTCAGGCCAAACACAGCAATCTTCCTACCTCCCAGCTTATATAAACCCTGTAATACATCAGATTATGTACCAGTACATTTATATTGCCTAAAAGGAACAAACGAGAACGTTTACAGTCTAGTAATAAGATGTATACCCTTAGTTGTTCTGAGTATATTTGCATAAGATTGTTTGCGTATTGATCCGCTTTAAATACATGGCTTGAGTTGTATCGTTCAGGCATTAGGAAGTTGTTAATGTAATCATTGCTTCCGATATTAATTAGGTAAAGGCATTGTTTTAGAAATGATAAGTTCTTGTGTATGTGCGAAAGGCGTATAATTGTTGAGCTGTGATGAATTAATTGCCTATCCAAGCTGATACGATCACCCTGTGAGTACATAAAACACAGAAAATTAAACTAAAATATCCAAATATTTTGTGACAGACCAATACAGTTATAAATAAAAGAAATGAAATTTCGTAACTTTTAACACTACTAGTACTCTGCTATGCCTTGTATGTACTCGTAAAATAGGTGAAGGTCTATAAGAACTGAATATTAATACAATGGGTACCAGTTCCTTCATAAATGGTGATTACATTATGACTTCCACTTTCATCTCGAATGCCACAACCACCACTGGCATAGTTTACACCTTTACTAATCTGCTCGTCGGTTGCAGTAGTATACGGTGGAATGAACTCATTGAAGCCTAGAAGTTCACCTGAAATCAAGCAAAGGATTTATTCACCTCAATTTTATACTTTTCCATATTTTTTCTATTAAAAGGGACAAAATATGAATAAGAGATTGACGTATTCGCGCACGTGTATATTTATTATTGCAATTTTTAATATTTGACTATTTCTAGATAATGTACGTGCCTACTTGGCGTCGAAATATAAATGATGAACCTAAATGTCCCTATTTGTATTTTATGTCTGAAAAGCGATGCAAGAGATAATAAGAGAAAGATACCAATGACATCTGCCGATGTACGACCATTTGTAAACCTGCCAGTTGGACCTTTTGGAAAATCAATCCCATAAGGTGGGTAATCGGCTTTCCATGATGTTGTAAGTGGATTATTATTGCCACCGTCGACCAAGGAGTCCCCAAATATGAAGTAACAGGGAACTTGAGGTTGAAGTTTAGGTTCACTAGAGACTATAACCATTACAAAGTGCAATGACAGTATAAGGATATGGTCCGAGACTAGTTTTAGGCCCAAAACACGATCCATGTTCGTAGGAGTACAAAGATGCGGGAGTTTGGTTTTCAATGCCAAATGCATGCTTCTTAAAGAGTAAATGAGAGGTGCATAAATGAGTTAGGTAAAATAATTGAAAATTTGGTGAGATTCACCAAATACCTACGAGTTAACTTCCAAATCAATTTATCACCAATACGAAAAGGTATTCTATTAATCATCCATCAAATTTGTTGTTTTGTTCTATATACAGCGCAACAACTACGTACATCAAATGAGATGAAGCTCTAATGAAACCTGTCGAATTGTTGAGGAAGTGAAACGATCAAATCTTAAATAATAAACTAGCAAAAGAAATTTATACCCAAATCACAGGCTATAATTAATTTACCTCTCACAAGATAATCATCCCAAAATACAAATATCAAGTAAGAATTTATAAACTAACTAAACCATGAACAAACGAAGCAAAAGTCATTGACACTGAAATAAAATGACATTTCATCATGGTAACATTTTCCCCAAAACTTATGATTATAGTCATATTCAATTCTAAATTCGTGTCAAAATAACGATGACGCTTCATCATGGTAACAATAATGCATAGTAACATTTCATTAGAGTAGCTCTTTTGGACTACCTTACAGTCATAGTCACTTCTAATTAAAGTTGAGCCAAATGACTGATATCATAGGGGTATGCATCCAATGGTGAGAACTTTGTGTATGATCGTGTTGCAATGATCATGTTAGAAACTTCTGTCGGATGAAAACCGTCGAAGAAAATAGAAAAATCACGACAAGGGCAAGGAACTGAGTCTCGAATGCATTGCCAGTCTTCCCCTACTTTACAACATGGGGCACTTGGAAATGGAACATCTGAAAATTTTCAAAACAAATCGTAACACAATCACTAAATGATGAACTTGGTGAGTCATGCTTAACTTGATAAATTTGATTAGCAAAAAATACCTCCTAGTGGTGATAAAATGCTTGCTAGGTTGATATATGTGAATCTTGCATTTGAGTTATTATTGTTGAGGTCGTCAATAAGAGAAATAAGGCGATGATTGAAAATATCAATCGCATTATTGATTGACTCTACACATGGTTTCCCATCAGTACCAAACCTGTCTATGTTAACTGGGCTGCACCCTAGCTTAGCCAAACCAAAAACAACAATCTTCCTACCTTGCAATCTAACCAAAGTCTGTCATACATCCAACATTTAGAAACTAATTTAGTAAAAGATCCACATATTGTAATTTACAAGATAAATACCTTTAGTTGTCGAGAGTATTGACGTATAAGGACTTCTGCATATTCATCTCGGGTAAAAATGTTGCTTGTATTATAACTATCAGGTAGGAAGAAGTTGTTGACGTAATCATTACTTCCCATATTTACCATGTAGATGCACTTTCTTAGAATTTTATTATTGTTCTTTCGCAAGTGGTATAGTCTTGAAACTATTAACTTGTGATGACGTAATTGCTTATCTAAGCTGATCCGATCACCCTGTGACAATATAAAACAGTACAATGTACAGAAATATCATGGTGTTAACAAAATGCACTAATCGTTTGTGTTAGGCGTTTAATATTTTACAGATAGGAAAGTAGGTGAAGTCAATTTTTTGATGAAGTAATCAGACATTAAAAGGCCTTAATTATTTAGATTCGTTTACAAATGGTTTTTAGCAGGGTGTTCAAAACGAACTGAAAAACATAAATGGTGATTATTACCAATTGACGTCCTGATTCTTTTCGAATGCCCGCACTACCACTGCCGTAGTTTACACCTCTGCTGATCTGCTTGTCAGTTGCAGTTGCATAAGGTGGAATGAACTTTTCAAAACCTAGAAATTGACCTGAAATTAAGCAGGTATAATTATATGAGTTTTTTTTGCCGAAAAATGATTCAATAGTTCAGTTTTTTGCATTTTCGGGTATCAACTAATTTTTTTTGCCAAAAAATGAATTACTAATTTAAAATCGATCATTTTCGTGTATATGCTAACATTTGAAACGGCCGCCAAGGATTATATAGCAATTCAAACGCTTATGATCGATTCAAAATACATCTTTAAGAAAAAATCTCCAGCTGTATAATCCTCGACGACCGTTTCAAATGTTAGCATATACACGAAAATAATCGATTTAAAATTAGTGGTCCATTTTTAAAGAAAAAAAATAGTTGATACCCGAAAATGAAAAAAACTAAACTATTGATTCATTTTTCGACAAAAAACCATATATATATATATATATATATATATATATATATATATGTGTGTGTGTGTGTGTGTGTGTGTGTGTGAAATTCAATTTTATGGGCATTTATTAATCCATGAGAGCATCGGGTATCATCACTTGCACCACACTAAAAACCATATTGAACCCACTTTTACCCGTTACCATCCCGCTGCATTTTAGGACCCATATTTATCTTTTATTTATGTTACCAAGCTTAGAAAAAGAAAGCACCAATAATGGTCACCATGGCATAAACCACATTGGTAGAGCACTGGAGCCACCATGCTGAAATAAATCCCCATAATCAATGCTCTAAGTATCATCCCGTTAATAACAACCAGATTGATATGAAAGGTGATATGACGGGCTTAATAATTGTGTTCAAGTAATAACATGTGAATATGTTTTTGTTACTTTTAAGGAAAATTTGCTCTAACAAAATACAGTAGAGAATAAGGAGGCTTTCCATTTAGATCAACAAAGTGATGATGGGCTATCACCAGTAAATGTAGACTCTGATAAAGACAGCGATAGTAAATTTCTCTCTTATGGCCGGCCCAATGAAAGTGGGTTACTTGAATCTACGTGGGCCACATATATCAGTGTGTATAAGCTCGAGTGGTTTTGAATCTACGTGGCCGCATATAGTTCGGAGAATACGGTGCTGTTAAGAATCTTCTTATGCCTTGTTCTTCACAAAACTTCATGAAATTTTTCGAGATGTACTCGCCCCCTCGGTCTGATCGTAGGGCCTGAATAAAGTTACATGTCATCTTCTCCACCATGGCTTTGAATATTTTGAACATCTCGAACGCCTCTGATTTTTCTTTTATGAAATACACCCATGTCTTTCTCGAAAAATCATCTATAAAGGTGATGAAATATCATTTCCAACCGAAAGATTCAGGAGAAATTGGGCCGCATATATCAGTATGTATAAGCTCGAGTGGTTTTGTAGCCCGATATTCAGCCACTTTTGAAAAGGAACTTCTTGCTTGCTTACTAATCACACATTCTTCACAAAGTTTACCATCATAGTCCATATTCGGTAGCCCGTGTACCATGTCCTTCTTTGCTAATTCTTTAAGACCACCGGGATGTAGGTGACCAAAACGCAAGTGCCACAATGAAGCTTTATTATTTAGTTTCAACAAATTGGTATCAGAGCCAACATGAATTCCAGGAGTACATCACTAGGGCAGATGCCGCTGCCACGACTCACGAATTCGAATTATGATAATTGGAATGTTCAAATGCGCGCGTTGCTCGGCGCGCATGATGCATGGGAGTTAGTTGAAAATGGCTTAATAGAGCCTCAAGTTACAAGAGAGATGACAACGACCCAACAAAAGGCGGTAAAAGAGATGCGTATGAAAGATAAGACTACTCTCTACTTCTTGTTTCAAGCTGTAGATGAGTCGGGATTCGAGAAGATTGTTGGGGCAACAACATCTAAAGAGGCATGAGACATACTTGAGAGAGTATTCAAAGGAGCAGATCGAGTAAATCAAGTACGCCTCCAAACTCTTCGTGGTGAGTTGGAAGGCATGAAGATGAAGGAGTCAGAAGGCATTTCTGACTATATTACACGTGTGCTGGTTGTTGTGAATCAACTAAAGCGCAACGGAGAAGAGATAACAGATGCCCGAGTTGTAGAGAAGATACTGAGATCATTGACAGATGGTTTTGAAAACGTTGTGTGTGCCATTGAAGAGTCAGAGGATCTTACTGCTCTAACGATTGATGAGCTTGTTGGGTCTCTCGAGGCACATGAGCAAAGAAAGAAGAAGAAAAAGTCAGAAACACTTGAAGAAGCTCTCCAAACTAAGGCGTCTATCAAAGATGAAAAAGTACTTTTCTCTCAAAGCTCTCGTAGTAGAGGGCGTGGCCGTGGAGGTCGTGGTAATGATCGTGGTGGTCAAGGTCGCGGTCAAGATAGTTACTGTGATGAGAAGGTACAACATGGCCAACAAAATTGGCGAGGTAGAGGTCGAGGTCGTGGGAGAGGTGGCCGGTTCGGTCACTATAACATTGAGTGCAACAAGTGTGGCAAGTATGGTCACTACGCGAGTGATTGCAGATCTGAGAAGTGTTACAATTGTGGTAAGAATGGGCATTTTGCTAGAGACTGTTATGCTGAGAAGAAAGTGGAGGAAAACATAATTTTGGTGAGCAAAGATGAGTCAAAAGACGGGTTTCTTTTGATGGCCAACAATAACAACAATAACGAAAATGAGTCGATTTGGTATCTTGACACCGGTGCCAGCAACCACATGTGTGGGTATAAGCATTTCTTCAAGGAACTCGTTGATGTAAAGGATGAGCATGTATCATTTGGAGATGCATCTAAAGTACGTGTAAAAGGCAAAGGTACTATCTTTTTTTTTTAATAAGGATGGCATCAAAGGAGCAATTGAAAATGTCTACTTTGTACCCGACCTTAAGAGCAATATTCTAAGTTTGGGACAACTTATGGAATGAGGATACTTGGTTCACATGAAAGGTCAGATGCTACAATCAAAAGACAGGAAAGGAAGACGTGTAGCAAAAGTTGAGATGGAGAAAAATAGAATGTACAAATTGAATTTGACAAGTGTACAAGAGAAATGTTTACAAGTTGAAACAGCTAATAAAGCTTCATTGTGGCACTTGCGTTTTGGTCACCTACATCCCGGTGGTCTTAAAGAATTAGCAAAGAAGGACATGGTGCATGGGCTACCGAATATGGACTATGATGGTAAACTTTGTGAAGAATGTGTGATTTGTAAGCAAGCAAGAAGTTCCTTTCCAAAAGTGGCTGAATATCGGGCTACAAAACCACTCGAGCTTACACACACTGATATATGCGGCCCAATTTCTCCTGAATCTTTCGGTGGGAAATGATATTTCATCACCTTTATAGATGATTTTTCGAGAAAGACATGGGTGTATTTCATAAAAGAAACATCAGAGGCGTTCGAGATGTTCAAAATATTCAAAGCCATGGTGGAGAAGATGACATGTAACTTTATTCTGGCCCTACGATCAGACCGAGGGGGCGAGTACATCTCGAAAAATTTCATGAAGTTTTGTGAAGAACAAGGCATAAGAAGATTCTTAAAAGCACCGTATTCTCCGCAACAGAATGTTGTGGCCGAACGAAATAACGAAACTATTCTTGACATGGTCCGATCAATGCTCAATAGTAAGAAAATGCCTAAAGAATTCTGGGCAGAAGGTGTGCAGTGTGCCATTTATGTTCAAAATAGATGTCCTCACGGAAAGTTAGAAGATAAAACCCCACAAGAGGCTTGGAGTGGTCAAAAGCCGACAGTTTCACACTTCAAGGTATTCGGGAGTGTTGCTTATGCGCATGTTCCAGATCAGAAATGAACCAAGTTGGAGGACAAAAGCAAGAAGTTTGTTTTTATTGGATACGATGAGAAGACAAAAGGCTATAAACTACTTGACCTAATAAATAAGACGGTCATGGTGAGTCGAGACGTCATTGTTGCTGAGGCAAGTGAATGGGACTGGAATAAATTAATAGTCATGGAAGATGAAACTCTGATCACGATACCTACAACAAATTTGCCAAATACATCAGAAAGTGTGTACAAAACAGTGATGATGAAGATGAACCGAGGCAACCAAGAATGCGAAGCTTGCAAGATTTGTATGAATCAACAACTGAGATGCATCTTGTGTGTCTTATGGAAGGTACTGAAAACATAAGTTTTGAAGAAGCGGTGAGAAACAAAAATTGGTAGTCAGCAATGGATGAAGAAATTAAGGCTATCGAGCGAAACAAAACTTGGGAATTAGTAGAATTGCCAAAGGGATGTCAGCCCATTGGATTAAAGTGGGTATAGAAGAAGAAAATGAACACTCAAGGTAAGATTGAAAGGTACAAGGCGCGACTTGTTGTGAAGGGATATAGACAAAAAGCGGGTATCGATTATGATGAGGTGTTCGCTCCTGTCACAAGATGGAAACAATAAGATTTCTTCTTGCTCAAACTGCTCAATCTAAATGGTCAGTATTTCAAATGGACGTTAAGTTAGCGTTCTTGAATGGTGTTCTTGAAGAAGATGTGTATGTTGAACAACCATCCGGTTACATGAAAACAAAAGATGATAAGAAAGTGCTGAAATTAAATAAGGCTCTATACGGGTTGAAACAGGCTCCGAGAGCTTGGAGCACTCGTATTAAGTTTAAGGAGGGGTGTTAAAAATAAAACTTAATTAAGTCAGTTGGAAAATTCCAGCACGAGGTAAACAGTCACCGAAATGAATCATGGACTTTTCTAGTTCCTTTGAATAAATGTTTTCTTTATTATGAAGTTAAAGAGTGACTTTTGAATATATCATTTTTTCCTATATAAGTATGTAATCTCATGAATGAAATACAATAAGTGAGAATTGAAATCAGTCTTGTGTCTCTCAAAATACCCTCCATTTTTTTTATTTAGTTTAAACACAATGAAAGTGGGTTACTTGAATCTACGTGGGCTCAAATTTCAGGATTCATTTAGCTCTGCATATGAAGCAAAATGGTCTGCTATATAGCTAAGTCAACAAAATGGACATATCAATCTTGGGTCTGTTTACTTAAAACTACTTTCTATGTTTAGTGATGCGAATGACTATTTTAACTCTTTTTGGGCTGACCCCTTAGAAGTTAGAACATTTGCTTACGCACAGCAAAAATTTTTAGGATTATTATTATTATTTATTTATTTATAAATTATTTAATTATGAGAAAACTAACAATAGAATGATCCAAAATGGTCAAATATCTACAGCTTCATAAAGGCACTTCTAACAGTGTTGTAATGTGATTGTATTTAATGTGCACATTTTGCGCCACCCTTTCGGCTAGAGTAAAATTTCCCCCAAATTATTTTAATCGGAGCGAATTCACTACAAAAAAAGTCTCATTTTTTCACACTTTTTTCTTCACACTTTTAAAAAATGTGTAAAACTTATAAAATTTTCCACATTTATATATGTAAGGAAAAGAAGATCACACTTAAAAATGTGGAGAAATGATGACTTTTCAACACTTAAAAATGTGGAAAAAAATTTGTAACACATGATTTTTTCACACAAGAGAAAGTGTGGATAAATTGGGTGTTACAATTTTTTTTTCACACTTTTAAGTGTTAAAAAGTCATCATTTCTCCACACTTTTAAGTGTTAATTTTTTTTCTCCACACTTATATATGTGAAAATTGTAGTGATTTCCACACTTGTTGATGTAACAAATTTTTTCACACTTATAAGTGTAAATAAATTTACATATTTTTCACACATTTTTAAAAAGCGTGAAAAAAAGAGTGTGGATAAATAACATATTTGTTGTAGTGATTGTTTCTAACTTTTCTTTCAGCACAACACTCAATAATACGTGATGCCTGGCGGCGTTGATAACATACTGCTATGTGTAGATGATTAAGTTCTTCATTCAATTCAGCTTGCTAAGTTTATGTAAACACCACCTTAAACTATATATTATCCTTTTACATGCACAACAACGTGTGCACTGTATACTTGTATGCTATGTTTGAACAACTTCTCCATTTCTCAGAATTTGAAAATGATCTTATAATGTTACTTAACATTGACTCAAATATATCAAAATATATCATTGTCAGATTAAGATTATGTCCTTGTTTGGTATCATTAGGCAGAAAAGTTTTTACCAACTTTTCCATTTCGCCTCCATGGTCAAACATCAGCACACACTGCTTCCACGATCCACATAACCAACCACAGACTCTTGATTTGACTAATTACTACTCCTAGTCGGTGTGTATGTATTAATTAAAAAACCTAATTTGTCAAGCCTAGCACAGAGTGTTCTGTTTTCAGTGAAAACGATATTGATAAAATGATACCTTAAATCCACGAAAAGTAAACAGAATTATCACGAATAAATTTTACAGCGTCAACATTTTGATAATAAGAACAACAGAAAGAAGGGAGAAACAAATATTGATTTCGCCATTCTTTGTACATGAGATCATAAAAGATTTCATTTTTTGCCCACTATGTTTTTGGGTGTATTGCAAATGAAGTGTTGTGCTGTTAACAAGTTTTTACTCTTGTATTCCGCTTTAAGCGGTGGCAAAATGTACAAACTAGCAGATTGAATTCAATGGGAAGGGGTGAATTATAATTCATTTGTTATCGCATACTAAAACCTTCTAAAACATCTATAAAGTACAAAAACAGAATATATAGATTGCTTATTGCTAAATCATCTATGTTCTTTATTGTTTCCGCTTGTCTAACTTATTGTTGGGTTAGCGGTGAAGTGCAATTTCTGCCATAATGAAATAAAATACAAAGATAGAAATTGAAGGCCAACATATGTTATGCACATGCACTATATAAGGTCATCATGGTAATATCTATCTATCAATGTATGATACGATGTATGTAAATTACATTTATGAAACGAGTAGGGTGTCTAAAAAAGAAAAAAATGTCATATATATATATATATATACATATATATATATATATATAGAGAGAGAGATAGAGAGAGAGAGACCGATAATGTCTGCCGTGGTTCGACCATTTGTAAACCGGCCAGTATTGCCTTCTGGGAAATCGACTCCATAAGGTGGGTAATTGACTTTACACTTTGTAGCGAGTTTATTGTTGTTGCCACTATCCACCCACGAGTCTCCGAATATGAAGTAACATGGGACTTGTGGTTCGTAAGAGATTACAAATGTTCTGGATCGCATTAAGATTATAAAGATGTTGAGGGTGAGTAATCGGATGAACTCACAAGCCATGCTCTGTATGTGTATAAAGATTTGAGGAGGAGGAGGAGGATTACTATAGAATTATGTATATGCTACTTACATGAATTAGAGAAGAAGCTAAAGGTGTGCAATTTATAGTAGTTACAACCAAAAAAGTGCAGTAGAAATTTACTCTGTAAAGTAAATTTATTTAAAAGGCATATATAACCAACAACAACAACAAATAAAACTAAAATAAAAAATAAAAAAATCAGATAATGTGCTTCAGATCATCTTTATGTGATTTATCACTAATTATGGTTTTTAAGGTAATGGTACAGATAGTTAAATTGCAATGAAGTAGCCAACCAATGCTTCAGATAATGTAATTACGTAACATATGCTCAAAAATAAGAAGAAATTTAATTATCTCACTGGTTTTTAATTTTTTATTACTTGTCTTGCATACAAAGAATCATAACACAATGTGTATCATAGTATACACATACACACTCACGTCAAAAGTTAAAGTCGAGCCAAATGACTAATATCGTAAGGAGACGCATCCATAGGAACAAGTGCCGTGTATGATCTTGAAGCAAGGGCCGAGTTTGCAATTTCCGTAGGATGAAAGCCGTCATAGAAAACAGTCAAACCCCGGTTAGGGCACGGGGTGGAGTTTGGAACACATTGTCCATCTGATCTTAATTGGCAACAAGGAGTAATTGGCAATTGTACACCTACAGAATCAAAATAAATTTTTATTGTCTTTAAATAGGACATAAATTATTCTAAGTCAAGAATAGGATATTGCTGTAGTACTCCTTCTTAATTACCTCCTTGTGGTGTTGAAATGCTTGTAATATTAATGAAAGTGAATCTTGCATCAGAGAAGTTTCTGTTAAGCTCATCAAGACGAGGCTTAAGCTTGTTGTTAAATAGTTTTACTGCATTGTTAATCGACTCAACACATGCTTGAGTGCCAAACATAGCTATCTCAGCTGGCACGCACCCTATAAGTCCTAAACCAAATACCGCAATTTTTCTTGCTCCCAATCTGTACAAAGTCTGTCATATAAATTAATATATGAATGTTAAGTAAGATATTTTAGTTCCACGAGCAAGAAGTATGACAACATTTAGCTAAAAGGCAGGGGAGATTGATCAAATGTATATATACCGTTAGTTGTTGAGAATATTGTTGCACGAGAGCTGCTGCATATTGATCGGTGGTTCTGTAAATGCGGCTTGTGGGGTAATTGTTGGGCATTAAGTAGTTGTTTATGTAGTCATTGCTTCCCATATTTGATATGTAAATGCACTTTTTTAAATATTCATTGGTAAATGTTCTGTTTCGTTGCAAGAGGGAAAGGCGCGAAACTATGGCTGCGTGATTAAGTAGTTGTCGATCCAAGCTGACCCGATCACCCTAGTTAAGATAACTGAGGACGTTAGTACGTAACTAATTAAAGAATATTGATCTCATGACTCATGAGCTCATAGGTAACATATAATGCGCCAAAAGCGTGCTAGTAGTAATATTACCAAATGTCTTCCTGATTCTTCTCGGATACCAGCAGCACCACTACCGTAGTTTACTCCAGTGCCGATTTCTTGGTTAGTTGCAGTAGCATAAGGTGGAATGAACTTAGTGAAGCCTAGAAGTTGACCTGAAATCAAGCAAATGACTTGTTAGTGCATCAAGTACGTATAGCTTTAAATAAATGTACTCTTGAATAATATTGACTTTATATTTAATATAACTGATTGTAAGCACAATGAAAACTACGAGAGAGACATGATATTAATACTTTGCAGTATTTGATTAGGATGTGGATAAGAGTCATTTATCAGGACTTATTATTACAAAACGAAAACAACGATAGATGGAGGGAAAAAGAGGGACCGATGATATCTGCAATCGTTCGACCATTGGTGAATCTACCGGTGACACCTTGTGGGAAATCAATCCCATAAGGTGGGTAGTTTGCTTTTGCCATTGTCCTAAGTCCATTATTATTGCCATTATCGACTAACGAGTCTCCAAATATGAAGTAACACGGGACCTGTGGATCGCCAAGTGCTTGAAACTGCAACAACACTGCAGCTACGAGAAATGAAAACAGTATTAGGCTGAGTCGATGAGCCATTTTTGTCGAAATTCAGTGGGATGAGGGATGATATCAATTTGAATGCAAAATGCATGCAATATATAGGAAGAAAGCAGTATGGGATCACCATTTAAAACTTATTTAAATTAGACTTTATACTAGTAGTATTCTAATAAAATATAATTCTGTTAGGTAACGATTTAATATACCATGCTCTTGAAACTTTTATGTAAAGTGACATTGATCCAATTAACCACGTCTTTCATTATACTCATAAACCCTGCTGTTGTTTTTCATCATCATATTAGTATTACAAATTTTAATGTAGTCATACTTAAAGGCGGAGCTAAGATATTTAAATGAAGAGAGCAAAAAAATTATTTTGTTAAATCTTCATAATTTTTTGGAAGTAAAAATTTCAAATTGTCATTAATAATTTAGAAAAATATCTTCTTTAGATAATTAATTATAAAACTTTTGCACATACTATAATACTTTTTAGATGTGGACTTTACAAATAAATGAGTAAGAGAGATAAAACTATAAAAGGGAAACAATATATAAGTCGATTGCACCAAGCCACCAACAATGATACTACAATTTTTATTTTATTTTTTTTGTTTATTTTAATGAAAAGCTAGTTTAGCATTTTTCTTTACCAAAACCCATTAGTTTTTATATGATATATTAAATTTTGTAATAAACAACTTGTATTTTAAGAAATCTGGATCCATTTGTGCTTGTTGAGTTGTTGCTTATTCTAATCCTTTTGCCCATAAAAGATGACGATCGAAAAGAAGTTCGAGTATACCCGTTTGTAGCTTTCTGCATAATGCATGCAATGCATCTTCCTTGACTTATAAATAATTAAATAATTATAATATTTTAATCCGTTGTTTTCGTTCAAATTTAATCATCCCACAAAATATATACTATTTTAATCCTTATATAATATAAAATTCCATTATATTTAACATAAATAAAACATTGTCCAATATATTAAATATATTATTTCAGAGAGTTTTCTCTTTCTGTTCATCGATCTGTTGAAATGAAATATATATTTGTATAAATAGTTTCTATGAAATATTTTAACAACGATGCAGTTATGATCATGTTTAGCTCGTCACCCCCACTATATTTCCCATACTTTTAGTTTCTTTCATTTTTGATTTTGTATTCTAATATTTCCTATTTCAAGATCAATACGGAGTTATGTTTGCGTACATAGTATACGCAACCATTAACAGACACCCACGTGTTCTTCTGCTCCTCCGATCATTTCTTGTTCACCTTCTACCTCCGTCATGTAATTCTGTAAACTTTTAACCCTTCTCAACTGACCTTAAATGACATTATTTTCCCTTAACTTGCTTTGTATATAAACGATTTCCTTCCTTTTTTTCTCAAAGATTTTATTCAAAATTCGATCAAACAACTTATGTTCTCGAATTTGTAAAATAACAAAATTCATAACTTTGTTTCAATTGTCTTCAAATTATAATCACAAAGACGATTTTTGTATGTTTTAATTTAATATTTGTATGATATACAGTGAACATATTAAAAGTTGCAAGGTAAGGGAATGCAGAAGATGATACATAATAAACATATCTAATTATTAAATGATACACAATGAACATATTAAAATTTGTATGTTTTTATTTATAATTTGTATGATACACAATGAACATGTTAAAAGTTGCAAGACGGTAATGATTTATATGATACACAATGTTATAACTATGCACATGTTATAATCTATTCACAATGAACACATATCCAATTGTTGCGTACTGTGTGTACGTTAATATCGTGCGTACACGAAACCAACCCCTATTTCAAATATGGAGGCCGGCCATTGGAATTGAAGGTAGATTTTACACGATTACGCGCGTGTACGACTATAAAATCATTCTATATCTTTTTTTTTGGTCCTAGCTAGTAGGGAGTCTTTTATTTAATACTAGATCTCAAACACGTGTATAACAAGTGTTAATTAAAATAAAGATCTTAATTTAAATATAACTAAAATAGAGGAACTTAATTGATTAATAGGTGTGATTTAAATTGATGATATCATAACTATGTTTTATATATAATTTAAGATTTGTTGACAATCATTGGTTTCTTAATATACTTATTATAATACGTGTATATTTCTGAAATAGATATGAAAACTAAAAAGTGTGTTTGATATGATTTACATACAAAATCATTTCTTGTACAGGACACTTAAAATTGAGTTACTTACTATTGTAATAATTAAACCATGAACTAATGTTAGTGGTTGAGTTACTTAGTATTGTAATAATTAAACCATGAACTAATGTTAGTGGCATATTAGTATCGAGATAATCCATCAATTTTAAGGTTGTAGGTTTAAATCACAGGATAGAACAATTTGTAAATATTTATAGATGAATGTATATATTCGTAATAAGGGAACGTAGGTGTTTGCCTTTTTAAAAAAAGAAAATGAATCAAAAGCACCATCTATAACGTAGAGATATGTATAGATCGGAGTACTTTAACCAAAGAGTTGAAGTCGTGAATTCAAGTCTTGTTGGAGAAATTATGTGTATGTAGTTTTCTACGCCGTACCTGTTGTAGACTTGTAGTTAGGTTGTCTAATTTACGTTCTAAAATTGTAAAGAGTGGTTGACATTATGCTTGGTCTTCAATTAAATAGTGAAGTTTTACACGATAACGATTTTGATGGGGGATATTCAATGTTCGATTCAAATGTTTAAATAGACCCCAAAGTTGTTTTAAACCAATTCATAAGAAAAACAAAAAAAGAAAAAGATAATTGATTGCAAGCAGTGTTTTGAACTAAACATTGATGTTGAACATCGAAAGTGAACATGGTATGATATGGAGTGGTTGAACGCCGGTCCGGGGTTCAAGTTGCAAAATGCCGGCACTTGCCTCTTTCCGCTAAGTCTGCTCTAAAAAGTGAAAACTGAATGATGAAATATACTCGTATAATGGATGTTTTAATGTAAACAGAAATACATAATAACATCATCGTCTAAATGGTTGCTTATTTATCAATGCATAAAATACAGAGAATCTGAAAACAATTTGTATCGTGCAATGTTCTTCATGATGAATCTTGAGTTAATTGACAAATATCATAAGGAGACGCATCCACGGGAGACAGCGCCGTGAATGATCTTTGTGCAAGGACTCTGTTTGCTATTTCGGTTGGATGAAAACTATCGAGATAAACCGATAAAGCTCGATTAGGGCAAGGGATCGAGTATGGAATACATTGGCCATCTTCCCTCACTGGGCAACAAGGTTTGTTTGGCAATGCCACACCTGAAATATTAATAATTTATTATCATTTTTATATAACAATATTATTACAATGTAGAAAAAGTTATTATATACATAAACTTGGGATGGGAAACTAGTTTTTACCTGATTTTGGTGCTAAAATGTGTGTAAGGTTAATGTAAGTAAATCTTGCGTCAGGGAAAACAGTGTTAAGCTCATCCACAAGGGGCTTAAGCCTCTGATTAAAATGCATAACCGCTTCATTAATCCACTCGACGCATGATTTCCCATTTGTGCCAAACCTTTCTATCTCAGCTGGGGCGCACCCTATCATTCCCAAACCAAACACCGCAATCTTCCTTCCTCCTAATCTGTACAAAGTCTGTGATACAAACGAATGACAATTTTTCGAGTTCAGATCGAGCAAACAAGGTTGACAACATTTCTACATAATTAATTAGTACCTTAAGTTGTTGAGTGTATTGTCGCCCAAGGAGATCTGCATATTGCTCCGTGTTATATTGGTGACTCGAGGGATAGTTATTAGGCATCAAGTAGTTGTTAATGTAATCGTTGTTTCCAATATTTATTATGTATACGCATTTGTTCAAGTATTCGTCAGTATAACTCTTGTTTTGTTGTAGGCCTTCAAGTCGTGTAACTATTGCTTCATGATTAGATAGTTGCCTATCCAAAGATACCCGATCTCCCTACAATGAAGTTTGATACAACCACTTTATAAGGTAAAATTCAAATCAATATATAAATTCGTGGCAAATGATGATGATTATTACCAAATGACTTCCAGATTCCTCTCGAATACCAGCACTGCCACTACCGTAATTTACGCCTGTGCTTATGTCATCGTCTGTTGCAGTATTATAGGGTGGAATGAACTTCTTAAAACCGAGTTGTTGACCTGAAACCGTTCTTTGGCCTCAATAATCATATAATCCTATATGACTAATACAAACTGTTAAACGTAAGTAAATTACAACGGACAAGTTGATATTTGTTAGTTTTTGTTAAACGTGTTTAATTCTCGAAGAGATGATTTAGATGTCCCTCCATAACCCATATATAACCAAATAAAGTTGTTGGCTATCAACGTTTTGCAAGAAGATAGGTATTTCTATCGAATACAACACAGGACGTGAAGTGTCAAATTTGATTCGGATAAAGGTAAAGTTCACAACGTTTTCTATCAAAATATAAAAATGTGAGTGAACAATATATTTAGGCTTTCTAACAGAGTTGAACGTCCAAAAATAAATCATTGTACGAAACGAGAGAAAGAAAGAGACCGATGATGTCTGCAATAGTTCGACCGTTGGTGAATCTACCGTTAACACCTTCCGGAAAATCAATCCCATACGGCGGGTAATTGGCCTTTGCCAACGTGTCGAGATCATTGTTGTTGCCACAATCGACCAACGAGTCTCCAAATATGAAATAACACGGGACTAGTTGTTCTCTCGCGGCTCCGGCCAGCGTCAACCAAACAGCCAAAAGAATCGAATACAAATTCCTGAGTTCACGAGCCATGATTGTTGGACTACAAAACAGAAGGATGATTATCTATTTTGAATGCAAAATGCATGTTACGTTTGACACGTGGATATGTGGGATTGTAGAAATATTTTCAACGGTAAATAGGAATTTTGTTTTCAACGGTGAGCGGGAATGTTATAATCTACGGTAAGTTGTGATCTAGAGGACTAATCATATAACGGAGTCCATCAAATCTCCGCTTTCATTGTTTATATTAGATTAGATACTATTGTTTTTGCTAGATTATAGCTAGACCCAGCATGATATGACTAATTAATTAATTAATTAATTAATTAATCATATATTTTCATCCTTTCCGTCTCAATAAATAAATGATATGGTTACGGACACTTTAATACAAAATGGGGGTAAAATGATTTGAAGAGATAGACAATTAAAAGAGTGAAAAATAGGAAACCAATTAATGTAATTATGACATATATATTTGTAACTTTTCTTGATATACTTTATCTTCTTCTGTAACTATCTATAATTTCTTTATTAATTACTTATAAAGATTGTATTTGAATATTAAAGTTCTTAACTTTTTTCCGACAAAATTACCCCTCTTAATTGGTCATAATCAAACATTTTCATCTTTAAAATAGACAAATCTTTCCTAAACTATTTCTAATTATTTGCTTTACAAGTTCAAAACATCTACTATTTGCAAATTCTGTACTACTTATTTTCTTATCTATATACTAATAACCTGTATATGAATCATCTCAATATAGTCTTAATTGAATATTCGTAAAAACGAAGTTATAACCTTATCGACAAACATTTACGTTAAATTAATAACTACCCGCTGCATTGTGCGGGCATTATGCTAGTAATATCTAATAAGTATCAACTTTCATATTATAGAAAATCATTATAATGCAGTACTAGTTTAAACTGTACAAACTTTTAATGCATATACATGATTAATCTATCAAAAAATTTGGCGAAAATATCACCACCATTACAATTATATATGCATGCATATGTAGCACGTCACCACGTTGGTTCTACCATGTACGTTAATAAAGTACGGTAACATTATGATGTACACATCAATTTGTTCCTTATATTTAGTACAGATGCCAACGTATCATTGTAAGAAATCTTATAATACGGTATGATAAACATGTGAACCTTTGTCCAATATATTCAAAAAGAAGTATACATGTCACGAAGATCTAATATTTAGTTGGAAAATGTTTTTACACACTTTAATCTATATCTATACATACTATAATGGAATTAGTTTGAATACTACCAATGAGAGGTACATTTAGAAAGGATACATTACTACAAAAACAGGCAACAATGACAAAATGTTGCGACGCAAATAAATACCGTAGAAGATTTATTGCATTTGCAATGCATTTGCTCCCACTTTAAATTTGTGACGATATATTAGAAGGAAAAAGTCAAACATTTGACTGATTTCTGAAACATATTAGTGACAAATTTGCAACGGCCTATCAAAAGTCAAACATTTAGACAAAAATTGTGACCGATTAGTGTCAACATTGGGATAGCAAATCATGATTCAAATAGTTGACTAAATTTTCAAACATTTGACTAAATTTTGTGGCAGATTAGCGTCAAATTTGCGACAGTTACAAGAATTTGAATAGTTGATTGAATTTTCAAATATTTGACTATGTTTTGCAAAAGACTTTGCGACGACTAATCAAACAAATTAATAAACTAAGTAATTCAAAATCGAGAATGATAATACAGTATAGTAGCATATCCGTTGCAAAATTAATCAAAAATATAAGAATATAATAAATAATAATAAATGAAGTCATCGCAAACCCGTCACAAAATTTAATCTTTAACAATAAAATAACAAATATATTGAACTTGTAGCAAATACATCACAAAATATCTTGAATTGCTATGGAATTTGCGACTGAACTTTTGTCGTTTTCGGTTTGCTTGATTATATTAGCACACATAGATACATAAAAGCATAATTATGTCTTTATATAACTGTAACTTATCAAAATATAAACGATTTTTGTATATGTTACTACATATGTTTGGGGGATTGATAAATACAATAAAATAACTGGTGCATACATCAACTTTATACTTTAGAGTGTTTGTACTGTGAACTTCATTAACTGTACAGTTTGGTGTATGGATTAATTATTTTGTTGTATCCATCAACTCCCATATGTTTGTATGTATGTCCAAACTACTAATGGATAGATTTTAGTTCTTATTTGTCAAGGTTGATACGCACATACTTATTTGTAGATATGCATGTTCATTCACTTTTGAATTTTTTTTCCTTACCTATTTAACCATATAATAAGATGCATAACCATACATGTGCATTTTTTTTATTCAAAACTATTTTTAAAAATTATCCGTCTCAAAATATCTAAAATTGCTATGAAATTTACGACAGAACCACTACTACAAAATTTCAAATGGTACACGGTTAAAATCATATATGGACCACGGAAAACGGGATGTGGACTAAGGGGAGAGAAGTCTATTTGACGTTGAAAAGGACCACGGATATTTTGGAGTGGTCTATTTGTCGGAAGGACCACGGTTCCCACACTAAGAACCGTGGTATATTTGACTAGTTATAAAAATATATATTATTTTTATATTTTAATTTTATTTATTTTCCGTTGGTTCAAAATATTAAATATAAAAAGATAATAAAAATTGTGATTTTAACAAATATATAAATATAAATAACAATTTGCAGACAACTTGTTTTTTGTTTTTAAACACGGTATACAGCTACAAACAATAAAGATTAATCAAGTACAGAGTATTATAAATTGTGATATTGAATATTAATTACTCATGCTAATCTAGAAAGAGAAACTAATGTGTTAAACTATAAAACCAATCACAAAACACAAACGATGATAACATATTTAGATCAGTAGCAGGCCCAAGATCTGGAACCCATCCAAAACATAACTAAATAAGACCTTCAGCTTTGCTTTTCCACTGCGATCATGAATCTTCACTATCTTTTATGGTAAAATGTTGAGCTATAACCCGAAGAGATACAACCTTCATATAAAAGCATCATACAAAATTAAATAACTTTAAAACCAATATCGAAGCAACAAGAACAAAATGTAGAGCAAAAAATTGAAGTAATAAATGAGTAAAGAAAAAGAAGCAAGTAATAAATTACCTGAAAGAAGCTCGTTAGGTAGTAAATCGAGAGAACAAACTTTACTTACGAGTGTAGATCTAACGAAATTAGAAGGAAAAACATCCGATCTAACAAAAAGAATAAGTGATTTTTTGATGAAGATGATATTTGTGAATTCGATCAGTTTTTGTTTTGAAACTAAAGATCGAAGATTAGAAATAATGAAAATGAAGCGAATGTGGGTTTTTATACAATAATGTTAGAGCGAAAATGGTAAAATATAGGGGAATCTAAAAAAATAAAGGGGGGAAGTTCAAAATTTTCAATTATTTACACACAATTGACCACGGTTTTCACACTAGGAACCGTGGTCCTTATGAAAATTCAAATGACTACTACACAAATTGCTTTTTAATACCGGTTAAATATGTAATATAGATTACTTTTGGAACCGAACTAAATTACAAATAGAAAAGTTTGGATATAGAGCGGTTGAAATAATCGATCTAAAAAAATATTAAATAGTTCGGTTAATAAGCAATGTGTTCCAAAAGATAATCAAATAACTCGTCTATTATAAACCGATCTAAAATTAAGTTTAAATTGCGCGATTGAGTTAATCGAGCTAAAAAATATTAAATAGAACGGTTAATAAGCAATGTGTTCTAAAAGATAAAAGTTGAATTAAAATAGCGCGGTTGAGTCAATCGAGCTAAAAGTATATTAAATAGCACGGTTAATAAGCAATGTGTTCTAAAAAATAATAAAATAAAGTTGAATCAAAATAGCGCGGTTGAATTAATCGAGCTAAAAAATATTAAATAGTACGGTTAATAAGTGTAACACCCGGTCAAAAAGGACCAAAATTCGGGCCCAGTTTAAACTTTCTTTCCGCGTATTGTAACGCAATACTGCTGAAGTACTCAAGTATTATATATATAATTATATATATATATATATATATATATATAACATGAAACAATTGTCTAAAAATCACTTATAACAAATTTGAAAGCGCGCGAAAAGTCTGAACGGACGTTGGTGCAAACTTTTCTAACAAATATATTATTTTTGAAAATAATATCATTTCACTTGGAAAACATTTAAATGCATTTTTGTTTCATTTAAAAATGTATTTCTATTTAGTTGAGAGTGCGCGACAAACTTATAAACTTGTAACACAAACCTTTTATAAATTTAAAATGTTTCAACTCGAATCGTATAAATGAATTTTAGAAGTTTTAAAATATTATTTATATAACGATCGGGTACCCGAGTACGGGTATATTATACTGCGAATGGGGAGACAAAAGCCACCCAAACCCACAAAAAGTGGATCCGAGTCTGCTTCTTCTTTTCCCCAACGTCGCCCCCACATTATCTTCTTCTTCATTCATCATTCATTTTTTCTTCCTCTTTCAAAAATCAGAACAACAACAATAATTTTAATAACAACAACAATATAAGCAACAACAAAGTAGAACCACCATCATCGTAGTATCATAATCATCACCATCGATCTCTTCCTCCCTCCCCTTCTCGGCTCACCATCACCACCCGAGCACCACCACCCTCACCTCTCGGAAATCATCAAAATCGGAGGGAGCAAGGAAAGGTAACAACAATAATTCATCATCATAGCATCATCGATCACCCACCATCCCACTCTTCATCTCTCTCGGCTCAACATCACCACCCGAGCCACCACCACCGATCGACCACCATCACTATCTTCGATCATCACTGTTGTGGGTAGATTTTTATCTAACATTGCAGGATCCTTATTAGCATCATGATCTCGTCATACAGGTATGAAAATCATTTACATTTTATATTCATATAGCAGGATAATAATAACTTGTAAGTCTGCTTTCATGATCATAGTTATAGTTAAGGATCCTGGAAATATCTTTATTATTAATCTTGCAGGATCCTATTCAGGATATATTTGTTTAACATAGTTATGCAGGATAAAGGATAAGCGAGATAATTAAGTAAGGATCCTATGTTTATTATGGAATGTGCATAGCTCAGGATCCTGAACCTACACTAATTCAGGATCATGCGCTGTATAACGTGTTTGTTTTTCTTAAGTATTGACCAGGTCAAGGATGGAATGCGTTAATGAGATATGCTCCGGATTGCATGGCAAGGCCTTGATATGATTCATCAAAGACGAAGTCCATTGCACGTGTTAAACAAAGTCAAAGGGAACGTTGAAAGTCTTCACCTTTCATCGGAGGATCCTGATATTCTTGGAATAGTTGTTATACGCTCTTAGTATATAATTGAGGCATGGGTGATCAATTAGATTAACAAATACTCACTATTTTCACCTGCAAAAACACATAAACACTCTGTTCTAGCTCTCGTTCATATTCATTTTCATTAACACTTAGTTAGATTCACACACATAATCACTTAGCCGATCATCCTTGCGCTCTTAGTTTGTAATTTGTTATTTTCATTCTAATAAGATTAACAAAGGCAAGGATCATTTGATCCTTTCTGAGGTTTTATGCCGGCGATCAACCTTGATCAAGGGCTTTCCTCGTATATCATTATGTCGATTTTACTTTTATTTTGTTTGATTCACATTATTCACTTGTAAATTGCATTATCTTCAACCTGTTTTAGAGTTATTTCATAAAACATTCATTCAACAAGGATCAACGTATTGAAAGCATAGTTTTCATTCAAAATATTTGTTTACTAATATAGATAATCGTGTTTCTACGTAATTATCTTGAAAGTAATTTCAAGCACTATACCTCACTTTTCTAAATTTGATCACTTAATTGCTTATTGTAATTTTTAACCACAACAATTTGGCGCTCACCGTGGGGCAAGTGGTGCTTTGTTTAATCAAACTTTTGTTAAAATCCTTGTTGAGTCATCTTTTCCAAAAATTTCTGTTAAAAATGTCATGCCAAGGACGATCTGCACCATCTATCATGCCATCATCATCATCATCATCATCATCATCATCATCATCATCATCATCATCATCAGTGCCGACCACTCTTCCCCCTGCTCCACCTCTCACATCATCTCAACCGCGCCCACAAAGTGTCTACACAAGACTCTTGTCGGCCGGATCCACTTCTTTGGGGGCTGGATCCTTATCGGATCCAGACCCTGTTATGATTTCTAACTGGGATATTGTGTCTATGTTCACGCAGGTTAAGGAGTAACTTCAACAAGTGGAAAGAAGCAATGAAATCCTGAAAAAGGATATGGAGAATTTAAGGACAAGGAACGATACTCCTGCTGCTCAAGTCACTACTCCTATCCGAAGCATGATCCTTGATTTTGGTACCCCTCCATCTACGGAACATCAAGGAGATTTCGTATCCATGCAAGGGAGCACTAGGATCCCGATCCAATATTTGCCACAGGAGTTTCTACGTCAAGGGGTCAACAATTTAATCCAGGGTCCTCATATAGAACTCCTGACGGTGGTAACATGTTTAACAATTATACTTCTAATAATACTGTCGGGACTAACAATTTTCAGGATCCAGGAGTTAGCCCTATGATGGCAAGGGAAATATAAAAGTTGAAGGATATGATATTAAGTGTTCCTGGAGTTGTGCAACCGATTCTTGAAGTTACTTCAACAGCCCATAGGATCTCAAGATTTGCACCACCTATCTGTGATGCTGAGATCCCGAAAAGATTTCAAACGCCAAATATGAAGTTGTATGACGGAACAACATATCCTGAGGAGCATATTGCGCAATATAGGTAGAGAATGGAGATCATTCCAATTCCTTCTGATCTTAAAGAAGCATGCTTATGCAAGGGCTTTGGCTCTACTCTCACAGGATCCACATTAAAATGGCTGTTAAATGGTCCCCCTTACTCTATTACTTCATTTGCTCATTTGGTTAATTTATTTAACAATCAATTCTCTTGTAGTAGAACATTGGAAAAGCTAACAAATTGTTTATACAGAATTGTCCAAAAAGCTAATGAGTCTCTTCGAGATTTTGTAGGGAGACTCATGAGAGAATCTTTGAATATATCTAATTTGGATATGCCTACTGCTGTGCAAGCCTTTAAGATGGGAATCAAAAGAGATTCCTCATTCTATGAGGATCTTGTTATGAATCCTTGCAGGAACCTTGACGAAGTCAGAAACATAGCTTTAAGATTCATCAGACTGGAAGAGGATGCAATGATACAAAAAAGGGTGGATACTCAATCAGCATATGATAGACCTAACAGGAAATCAGATTCATTCTCATTCAGATCGAACAGAAGCAAACCTTATACCAGAAAAGAGGATCGTCGTGTGAACACTATCGATGAGGATGATGAAGAATATCCTAAAATAACTGATTATAATTTTTCTGTAGATACGACAGATATATTATGTGCCATGCAGGATCTAGGAGATAAAGCAAGGTGACCGAAGAAGAATGATAAATCTTATGCCTGGAAAGATAAATCTAAATAGTGTGTGTACTGTTTTGGTCAAAAATTACTCAAAGCAATTAAGTGATCAAATTTAGAAAAGTGAGGTTGGGTGCTATAAATTACTTTCAAGATAATTACGCTTTTACACGATTATCTATATGAGTAAACGATAATTTTAAATAGAAAATTATATCTCGAATCCTTTGATTCGTGGATCCTTGTTGAAAACGTATTTAATGATGAAAACAAATGTTTGTAAATAGGATTATTCCAAAAGTTTAATTGAAATGGAGAGTATTTTCAGGATAATGCAAGTTATGCGATAAAAATATGTTTACAATCAACAAAAATGCATAAATCTGAATGATAATGCGATAATTTTGATTAGAAACAAAATAAATACGTGTGTTCGTGACAAATGTAAGATAAAATTAGGATAATGCAGGTTTTATGATCAACAGATCAATAACATGCAAATTAAACGATGAAAATATAAAGTGAATGCAATGACACAAGGATATACGAGGAAAGCCCTTGATCAAGGTTGATCGCCGGCACAAAACCTTGGGAAGGATCAAATGATCCTTGCCTTTGTTAATCTTATTAAAATAAAAGTAATTGATTACAAACTAAGAGCACAAGGATAATCGGCTATGTGTTTATCTAAGAAATTGATAAAGTGTTGGTGAATGTGTTTGAGAATAAATGAGAGCAGAGTATAAGTATTCCAGCAGGTGTAAATAATGATTATTCCTCTCCCTAATCGATCATCCATGCCTCATTTAAATACTAAGAGCGTATAACAATATTTCCGAGGATCTCAGGATCCTCCGATGAAAGATGAAGACCATCAATGTCTCTTTTGACTTGATTTAACACGTGCAGTGGACTTCGTCTCCATAGAATCGTATCAAAGCTTCTTCATGTAATCCGGAGCATATATTATTGACGCGTTCCATAAACGACCTGGTCAATACTTAAAGAAAATAAACACGTTAAACAGTGCATGATCCTGAACTAAGATAGGTTCAGGATCCTAAACCATGCACACTCCAGAGTAAACATAGGATCCCCACTTAAGGATCTCCCTTATCCAGTATCCTGCATAATTATGTTAGATAAATATACCTTGAATAGGATCTTACAAGATAAATAATAAGAGTACTCCCAAGATCCTTAAATATGATTGTGATCCTGTGTGACGACATTATGATGCTATTAAGGATCCTGTAATATTAGACAAAAATCTGCCCACAACAATTGCCCCCGAATTTATAACGTTTTTCAGGATCCTTAAACGTTATAACTTCTCAAAATAACTACTCAAATCACGTTAGGTAAGATATTCTACGCGTATCGGAAATCGTGCCCAAATACTAATGATAACTTCTATACTCTTATCACATCAAACCGACATTAAATTTTTACATCATTCCTTTCATCTCTCATCCACCTTCTCGCTATTTTATTTTATAATTACTCCTTAATTTCATTCTCATACTAAATCCCTAGCGAGAATAATCTGAGCAAAAGAAAATCCAACCATGTCAGATAATTTTTCTCTTTTCACTATCTATAAATTTATTATTCTTTCCATTCTTAATTCTTCAATAACCTTTCAGTGCACTTCACCTTATCTGATATTGATCCAGAGATTCATCCTCGAAAAGAAGTAATTAGTGATTCGAGATTCAAACCTTTTTCCACACACTTCCTTTCCAAAAAGAGGAAAGTCGAGGATTTATATGATCTTGAGACTCCTGCTTCTAACCTTCTGATGGTAAGATCTTTTATTTCCAATTTCTTGTTTGAACAATAAATTCTTAACATCGATACTATTACTAGGCTGCAGACATCATGATAGACAGATACTCAGAGAAAGTTGAAGCATTCGACAATCTGATTTCTAACCAGAAGAAGAATGCCCTCAAGCTAGAGAAAGCCAAACGAAAGATTGAAGTCCTTAAAGCTAAGCTTGCTGCAAAATCCGGTTATGCTAATGAGGAGGGATCAGATATGAATAATACCCTAATGGAAAGAGAGATGCTACTATCGCTGTACTGGAATCCAAAATACACATGGCTACAGAAGCTGCCGAAAACGGACTAGATGCTAGCCTATGGGATGTCAAGGGATGGAAGGACAAATTGGCAAAAATGAAAGATGATTATCCCTCAAAGCATTTTTTCATTGGTCTCGGAGGATCCAAAGCCCCAAAAAGAAATGCATACAAAACACCTAAGAAAGAGATCACCGAGGCCCCAATGAAAGGTGAAACGTCCAACTCCAAAGGCGATGAAGACATGGTGGTAGCCAATGATCCAGTTAACAGCGAAGAATCCTTAGGCGAGGATGGCATTTGACTAGCTGGAGCCTGATTTTTATTTTGATGTTTATTTACTTGCTAAGGGCTGTGATTGTAATAAACAATTATCTGGGGTGAGGCTGATCTAGCATGATCAACCATGGTTGTGTTAAATGTGGTTTATGTTGGCCACAAGACAATTTTTATTTTCTGCACTTTTGAACTCTGATTCGGGATGAATAATCCTGAAATCTTTTGGTACGAATGATGTTAGGATATTATCTATATCTTGTGTCTTCAGGATACTAAGGAGATTCCCTTAGTATACATATATCTGCTTGATAGTTGTTTAGAAACAGGATCCTGAGGAGATTCCCTCAGGACACATCCAGGATAATGAGAAGATTCTCTCAATATCCATTCTATACTACAAATTTCAAGGATCCTTAAACGGATCTAAGATAATCCTGAGTTTAGGATCCTAAGATTTCAGGATCCTAAAATATTTTGTTGATAGTGATAAATGCCAATAGATATTTCCTGTTAACATGAAAATGCCAACAATTGATTGTGAAAACAATTTCATTTAATTCCTAAAATATTTTTTATGATCTTTTAAAATATATTTTATGATACTCAGATCAAAATAATTTTGATAATTTCGAAAACAGTAGAGCTAATAAAGTTATTTATTAGACTTAACTACCGAAAACTTTTAATAATGTGAAAACATTATAATCTTTAAATAGTTTAAACAAACCATAAGAGTGACATGTAAGTGTCAATTCATTGGGTAATGTGAAAACATTACAAACCGTTTGATTCTTGGGCTAAGCCATTTGAGACATGAAAATGTCTAACCAATTGAGTAATGTGAAAACATTACAAACCTTAGAGTGACATGAAAATGACACAAACCTTAGATCGATACGTTTAGTGCACATCAGTATCGACATTCATTAGCGTTTGATCTATAGGCCAATGGAAATGAAGTTGTCGGGTACCAGAGGCATCACCGATTCCCTAACTGTGGCACTATAATCAAACATTGTGCGCAACTGGCGGGGCGTATAAACCCTGGAGGTGTTTATCCATTCGGAAACCTCTAAACCTTAGAGGATTGCTGGGATCCTTAACGGAGGAGAGGTAGCTAGCCTCTAATCTTCAATTCATGATCCTCAAATGCATGAACTACAACAAATACAATATCTTGGGTAAAGGTGGGTGTTAGTTTGTCTAACACCCCTCCGATGCTTATGTCAGTACATTATTCATTAATGATAATAATTATGAAAAACTTTCATGCATATATCAATATATCATTATAATACATACATACATATTAAAGTGTAATAAAATCAATGAAAAGTTAAGGATCATAGAAGTACCTTTTTATGTTGAATATAAATATTCAACTTACACATGATAGAGCTTCAAATAAATAACATTCCAGGATCTTGGAAGTAGGTCTCCATCCATATTAGCCAACCAATATGCCCCCTTTCCAGCATCTGAATCTATTAAATATGGACCTTCCCACTTTGGTGCTAGCTTTCCTTTAGCAGGATTCTTAGTATTTTGAAATATTTTCCTTAGTACCAAATCTCCTACTTGAAATCTTCTTATCCTAACATTCTTGTTATAGGATCTTGAAATCCTCTGTTGATATGCGGCAATCCTGAATTTAGCATGATCCCTTAACTCATCCACAGTATCTAGATCCTGAAACAATGCTTCTTTGTTTGCTTCCAAAGTCTGCATCTGGGATCTTGCCGTTGAGACTACCATTTCCGTTGGGATCATAGCCTCGGGTCCAAACACCAAAGCAAAAGGGGTTTGTTTAGTCGCCTCCTTTTTTGTAGTCCTATCATCCCACAAAACAAAAGACAATTCCTCAGCCCATCATCCTTTCTTAGCATCCAACCTCTTCTTAAGATTGTTGATTATGATCTTCTTGCTGGATTTTGCCTGAACATTAGCTTGAGGATGAACTGGTGTTGAAGTTATCATCTTGATTCCCCAACTTTCACAAAACTTAGTTGTTCTTTTTCCAATAAACTGAGATCCATTATCACATACTATTTCTGCTGGGATCCCAAATCTAGTGAGGATATTTCTCTTGATGAATGATATCACATCCTTTTCTTTTACTTGAACAAATGCCTCGGCTTCTATCCATTTGGAAAAATAATCTGTCACTGCTAACATAAAGACCTTTCCACCAGGAGCTGTGGGTAATTTTCCCACGATATCCATACCCCACTTCATAAATGGCCATGGTGAGATAATCGGATGCATCGGTTCTGCTGGTTGATGATGGATGTTCCCATGTCTTTGACAGGCATCACATTTGCGAGCAAAATCCATGGAATCCTTCTTCATAGTAGGCCAAAAGTATCATGTCCTTAAAGTTTTTGAAAATAATGCTCTGCCCCCAGAATGATTTCCACAGTCCCCTTCATGTATATCTTTAAGTACTGCTTGTGCTTCAAGATCCTCAAGGCATCGCAGTAATGGTCCTGCAAGTGATTTTCTATATAATATACCATTTTCAATAGTAAAACGAAATACCTTTAATCTGAATGCTTTAAGATTGTTCTCATCCTTAGGGATCACATCGTGTTGTATATATTCCATGATCGGCTGCATCCATGATCCTGACTTGCCCCCAAAACCTGATGCATTCGAATTATCTCCAGACTGATGATCCTCAACATCACATACTTGTTCTTCCTTGTTATCCTTGTCAGCAATAGCAGGTGTTGCAATATGTATAATTGATATCTTTACATCTGGTGGTATCTTTAAACTTGATCCCAAATTAGCCAGAGCATCTGCTTCAGTATTATCCTCACGTGGTACCTGTTGAATGTCGAAGATCTCGAAGCTTCCTGCAAGATCCTTAACAATCTCCAAATACAAAGCTAATCTATCTACTTTTACAGTATATGTTCCATTATAATGATTTGCAACTAATAATGAATCAACATACACATTTAGATACTTTATACTAATATCCTTAGCCAACTGTAATCCTGCAATTAATGCTTCATATTCGGCCTCATTATTTGTAGCCTGAAATTCACATCTTATAGCTTGAGGCATAATATCACCTTGAGGTGATTTTAATACAATTTCTAAACCAGTTCCTTTTATATTAGAAGCACCGTCAGTATATAGTGTCCACTTTTCACTTATTTGATTTAATTCGTGCACTTCTAAATCTACTTCATTTTGAAGGTCACTAGTAAAAGCAACAATAAAATCCGCTAAGGCTTGTGATTTAATTGCATTCCTAGGTTCATAAATCAAATTATAAGCACTTAACTTAATAGACCATTTAGCTAGGCGTCCTGACATTTCTGGTTTTCTTAATACATTTTTAATAGGATAATTAGTTTTTACATGAATCGGATATATCTCAAAATAATGCCTAAGTTTGGTGGACGCCATAACTAATGCAAGTATAAGTTTTTCGAGATGAGAATACCTGGTTTCAGCATCTAATAGGCTTTTACTTACATAGTAGACTGGATGTTGTTGTCCTTCATGATCCTTCATAAGTACCGCACTTACGCCACTTCTGGATACTGAAAGGTATAGGAATAGTGGCTCGCCATTCTCAGTCTTCATCAATAAAGGAACTGACGATAAATAATCCTTCAATTCTTGAAATGAAGCCTCATGTTTTTCTCTCCATTCAAACTTTTTGTTTTTCTTCAGGATATCATAGAATTCCTTGCATCTATCTGAGGATCTTGAAATGAAACGATTCAAAGCTGCTATTCTCCCCGTCAATCTTTGTATATCCTAAGGGCTTGAAGGGGATTTTAAGTCTAGAATAGCTTTGATCTGCTCTAGACTAGCTTCTATCCCTCTCTTGGTCACCATGTATCCTAGAAATTTTCCTGCCCCCACTCCGAAGTGGCATTTCGCAGGATTAAGCTTCATGTTGTACTGATCCAGGATGTCGAAGGCCACCTTAAGATCCTGAAGATGATCCTCAGTTTTCTTCGACTTTACTACCATATCATCGATGTATACCTCCATTGTGCTTCCCAATTGGTCTTTGAACATCATATTGACCAGCCTTTGATACGTTGCACCTGCATTTTTAAGACCAAAAGGCATCGCAATATAACAATATATACCTGTGGGAGTTATGAAGGCTGTGTCTTCCTGATCCGATGGTTCCATCTGAATTTGTTGAAATCCTGATGAAGCATCCATGAAGGTCAGGATCTCATGTCCAGCTGTAGCATCTACCATTGAATCTATATGAGTCAGTGGAAAAGGATCTTTGGGGCAGGCTTTGTTGAGATCCGTATAATCCACACACACTCTCCATTTCCCATTCTTCTTTTGTACCACCACCACGTTTGCCAACCATCTTGGAAACTTTACTTCCCTTATCATGCCAGCAGCAAGTAGTCTTTCAACATCTGCCTGGATAATAGCATTTCTTTCTGGCGCAAATTTTCTTCTTTTTTGTTGAATCGGCCTAAAACTATTATCAATTCCAAGTTTACGAGTTATAATATCCTTAGATATACCTGTCATGTCTTCTGGCTTCCAGGAAAAAGTTGATTTCCTTTCGTTTAAGAACTTCATCAGATCCTGTTCGAGATCCTCTGGGATCCCCGAGCCTATAAGCACCTTTTCTTCAGGATCCTTTGATTCCAACGGCATTTCTTTGACGTCTATTTCCTTTGTATCTAAGACATCCCACACCTTATTCTTTAATTGCTATGCTGACGGTGGCTTGGCAGTAGACTTCATTGATGTCGTATAGCAATCCTTCGCTTCTTGTTGATCACTGCTTATCTTGACCACCACCCATAGAGTTGGTAGTTTGATGTATTGATGATACGTCGATGGTACTGCTTTCATATCGTGCAACCATGGTCTTCCCAGGTTAATGTTATAGCTTGACAAACAATCGATAACACAAAATTTTTGAATGGAATTTACCCCTTCAATATAAATCCGCAGCTTGATATCACCAACCGTATTTTTTGCTTCTCCACTGAATCCTACCAAGACAGTGGATCTGGAAGTGATCTCTGATTCTGGGATTCCCATTCTTTTTAAGGTTTCCAAACGTATGATGTTAACAGAGCTTCCTCCATCGATCAGGATCCTGCACACAAAATGATTGAAAACATAGAGAGTAATAACCAAACCATCGTGGTGAGGATCCTGAACATCTTCCAAATCATCTTCATCAACTGCTATAACTTTCTCATCCTTTTTCATGGAAGTCCTTGTCGGCCTATATTGCTTTTCTGATTTGGATTCCTTGGCATGCCTTTTTGCTGCAGAATAAGAAGTACCACATATGTCAGAGCCACCAAAAATAAAATTGATTACCTTGGCATCCGAAGGTGGGGATCCTGCTCTAGTAGGGATCCTGTGATTATCCTGAGCTTTAGGATCCTGAATTCTATCCTGATTCTTCCCGTGATCCTTCTTTTTTCCAATTAGATCCTTTAGGTATCCTTTGTTGAGCAGGTGGCTAGTCTCTTTTCTGAGAGCTATGCAATTTTCAGTTATATGACCAAAATCCTCGTGGTATGCACACCACTTAGATTTATCCTTCCAGACATAAGGTTTATCATTCTTCTTTGGCCATCTTGCTTTATCTCCGAGATCCTGCATGGCACACAATATACCAGTTGTATCTACAGAAAAATTATAATCAGTTACTTTAGGATACTCTTCATCATCCTCATCAATAGTGTTCACACGATGATCCTCATTTCTGGTATAAGGTTTGCTTCTATTTAATCTGAATGAGGATGAATCTGATTTCCTGTTGGGCCTATCATATGCTGATTGAGTGTCCACCCTCTTCTGTATCATCGCATCTTCTTCCAGCCTGATAAATCTTAGGGCTCTATTTCTGACTTAATCAAGGTTCCTGCAAGGATTCATAACAAGGTCTTCATAAAATGGGGAATCCCTTTTGATTCCCATCTTGAAGGCTTGTACAGCAGTTGGTAAATCCAAATTGGGTATATTCAAGGATTCTCTCCCGAATCTCCCTACAAAATCTCGAAGAGACTCATTAGCCCTTTGGACAACTCTGTATCAATCAGTTGTTAGTTTTTCAAATGTTCTACTGCCAGAGAATTGGTTATTGAATAAATTAACTAGATGGGCAAATGAAGTAATGGAGTAAGGGGGAACGTTTAACAGCAATTTTAGTGCGGATCCTATGAGAGTAGAGCCGAAGCCCTTGCATAAACAGGCTTCTTTAAGATCAGAAGGAACTGGAATGATCTCCATTCTCTCCCTGTATTGCGCGATATGCTCCTCGGGATCCGTCGTTCCATCATATAACTTCATATTTGGTGTTTGAAATCTTTTCGGGACCTCAGCATCACAAATAGGTGGTGCAAATCTCGAGATCCTATGGGCTATTAGAGCAACTTCAGGAATTGGTTGCACAACTCCAGGGACACTCGATATCATATCCTTCAACTTTTGTATTTCCCTTGCCATCATAGGGCTAACCCCATGATTCTGAAAATTGTTAGTCCCAACAGTATTGTTAGAAGTATAATTACTATACATGTTACCACCATCAGGAGTCCTATATGAGGATCCTGGATTAGATTGTTGACCCCTTGACGTAGAAACTCCTGTAGCAAATATTGGATCTGGGATCCTAGTGCCCCCTTGTATAGATACGAAATCTCCTTGATGTTCCATAATTGGAGGAGTGCCAAAATCAAGGATCCTGCTTCGGATAGGGGTAGTGACTTGAGTAGCAGGAGTACTGTCTCTTGCTCTCAAATTCTCCATATCCTTCCTCAGGATTTCATTGCTTCTCTCCACTCGTTGAAGTTGCTCCTTAACCTGCACGAACATAGACACAATATCCCGGTTAGCAATCATAACAGGGTCCGGATCTGAAAAGAATCCGACCCCAGTAGAAGTGGATCTAGCCGATGATAATCTAGCATAAACATTTTGTGGCTGTTGTTGAGATGATGTGACAGGTGGAGCAGGAGGAAGAGTAGTTCTCGCAGATGATGATGTTGGCACGGTGGATGATGTAGATCATCCTTGGCTCGACATTCTTAACAAAAGTTTTTGAAAAAGATGACTCAACAAGGATTTTAACAAGAGTTTGATTAAGTAAAACACCACTTGCCCCACGGTGGGCGCTAAATTGTTTTGGTAAAAAATAACTCTAAGCAATTAAGTGATCAAATTTAGAAAAATGAGGTTGGTTGCTATAAATTACTTTCAAGATAATTACGCTTTTACACGATTATCTATATGAGTAAACGATAATTTTAAATAGAAAATTATATCTCGAATCCTTTGATTCGTGGATCCTTGTTGAAAACGTATTTAATGATGAAAACAAATGTTTGTAAATAGGATTATTCCAAAAGTTTAATTGAAATGGAGAGTATTTTCAGGATAATGCAAGTTATGCGATAAAAATACGTTTACAATCAACAAAAATGCATAAATCTGAATGATAATGCGATAATTTTGATTAGAAACAAAATAAATACGTGTGTTCGTGACAAATGTAAGATAAAATTAGGATAATGCAGGTTTTATGATCAACAGATCAATAACATGCAAATTAAACGATGAAAATATAAAGTGAATGCAATGACACAAGGATATACGAGGAAAGCCCTTGATCAAGGTTGATCGCCGGCACAAAACCTTGGGAAGAATCAAATGATCCTTGCCTTTGTTAATCTTATTAAAATAAAAGTAATTGATTACAAACTAAGAGCACAAGGATAATCGGCTATGTGTTTATCTAAGAAACTGATAAAGTGTTGGTGAATGTGTTTGAGAATAAATGAGAGCAGAGTATAAGTATTCCAGCAGGTGTAAATAATGATTATTCCTCTCCCTAATCGATCATCCATGCCTCATTTAAATACTAAGAGCGTATAACAATATTTCCAAGGATCTCGGGATCCTCCGATGAAAGATGAAGACCATCAACGTCTCTTTTGACTTGATTTAACACGTGCAGTGGACTTCGTCTGCATAGAATCGTATCAAAGCTTCTTCATGTAATCCGGAGCATATATTATTGACGCGTTCCATATACGACTTGGTCAATACTTAATGAAAATAAACACGTTAAACAGAGCATGATCCTGAACTAATATAGGTTCAGGATCCTAAACCACGCACACTCCAGAATAAACATAGGATCCTTACTTAAGGATCTCCCTTATCCAGTATCCTGCATAATTATGTTAGATAAATATACCTTGTTGGGACATGTATGTGTGACAACAGATCTAGCTTGTAATAGTACTAGTGATTATTGTAATCAAGTTTGTACAATTGATTTGGATTTGTAAATGATATTAGTTTGGTATTAATATTCGTTAAATATATTAGTATGTTAAAATATTAGATGAATATCGATTACGAAATTACAAATTAATTCTGCGAGATGAGATCTCAAGTCGTAGAACTTGATCCTGCGAGATGAGATCTGGGCTCGCAAGATTGACTGCGAACTGAGTTGAACTGGGCTTGGTCGTGGGCTGCGAGTTGAGTCAACTCGCAGAGCCCATCGACCTACGAGCCGAGTTTGACAGAAACATATAAATACTTAGCTAGGTCAAATCGGTTAAGGACTTTTGGCAATTCGATTTCCAAAGAACTTTAAAATGATTCTAAACATTCATAAGGTTAAGTATTGATAGATTAACATTAATTAATCGATACAAAACCTTGTTGATTAATCAATTCGTTATTATTCTTGCGAAACAACCCATTCACATACCGTGAACCAAGTATTGAGGAATTCCGCGCCTCAATACCTAAGATAACCTTGTTATCGATCCACGTACTAGGGACTTACAATTGGTATCAGAGCTTTCGGGCTAAATACTTAGTTAGTTCGAGCTTATTTGGATAATAACGATAGATTTAGGGTTGTTGTTACGTTTAATCTTCGTAAAAACGACCAAAATCAGTCTCTGGAAGTTTTTAGTTTCGTAATCGACTGAAATCTTAGGGTTTAATCGATTAGAAAACTAAAATTTTCGTTTTACGGTTTTTCAGCCGATTCTGCGAACCGAGTTCCCCTGCGAACTAAGTTTCCCTCTGCGAACTGAGTTCCCCTGCGAACCGAGTTCCCCTCTGCGAACCGAGTTCCCCTCTGCGAACCGAGTTCTCCTCTTCGAACTGAGTTCCCCTATGAACCGAGTTCCCCTCTGCGAACCGAGTTCCCCTCTGCGAACTGAGTTCTCCTGCGAACCGAGTTCCTGCCTTGCGAGTCGAGTTTCTGCGAAGTGAACTTTCTGATTTTTCTGATTGTTAATTCCCGAAACTTTTAAAATGTCTGACATTAGTAAAATGATCGAGATGGAGCACGAGGTTGGAAAATCTAATACTCCACCTAAGTTGTTACGTGTTGAAGACTATTACAGTTGGAGATATAAGTTTGAATCTTACTGTAGATTCCATAATCTCTCAATCTGGATGTGTATCAAAGGAGGATACACGACACCCACCAAAACTGTTCAAAATGCTGTTGTTGTGGTATCCTATAATCTGATGAGTGAACAACAAAAGAAAGACTATGAAAATGAGAATAAAGCTCATTCTTGTATTAAGATGTGCTTATCTAAGGAAATTAATCATCAGTTAAAATCTTTTCGTACTGCTAAAGCACTCTGGGAAGCGCTTGAGAAAAGATGTGAGGGAAGCCCACAAGTGCAAGCTAGCAAGAAGAAACTTCTGAAAAAGCAGATTACTTTGTTTAATGCTTTTAAAGAAGAAACTCTTGATGCTTATGTTACACGTTTCTACCATCTGTTAAGTGAGATTGAAAACCATGAAATCACTATTGAGGAGGTAGAGAAAACCGACAAGTTTCTTGAGGGTTTACCTTCTAAATGGGAGATGTATGGGGTGATGATTACAGACAATGAAACCATATATGCAACCATGACTCTTGAGCAGGTTATTGACAAGCTCAAAGGATATGATTTCACTAAGAAGTCGAAAGATACTGATTCTGATCAGGTTCAGGATCCAGGACTGTATCATGGAAAAACTTCTATCTCGACTGCTTCATCCAGTTCGACCACTGCTTTGTTTGTTGGTAATGCTGATGGAAAGGGTGAAATGATAACTGATGAACTGTGTTTCATTACATCATCTGGAAATGAAGCTAAAGGGAAACCTTCTGAGAAGTCACCTCAAGAACATCAAAAGATGCCTATGAGTGTGAAATCTGCTGAGCAGCAACTGTCTGTTCTTGCTTCATTTGTAGCTTCATATGAGAATTATATTGATTGTAAAATTAACGATTCAATTCTTTTTGATGAAGACTATGAACAGATAGATCCTGATTATCTTGAAGAAATTGATCTCCAGGACCAACTTGCTTTGTTGTCAAGGAGAGTTAAGAATTTCTTAAAGAAGAATGGAAGAAAGGTTGTTGGCAACAGATCAGGGTTTGATAAAACCAAGATCAAGTGTTATAACTGTAAAAGTTACAGACACTTTGCTAGAGAATGCCAAAAACCTAAGGTAGAGACTGGCGAAGGGAAACAAGGCTCGGGAAATACGTTGAATTCCAAAGCCTTAGTAGTGAAACAGCTAGATGGTTCTTATGATTGGAAAACTCAGTCCGAGGAAGCTTTGATGGATAAGATTGAAGATCAAGAGATTGTGGCTGAGTCTATGTCCTATATGCCCACTGATCCAGCTTTTGAAATAAAGGTGCTTGAGACCCCTGTTAAAGCTGGGTTCAACTGAAGATTTGGATCCCGTAGATTTTGTGGCTAAGATGGCTGAATTGCAAACTGATAAAAAACGGGTATGTCTAGATCTTATCTCTCTTGTTGATCTTTGCCAGTTAGTTTCTAGTTTATAGTCCCTAGTTAGTGCTTATGCTGATTCCTATAAGACTTTAACTGAAACTAATAATACACTGTCATCTCAACTTAGCACACTTAGTAAATCCAGTGAGGCTGTAAGATCTGAACTTGACTTAGCTAAGTTAGATATATGTAGGTTAAGTGATGATAAACAAGCCTTAAAGGATAAGATTAAGGCAGATGTGGCTGATAAGACAACTTTTAGAGATACCGTGAATGAGAAATTAATTATCATAGATGGTCTCTATATGAACATAAATGACTTGAATCTGTCCATTGCTAATAAGGATAAGGAGTTAGCTGATTGCAAAACAAAACTTGTAGTTGAGAATCGTAAGCTTGAGAGCTATAGATCATCTGAAATGGATAAAATGTTAGGTGCTCAGCGTAGTGTGAAGGATATGTCTGGTTTAGGTTATAATGATATGCCTCATCCATTCAATTCAAATTACACTAAAACTCCTGTAGACATTGAGATGGCGGATGTTAACCCTGAGACGCAAGTATCTAATAAACCAAAAAAGGTAGAGGCACAGAAGAATGTTATTAAGAATCCTTCATCTGATGATAGTAAGAAAATTCCTCACACCAAAGTACATTTTGTACCGGGTGGAGTAATTAATGATACTAAGATTGATGAAGTGGTTAATAAAGAACATGTAATTGAACCTTTAGTGCCTAAGACTCCGATAGCGGATGCAAAAGTTAGTAAGTCATGGAAAAAGATGTCTTGCTTCAAGTGTCACCAAAAAGGACACGTAGCTTCTTGTTGCCCAAATAAGAAGTTGGAAGCATCACATAAGTTAGTGAATACTGAAAAGACACCTACCACTTCTAGTTCGATTGTTGATAGGTTAGGCTCCAAACCGGGATTAGGAAGCAAACCTGTAAACATTCTGAAAAGAGATGGTAATCATAGTGTCTCTCCACCTAAACCTAAAAGGGCTTATACTCTAAACGAAAATACTTTCAATAAGCCAAGTGATAAGACACCTTCGAGGTTTAGGACCCCAAGTAGAAACCATAGTCAATTTGAGAATGGCTCTACTTCGAGTGCACAGGGAACTAAGTTTGTGCCTAGGAGGTTTTCTACTCACTCTCCTCATAGGCCTAAGACTACAGGTCATCAACAATATCAAGCTTCCGTGAAGGTTACCAAGACTCCCGATGGGAATAGTTATGGTTACTTTAAGGAGGTTCAGATTGTAGATGATCAGGGACAAACCAAGACCATAATGGCTTGGGTCCCTCTTGATAACTAACTGTGTACAACTTGTTATGTGTAGGAGTAGACTGTGAACAAGGACAGCTGGTGGTATGTAGACAGTGGATGCTCAAGACACATGACAGGTGAACGAAGTCTACTGAAGGACTTCAGAGAAGGTTTCAAGCAAAAAGTAAATTTTGCAAGAGACAAAGGAGGAGTAATTACTGGGAAAGGAAAAGTTTCAAATGGAACTTTGACTCTAGAGGATGTGAGTTATGTTGAAGAACTAACTCATAACCTAGTGAGTGGTTCCCAAGTCTGCGATAAAGGTCATCCAGTTCATTTTAATGAAAAGGAGGCTTTAGTCCTGAAGCCAGGCTTCACAATCCTTGAAAAATGGATATTGATGAGGGCACCAAGGAAGATTGATATCTATGCGATAAACATGGGTGTTCCTAATTCTTCAATGGTATCTACATGTTTATTATCCAAGGCTTCGGAAGCAGACGCGCTACTATGGCATAAGAGAATGGCACACCTAAACTGGAGAAAGATAAACTACATAACCAAAAATGGTTTAGTTTTGGGTGTACTGCAAAAACGTTTTGAGTCTGAGGATAAATGTGTTCCTTGTATGAAAGGAAAGCAGCATAAGAAACCACACAGATCTAAGACTGGAACTCAATCTCCTCACCATTTGAGTTGCTACATATGGATCTCTTCGGCCCAATAAGCAAAAGAACCATAGGTGGCAAATGGTATTGTTTAGTTGTCACAGATGACTATTCTAGATTCTCGTGGGTATTTTTCTTAGGATCTAAGGATGAAACTCCGAGTATTCTAATTGAGTTTCTAGATCAAATTGAAAATGTATACAAAATGAGAGTTAAGCGTATTCGTAGTGATAACGGAACAGAATTCAAGAATTCGATGTTAGATATCTATTGCTTAAGCAAAGGGATAATTCATCAATTCAGTGCACCATATGAACCTCAACAGAATGGTGTGGCTGAAAGGAAGAACAGAACGTTGATTGAAGCTGCTAGAACAATGCTTGCAGATTCAAAGCTTCCGGTCATCTTTTGGGCAGAAGCAGTGAATACAGCATGTCATGTTCTGAATAGAGTACTTACGGTGAAAAAGCATAACAAGACTTGTTATGAGCTTTTGAACAATAAGAAACCAAACTTAAAAGGATTTGAACCCTTTGGAGTTGCTTGTACAATATTGAAAACTGGGAATCAAGCTAAATTTGGTGAGAAGGTTGACGAAGGATTTTTCTTGGGTTATATGCCTAATTCTCCAAATAAAAGGGTTTTCAATAAAGTCACTAGTCGTCTGGAGATAGTTTATAACATTGAAGTTACAAGTTATACACCAGATGTGCATAAGGGATTAGATTGGTAATTTGACTATTCCGATCTCTTTCAGTCATTTAAAGTTCCCATAAGTGACTTTGTCAGTGATTCAGAGATTTCACAACACTTATTGAATGGAGACTTGGACAATGGTCTGTCTTCAACATCGAGTGTTCCGAAATCTGGAATCAGGACAACAGATGACTCAAATGAAGCTTCTTCAAGTGGGTCTCAACAATTTTCAAAGGATAAGTATCAAGAAACAGAAGATTCTGAAGAGGATCTTCAAACGATGTTTGATGATGTACTTACTTCTCTGAACCATTTAAAGATCTCCTCAGCAAGTTCAGAAGAGATGCCTTCATTAGAAGAGATTGGTACTAACTTAGGAGATGAGTTAATAGTTGACCCTATACCGGTTACAAGAATGAGTAAGAATCATCCCGTTGAAAACATCATTGGTGATATTAATACTCCTGTTCAAACTAGGACTCAATCTAAAGCTAGTACATCTAAAAATTTAGAAAGCTTGTATACTGTTATGAAAGAGACAGGGATTCCTAATCAATGTCTATATTCATGCTTTATCTCACAAGTTGAGCCTAAAAATGTGCAAATGGCTCTCAAAGAAAGCTCGTGGGTTGAAGCTATGCAAGAAGAACTGCAACAGTTCTCAAAATTACAAGTTTGGGAGTTGGTTGACCTTCCAAAGGGAGAATATCCAATTGGAACTAGATGGATATTTAAGTGTAAGAGAGATGACCGGGGAGTCATGACTCGCAATAAAGCTCGTCTAGTGGTTCAAGGTTTTAATCAACAAGAGGGTATAGATTACAACGAAGTCTTTGCACCAGTTGCTAGGCTAGAAGCAATTAGAGTATTCTTAGCATTCGCATCATTCTATGATATAAAGGTTTATCAGTTGGATGTTAAGAGTGCCTTTTTGTATGGCAAAGTGGAAGAATTGGTGTATGTTGCTCAACCTCCAGGGTTTGCTGATCATGAGTATCCAGATAGAGCATATCATTTGAATAAGGCTCTATATGGATTACATCAAGCACCGAGGATGTGGTATGCAACACTATCAACGTATCTACTTGATAATGGATTTACAAGAGGAGCAATTGATAGTACATTGTTTGTAAAATGGAAGAAGAAAGACTTTCTACTAGTACAAGTTTATGTTGATGACATTATCTTTGGATCTTCTGATGAAAAGATGTGTCAAGAATTTGAGAAAGTCATGAGAAAAAGGTTTGAGATGTCTGCAATGGGAGAGTTGAAATTCTTCTTAGGGTTACAAGTTGACCAGAAGAAGGATGGATTCTTTATTCATCAATCTAAATATGTTTATGAGCTATTAGAACGCTTCAAGATGGATGAAAGTAAAGTCTACAATACTCCTATTCCAGTTAATCACAAACTAGGTCCAGATACATCAAGTGATCAAGATGTGGATCCTACTCTATATAGGGCCATGATTTGATCACTAATGTATTTGACTGCCTCTAGACCTGATATTATGTTTGCTGTTTGTCTGTGCGCAAGATATCAGGCCAATCCGAAAGAGTCACATATGCAGGCTGTTAAACGGATCTTTCGTTATCTCAAAGGGCAACCGAAGTTGGGACTTTGGTATCCAATTGATGGAGACTTAGATCTAGTAGCATATACTGATTCGGATTATGGAGGATGCAATCAAAATAGGAAGTCTACGATCAGAGGATGTCAATTCTTAGGAGGTAGATTAGTATCCTGGCAGTGCAAGAAGCAAAGCTCAGTAGCCATCTCTACATGTGAAGCTGAGTATGTTGCAGCTGACAGCTGTTGTTCTCAAATTCTTTGGATACAACAGCAACTGCGGGATTTTGGGTTAATCATAACCAATACTCCTATGATGATTGATAACGAATCTACTATGTCGATAGCCAATAATCCTGTGAAGCACAGTAAAACTAAGCATATTGATATTCGACATCATTTCATTAGAGACTGTGCTGAGAAGAAAATGATAAGGTTATTAAGGTTCCGACTGAGGATAACTTAGCAGACCTCTACACGAAGGCGTTCGACAGAGCAAGATTTGAGACATTGGTTCAACTGAATGGAATGAGAAATCCAGAGTGATTAGTTTTCCAAGGGTATTTTAGTAATAGTTAATAGTTATTTTTGTGTACTTATTAAAAAAGGGGGGGGGGGGCGTATAGCATTCAAGTGCTTGTTACCTGCGGGGAATCGCCTCCAATAAAAGAACAAACGAAGTTCTTTTAGAAAAAGCTTTATGTTTTTAGCTGTAAAAACTTGGGAGATGATAATACATTAGGAGAATAAGCCTAAGAATAATAACCTTAAGTATTAAGTATGATGTGTTAGTAGATTCCTATAAGTTGCACTAGAATAACGATTTTTAACTAGGATTACACTTATATTTATCTTATTATACACATATATCCACTGATTATAACTTGTCCTTTTACTTAACAAGTGATAAGAATAACTTAAGTCTAGTCAGCTTCATCATACGATTTATTGGTAGGCAGGTTATGCTAAGATTTCCGAGCAGTTAAGAAGTATAAATTTCATATGTCTTATCTTATGTGATCTGCTATATAATGTATGACATATGTATTAATTGTTGAATGATAGTACTGCCGTGCACTGTGATCTAAAATTAAAAAAAAAATGATACAAAGTATCATAATGTCAAAAGGTGAGTTATATATTTCTAAAGAGCATCATTTAGTAACCTCTACCTTACATATGAAAGATACAAAGTATCTCGTGTCAAGTGTATGTTATATGCTTCTAAAGAACATCATTTAGTAATCTCTACCTTGCTAATACAAGATACAGTGTTATGTGTTGTACTTGCATTCTTCAGTATGCTGTATAGTAGAAAACACTAGATATTGTGCACATTAACAATAAAAGTTTTGCTCAGAAATCTGTGTGTAATTTGTTTATGTGGACCATAATATCGGTAATCGTCTTGAACTGTCTATGATATTCGAACATTCACCTTTGTGAATAATAAGAAATAATAAGTTATTTTTCAATGAAGTGTTATATCATGTGGATAAATGTACATAAGATATAATTTTATAAATATAAGTCCATTACTGATTAATGTTGTGATTTTATTGTGCTTATATGAATTTCATGAGGTATGTATACTAACAATCGTCTTAGGCTTATCACAATCTAATAAGTACAGCTTATTCTTTCTAATATGATCCCTAAGCAGTTAAAATTTTAAGCGTAGTCTATTTTCTAAGAATGTTAGTAGTTTTATTATTTTAAGTTTTGTAATTATCTCTTAGAATTAATAAATAAAAGTTTTAATTATTATTTAGTGTTTACCCTTTGGAATTAAATTAAACTAGTTATCTTATATCCGTGTTGAATAAATGTAACAAATACAAGTGAAAAATAATATTTATCTTAGACTTGTACGATATATATGGGTTTTAATTTATACTAATTGCTAAATTCACGCATTTGGTAAAAACTTGCGAATTTGACTAGTCAATGCTGCGAAGCGAGTAAATAGTATAAACGGGGCAAGTCCAACGAGTCCAACCCACACTTGACATTTACTCTGCGAACCGAACCCAAACACCTATGCGAATTGATCATTTGGCGAAACGAACCGAAATTCACTTTTGGTTGATTTCTGATTTTATACTAAGAGGAAGGTTTTTTCGATCCGTGGAACTTTTACAACTTTTGATTACGCATCTTTTGAAGTAAGTTTCATGAGGTTTCACCGTGTAATTTGTGAGATATCAATTGAAATATGTTTTTGAAGTTTACGGTTTGGTTTCTCACGGATTAAACATAAATTAGTGATTTATAAAACCAAAAACTTGTTTACAATGCTTAATCGATGGTTAATGAACATGTTATAATCGATTAACTGCTTCGAAACATATTAGATTGCTAATTTGATGTTTGAATTCGTTGAGCCGATGGTCCTGCAAACCGAGATCTATATCGCTTCGCAGCCCGCTCCAACGAACCGAGTTGGGTCTTTCGAGTTGACTCACGTTGACCGAAGCGAAACGAACTCATTTCGTTTGACTTCAGTTGACCGAAATGAACCGAGATCTTTTGTTGACTTTCGTTGACCAAAGCGAAACGAACTCACTTCGTCTGACTTAGTTTGACTTGGGTTGACTGGAGCGACTCGAATTCAACTCGCAGAGTTTCTGCGAAGCGAGTTGACAGATTTAATTAATTTTACTTCTATTTTAAATTGACTTAATTTGAATTTGAGAACTGAATTAACTTTGTTGACTTCAGTTGACTATGTAAAATTACGTAAATTTTATAATCTTTCAATTATAACTTGTTTTCGATTTGAGAATCGTTTGGTTACATATAATTAACAAGTTACTTGTTTTTACACGTTTAGACTTACGAACTCATGTTATAAGTTAAATATGTGTAATAATTTAACACTTTAAGTTATCTCATATCGAAAGTCTTCCGACTCATAGTGTAGTCGAGCAGCGTGTCCCGATTTTTGTCGGCGGTATGATAACTTAAAGTATGTTTTTAACTAAGGCACATTTACAATATATAATTGAATAGTTAAATATTTCTAATTGTTCAATTAAGATTTTGTAAATTACGTTATTAGTTAATAGTAGACTTTGTCGTTTGATGATCATTCGATCATAATACGTTAAAGTGAACTAAGGCTGGTGTACTTAATGGTTCTGGCTATTTATGTAATTTCTGTTATAGATATGGCTGCTAGATCATTTGAGAAGTGTCACAACATATTGGTGAACTTAGATGTCAACGAGCGTGGTGCTGAGCGCTTTGAGCAGATTTTGACACACTTAGCACGTTCGAGAATTCGATTTGCTATTACCGAGTCACCTCCACTGAACAAAGACCTTCTTACGCAGTTTTGGACGAACATTGTATATGATGGTGCTGCTAACCCGCCTACTATACGTACGACGGTAAATCAGCATCCGATTTCTTTTACTGCTGATGATTTACAATAGCTTTTGCAGCTAGGAACTCCTGAGCAAGAAGTCGGTCCGGCTGCTTATTCAGCTGAATTTATAGAAGGAGCTCTAGGTTGTACAGGTTATTCAGGACCTAGGAGAGGACGCCAGTTTGTCAACGCATTTGTACTAGGACAATGGAGATTTCTTTTTACTGTTATAGTATCTATTTTTGGGAACAAGAAGTCAGGATTAGATGAGCTTAGTTCTGAGTTGATGTCAGTTGTACTGTCACTGGTTTATAACAAACCATACAGTTTTTCTTCTTATATCTTCCATTCCTTCAGAGGCAGATCACTGGAGCTGCTAGGACGTTTTTATTCTTTATCCTAGATTTTGCATGCTTCTGATTCGAGCTCAAGTTCCAAACTTACCAGCTTATGTAGCTGATTTTCAAGTTGAGACCATAGGATTGAGAGGCAGCTGATCTTTTTGGGCATCTTCTTGATGCTGATTATGTTGCTCCATCAAATAATGGTTGGATGGATGCCGAAGCTCACGTTCAACCTCAAGCTCAACAACAACAACAAGCTCAACCTCAACCTCAACCAGCAGCAGAGTCACAGGAGCTCATTGAGGATGTTTTACATCAGGCTGAACACCCAGGACAACAAGTTGTGCCTGAGCTAGCTGCCGAGGTTCTACATGAGGTTTTAATACAGATTGATGATGCTACTGATCCCTTGCTACGGGATATTGATAGTTATGTTGCACCACCTGAGGTAATTTTATAATTATATAGTAATATAGGTACTTAGTTGTTACATTATTATCATATTATTATTATATAATGCAAATGTTATAGATATTTAGTTAATTAGATAAAATTTCTGATTATAAAATATAAATATCATTATGATCAGGGAGCTGAGACTGCAGACCCAGAGGTCACTCGACCTGAGGGTGAGCAGGGACAGTTTGATAGATCTGAGGGTTTATCTTCTAAGGTAATATATCAGATTAATCATAAATATATAGAACTTGTATGATAGAGCTTCTAGCTAATCATCAATGTTTAATATATTTAATATTTAGGATTCTGATGTTGGTCCATCTGGAGGCCGTGATGGTGAATCGGCTTCAGATGATGATGATAATACTCCTTCTCCACCTCCAGATGTTGGTTATATTAGATATCGATCTCGGATGATTCCAGATCCAGCACAGAAGGAGAAGAGGAAGGCTAAGGAAGTCGACCCAGACTTCAGTATTATTGACGCAGGTCTTGAGGAAGAGGATATACCTCTTATTACTCAACGCCGTAAGCGTTCCAGGACATTGCCTATTCAGGATGGTATGTATTATTTAGAGTTAGATTATCTTAACTTGTTGTATATCAGGAGGTCAACTGAGACAGTTAATTCTGTGACAGTTTCTCGAGATACATCACAAGTAGAGACGATGATACCGGTGGTTATTGAACCAGTATCTGTACCATCTGAGGTATGAGATAAACGTTTAGTACTACGAGTATTATAAATATTTAATTAGATATTGAGACAGAGTTATCTGTAATTACTTCTTTAATTATATCTAACGTTACAGGATGAGAAACTGCTTGAGTCAGTGGAACCAGAAATGGTCTCCAAGACTATTGAGGAGGGAGTTGCAGAACTGGTGCATGGTACTCAGTTTCCGACCAATAAAGCTAGTAGATTTGCAGCTAGTCTTCTCAAGGAAGCGTTATCTCAAGCTATTCCACCACTTACATGTGAATCTTATCTTGCTTCAGTGACACCGCCTGGACCATCAACAATTTCTGTTATTCCGACGACTGATGCTGAAAAGATTACATCCTTAGAGTCAAGAGTTAAGGAATTGGAACAGAGTACATCCTGGATTCCAGGGTTGTTGGATGAGAATGTTTCTCTTGCTCAGCAGATGGTTCATATTAGTGAATCACATTTGACTCTGCTGAAGACTCATGATACTTTGCTTGCTGATTTTACTGCCCAGCGACTGAAACTTGAACACTTAGAACGTTTGGTGTTGAGAGTGCATTCAGGACAATCTGCTCAGGGGGAGATAATGATATATCAAGAAGCTTGCAAAGAGGATGATTTAGCTAAGAAGAAAAGAGATGATAAAGATGATGATCCCAATGCTCAGAAAGATGGTGAGCCGACTGGTCCTTCAAAGACTGGTGAGCAAGCTATTATTCAGGGGGAGTCTGCATGTGTTGGTGTTAGTGGTGATGGTGCTGGTATAAATGTTGCGAGTACAAGTGAAGCTGGTAAGACAGCTTAGACTTGTGTAGATATTTGTACTTAGAATTTAGTTGAATTATAATTGTAATTTATAATTGTAACTTAATAGTTTCGGTAATATATTCGGCTTGAGATTATTATTACAAGTTAAATATATTAGAAATTGTTTAAGTTATTTTATTCTAAAAAGTTAAATAAATTAGTGATCGAAAGTCTTCCGACTCATTGAGAAGTCGAGCGGCGTGTTCTGATTTATTTCTGCGGTCAAAGTTTATTTTAACTTAGACATTTTAGACTTGAGAGTTTTTATAACTGACAAGTTATAAATGTATGATTTTTAACTAAACAAATGATATATATAATTTAAAGATATAGTTGAAAGTTAAGTTGTTGTGATATAACAGTTCAATTAAGTCTTGGAAATTATGTAAGGTAATTAATAGTGAATTTAAATGCTTGGTGATTATTCACAATGGATTAGAATTTAAAGTTAATTAATATTTGTTAAGTGTTTATAAGACTTAAGAATTCTTTGATTGATTCAAGATAATTAATAAAAGAATTATAAGCTATATAGATTGGTTATACTAACACAATTGAAATAAATAATAAAATTTTTAGATTGATTCAGAGAAATAAATAAAAGAATTTATATTATTAATTTGATTTGTGTAGGTATGGAAATGCTAGAATTAAGTGACTCTGGAAGTGATATACTTGATGAAATCGATGAAGAAATTGATTTTGATGTTGAAGAAGGAGAATTTTTACTACCTGAAGATTGGACTACTGTACCTGAGAATGTACAAGACATTGGTGTAGATCCAGATGCAAATATTAATGAACACCATGTGAGTCCATCTAGGACAGAAGTTATTATTGAAAATGATCAAGGTCCAACAGTTGTCGAAGTAAATGAAGAAATCGATGACTCAACCGATTCTGAAAATGATGAAACCTTGATTCCTACCAAGAATCCAACAGTTTTTCTTAGAAAACTTCCAAAACAGAAAAAGAAGGTTGGAGTTTCTGAAGTTGATATAACTGGGAAACGGGAACCTAAAAGAGGGATTGTTGGATGGTACTTTGACTCTGAGCTGAAGCTTTTTGCTATTAAAAGGTTTGATGGAGTTCAATATTTTGAGCGAAAGCTTGCAGTGTTTAGTTCTTTGCCTAGATTTGAGATTCGAGATTTGGCTCGATTACCTTTGAATAACCCAAGTGATGATTTTGTTGGAAGATATGTTGAACACATAATCAAGACTGAGGTTAGAGCTAATAAATTTGAAAAGATTAAGCCAAGAAAAGGAAAGACTATTAAACTGGCAGAGAGAAGTCAAAGGACAGGACGAAGAAGAAGAAAAAAGATTTATCCGTCTGTTAAGTGTGTACAGCAGATTCCATTGAAGACAATCCACAAGATATTTTGGAAAATATGAAGAGTTGGCATGTGGATTCAGAGACTGGAGAAGCTGTCATGGTTGAATCTGATGATGAGGTTGAAGGTGGTGAGAGAGAAATCTTCAGAGTTTATGACCATCGACACCTAATGAACATGTCGAAGAAAGATTTGATAAAGTTGAATGAAAATAGAATTTTGACGACAGTAGCATGGGGTGATTTAGCACGTGATTATCAAATGATGGTTAAGACTTGTATCAAATTGAAGATTTATGCTGGAAGTAAGATTTACAAATAAAGATCAAAGACAACTTGAAGACATAGTTGCATAGACGCTAGAGCTATTGTCAAGGGGGATTCTGTTGGGACATGTATGTGTAACAACAAATCTAGCTTGTAATAGTACTAGTGATTATTGTAATCAAGTTTGTACAATTGATTTGGATTTGTAAATGATATTAGTTTGGTATTAATATTCGTTAAATATATTAGTATGTTAAAGTATTAGACGAATATCGATTACGAAATTACAAATTAATTCTGCGAGATGAGATCTCAAGTTGCAGAACTTGATCATGCGAGATGAGATCTGGGCTCGCAAGATTGACTGCGAACCGAGTTGAACTGGGCTTGTTCGTGGGCTGCGAGTTGAGTCGACTTGCAGAGCTCATCGACCTGCGAGCCGAGTTTGACAGAAACATATAAATACTTAGCTAGGTCAAATCGGTTAAGGACTTTTGGCAATTCGTTTTCCAGAGAACTTTAAAACGATTCTAAACATTCATATAGTTAGGTATTGATAGATTAACATTAATCGATACAAAACCTTGTTGATTAATCAATTCGCTTTTATTCTTGCGAAACAACCCGTTCACATACCGTGAACCAAGTATTGAGGAATTTCGCGCCTCAATACCTAAGATAACCTTGTTATCGATCCACGTACTAGGGACTTACATACCTTGAATAGGATCCTGCAAGATAAATAATAAGAGTACTCCCATGATCCCTAAATATGATTGTGATCCTGTGTGACGACATTATGATGCTATTAAGGATCCTGTAATATTAGACAAAAATCTGCGCACAACAATTGCCCCCGAATTTATAACGTTTTTCAGGATCCTTAAACGTTATAACTTCTCAAAATAACTGCTCAAATCGCGTTAGGTAAGATATTCTACGCGTATCGGACATCATGCCCAAATACTAATGATAACTTCTATACTCTTATCACATCAAACCGCCATTAAATTTTTACATCATTCCTTTCATCTCTCATCCACCTTCTTCGCTATTTTATTTTATAATTACTCCTTAATTTCATTCTCATACTAAATCCCTAGCGAGAATAATCTGAGCAAAAGAAAATCCAACCATGTTAGGTAATTTTTCTCTTTTACTATCTATAAATTTATTATTCTTTCCATTCTTAATTCTTCAATAACCTTTCAGTGCACTTCACCTTATCCGATATTGATCCAGAGATTCATCCTCGAAAAGAAGTAATTAGTGATTCGAGATTCAAACCTTTTTCCACACACTTCCTTTCCAAAAGAGTAATTAGTATCCTGCATAATTATCTTAGATAAATATACCTTGAATAGGATCCTGCAAGATAAATAATAAGAGTACTCCCAAGATCCCTAAATATGACTGTGATCCTGTGTGATGACATTATGATGCTATTAAGGATCCTGTAATATTAGACAAAAATTTGCCCACAATAGGTACCATGAGGATTTTGGCCATATAACTAAAAACTGCATAGCCCTCCGGAAATAGATAAGCCATCTGCTCAACAAAGAATACTTGAAGGATTTACATGGAAAAAAGAAGGATCACGGGAAGAATCATGATAGAATTCAGGATCCTGAAGTTCAGGATAATCACAGGATCCCTACCAGAGAAGGATCCTCACCTTCAGATGCCAAAGTAATCAATTTTATTTCTGGTGGCTCTGATATATGTGGAACTTCTTATTATGCAGCAAAGAGGCACACAAAGGAATCCAAGTCAGAAAAGCAACATAAGTCAACAAGGACTTCCATGAAAAATAGATGAGAAAGTTATAGCATTTGATGAGGATGATCTGGATGATGTTCAGGATCCTCACCATGATGAATTGGTCATCACTCTGTACGTTGCCAATCATTTTGTACGAAGGATCCTGATCGATGGGGGAAGCTCAGTTAACATCATTCGTTTGGAGACCTTGAAAAGGATGGGTATTCCTGTTTCAGAGATCACTTCCAGATCCACTGTGTTGGTAGGATTCAGTGGAGAAGCAAAAAATACAGTTGATGATATCAAGTTGTCGATTTATATTGAAGGGGTAAACTCTATTAAAACAATTTGTGTTATGGATTGTTTGTCAAGCTATAACATTATCCTAGGAAGACCCTGGTTGCATGATATGAAAGCGGTGCCATCGACATATCATCAATGCGTCAAGCTACCAACTCCGTGGGGGGTGGTCAAGATTAGCACTGATCAACAGGAAGCGAAGAATTGTTATACAACATCAATGAAGTCTACTGCCAAGCCTCCGTCAACATAGCAATTAAAGAATAAGGCATGGGATGTCCTAGATACGAGGGAACAAGACGTCAAAGAAATGCCGCTTGACTCGAAGGATCCTGAAGAAAAAGTGCTTATAGGCTCAGGGATCCTAGAGGATCTCGAACAGGATCTAATGAAATTCTTGAACCAGAGGAAATCAACTTTTGCCTGGAAGCCGAAAGATATGACAGGTATATCTAAAGATATTATAACTCATAAACTTGGAATTAATAGTAGTTTCAGACCGGTTCAACAAAAGAGAAGAAAAATTGGGCCAGAAAAGAATGCTATTATCCAGACGGATGTTGAGAGACTACTTGTTGCTGGCATGATAAGGGAAGTAAAGTTCCTGAGATGGTTGGCAAACGAGGTGGTGGTACAAAAGAAGAATGGAAAATGGAGAGTATGTGTGGATTATATGGAAAGACATTTCACATTGTTTAGTTATTGATCAGTGGGAAGAGTGAACGGTATCTCCGTCACGTATCTTATGACTTTGAAGTGACACATTAGACATTCGAACCTTGTCGTACAAACACATATATGTCGTAATACCTTTGCAATTACGCCGGCCGCCATAATTATTAGGGTATCCTTCCACATATGTACTTATTACCAAAATCTACATCACAATGTGCAACCTTGTTCCTATACGTTCATAACTACGAGTGGCAGGAAATATTAGTGAAATGATACTTTGACCAATATGGTACGGGTAGATGGCATTTACCATATCGCATTGTTAAGCCAATATAAGTCGCTCAGGTACGCAAGTGCGTCATCTTTATAGTGCACAAATAGAATAAGTGTGCGACAGAGTCGTGCGACGGTTTCTCGTGTGCCAACTTGTCATTGTGATCGCAATCGTGTTCATAGAGTTCCTCGTAGGAATAGTTTACATATGAAGAGATGTATCTCTAGACGCGTTGTGACAATAGTTATCGTATGCAAATGAATGTATGCATGTATGAATGTTCTAGCCAAGGTTATAGTCTAGGTCTTTAAGGTTTCCAGGTCACTTAAAGACTTCTAGTTCGCTATAACCAATGGCTCTGATACCAAGTCTGTCACACCCCGCCAAACGGTAATTACAATTATTGAGAGTAGTGTGCGGAAGCTTAGTGATGTGGCGGGGCTGCGAGCAGTATAACAACCAACAGATACATACATCCAGAGCATATGGTTATTTGCAGAACATAATGGTTTAAGATGCCAATAGTTAAGTAGTTTTACAAAAGATTACAACTTTAGAAAAGTTGTAACAATAGTAGTAGTGTTTGAAACAGTATTTTATAAAAATACATAACACAAAAGTAGATTTCATAAATATTACCACAAATGAATTGTAGTAATATGAAGGAAATCCGAGTGTCCCAAAAGTAGTGGCATCCTAACAAGTCCAGGGTTGTCCATCCTGATATGCATGCAGTTCTTACCTATGCTGCTGATTCCCTGAAAAACATAGAGTAAAACGTCAACAAAATTATTGAGTGAATTCGCAGGTTTGTATGTAATGTAGGAAACACAAGTTATTACAAATATGTATAACATTTCCCAAATAATAGTTTGTAGGAAACACAGGTTATTTAATAAAATAACATTTCCAAATCTTTGTAGTTGTTTGCTTTGTAGGAAACACATGTTATTCCTGTTAAGGAGTAACATTTCCTAAATAGTTAATAGTAGGAAACACGGGTTAATCTAACTAAAGATCAACATTTCTAAAATGGTTGTTCGTAGGAAAAATACTTCCTAAATAGTATAGTGGGAAAACTTAGACTGTGATCCCTCGTGAGGTGAGCTAAACCTGATGAGTTAAAGTAACTCGACCTAACCCTATAACCAAACCATGATAAGCAATAGTTGTTTGCCTAATAGGACATATAAGTATACGCTCCGCTCTTAGTTGGAGGGTCGTCACTGCGATAGTATATCCGTATACTCAGTGGCTAGAGTCACCTAGCTAATGGTTATAGTCTGTAGCCATAAGGACTTTTATGTACTACATCCTAAGCCTAGGTCCGTACTAGAATTCTTTGTCTAATTCCCAAAATAGTATGAAAACAACATTTCATAAGTAGTAGTTCAAATAATCGTATGAAATATCATTTCATAAATAGTTTAAGTAAATACATACAATATTTAAACCAGTATCGCATGCAGTAGTACAAACAATTGCTATGTTTTTCACCCCAGGTTTTAAAAACATTAAAACAGTGAAGAGGGGCTGTGAACTCACTGGTAGCGATAAGCGAGTGCTAATCAAAAGTAATAAGTCGTCGTCCAATAGCGTCCCTCAAAGTCCTAGACGCAATAAAGCATTAACATAAGTATTTCATTGTTTGTCAAATTATGTTAATAGTTCATTTGTTTTGAGCAAATTGTTGATTTCTTAATTTGTTCAAGTTGTTGGTGACGATATATGTTTGAAAAATAAATATTATTTCTCGAGTCGTATATCTTGTTACGTATATATATACATGTACATCGTTGTGTATATATATGTAAATATTGTTTCGTTTCCTATGTACATGTATATAATTGTCATATATATATATATATATATATATATATATATATATATATGTATATAAATATACTTGTCGTATATTTTAAATCGTACGCTTGATAAAACATGTTTTCAAATTGTATATAAAGATATATAATTACAATTGTCGTATGTATATATATATATATATATATATATATATATATATGTAATAATGTTTAGAACGATATGTTAATTCGTTTACTTTATACTTGTTGTATTTGTTCCCGTTTATGAAATAAACCAATGTCTTCGTTCCAAAATCGTCATGTCCAATATAAATATTTGTTCACAAAAGTTATCGTGCAAAACTTATATATATATATATATATATATATATATATATATATATAAAGTTGTTAAACTCGTTCCAAAAATTGTAGTAATAATATATTTTCATTTGAGTCGGGTATAGGTACATGAGTATTCATTCGGGTATGGGTAGGTAAAAATATGGCTTTAACTTATACATTATATTTAAGAATGTGATGTCGCTGAAAGTATGTCTACCATTTGTGAAATAATAGCATTGTAAATGGCGTGGAATGCAATCTTATTAGTAATTAGTTATATTTTGTTAAATAATTGTTTAGTGTCAAAACACTTAGGTTGTTATTAAGACTGTATCAACTGTATATTCCACATAGTATTGAAGACTTACATTGTGTTGTGATATTATGTGTAATAATGCCATGTGCACTACTCACATATAATTGAGTGTAATCGATGCAATAATTTGATATAAGTTCAGTTAGTGGTTCATACCCGGTCGGCTTAATTAACATAGCCGATCGGTTAATAATATATAGTTGAACGGTTCGCAAGATCAAGCCGGTCGGTTCACAATGTCAAGCCGTTAATTTATATTATTTTAACCGTACGACTCTTTTTCCCCTAGTCGTTTGGCTCTCTTTCTTGAGCCGATCCTCTACTTGTCTTATAGCCGATCGGCTCTAAAACATTAGCCGATCGGGTCATTGTTTCAATCGCTTGTTTCGATTCCATTCATCCCATTTCACTTGTACACATACGAATTTAACTTAGTTTTTGTCTCGTTTCTAAGGTTCAATCATCCACAACTACGACATATTTACATAATAACAAGTTCATATGTACTAACTTTGTATTCATGATTTAGTTTACTAAAAATTCATTTTAAATGTTTAAATTCTTCAATCCATCTAAATTACCAAGGTATATACATAAACTATGTTGTGTTTACAATATATATATATATATATATATATATATATATATATATATATAAATTTGTGCAAGAAATTAGAGGATAGGAAGTTTTCTCACAATGATTTTGAAGAAAACTCGATGTAAATAGGATGATGATGATGAGGGTGATGCTTGTGCTAGCCTTCTTGCTCCTTCCTTGTTATTTCATTTGCTAGATTACTAATAATGGAGATGGTGGATGATGAGATTGATGATGGTGTGGCTGTTATGTTTGAGCCGAGAAGGTGGTAGAGAATGGTAGAGAAATAAGTTGGTGAATTATTGAGTTGAAAATGTGGAGCATGTGTATGTGTTTGTGTCTTGTATTTGAGTAACCAAATAAAAATTTAAAGCATGAGGTGGGTATGGTTGATTGCTTAGGCCGGTTCACCAGGTCAAGCTCAAAGCATGGCTTGACAACTTTTTACCTCAAGATATTTTGAGTTAATAAATTAGGTACTTAACTCGTGTTCGTTTACCCTATTGTTATACGTTAAAACGTATTTTAATGATTTAGTTTGTTAACGTTATTTTGCGTTAGTATTTTTCGAAGTATTATCTCAAATACTTTATTTAGAGTTTACAAATTATAAAATTTGACTCATTTAGTTGTCGGGCTCGATTCGTGTATTTTTGACATGTATGTAACGTTTTTCATAAAATGTATAATTGATTAATTTTACTCGTTATGTTTTATAGTTTAGCATAATATTTTCGAGTAGATAACTTACTATAAAAATAGTGTCTAGTTATTTAGAAAGTTGTATCACCAACATTCTTGTAGTTGTCGGGTCACACCCGATTGTTTTTGTTCAATTATAAGTAATTACAAAGCAGTAATACATCGCGTATTAAAATAGTTGGGCACGCTAGACTTATCTCACATCATAGGTTTAGCTTAATTCTGAGCAGGGAATTAGCGTAAGAAATGCATGTATTTAGTGGTATGATAATACCTAAATTGGAGGAGTGTCACATTCTCCCCCCTTTAGCAAAATCTCGTCCCGAAATGTAAGGTGAGCCGTGAGTCTCGGTCACGTGTTCAAATAGGTGAGGATATTTCTTTCGCATTTCGTCTTCACATGTAGACTCTGGACCGCGTTTCGAGTTCCATCGAATCTTGACGAGTTTGATCTGACAAAATCAGAGTTTATGTGTTTTCCGATCAATTATTTCGATGAGTTCCTCCACAAACTTGAGTTTTGCATCAATGAAAACTTCGTCAGGAGGGATGATTAGTGTCTCGTCAAAAAGATACTTTTTGAGGTTACTAACGTGGAAGGTGTCGTGAATGCTACTAAGCTCTTGCGGTTGTTTGAGCTTGTAGGCGACAGGACCAATCCTAGCAAGGATTTCAAACGGTCCGATGTAACGTGAGTTAAGCTTTCCTCGCTTACCAAATCATGATATCCCCTTTCAGGGCGATACTTTGAGTAGGGCCTTGTCTCCTACTTGAAACTCAAGAGGTTTGCGGCGGTTATCAGCGTAACTCTTTTGTCTGTCTTGTGCCATTTTTAGTCGGTTTAGTACTTGAGTTATTTTATCAGTGGTTTCCTGGACAATCTCATCTCTATACAGCTGCCTGTCACCCAACTCTGCCCAACAGAGTGGTGATCAGCACTTGCATTCATACAACGCTTCAAATGGTGCTATCTGTATACTAGCGTGATAACTATTATTGTAAGAAAATTCTGCTAGAGGTAGGTGAGATTCCCAGTTACCCCCAAAGTCTATCACACATGCTCGCAACAAGTCCTCGAGCATTTGTATTGTTCGCTCACTTTGGCCGTCGGTTTGTGGATGGTAGGCAGTACTCATATCTAGTCGAGTATCAAGTGCCCGTCGGAGTGATTACCAAAAGTGAGATGTAAATCGGGTATCTCTATCAGAGATAATGGATAATGGAACGCTGTGTATGGAAACAATCTCTTTCAGATAGATTCTAGTCAGTTTTTCCATCTTATATGTTTTCCTTAATGGCTAAAAAGTGGGCTGATTTTGTCAGTTGATCAACAATCACCCATATGGTATTTGCTCCAGATGTCGTTTTGAGTAACTTTATGATGAAGTCTATAGTAATGTGTTCCCATTTCCATTGTGGCAATTCAGGTTGTTGCAAAAGTCCTAAAGGTTTTTGATATTCAACATTAACCTTCGTACAAGTCAGGCATTTGCTAACATATGTGGCAATGTCTCGTTTCATGCCAGGCCACCAGTAGAAACCTTCAAGTCGTGGTACATTTTGTCTGCACCAGGATGAATTGAATAGTTGGACTTATGAGCTTCGTCCAATACCAACTTGCGAAATTCATCCACACACAGAACCCAAATTCGGTTCATGAAGTACAACACTCCGTTGTCCTTTGCTTCGAGTTGTTTTTTCCATTCCCTTGAAGGATTGATCCTTCAGGCGCTCAGGAGTGAAGGCAATCTGTTGTGCGTCCCGAATTTGTGAAATGCAATTCGAGTGGATAGTCAACCCCAAAGCTCGAACTCTGCGGGGTTTGACTCTTTCCTTACGACTCAGGGCATCTGCTACTACATTAGCTTTCCTAGGGTGATATTTGATTTCACAGTCGTAGTCTTTTAATAGTTCAACCCAATGTCTTTGTCTCATATTGAGTTTCTTCTGGTCGAATATATGTTGGAGACTTTTGTGGTCAGTGAAGATTGTACACTTTGCACCGTATAGGTAGTGTCTCCAAATCTTAAGTGCAAAAACAACTGCTCCCAACTCCAAGTCATGTGTTGTATAGTTTTTCTCGTGCACCTTAAGTTGACGTGATGCATATGCAATGACTTTGTCATTTTGCATCAAAACGCAACCCAAATCCTGATGTGAAGCATCACAGTAGACAACAAAGTTTTCTACTCCTTCAGGTAATGATAGGATGGGTGCGGTACTCAGCTTCTGTTTCAGCAACTGAAAGCCGTTCTCTTGTTTCTTGCCCCAATCAAATTTCTTGTCTTTTTGAGTCAACGTAGTGAGGGGCTGGGCTATCTTTGAAAAGTTCGCGATGAATCGCCTGTAATAGCCAGCCAGACCAAGAAATTGCCGTATCTCGGATGGGGTTTTCGGGGCTTCCCAATTTTTAGTCGTCTCAATTTTGGATGGGTTCACGTGAATTCCTTTGTCATTTATCACATGACCAAGGAAATGAACCTCTCACATCCAAAATTCACACTTAGAGAATTTTGCATAAAGTTTCTCTTTCTGAAGTAGTTCGAGGATAAGTTTCAGATGTTGTTCGTGATCCTCCTTCGTTCATCAGTATACCAAGATGTCGTCAATAAACACAATGATGAACTTATTGAGATAGGGTTTGCATACTCTGTTCATGAGGTCCATGAACACTGCAGGTGCGTTTGACAATCTGAAAGGCATGACTAGGAACTCGTAATGTCCATAACGAGTCCTAAACGCAATTTTTGGTACATCCTCTTCTCGTACCTTCATTTGATGGTAACCAGATCGTAGGTCAATTTTCAAATAGTAGCTTGACCCTTGTAGTTGATCAAACAAATCATCGATGCATGGTAACGGGTATTGGTTCTTGATAGTTACCTTGTTCAGTTCTCGGTAATCGATGCACATCCGCATAGATCCATCCTTTTTCTTGACAAACAAAACCGGAGCTCCCCAAGGTAAAACGCTCGGCCGGATGAATCCTAAGTCTAGGAGCTCTTGTAACTATGTAGACAACTCCTGTATCTCCGATGGAGCTAGACGATAAGGTGCTCGAGCGATTGGCGCAGCTCCAGGCACCAGATCAATGTGAAACTCAAATTGTCACGGGGGTGGTAATCCTGGCAACTCCTCAGGAAACACTCCATGATAATCTCGTACAATAGGCACATCGTCTATACGTCGCTCCTCGGGTTTCCTTTCTACGTGTGCCAAGAACGCTTCGTATCCCTTGCGGAGATACTTCCTAGTTTTCAAGCAAGTAATCAACTTAGTGGCACTTTTCGGTTCTCTCCTTTTATCACTAATGTTTCTCCAGTTGGTAGCGGGATGCGTACCAACTTTATCGAAACATACAATCTCAGCGTGGTTCTTTGACAACCAATCCATACCGATCACGATGTCAAAACTTCCCAACTTAACCGGTAGCAAGTCTATTTTGAAGAGATGACCTTCTAATTCCAAGGTACATCCCGGTACTATTTCTCCTGATTCGATAAACTCACCATCGGCTAGTTCTATAGTATATTTGTTATCTAACTTACGTGATTCAAGTTCTAATAGTGGTCTAAACTCAGTAGACACAAAGCTTAAATCGGCACCCGAATCAATTAACACAGAGGCATAGTGGTTGTTTACGAGAAATGTACCAGTGACGGTGTTAGGGTCCTGGCGTGCCTCCTGTGCTCCGATCACGAATGCTCTTCCTCGAGCCGGTTGGTTGTTGTTGTTGGCTCGGTCATTGTTGTTACCATGGTTGTTGTTTTTGTTTCGGTTGTTGTTGCTGTTGTTGAGATTGTTGGGGTTCTGGTTGTTATTGTTGTTACGATTGTTGAGTTTGGGACACTAGTTCCGATAGTGTCTCGTGTCACCACACTCAAAACATCCTGTGTTCTGTCTTTTCTTGTTGGCTCTAGCAGGAGGGTTACCTCTACATTGTTGGGTCGGATGACCCCATCATTTGTAGTTGCCACAATAGACACAATTACCCTCATGGTGCCTCTCACACTTGTCACACTTGGGCTTGCTTCCCAAGTATGGTTTCGACTCATTAGTGGTGGCAGCGTACGCTTTTGGGTTTCCAGAATTTTTCTTGTTTGATTGAACTTGACGGTCATTCCATTTCTGTTTTCCTTTTCCAGAGTTTCCAGCATCAGTACTGTTCGGTTCACCTTTTCCCGACACAACTTTCTTTGTGAGTGTCTCCATCCTGACTGCCTCATCGGTCAAACTTTGAGCTAGAGTAACAGCGCTCCTTAATGAGTCCGGTTTAGAAGATGTAACCAAACTCCTGATTTGCGGTGCCAACCCATATACATACCGCTCAATGCGCTTGTACTCTGGTGTCACCATGTGTGGCACTAAACATGCTAGTTCCTGAAACTTGATTGTATAACCAGTGACATCGGCACCAGTCATGGTGATGTTCCACAACTTAGTCTCAATCTTCTGCAATTCACTACAGGGACAGAACTCTTCCAGCATCATGTTTTTCAGTACTCCTCATGACATGGAATGGGTAGTTTCTCGTCCAAGGGATTGAAGTTGACTGTTCCACCATGTTAGCGCCTTGTCAGCCAAGGTGCAGGTGGCATACTTCACCATACATTCTGGTAAACAATCACTGATATCCAACACCGATTCCATCTTTTCTATCCAGTGGATGATACCAATAGCACCTTTTGTGCCGTGGAAAGTAGTTGACTTACAGGACAGAAATGTCTTGTATGAACACTCTCGGCGGGTATTCACAGGTGTCTCACCGTTAGGAGGGGTCGTTCCGTTGTCGTTTATTACATGATCACGGTAGCGGCTAGCCTCATACTGAGCAATACCTTCAGCTATCCATCTCGCAATCATTTGCTCAGTAGTTTCCTCAGGGTTGGGTGGTGTGGTGTTTCATCGATTATTCCTAGTAGTTCGTTGCTTGGGTGGCATGATTCCGTTTTGCGATAAATAAAATGCAGAAGTCATCACCAAGGTAAAGAATGTGAAGAAAGACATTTCACATTGTTTAGTTATTGATCAGTGGGAAGAGTGAACGGTATCTTCGTCACGTATCTTATGACTTTGAAGTGACACATTAGACATTCGAACCTTGTCGTATAAACACATATATGTCGTAATACCTTTGCAATTACGTCGGCCGCCATAATTATTAGGGTATCCTTTCACATATGTACTTATTACCAAAATCTACATCACAATGTGCAACCTTGATCCTATACGTTCACATCTACGAGTGGCAGGAAATATTAGTGAAATGATACTTTGACCAATATGGTACGGGTAGATGGCATTTACCATATCGCATTGTTAAGCCAATATAAGTGGCTCAGGTACGCAAGTGCGTCATCTTTATAGTGCACAAATAGAATAAGTGTGCGACAAAGTCGTGCGATGGTTTCTCGTGTGCCAACGTGTCATTGTGATCGCAATCGTGTTCATAGAGTTCCTCGTAGGAATAGTTTACGTATGAAGAGATGTATCTCTAGACGCGTTGTGACAATAGTTATCGTATGCAAATGAATGTATGCATGTATGAATGTTCTAGCCAAGGTTATAGTCTAGGTCTTTAAGGTTTTCAGGTCACTTAAAGACTTCTAGTTCGCTATAACCAATGGCTCTGATACCAAGTCTGTCACACCCCGCCAAACGGTAATTACAATTATTGAGAGTAGTGTGCGGAAGCTTAGTGATGTGGCGGGGCTGCGAGCAGTATAACAACCAACAGATACATACATCCAGAGCATATGGTTATTCGCAGAACATAATGGTTTAAGATGCCAATAATTAAGTAGTTTTACAAAAGATTACAACTTTAGAAAAGTTGTAACAATAGTAGTAGTGTTTGAAACAGTATTTTATAAAAATACATAACACAAAAGTAGATTTCATAAATATAACCACAAATGAATTATAGTAATATGAAGGAAGTCCGAGTGTCCCAAAAGTAGTGGCATCCTAGCAAGTCCAGGGTTGTCCATCCTGATATGCATGCAGTTCTTACCTATGCTGCTAATTCCCTGAAAAACATAGAGTAAAACGTCAACAAAATTATTGAGTGAATTCACAGGTTTATATGTAATGTAGGAAACACAAGTTATTACAAATATGTATAACAGTTTGTAGGAAACACAGGTTAATTAATAAAATAACATTTCCAAATCTTTGTAGTTGTTTGCTTTGTAGGAAACACAGGTTATTCCTGTTAAGGAGTAACATTTCCTAAATAGTTAATAGTAGGAAACACACACACACACACACACACACACACACATATATATATATATATATATATAAATTTATGCAAGAAATTAGAGGATAGGAAGTTTTCTCACAATGATTTTGAAGAAAACTCGATGTAAATAGGATGATGATGATGAGGGTGATGCTTGTGCTAGCCTTCTTGCTCCTTCCTTGTTATTTCATTTGCTAGATTACTAATAATGGAGATGGTGGATGATGAGATTGATGATGGTGTGGCTGTTGTGTTTGAGCCGAGAAGGTGGTAGAGAATGGTAGAGAAATAAGTTGGTGAATTATTGAGTTGAAAATGTGGAGCATATGTATGTGTTTGTGTCTTGTATTTGAGTAACCAAATAAAAATTTAAAGCATGAGGTGGGTATGGTTGATTGCTTAGGCCGGTTCACCAAGTCAAGCTCAAAGCATGGCTTGACAACTTTTTACCTCAAGATATTTTGAGTTAATAAATTAGGTACTTAACTCGTGTTCGTTTACCCTATTGTTATACGTTAAAACGTATTTTAATGATTTAGTTTGTTAACGTTATTTCGCGTTAGTATTTTTTGAAGTATTATCTCAAATACTTTATTTAGAGTTTACAAATTATAAAATTTGACTCATTTAGTTGCCGGGCTCGATTCGTGTATTTTTGACGTGTATGTTACGTTTTTCATAAAATGTATAATTGTTTAATTTTACTCGTTATGTTTTATAGTTTAGCATAATATTTTCGAGTAGATAACTTACTATAAAAATAATGTCTAGTTATTTACAAAGTTGTATCACCAACGTTCGTGTAGTTGTCGGGTCACACCCGATTGTTTTTGTGTAATTATAAGTAATTACAAAACAGTAATACATCGCGTATTAAAATAGTTAGGCACACTAGACTTATCTCACATCATAGGTTTAGTTTAATTCTGAGCAGGGAATTAGCGTAAGAAATGCATGTATTTAGTGGTATAATAATACCTAAATTGGAGGAGTGTCACACAAAGGCTAGTCAATATGATGTCCAAAGACCAATTGGGAAGCACAATGGAAGTATACATCGATGATATGGTGGTAAAGTCAAGGAAAACTGAGGATCATTTTCAGGATCATAAGGTGGCCTTTGACATTCTGGATCAATACAATATGAAGCTTAATCCTGCAAAATGTCACTTTGGAGTGGGGGCATGAAAATTCTTGAGGTATATGGTGACCAAGAGAGGAATAGAAGCTAGCTCAGAGCAGATTAAAGCTATTCTGAATCTAAATTCTCCATCAAGTCCTAAGGATATACAAAGGTTGATAGGAAGGATAACAACTTTGAATCGTTTATTTCAAGATCCTCAGACAGATGCAAGGAGTTCTATGATATGCTAAAGAAGAATAAAAAGTTTGAATGGGGAAAAAATATGAGGCTGCATTCTAAGAGATGAAGAATTATCTATCATCAGCTCCTTTATTAATGAAGACAAAGGACGGTGAACCACTATTCCTCTATCTGTCAGTATCCTGAAATGGTGTAAGTGTAGTATTAGTGAAGGATCATGAAGGGCAACAACATCTGGTTTACTATGTAAGTAAAAGCCTATTAAATGCTGAAACCAAGTATTCTCATCTACTAAACTTAGGCATTATTTCGAGACACACCCTATTCATGTTAGAACTAATTATCTAATTAAGAATCTTTTAAGAAAACCAGAAATGCCAGGACGCCTAGCTAAATGGTCTGTTAAATTAAGTGCATATAACTTGATTTATGAACCTAGGAATGCAATTAAACCCCAAGATTTACGGATTTTATAGTTGATTTTACTAGTGATCTTCAAAATGAAGTAGATTTAGAGGTACAAGAACTAAATCAAATAAGTGAAAAATGGACATTATATACCGATAGTGCTTCTAATATTAGAGGAACTGAATTAGGAATTGTATTAAAATCACTTCAAGTTGATATTATGCCTCAAGCTATAAGATGTGAATTTCAGGCTACAAATAATGAGGCAGAATATGAAGCATTAATTGTGGGATTAGAATTGGCTAAGGATATTGGTATAAAGTAATTAAATGTATATGTTGATTCATTGTTAATTGCTAATCATTATAATGGAACATATACTGTAAAAGTAGATAGATTAGCTTTGTATTTGGAGATTGTTAAGGATCTTGCAGGTAGCTTCGAGATCTTCGACATTCAACAGGTGCCACGTGAGGATAATACTGAGGCGGATGCTCTGGCTAAATTGAGATCAAGTCTAAGAATCCTACCAGATGTTAAGATACCTATTATACACATTGCAGCGCCTGCCATTGCTGAAAGAGATAATGATAAGGAACAAGTATGTGAAGTGAATGATCCTCAGTCTGGAGATAATTCGAATGCATCAGGTTCTGGGGGAAAGTCAGGATCATGGATTCATCCAATCGTGGAATATATACAACACGATGTGATCCCTAAGGATGAAAACAACCCTAAAGCCTTCAGATTAAAGGTATCCCGTTTTACTATTAAAATTGGTATATTGTATAGAAAATCACTTGCAGGACCATTATTGCGATGCCTTGAGGATCCTGAAGCAGAAGCAGTACTTAAGGATATACATGAAGGGGACTCCGAAAATCATTCTGGGGGCATAGCATTATTTTCAAAAACATTAAGAACAGGATACTTTTGCCCTACTATGAAAAAGGATTCCATGGATTTTGTACGCAAATGTGATGCTTGTCAAAGGCATGGGAACATCCATCATCAACCAACAGAACTGATGCATCCGATTATCTCACCGTGGCCATTTATGAAATGGGGAATGGATATCGTGGGAAAATTACCAACTGCTCCTGGTGGAAAGGTGTTTATGTTAGCAATGATAGATTATTTTTCCAAGTGGATAGAAGTTGAGGCATTTGTTCAAGTAAAGGAAAAGGATGTGATATCATTTATCAAGAGAAATATCCTCACTAGATTTGGGATCCCAGCGGAAATAGTATGTGATAATGGATCTCATTTTATTGGAAGAAGAACAACTAAGTTTTGTGAAAGTTGGGGAATCAAGATGATAACTTCAACACCAGTTCATCCTCAAGCTAATGGTCAGGAAGAATCCAGCAACACGATCATAATCAACAACCTTAAGAAGAGGCTGGATGCTAAGAAAGGAAGATGGGCCGAAGAATTACCTTTTGTGCTATGGGCTGAAAGGACCACTGAAAAGGAGGCAACCAAGCAAACTCCTTTCGCTTTGTGTTTGGATCCGAAGCTATAATCCTAACAGAAATGGTAATCCCAACTGCGAGATCCCAGATGCAGACTTTGGAAGCAAACAAAGAAGCATTAATTCAGGATCTAGACACTGTGGATGAGATAAAGGGATCGTGCTGAATTCAGGATTGCAGCATACCAACAGAGGATTTCAAGATCCTATAACAAAAATGTTAGGATAAGAAGGTTTCGAGTAGGAGATTTGGTACTAAGGAAAGTATTTCAAATTACTAGAAATCCTGCGGAAGGAAAGCTAGCACCAAAATGAGAAGGTCCATATTTGATATATTCGGATGCTAGAAATGGGGCATATTAGTTGGCCAATATGGAAGGAGAACTACTTCCAAGATCCTGGAATGCCATTCATTTGAAATTCTATCATGTGTAAGTTGAATGTTTATATTCAACGTAAAAAGGTACCCCTACGATCCTTAACTTTTCACTAATTTTAATACTTTTTACTATATAGGTATGTGTACTATGTATTATAATTATATATCAATATATGCATGGAAATTTTTTACATTTATTATTCTCATTGAATACTATACTGACTTAAGCATCGCAGGGGTGTTAGGCAAACTAACACCCACTTTTACCCAAGATCTTGTATTTGTTGTAGATTATGCACATAAGGATCATGGATTGAAGATTAGAGGTTTGGCCACCTCTCCTCCGTTAAGGATCCCAACGATTCTCTAAGGTTTAGAGGTTTCCATACGGATAAACACCTCTCTTCGAATAGGGTTTTGACACCTCGCCGGGTGCGCACAATGTTTGATTATAGAATCAGGGTTATGGCACCAGTGATGCCTCTGGTACCCGACAATTTCATGACCATTGATCTATAGAACATGCGCTTCCGAATGTCGACACTGATGTGCACCAGACGTGTCGATCTAAGGTTTGTGTCATTTTCACGTCACTCTAAGGTTAGTAATGTATTCACATTACCAATTGGTTAGGCATTTTCATGTCTCAAATGGCTTAGCCCGAGAATCAAACGGTTTGTAATGTGTTCACATTACCTAATGGTTTGGCATTTACATGTCACTGTTATAGTTTTCTTAAACTATCTAATGGTTGTAATGTTTTCACATTATCAAAGTTTTCATTAGTTAAGTCTAGTAAATCATTTTGATAATCACAATAAGTCAGGATCATGGATTCAACCAATCATGGAATATATACAACACGATGTGATCCCTAAGGATGAAAACAACCCTAAAGCCTTTAGATTAAAGGTATCCCGTTTTACTATTACAAATGGTATATTGTATAGAATATCACTTGCAGGACCATTATTGCGATGCCTTGAGGATCCTGAAGCACAAGCAGTACTTAAGGATATACATGAAGGGGACTGCGGATATCATTCTGGGGGCATAGCATTATTTTCAAAAACCTTAAGGACAGGATACTTTTGCCCTACTATGAAGAAGGATTCCATGGATTTTGCACGCAAATGTGACACTTGTCAAAGGCATGGGAACATCCATCATCAACCAGCAGAACTGATGCATCCGATTATCTCACCATGACCATTTATGAAATGGGGAATGGATATCGTGGGAAAATTACCAACTGCTCCTTGTGGAAAGGTGTTTATGTTAGCAATGACAGATTATTTTTACAAGTGGATAGAAGCCGAAGCATTTGTCCAAGTAAAGGAAAAGGATGTGATATCATTCATCAAGAGAAATATCCTCACTAGATTTGGGATCCCAACGAAAATAGTATATGATAATGGATCTCATTTTATTGGAAGAAGAACAACTAAGTTTTGTGAAAGTTGGGGAATCAAGATGATAACTTAAACACCAGTTCATCCTCAAGCTAATGGTCAGGCAGAATCCAACAACAAGATCATAATCAACAACCTTAAGAAGAGGCTGGATAATAAGAAAGGAAGATGGGCTGAAGAATTACCTTTTGTGCTATGGGCTGATAGGACCACTGAAAAGGAGGCGACCAAGCAAACTCATTTCTCTTTGGTGTTTGGATCTGAAGTTGTAATCCCAACAGAAATGGTAATTCCAACGGCGAGATCCCAGATGCAGACTTTGGAAGAAAACAAGGAAGCATTAATTCATGATCTAGACACTGTGGATGAGATAAGGGATTATGCTAAATTCAGTATTGTAGCATACCAACAGAGGATTTCAAGATCCTATAACAAAAATGTTAGGATAAGAAGATTTCGAGTAGGAGATTTGGTACTAAGGAAAGTTTTTCAAAATACTAGAAATCTTGCGGAAGGAAAGCTAGCACCAAGATGGGAAGGTCCATATTTGATAGATTCGGATGCTGGAAAGGGGGCATATTGGTTGGCCAATATGGAAGGAGAACTACTTCCAAGATCCTAAAATGCCATTCATTTGAAACTCTATCATGTGTAAGTTGAATGTTTCTATTCAACGTAAAAAGGTACTCCTATGATCCTTAACTTTTCATTAATTTTAATACTGTTTACTATATAGGTATGTGTGTATTATAATTATATATCAATATATGCATGGAAATATTTTACATTTATTGTTCTCATTGAATACTATACTGACTTAAGCATCAGAGGGGTGTTATGTAAACTAACACCCACCTTTACCTAAGATCTTGTATTTGTAGTAGATTATGCACATAAGGATCATGGATTGAAGATAAGAGGTTTGGCCACCTCTCCTCCGTTAAGGATCCCAATGATTCTCTAAGGTTTAGAGGTTTCCATAAGGATAAACACCTCTCTACGAATAGGGTTTTGACACCTCGTCGGGTGCGCATAATGTTTGATTATAGAATCAGGGTTATGGGACCGGTGATGCCTCTAGTACCCGACAATTTCATGACCATTGATCTATAGATCAAGTGCTTTCGAATGTTGACACTGATGTGCACTAGACATGTCGATCTAAGGTTTGTGTCATTTTCACGTCACTCTAAGGTTTGTAATGTATTCACATTACCAATTGGTTAGTCTTTTTCATGTCTCAATTGGCTTAGCCCAAGAATCAAACAATTTGTAATGTGTTCACATTACCAAATGGTTTGGCATTTACATGTCACTGTTATAGTTTTCTTAAACTATCTAATGGTTGTAATGTTTTCACATTATCAAAGTTTTCATTAGTCAAGTCTAGTAAATAAATTTATTAGCACTAATGTTTTTGTGATTATCAAAATTATTTTGATCTAAGGATCATAATAACTTTTTAAGATCACAACATTTTTCAAAAAAAAAAGTTATTTTCACAATTTCTTGACAAATTATCAATATTATCATTTTACTGAGAAATATTCATTGGGATTCATCAATATCTACTAAATATTTTAGGATCCTGAAATCTTAGGATCCTAACTCAAGATTATCTTAGATCCGATTTAGGATCCTGAAAGCCTATAATGCTGAATGGATGTTGAGAGAATCTTCTCATTATCCTGGATGCATCCTGAGGGAATCTCCTCAGGATCCTGTTTCTATGTAATTATCAAGCAAATATACGTACTGAGGGAATCTCCTCGGTATTTTGAAGGCAGAAGATATAGATAATATCCTAATATCATTCACAGCAAAAAAGTCTGAGGATTATTAAAATCCTAAGACTGAGTTCAAAAGTGCAGGAAATTCAAATTGTCTTGTAGCCAACATAAACCACATTCATACACAACCATGGTTGACCATGCCAGGCCAACCTCACCCCAAATAATTGTTTGTTACAATCACAACCCTTGGAATCTAAAAACATAAAAGCAAAACCAGGCTCCGGCTAGTCATATGCCTTCCTTACCCGGGGTTGAATCTTCAACTCTAGTAGGGTCCTCTAGAATTTCTGATGTTGGTACTGGATTGTTCATCTCGGTATCTTCGATGTCAATTGTGACCTTCTGTGTTGACGCATTAGGAGTCTTCTTGGCTAGTGTTTTGGTTCCTTTGCCATTGGCTTTATCAAGGAAAGCTCCAACCTCTGGGTCTTCACCCTTCAATATTGCCAATTTATCTTGACAGGCTTGGATATTCCAGAATGATGTGTCAAGACCCTTAGCACTAGTTTCAGTCACCATAAGGATCCTGGCTTTAAGCACTGCAGTAGTTGCATCTTTCTTGATATCAGTGACCAGAATCTCTCGCTCTTCACTAATTCTCTTCAGAGCTTTGACATCTTTTTGAGCAGCATAAGCCTTAATACCCTCAATTTCTCTCTTTAAATGTGCAATCTCCAGAGTAAAAGATTCTGCAACAATGGCAGCTGTCTTCTTTGTGCTCTCAACCATTTCCACTTTCTCCTTATAACATTTGGCAGCTTGTTTCATAGCCTAAAAAAGACAAATACAATTGAATACATAAGGTTGAAATCTAGGTGAAAAGTTGAACAAGGATGACAAGGTATACCTCGTCAAAATCAAATGTGGGCTCATCAGGATCCTCAATAATGTTGGTTTTCCTCTTCTTGGTAATTGACCTGGAACGGAGGTTAAGGACTCTAGCTTTGCTGGGTTCAACAACTGATTTTTCCTCCTTGATCGGCACATCTTCATCATCAATGTCCGACAAGGAAAAGAAGGATGATGTTTTAAGAATACGATCATATTAAGAATACGGAATTAGGAAGGAAATTTTTTTTAGAATGTGAAATTTACCTGGTGTAGTTGGAGTTGCTTTTGTGACTTCATGACTTCCGGTGAAGAGGGGTATGAAAACCACCTGTCACTTTCAGGGATTTGCAGAAAATTCCTTATCAATTCCTCAGAGTGAGGAAGAGGGGGAGCTAAGTTCTCAAAGATAGCTGCAAAAGAAACGAGAAAAATCAGAAAAGTGGGTGCATATAAAGGTACATTCATGTAATAGTTTTTACCCTACCCTTAGTGAGCCAAACAGTTAGAATCAGTTCCCCGTCAGGAAGAGATTTTTGATCGACAAAGAAAAATTTCTCTCTCCATTTGGGATCATTCTGAGTAGCGCAAAGAACGAGAAGTTTACGCTTAGGTTTGATTTTGAAGAGAAAATAATTGGAACCGTGGGAGCTAAGATGATAAGTTCAGGCTACTTCAAGAATTCCAAGATGTGTATGATGGGAGTCATTGACGGATTGGATAACAAAAAGTGTACGCCAAATCATGGGCATTGTTTGTGAGTAACAAAGCCCTGTCATATTGAAAAAATCCATGAAAACATCTGGAAAAGGGTATTTAAGCCCTAGGGAAAAAGGGAATTCAGGAAAGCATATCCATCGGTATGATCGATGATCGGCGTGGATATTAGGATCATAAGCTCGGAAAATAGTGTTTTCAGGAAAAGCACTTTTGAGTTTTTGCATATCGGAATTGAATAATGAAGAAGGAATGGGGTCGGAAATCATTTTTTGGTTGATAAATTCGGGAAGGTCTGACTCGTTTCTAGTTACAGGGTTCATTTTTGATTCAAAAATAGCTAGATAATGAAGAAAACAAAAAAGAGAAAGAAGCACTACCTGAGAATGAGTCGAGAAGAAGATGGAGTAGAGATTGAATAGGATATGACGTGCGTCAGAATCGCTATAAGTATTCAGGCACATTAATCGATGTAACTACCTAACATGATTTAACCGGTTATCCTGGGAAGTTACAACGTTCAAGGATCCTGAAGAACGTTATAACTTCGGGGGCAATTATTGTGGGTAGATTTTTATCTAACATTGCAGGATCCTTATTAGCATCATAATCTCGTCATACAGGTATGAAAAGCATTTACATTTTATATTCATATAGCATGATAATAATAGCTTATAAATCTGCTTTCAGGATCATAGTTATAGTTAAGGATCATGGAAATATCTTTATTATTAATCTTGCAGGATCCTATTCAGGATATATTTGTTTAACATAGTTATGCAGGATAAAGGATAAGCGAGATAATTAATTAAGGATCATATGTTTATTCTGGAATGTGCATAGCTCAAGATCCTGGACCTACACTAATTCAAGATCATGCGCTGTATAACTTGTTTGTTTTTCTTAAGTATTGACCAGGTCAAGGATGGAACGCGTCAATGAGATATGCTCCGGATTGCATTGCAAGGCCTTGATATGATTCATCAAAGATGAAGTACATTGCACGTGTTAAACAAAGTCAAAGGGAATGTTGGAAGTCTTCACCTTTCATCGGAGGATCCCGAGATTCTCGGAATAGTTGTTATACACTTTTAGTATATAATTGAGGCATGGGTGATCGATTAGGTTAACAAATACTCACTATTTTCACCTGCAAAAACACATAAACACTATGTTCTAGCTCTCCTTCATATTTATGTTCATTAACACTTAGTTAGATTCACACACATAATCACTTAGCCGATCATCCTTGCGCTCTTAGTTTGTAATTTGTTATTTTCATTCTAATAAGATTAACAAAGGCAAGGATCATTTGATCCTTCCCGAGGTTTTGTGTCGGTGATCAACCTTGATCAAGGGCTTTCCTCGTATATCATTGTGTCGATATTACTTATATTTTGTTTGATTCACATTATTCACTTGTAAATTGCATTATCTTCAACCTGTTTTTGAGTTATTTCATAAAACATTCATTCAACAAGGAGCGACGTATTGAAAGCATAGTTTTCATTCAAAATATTTGTTTACTAATATAGATAATTGTGTTTCTACGTAATTATCTTGAAAGTAATTTCAAGCACTATACCTCACTTTTCTAAATTTGATCACTTAATTGCTTATTGTAATTTTTGACCAAAACAATTTGGTGCTCACCGTGGGGCAAGTGGTGCTTTATTTTTATGAAAACGCTTTCAAAAAGTATCGAAAAATAAATGACACGAACATTTTATACAATATGATATGATAACAAATTTAGTATATTTATACGAGTACATTTATACGAAACGAACAAAATTATATTTTTGGAATATAATTTCGATCGGACACCAACGGACCATACACTCTTATAAACTTCAAAAATAAATACAAACTGAATACCTTGGGCATAATTAAATCAAATGAACACTTATAGATGGTTTATTTAAATGCCCACTTACAAATCTACAATCTCGCGTGTTTAGGACACTAGGAGATTACGACTCGGATATAAGCTCGCTTTTGAACCGCTAACTCCTCAGGTGAGTTCATGGCCCCACTCTTTCAAACGTTTTACTGTTTTCAGGGTGGAAATGCATACTCAACGTTTTTTTAAACTATTGTTTATTAAAAACTACTATTTTAACACGATAATTGCTTATCACCACTCATGCTAGGATTACAACTTGGAAATACTTTGGTATGCTACTTTACCCTAGCTTGCTAATACGTGTACACTTTTACATGTACAACTTACATGTTGTGGTGGTATTACTAAATGATTGATTGTTACAGGCTACGTAAATGTTGTGTATACGTGATGGTTCTCAAATGTGTTGTTCTTTTATGTGTAGCTTACCTATGTGTAACTTAATTATATGTACCCAATATGTGTTAGTTAATTTCCTTGTGGGTTTATAAATACAACTACATGCAGGTATATATACACTTAATAAGATTTACGACACGAGAAATATTACTTATGTTTCAACATATTATCACCAACGACTTGTACAAAAATTAAGAAATTAATAATTTCTTCAAAACAATCAAACTATTGATATAAATTGACAAACAATGTACTTATGATAATACACCTATTGCATATAGGTTGACTATCTTTGGGCATCGCTACTACTACTCGCTAGCTTTCACATCTGCGCATCTACTGTGAGTTCACAGCCCCTTTTCACTGTTTTAATGCTTTTAAAACTTGGGGTGAAAAACATAGCAATTTCTTTTCTACTGCATGCAATAACTGATTTAAATACTGTATGTATTTACTCAAACTGTTTATGAAATGATGTTTCACACGATTATTTGAACTACTATTTATGAAATTTTGTTTTCATACTATTTTTACGGGAACTAGACAACGAATCCTAGTACGGACCTAGGCTTACGATGTAGTGCATAAAAGTCCTTATGGCTACAGACTATAACCATTAGCTAAGTGACTCTAGCCACTGAGTATACGGATAGTACTATCGCCGTGACGACCCTCCCACAGTTTTGGAGAGTATACTTACAGGTCCTATTTGGCAAACAACTACTGCTGGTCGTGGTTTGGTTATAGGGTTAGGTCGCGTTACTTTAACTCGTCAGGTTTAGCTCACCTTTCGAGGGATCACCGTCTAAGTCTTCCCACAAAACTATTATTTAGGAAGTGTTTCCTACGTACAACTATTAGGAAATGTTAATCCTTAACTGAATTAACATGTGTTTCCTACAACTACTATTTTGAGAAATGTTATTCATACTTGAAATAACTCGTATTTACTACACAGCAGACAACTACTATTATTTTGGAAAATGTTATTTTTAATTAAATAACCTGTGTTTCCTACAAACTATTAATTTAGGAAATGTTTCTCTTAATTGACAAACTTGTGTTTCCTACACTACAACTATTTGATGCTGTATTAACAACTACACTACATACAAACCTGTGAATTCACTCAACAATTTTGTTGACAATTTCTCTATGTTTTTCAGGGAATTAGCAGCGTAAGTAAGAAACTGCATGCATATCAGGATGGACTACCCTGGACTTGTTAGGATGCAACTACTTTTGGGACAACGGGATTTCCTTCATATAACCGCAATTCATTGTGGTCATATCTATGAAATCTACTTTTGTGTTATGTATTTTTATAAAATACTGTTTTAACACTACTACTAGTTGTAACCTTTTGTAAAACTTTAACTAATGGCATCTTAATACATTATGTTCTGCGATAACCATATGCTCTGGATGTGTGTATTTGTTGTTTGTATTACTGCTCACAGCCCTGCCACGTCACTAAGCTTCCGCACACTACTCACACAAATTGTAATTACCGTTTGGCGGGGTGTGACAGACTTGGTATCAGAGCCATTGGTTATAACGAACTAGAAGTCTTTAAGTGACTGAAAACCTTAGAGACCTAGACTATAGCCTTGGCTAGAAACATTTATGCATTCACACATACATACTTTGCATACATCTAACATACGATAGACACGTCACCCACAACTTCTTTTATCTCAGCATGTCGAGGCAAAATCCGATCTACTTGTATGCTTCCGATGAGGAGCCGACGAGGATTCCTACCATAGCGACGCTAGCACCGGAGTTGTGAGTCCACCAGTTCACCCGAGAGCTCTATCTGATGACACCGGTGATGCCTACATCACCCCACCACCGACTGCACCTGTGGTCCCACCTAAAACTGCTTCCACTGATCCTACCACTCGTATGCTAGGGTCTACCTTTATGGTGACACGCCATATGACTGCTGGACCTTCTAGAGGACCGGTACCTAGGAGGACACCCCGGATGTGTGTCCGAGATTTCCCTAGAGGACCACTTGCGCCTCGTGACAAGGCGCCGATGGCAGAGGAGAGAGAGATACATTGTGATGAGCCACCACAGAGGGTACCTAGGTTTGCTCACCTGGAGTGGATGACCATATACTTTATAAACATAATGTTATATAAAATACTGTTTTAACACTACTACTACTATTACTATTACAACTTTTTAAATTGTAACCTTTTGTAAAACTTTAACTAATGACATCTTAATACATATGTTCAGCGATAACCATATGCTCTGGATGTATGTATTTGTTGTTTGTAATACTGCTCACATCCCCACCACATCCCTAAGCTTTCGCACACTACTCACACTAATTGTAATTACCGTTTGGCGGGGTGTGACATAGACCGTTTGCTCTATCTTCAATTCGTTATAAATTGTGCAAATGAAAAATAGTGAACTTATTCATTTATAACAATAGTGGAAGTCTTTATCATAATATACTTATGTTAAATATATTTTTATAAAAAGTTGAAGATATTGTGCCATAAAACGTTTTAATTCATTATATAGATTATTAACTTTATATGATGCATACTAGATCTCAAACTCGTGTATACACACGAGTGTTGATTGTTTAATTAAAATAAAGGTTCTAATTCTAATTTTAGTTTAATTAAAATAGAGGGACTTAATTAATTAATTAAATTTGATTTAAGATAATGATGATACGGGTGTTGATTGTTTAATTACATTAAATGTTTTAATTTTAATTTAACTAAAATAGATGAACTAAATAGTGGTTAGAATAATCTTAGCTACAATTGATCAACTAAATTGTGGTTAGAATAATCCTAGCTACAACGTATGATAAAATCCTACATGTCACGAGTAGGAGCTATAATTATATTCAAATGCTAACTAATAACATAACACCATTTTATGAATATTTTATTATATATTGAATTATTAGTTTGAAAATATATTATTTTTATTATGATTATTGTTTCGTTATGTATTAAACTTTATACTTTCCACTGTTGTATGAGTACAACTTTAAAAAAATTTTATGTATTGAACTTAAATGGGAGCTACTTTCATCCAATTTTTTTTTATTTTTTATTTTCAACATGAGCACCGGCTCAAATAGGAAAGTTTATTTTTCTTACTTTACCCAAAAAGGAAATAATGCATGCATACAATAGGCATTTTGGGACATACTATACTAAATATAGGGATCATTTCCTTTGAAGTTTGGACAATGTTCTGGACAATATTAAAGGGATTTTCTTTTCATACCATCAAAATCTAGAAAAAGTACAGAAAGGTACAGAATGTTAAGAAAAGTGATGAAAAAGTACAGTTTCATTGTGTTTTTAAAATAAAAAAATAAAAAGAAGTGGTATATATATTAGATCATGCATGCATGCATACATAGTATTTTGAAAAGAATTCTAGATGAGGAATTTGTGATGTGATGGATAGTGTTCTGGACACTAGACAGTATTCTAGAGTCAAGTACAAACTGTACAGTAATCCACTCACCATACCACTTTTTACTGGCATAAGCTTTTCATACCATTTAAATTTCTCACTATACCATTTTTTAATTAAAAAAGTACAGAAAAGTACAGAATTTAAGAAAGAGTGAAGAAAAAGTGATGGAAAAAGTATAGTAATGATTGTGTTTTAAAATAAAAAATAAAAAGAAGTGACATATATATTAGATCATGCATGCATGCATACATAATGTTTTGAAAAGAATTCTAGTTAAGGAATTCGTGATGTGATGGACAGTGTTCTGGACACTGGACAGTATTCTAGAGTCAAGTACAGACTGTACAGTAATCCACTCACCATACCACTTTACTACTATTTCGTTTCTATATGACAAGGGATGGGCTATCCATACACCACCTGGACACTATCTATAGATTCTATACACCATTAGGATAATAATTACTCATTATAACAATTTAGACATTTATTAGCTTTATCTTTAAAAAATGTTTAAGTTATTCAAACTTTTTAAAGTTCCCTTTTAGTTACTGTCTAGGTTTACATTTAAAATTTATAACTCATAAATAATTGTATTTTGTAAGTTCAGATTGTTTGTAATGAAAAAGTCCATCCGAACATATTACTTTTATAACTGAACGTTAGTTGAATTTATAAGTATTTATACTATGATTAATATGGAGACCAAAAATATGTATTACGAATTTTTAATATTCAAATAAATAATAGGTGAAATGAAAAATCATACATATAGTTTGTAACACGATGAAAAAAGGAATAAAAACTGAGACAATTAAGTGAATTTCACACTTTCCAATGTTAACTTGGCAATGATAATTCTCTAATCCACCTATAGTGGTGTATATATAGCAATCCAATCTCTTTCTATTCTTAATCTATTTCTTTTTTCTTTTTTTTTTCTAAAAACCCTAAAGTTTTAAAAATGGCATCATGATCTTCTCCTTCTTACTCATGAAATAAAATATATAATAATTTATAAATTTTAAACCGATTTGCAATCGAATGTTAAATTGGTATACAGTAATGTTTTGTCGTACACAAAAATAGATATAAATGTAAAATAGTACCATAACACAATAACATTCATCGATATATGAAAATGCGACATTACACTTCAACCAACATGTATTACAATATTACATATCGAAATCAAATTAAAGATATTTAGTAACCCACAAAATCATAGATGATGATAACAAAAACAACAAATTAAAAACATAGACTTACTTGTGAAGTTTTTTATACCAACCCAATCACTCTCTTCTCATTCATCGAGTTTTCAAGTTTTTTGATTTTATCCCAAAGTTCCTTGTACTTTTTTTTATCCTTGTTAAAAGATTGTGTCATTCCATTAACACATTTTTGAAGATTTTCATCCCTCTGTCCAGGAAGAATGAAAAGTTCATACAAAGGAGAAGGTGGGCGTGGAGGATCAGTTTGAGAAACTTTTGGTAAAACGTACTCCTGCTTTTTGTTTGATGAGGAAGAAGGAGAAGATGCCATTTTTTAAAAAAACTTTAGGGTTTTTAGGAAAAAAAGAAATATAGTTAGAAAGAGATACGGACACTGTGATTGTGATATATATATATAGGGGAAAAAGATAATATTAGCTAGAACATGTTTTTTCACTCTAGAAAGTTCCCTAATAATTTTTATTGGAAAAAAATGAAACAAAATCCTTACGGGTGTAACTAAAAATACTAAATCGCATGACGTTTTATTTGGACGTTTTCATTGACGAGTTTTTATATGATGTTTTTAATAATAATTTCATTCAAAATAATATATTTTAAATTCTAAAATATATTTTGACTTTCGTTTGATTGTCAAGCGCGTTTCGCGCGTTTTTGTCACGTTTATGTTACTTTATACGATATAATTAACGTGTTAAATATTATCAACATAATATTTACGAGTTTTTGAGTGTATTAAATAATTTCATATTATTTAATATTTTATTCACCAACGTCCGTATTAATACTGTGTCGGACTCCGTCCGGTTGTTTCGCACAATTTTATCAAATTGCGTAAGCGTAATTATAACCAATTACGGGAGTGTATATTCACATAAATATACATGTAGTTACAAGCAATTACAAGTATTTAGCCTAATTCTAAACTAAACACAAGTAATTAGGGTTTTCAACTAAGTTTAACAGTTAACCTAAAGTGCTGGGTGTCACATTATATACATTAAATAGTCAATATTTTTCTTGTACTATCCATTTAAAAACTTCAACCAACAGTGTATGAACAATTAATTATTAATAATATCACTTATATAGGTTTTTCAAAACTAATAATATAATCAGATTATATTTATATAAAATAATGAATATGTTTTTGTAAAGATCATTTGTATTAACTTTTTGTAAATATTTGGTCTAGTTATAGTGTCTCCAACGTCTACATAGTGCATATTTTATGGAAATTAATTATTGTATATTTGCATTCACTTTCTGCATCTATTTGGTGTAATTGTACAATCTCTAATTCAATTTTGTATATACTTATAACAATAGATATATAGATAATATTGTATATATTATTATGTAAATAGATAGATATAATGAAGTTAAGAGTTTTAATACATCCTTTCAAATGCTAACTAATAACCTAACACCATTGTACTTCTTCGTGGTCCGTCCTTATGTATGTAGTATCGACATTAGCAACATTTAAGAGTTCGATGCCAATAGAAAATGGTGGAAGCTCATCAAACTGGTTATATTCTTCCTCGTCAACGGCATTTTCAACTCCAAGTATATGACGTTTACCATGCAAAAAAATATGCCAATTTGAATCTTCCGGGTCTTCAACAAAGAAAACCTGGTTTGCTTGATTAGCTAAAATAAATGGTTCATGTTTATAACCATTTGTTGAAAGATTGACAAGGGTGAAACCATCTTTATCGACTTTGGCTCCTTTTCCATTGTCAACCCATTTACACCTGAACAACGGTATGGTTAACACCCCATATTCAAGTTCCCAAATTTCTTGAATCACACCATAGTATGGTTCTTTTGCAATGGTTTCTCTTCTTTAATAGCCGTTCTCTGTAGAATCATCAGTTGTTGCAGCTACTAGCGTTACACCACTATTTTGTAGTGTAGTTTTCCGGTCTTGTTTGCTGGCGAAAATGTGTATCCATTAATATCGTATGCCTGATATGTTGCAACAACACATCGCGGACCCATCCCCAACTGTTGCACCTCATCATCATGTTCTTCACGAAGTACCTTTGCTCTCAACCAACTTGCAAACTATTTTTTGTGCTCAGAAGCTAGCCAATTAGTCTTAGTAATTTTCCCCCGCTCTTTCCTAAGCCTTAATATTTCCTTGTGCTCATTTACGTAACGATCAATCGATATCATGTGTTGCAGAACATAAAAATGTGCATTTTGAAGATCAGATTGGTCATCTGGTACACACATATTCAGTCCCGTTGTGCCTTTCCCTCCAAGTCTACCTTCGTGCCGAGATCTAGGAAGACCTACATGTTGTACTCCTGCCAAGTAATCCGTACAAAAATCAATAACCTCCTCACAACAATAACCTTCAATCATACTACCCTCCGGTCGATTTCGGTTTCTCACGTAGCCTTTCAAAAACCCCATATATCTTTCAAATGGATACATATACTGCAAGAAAATGGGCCCGCAAGCCTTAATTTCTCCCGCAATATGAGATACGAGGTGCACCATGACATCAAAAAATGAAGGTGAGAAGTACATCTCTAACTGACATAATGTGAGGATAAGCTCAGTTTGCAAAGCATCCAAACCCTCGGGATCAATTACCTTGGAATGAATCATGCTAAAAAACAAACAAAGCTTTGTTATCGTGTGTCGAATGCGGTCCAGAAGTATTCCACGGATTGCTATTGGAATCATTTATGTCATTAACACATGAAAATCGTGGGATTTTATACCGAGCAATTTCAAATCTTTCATGGACACTAACCTCCTAACGTTGGCAGAATAACCAGAAGGAACCTTAACTCAAGACAAACTTTGGCAAAATGAAATTTTTTCAACCCTTGACATCGTGTAGCAAGCTGCCGGTAGATACGTACGTTTTCCTTCACTTTCTTTAGGATGCAAATCCTTTCGAATTTGCATATCCTCCATATCCCTTCGAACTTTAATTCCATCTTTTGTTTTCCCGGGGATGTTCAACAATAGACCTATCAAGCTATCACATACATTTTTTTCGATATGCATAACATCAAGAGAGTGTCGAACGTCTAGTTGGCTCCAATATGGCAAATCAAAGAAAATAGACCTTTTTTCCAAATATTTTTTGGAGGTCTCGGAGACATTTTTCTGAACACAATAGGAGGATCCAAACGATCAAGTTTTGCAAGAACAACTTTTCCATCCAATTGTGGCTGCATCACTCTGGGCTCAACTCTGCCATCAAATAGTTTTGGTTTTCTGCGGTATGCATGTGACTTTGGTAGCGATCTACGATGACCCATGAAAACCATTGTTCTACAGTTTATTAACCATTTAGAACATGTATCCTCTTCACAAACAGGATAAACTTTTGCTCCTTTCGTACCGTACCCAGACAAATTACCGTACGCTGGAAAATCACTTATAGTGCAGTAAATTATGCCTCGCATCTTGAAAAGCTCACGCTTATACGCATCATAGACTTCGACACCGTCACTCCATAATGTTTTAAGGTCATCAATTAACAGAGCTAAATAAACATCAATGTCTTTACCAGGTTGTTTTGGTCCTTGTATCAATAGTGACATCATTATGTACTTCCTTTTCATGCATAACCAAGGTGGCAAGTTGTAGACGCATAAGAGAACAGGCCACGTGTTGTAACTACTACTCATACTACCGAAAGGACTAAATCCGTCAGAACTTAAACCAAATCGTATGTTTCTAATCTCCCGTCCAAATTCAAGGTATGTGGAATTGATATTCCGTCATTGAGGAGAATCGGCTACATGTCTTAATTTACCATCTTGCTTACGTTCTTCGGCATGCCAATGTAACAATTTTGCATCATTGGGGTTTGCAAATAATCGTTTAAGTCTTGGTATGACAGGAAAATACCACAATACTTTAGCCGCCGGAGGGGTTTTACCCTCGAGTTTATCATTTTCTTCCTCATCATCATATGTATCTCTCCATTTATATCTCGACGTACCACATGTATTACACGCTTGTAGGTCTTTAAACTCGTTCAGATACAACATGCAATCATTTAGACATGCAGGTATTCTTTCTACTTTCAATCCCATTGGACACATTAGTTTTTTCGCTTGATAAATGTTAACTGGTAACTCATTATCTTCCGGGAGCATGTCATACAAAATCTCCAACAAACTGATAAAACTTGTATCACTCCAACTATTGTTTGATTTTATATTAAACAACTTTAACACGACAGAAATTTTCGTATATTTAATACACCCATCATACAACGGCTTTTCAGACTCAGCAAATAATTGTTGAAATTTGTCAAGGTTATTCACCTGAATGTCATCCCCCAGGTCATGCAACATTTGTTCAATAACATCCTCATCATCGACCTTGTCATGATCACTTACAAACACATCATGATCCCCTAGAACTCTTTCACCATGATTAATCCAAGTTAAATAAATTGGAACAAAGTCACGCTTAAGAAGATGTTCTTTAATCACTTCAGAATCAGCATAGCGCTGATAGTTTTTACACTCTACACAAGGACACCAAATATCTTTTTTTTTATTATCTTTCGGTGTTCCTCGGCAGCTCTCATGAAATGATACACATTGGTAAGAAACTCAATGCTAACACGAGGTATACTGTACATCCACATATTACGATCCATCTAAAATAAGAAGAAAAAAATGAATAACTATTAATTACTATTTATATATATGTTAAAAAAAATCATGAGAGGGATCGGCAACGGCTTTATTTATATTTTGTATACGATCTAAATAAAATGTAGATGAAATAATTAAATTAAAGTATGTAAACACATGCTATAACAGTCGATTGAGGATTTATACCTGAAATAAATGTTGATTGGAAGATGATCCGATCGAGATGGTTTTTGCCTTTTTGGTAGGTGAGTGTAGGTTGCTAACGGAGTTTAATTTTGACCATCTGATATCAAGAATAAAATATGACCACGGTTTCTTTCATTAAACCGTGGACAATGTTACGTTGAAATGTTTTAATTCCCTTCAAAACTTTCAGAGCACGGTTAATTTTCGGACCGTGGTCACGTAATTAACATTCGATCTCCTACTTTGCAATATGTATGGTTTCTGGAGTACTCTAGCTAATGTCAAAACCCTAAATCATTTTTATTGGAAAAAAAAGCCTAAACCATTTTTCAGACCGTGTGTAACACCTCCAAATTCGTTGATTTTGTTTAGCGAAAGTATTTAGTTAAGTACGGGGAATGCCACAATTCACGGTACATGCATACGTATCAGAGCTTATGATTACAACAGAACATAATATACTAATATGCCAAATATAATAGTTACAAAGTTTACGATTCATCGAATCATATAAGTTGAAAAGTAATTAAGTTACAAAAGTAGATTTCGTAAATATGATTAAACAGTTTAGTTATATAAAAGAAATCCAGTTGTCAAAAGTTGGCATCTTATTCCTTCGTGGGTCGCCTATGTTCCATGTATGCTGGAGGTTCTTACATGCAGCTAATTCCCTGAAAAACATAGTAAGAGTCAACAACGAGGTTGAGTGAATTCACAGGTTTTATGTTTACAATAATAGTTGGTAGTTCGAAATGTTTCACCAAATGGATATCGTCATCACGATCAAGTAAGATTTTGTGGAATGTTATCCAAAGTATGCAGTTTACAGTTTGAGTGGGATGTTACCCAAAATACAGTTTAAGTTTCGTAGGAAAGCAGTGTCCTATTAGTTTACCCAAGAAGTAGGGATTTACATTGTTTATTCAAGAAGTAGTGTTTAAAATGTTTGCCCAAGACGTAGGGACTTTCCAAGAGTGCCTAAGAAGTAGGGACTAAATCGTTGCCCAAGAAGTAGGACCCAACAGTGTTTGCCCAAGAAGTAGGGACTTCTATGTATGTGCCCAAGACGTAGGGACTTGTATAAGTTGTGTCCAAGACGTAGGACCCATCTGCTCAAGAAGTAGAGCCTTCATCCAAGACGTAGAATGGCACCTTGCCCAAGAAGTAGGGACTTTCTGTTTGCCCAAGATGTAGGGACTTGTATAAACGTGCCCAAGAAGTAGGGACTTGATGTGCGTGTGCCCAAGACGTATGGACTTTTCAGTGTGGGTGCCCAAGACGTAGGGACTTTCTGTGTGTGTGTGCCCAAGAAGTAGGGACTTTTCAGATGTTTATGAAAAGGTTGTTTCATAAAAGTCAGTTTGTAAAAGCGTGTGTGGCTGGTCGTTCTCAAGTGTATCCCCAATTTAGTTTTCGTATGAAATCCCATTTCATAAATAATAGTCATAATTGTTTGACCGCAGTCACAAATATTTAGCACAATATATATCATAACAGTTATATAAAAGTTTGCTCACGTAGCAAGAGCGTTGACTATGTTTTCCACCGCTATTCAAAAGCAGTTAAAACAGTAAAAGTAGGGGCTGTGAACCCACAAGTTGAGTTAAGTATGTTTGAGTGCTAGCAAAGCCTAAAGTTCGAGTCTAATCCGAAATCTCCTAACGCCCTATACGTATGAGATTTAATAAGTATGTGGATGTCTATGTCGACCATCCATGCTAGTGTCCACGCAACTAGATTATGTCCAAAGTCTTTATTTGTAGTTTAAGTTTGTAGCTTTACAAATGTATATGACTCGTTGGTAGCGGTTTGTAATAATAATTTCTGAAAACATTATTATATTCGTTTCGTTTTATGCTTAGCAAAAGTATATACTTTTGTATGTCAATCATCGTTGTAAAATGTGTAGTTGTCGTTACGTGAAATGTCGAATCGTTGGGTAAAACTCAGTTCGCAGGGCAGAACCTCAGTTCGCAGGCCAGGTCAATTCGGCTCGCAAGTTCGACTCGCTAGATCGGATCGCGAGTTCGGTTCGCTTCTCGACTTGGTTCGCATCTCAGCTCGGTTCGCAGCTCGTTCGGTTCGCAGGAAGAACAGATCTCAGCTTGCAAAATGAGCTGATCGTATTTTTAACTTTAAAAACGCATTTTTAAGTCAGTTTTTGGACATAATAAGTTGATAGAACACTAAAACATGATGTATTAAGTATTACAAACACGAAATATCAAAGGAAATAGCAAAATCTAAGAGTTTGAAGGATTGTCGGGTTCTTACAAGGTTATCGCATGAGGAATCCGAGAAGATGGTTGTGTAGAGCTCGACTCCGTGATTGTTTTTCTCCAAATGAGTGAAGTGATTGGAGGTCGTTTGATGGTAGTTTGAGTGTGGGTTGTGATGGTGGTGGTGGTGGTGGATTATTTTGAAAGAGAGAGTGTGAGATAGATGATGATGAGAATGAAATGAGAAGGGAAATGGGGGAGGGGGGCCGGTTTTGGGTCTTCCAAAATGGGGAAGGGACTTTGTCCCAATTTGTGGTATTTAACCCGTGTTTGTTTACCCGATCGTTAAATATTAATTTATTTTAAATTGGAAATTTTTAAATACATTTTAAGATATATTTTAGTTGAGATATTTTTATAAAAGTAACTTAACTAAGTTGTAACATTATAACTTTGTTTGGTTATAGAAATGCTTCGAATTTGTTTCAGTTTACGAAATACTCGTTAAATATCATCAAAATAATATTTAATAGACGTTAATGTTAACTAATAATCTCATATTATTAATTAGTTTTATTCACCAACAGTCGTATATTTTTGTCGCGTTGTTTAAATCGTTTTGTACGTAATTACGAATAAGTAATACTACGCGTATTGACTAGTTGGGCTTTGCTAGACTTATCTCTAAAGTAGTTGTGAATTCACTCTAAGTTAGGGAATTAGCCTAGAAATGCATGCTAATTACATTTATAATTATGTCGAAATTGCGGGGTGTCACACCGTGGAAATTATTTGTTTTACCGATGGCTGGACTGACCTTTTTAGAGATGGCAAGCTTTCTTTTGGAGACCTTTTATTTTGTCTACTTGATGATTTGAACGTACACCTTTAAGATGTTCTTTAATAGTCATGATGGGTGTTTAAGGACCTTACCCCAAAATCATTAAGAACAATTCGAATTAATTTACCTTTTCTTTTTTACCTAATTAAATTAATAACCCCAAAAAATCAAACGTCCCTTCTCTTTTTATCTAATTAAATTATTTGAACACCTAATTAAATTGTTTTGTCTACTTGAATAATCTGACCCGGACTACCCGAAACACGAACAGTTTATCCGAACAACACTTTACCTTACAATTAATATAATTACTTCAAAAGAAACATTACAATCATTCTGATAAGCACACATATGAAACAAATGTAAACATGATTTCTTGACTTTAACATCTTGACTTCTTCTTCCAATTTCAACACCAATTGACGATATTCCATACCTTCATTCTTCAGTTCCACAAGTTTTGTTTTGTACAGCTCGATATTCGGATCAGGATCCCACCAATGAAAAAAACCACACTTCTTTCGTCCATTGTAGTTTGGGCAGCCTATGAATCTTCGACATGGGTTGCTTTCAGTCCAAGATGTCCACAAACCACTCACATCTCCACACTCGCACAATACATGAACTCGGTTTATCAAATCTTTACTTTCCCATGCTGAATTTGTTTAATTTCTTGATACCCCGGTTGAAGAACTCGAGGTATTACCGTTTACCATTGTCATAAAATATATGTGATATTTTAGACTTTTAATATTAATTGGGATGTATATATAGATCTTTCAAAAGGACCACGGTTCTAATGAAGAACCGTGACCACGGATAAGATAGTATGACAGAAACCACGTGCTTTTAGTTTTGCCTAGTTTTAAGACGTTGAACCATATACTACTATACGTATTTTATTACTTATATTTTACCATTTTAAATGTTTAATTTAACACAAATTAAAAAATATATACAAGAGCTGCTAGTAAGTATGGAAACAAAATCACATCACAATTTTCGATAATAATAATAATAGATATAAGCGTAAAAGTAAATAATTAATAACATTATATATATATATATATGTATGTGTGTGTGTGTGTTAGAGATATATCGAACTAATTAATACAAAGAAATAAACAAATACGAATACGAAACGAAGTTATCAAAATTCATATTGCAAATCAAATTCAAACAAAAACTAGCTAACGAATCAAAATTAATTTTCATCGTCTCCTTTTAGCATAATCTCTTTCCAATCCTTATGAATTTTATCATGATCTTCGAAACGTGATTTCAGACACTGGATCGATACTTTCCGGGCTGTGTAGAATTCAAGATCATGATCTTCATATTTTTCAAGAAATTCGATCTCAGGTTTGGAAAGTTCACAATTAAATTCATCACGTTTAGCTTTTAGTTCTTTGATCCATTTATCGATCTTCCGAGTTGCTTCATTCAAGTTCTTGAGAGTTTCTTCAAGTGACTCGAGAATATTTTTGTCAATCTTGATCAGTAGGTCATATTTCTTGCCCAACACATATTGTTCAACTTCAGTTGCCATTTTTTTTTCTTTTTGTGTATAGAAAAGAGATATATATGGTACCGGTGTAAATTTTGTAAATATAAGAAAAGAGCATCGAGTTATATAGAATGAGAATACTATTAGCAATAAATTTGCAATAAATTTCTCCCATTGATTTCCAAATTAAATGTAACTTTCAAACTATCCAAGATCAAAAAATAATTAACGGTCACCTACATGGCGACATCCAAAAGGACCACGGTTCACACAACCGACACGTGGTTGTATTAGAAAATTATTCAATATACGGTCGTACGTATTGATCCAAACAACTTACATCTAGGCCCAAAGGCCATAGCCATGGCCCACATGGAAATACATTTTACAGTACAATTGGGTCATTAATTCGTTTCGAAAGAACCACGGTTTGAGATTAAATCCGTAGTCTGATTAAGTTAACTTCGCTTTGTAGTTAGGAACCGTGGTCCTTATCAAAAACATAGACCACCCCTCGTCGAATGTAACCGTGGTTTGTGTATTCAGGGATTTTGACCACGGCTTTGAACCGTGTCCCGCTAAATCTTTGAGCCGTGGTCAATGGAAAGAAAAGTAAAAACGCACGACGTTTTGCAAACGGATCACGGGTTTGAAGTGATTTTCACCATTTCCGTGGTCTATTAGGGGTGGGCTATAGTGGATTGTGTAGTAGTGAAACTCTTATGAGATGCTCTGTAAGGTCCTCCGAGTTCTTTACTCAAACACATACAAAGAAAGGTTCAAGGCCATTCAAGTATCTATTAAGGACGAGTGGTTATGGTGTTGGTGGGTCTGGTGCAGGAGGGTCTGGGAATGGTGGGTCAGGTGAGGGCAGCTCTCAAGCTGATGAACTTGTGTGGGTTGATGAAAGGGCCCATACACGTACATGTTGTAAGTGTTTTTTGCTCTTCGCAATCTATATAGTGTGAGAGAAAGGTTAGCACAAGAACTAGCCAACTTTCGAAAGCCTATAAATGAGAAGCTTGCTCAACTGTTTGCACGATTTTTGACAAGGCCCTTTAAGCCCTCTGGGCTCTTCTAACCTCTAAACTATTGTAAAGGTTAGGAATTTAAAGTATCATGTCAGTAAACATTGTTTGAACTTCAATCCACCATACAGTAACTTATATTTTTGTGAATTCCCTTAATTCCCTAAGGCCCTCCGAGCCCTTTCGACCAACTGATGTAATAGGTCAGGTGCTAAAGTAGTGTGTCGTAAACATTGTTTAAACTGTAAACTGCGATACGCTAACTTTTATTATTGTTAAGATGATTTGTACTTTTGAAACTCCACTTTAGTGATTTAATTTATATATATTAGGACGCATTTGTGGATTTGAAATCTGAGATTTGGGTATATAATTGGAAACCAGAATGAAACAGGAAAAGAGCATTATTATGATTTTGCTTTATAAAATTTTGCATATTATGCAACGAGACAAATACAACAGACACCCTGACAACATTCTGTCACAAAGTTGATTAGCTTTGTCTCAAAAAACATCCTCAGAATGTGTGATTTAACAAATCTGTCGCTCATTAGTCCGTCACAAGTCTGTCACAAGTTTGTCAATTTGTATTGCCACATAAAACTGTCGCAAATTACAGTTGCAATACGCTCTCTACTTTTTAACTTTTATAAGTTTTAAAAGTCTATCGTTGTTTTTTTGCCACATCAAACTGTCGCAAATTACTGTTGTAATACGATCGCTAATTTCCGACTTCTATGAGTTTTAAAAGGTCACTTTCGCACAGTTTTGCTACAGCCAATATTCGACGTAAATTTTCATATCCATAACAAATTGTTGCCGCAACTGGCATTTGCCAAGCGTTTTATATTTTTAAACAATTCCGGTCGCAAAATCGTCGCAAGAGGCCTACAGTGACTGATTTGCAACGTATTTTTCCGTCGCTTTAGGTCCTTCCTGTTGGGGTTGCAGTGATAGTTACTTCTCAAAAAAATTGAAAATGATGTAAAACGGTTTTATTTTTTAGATAGTAAAGACATTTTTAAATTTTCACTCCCTCAAAACTACAATGAGAGCAAACTTATTTATTTATTTTTGTTATTTTTTTTTAATTTTTTGCTGCCTTCAATTGATTTTGCTGACTCAGCTCACAATTAATACTATTGTAAGTAGTATCCTTTTAAAAGACACACTTATCCTATTAAGGAAGTATTATTCAATATAATAAAAAAACTATATATATCAAACCACCAACATATTATTTAGAAATATGTCGTTGGCACTGCAATACACGGATCAGACAACGTAACATGTTAGTTACTCTTTCATCACTAGTTATGAATTTTGAAATTTATGGGTTATCATGTCTTGCATGCCTTTATAAAAGGTATGCACCACTAGAGAGTTAAATTGCTTGCTTATTTGGAATTGAAGCATTATATTAATCCGAATATGGAAGACATTATCTGTGAAAGGTAAAAAGTAAATAAAAATACAAATAAGCTAGTTACTATTCTCGTCACTTGTATTGCTTATTTGGCATGCATACAAAGATCAAATCATCTGTATCATGCAATATTATTTTGTTTTAACTTTAAAGATCAACCAATTGACTAATATCATATGGACTAGCATCCGTTATAGAACGTGCAGTGTATGCTCTTGCCGCAAAGGCTGTGTTTATGACTTCAGTGGGATGAAAACCGTCGTAGAAAACTGATGAAGCCCGATTAGAGCAAGGGGTTGAGTTGGCAACACATTGTCCATCCCTCCTTATTTGACAACATGGAACGCTTGGCAATGTTACTCCTGCATATAAATCAATAGCTTAGTTATATTAGCTTCATTAATATACAGAAATATATAACTTCTCATCAAACAGCTTCTGACTCAACGGAATGAGACGAAATCTATCAAACAGTAAATTGTTGGTTTCAAGTCTCACTTTGAGACAATATGCATATGATATGTGTGATTGTATATTTGTATATAATATTGTGAGTCTAAAAAACTTATTAGATAACTAAATAATTAACCTTTACTAGCTAGTAATTCCATGATGCCGTGATGTAGTTTAATTTGCATGAAATATCGTATATTGGAAACATTAGCACTCGATTCAGTTTTACCTCCTATTTCTGGTGCTTGAATGCTTGTAACATTGACGAAAGTGAATTTCGCATCAGAGAAATCATTGTTAAGCATAATGACAAGAGGCTTAAGCCTGTCATTAAATAGCTTAACCGCATCATTGATTGACTGAACGCACGATTTTCCGTTAGTGCCAAACCTTGCTATTTCAGCAGGGGTGCACCCTACCAGACCTATTCCAAAAACCGCAACTTTTCTAGCTCCCAAGTTGTATAGAGTCTGCCATATGATGCAAACATAATATTAGGGACTTCTAATGTATCAAGAGACGTAAAATTATGATTAAGAATTACAAAATCAAAAACAGAAAACCTAGTTAATTAGAATGAGCCATACGTACCTTTAGTTGTTGAGAGTATTGTTGTATAAGTTCAACTGCGTACTGATCAGTTGTATATATTTTGCTCGAGTTGTAATTGTCAGGCATCAAGTAGTTGTTGATGTAATCATTACTTCCAATATCTGATATGTAGACACATTTTTTAACGTATTCATTCGTAGATGTCATATTTTGTTGTACACCCGCAAGGCGTGAAAGTACAGCTTCATGATTAACAAGTTGCCTATCCAAGCTGACCCGATCACCCTACCGAACGTGAAATATAGAAGAAAGTTTTAATACGAATCATAATAACTAGCTGGGTTATTAATTCATTTGCTATTCTCAGTTTGCATTGAGTATTGGGTATGAACAATTAAGTTATATATGTGAAGACATTTATAATACACCTATGCCACCCACTTAGAAAAGAGGAAGCATGAATAAGCAGATTGCTCTCACAGTTGCAGATCAAGAATGTGCACTAGCTGTCTGAGATAACAGAAGCTATCTTATTTGGGTGATAGTGATAGACTGATGACATTAAAATATCCGTGTTCCTATGTTTTGGATGCTACAAACTTCTAATGAAATTTAAAGGTTGCATGTGCTAAAACTTATTGCTAGTTAAAGTGGTTGAAACTCAATGTGAACAGGCCGGTGAAAGAATATGTGGCTCTAAAAGGTTGAAGATTGGAGGTAGCTAGGTATTAAAGTGATGAATTGAAGATTGTTTGAATTTGCTATAGTGTATTTTTTGTTAAAAAAAAAAAAATATCATAATCTTTCCATTTAATTAATACAGTAGTAATTAGTTGCGTAAAATAATGTCAAGAGTAATTAATAACTACCAGATGACTTCCGGATTCCTCGCGAATACCAGCACTACCACTACCGTAGTTTACGCCTTTGCTGATCTGCTGGTCAGTTGCAGTAGTGTACGGTGGTATGTAGTTAACAAAACCTAGAAGTCGACCTGAAATTAAACAAATTAAATCGTTTGTTGTTAAATAGTATAAAGTTTTTGGATGTATATATGGGAGTGTACATTTTGTTGCAAGTTCTGTATGTTGATCGCAAACTATAGAATTTTGGAGGAACAAATGCCAATGATAGGATAAAAACTTAGTAGGGTATGCAATTTTTCGTCATATAGAGTAAGTGTCTTCAAAAAATATATAACTTGTTAAGAATAAGCTAGAGAGATTGAAACAGACCTATTATGTCCGCGAGGGTTCGACCATTAGTAAATCTGCCTGTGACGCCTTGTGGGAAATCAATCCCATAAGGTGGGTAATTGGCTTTTGCTGCTGTCGTGAGCGCATTGTTGTTACCACTATCGACCAATGAGTTTCCAAATATGAAGTAACATGGGACTTGTGATTGAGCAAATACAAGTGTTCCAGCATGCATCAAACCAAAGGTAATTAGGATGTTGATCGTGAGGGTTAGTTTAGTAGCCATGTGTACAATTGGACTACAAAAGGAGAGGAGATAAATATAGCTGGTTTTCGATTTCAAACCCAACGTGCATTAGTATATAAAGAAGTGTAGAAGATGTAGGCAAGTGGGAACTTCTACCTTTTCAACGGATCGATGGGGTGGATAATTAGGGTGGGAATCCAATCGATCTCATAGATAAGAGCATTAATAGTAGCTTGTGGTATTGAGGTTGTATATAATCAAGTATCTGCGTTGGCATTGGATACGTGATGCTATGCATTACACTAGCTTATTACCGATGATTACACGGGTTTAATAAAGAATAATATTTAAATTTGTTACTTATATATTCTTATAAATAATATAGTCATAAGGTTTTGTACAATTACGTTTTGAATGCAATATATAGTAATGTATTTAAAGTTAAAATATAATAGGTGAAATGGATTTAAAGTGATGCAAATTAATTTGGATATTGAATAAGATCACAATAATTTGGTGGAATTAAAACATTTCAGCCACATAGAAAGAATCATATATTGATAACATAAACTAATGTAATATCATGTAAACTCCAAAAAACTACCATAAACCAAATGATTACACTAGCCATGTAATATTTGTTCTATGCAGTATATAATAAAGTATCTAGCAAACCTACATGTACCCTTCTACTACTAAAATATATGTACACTTCAACCTTCATCAGAGAACATGAATCCCAAACTATCCCAATTCAATAATATCTTGTGCCCATATTCTATGCCTTACTGCTATATCCAGAACCATCGATTGAGGCACCATTTTGACACCCATTCCATCTGCTGCAGACCCCCTTATAACATCCTACAAACCTTTACTTTTCTTTATAATCACATAATCAAACACCGATGCCTGCCCTTGGGTTGTTAATTAACCCACTGATCCCATCTCAATTCCATTACCGTTAACCTCAATTTTATCCATTCAAATCTCTAAACATTGAATTTGGACGAAGCTAACACATCTAAAGTCAACCGAAACCAACCAACACCTGCTTGCAACCAAAAAAATAACCCAAACAGAAGAAACCTTATCGACCAACAGCAGCAACCACCCGAACTGCATCCTGCAAGAAGCCCCAAACCATTATAAAAACCCACCATCGATGTTCTTCAATTGACTCCATGCGACTGCCTAGCTTATCCTTGCTGAAAACCATTCATATATAAGCTACTGCCACCAAAACTAGAGGAAAACACATACGTATACCAAAAAAATTCGTACCAAAAAACGTCATTATCTAATGTCACCGGTAACTCGTTTTTTAGCAGCACGACTTCATTCATTAATAACATATAGAAATGATTGCAAGATTAAGAATGCAAGACCCGATAATTGATTTTTTGCAAGGCCCAACATTTTCCATTTCAAATCATTATCACCTTCCCGGCTATTACAGCAGCAACACCCATATGGTGATATAGTTCAAATCCTAAATAATGTAACCACACTTTCTACAAATTTAAGAATCATATCAATGAACCGAGTAGCCTAATACCAATGTAAAAATTCTATCATACCAGTATTGAACACATACCTTTAGCTCGTTGGATGCATCCACTGCCTAAATAATTAAGACTAATTAAGACCACATTGAATCCTACAATCAAAATTACAATTTGTTATCGCAAGAATCTATAAACACTATTGCACTAACATTAATAAAGTTTAGGGTTAATCACCTAAAAACAAAATCTACTCTTAATTTTGTCCATTTTTTCTCATTGAACTTTCATTTTTTATCCTTTTTTCCTATTGTACTTTTTAATGTTCCAATTTTACCATTAAACTTTTTCTTTGTCATTATTTTCCCGACCTGTAACAAATATATCATTTTTTAAGTTGTATTTATAGTTTTTTTTATTATTTAATCATTCAAAAATATTTTTATTTACAAAACTTATCACTTAAACTTGAAATATAACATTTTTAAATAAAATTGGAAAAATAACGTAAAAAATGATACATTTGTTACAGATTGGGGAAATAGACCCAAAACTTGCAAGTTCGTTGGGAAAATTGGGACATTAAAATGTATAATGCGGAAAAAAGGACAAAAATGAAAGTTCGATGGAAATTTGGGACATTAAAAAGTATGATGAGAAAAAGAGGACAAAATTAAAAGTATGTTATATTTTTAGGTAATTAACCCTAAAGTTTACGGTTATAAGATTCAAATTACCAATGTCCATTACAAGTAGAGCTAACACATGGGTTAGTGAGACCACTTTATAGTAGCATTCCCTCTACATAATAAACATGTGATCATATAATGGAGACCACTTTATAGTAACCTTCCCTTTACATAATATACACATATAAAACCCTTTTCCTATGCATATATTACATGTACTTACATTCTTTGATCCAAATTTGTCCTCCACCAATATTAGAATATAAAAAACAGTACAACTACATATCACAAAAGTATAACCACAACAACCCAAATGTCTCATAAAACTTGAGCATTTATTCTTAATTTTTGAAAATTTTCGCATTTATATCATATAATTAGACAGAGTACAACTACAAATCGTATAGGAAATGTACCCATAACTACCATGGACATTGCTACCTCACCCACTTTGCCACTTCCCTCTAATCTAAACAAAGTAAAAAGTAATGTAAATATAATGAAGTATAGTATTGCTCCTATATAAACAAATACAGAAATACTTCTATATAGTCCACAATTTCGACTTACACGTTCAGACATTCTTAGATAATCAATAACTTACTGTTTAATTCACCAATAAGCATTGTTGTAAAGATAAAATACAAAGGTGTTGTTTTGTTACTCATCATGTGTTCAAATCATAACTAACTTACAGCAACACAAGGAGCAAACGCAAATTAAACACCACTTTCCCTGGCTTCCAATGCAAAAGCACAATTTATCCTCTCTACCATATCTGGATACCTACGATAAATTGAACTCTTGAATCAAAAGCATCCAAAACATGAAGAAGACCAAACTAACGTGAACATCACAAGTCCTCATAATTCCAACAATTGCTTTTATTAAGAGTTACAATCACAAAATTTGTAATTACCCGTAAATTTAAGCTAACTACTATGCTCATACCTGAGAAAAATAATTCAGCCACCTTGGGATTCAAATATTTTTCACTCTTTATCAAATTCACGATTTCTCTGTGAACCTCTTCATCGCTCTCTTCAAAAGGAATATTAAGAAGCTAGTAAGCTTTTGGATATAGCTTTATTTAGTAGTTACTAACATTCTTTTATATATATAAATTTATGAAAAAAATGATGAATTATGACCTTGAATGGCTCATTATCAGTATGAGCAGAATTAGCTAATCAACCCATTCATATATAAATGGTACAAATACTACCGTGGTGCAAGTATAGACTGAATGCAAGTTCAGCACCACCACCTAAACCTGCAAGACAAACAGACATCTTGTACACTTCATGAGAGATCTAGTGTCAAAGTATCCTATGAAATTTGAAATTGTCATACCAACCATTAGAATCTGTATTTATGTACATTTCTAGCAAGTATGTACATAAAGTGATTCAAAATCTAAAAAGTAAAGCTAAGTGATTAATTCTTAAATTATGTAAAGATATTATCTAGCTAGTTGATCCTACGAAATAACCATATGGACCAATGCTACTGAAACACCTCAATCTTTTTGTGGTTTATAACACTCTCGATAATGTTCCAGGAATACCTCATTTGTATATTTGATCTTTAATAAATTTCCACAGTCGAAACAAGTTTTTAAAACCGAATATTTTGCTTTTCACTATGATACGTGATCCTGGAAATAGGTGGGATCGCGTATGTACAAAGAAAATCCTACTGTGATGAAAATGCACTATCATATGCGATCCTGAAAAATTTATGGGATCAACAAAACTCGAATTTTTGACCAAATTCAAATGCGCATAAATTTTTACTCGTTACGAGTTAAGACCTGAAATTTTACGTACACCTCCACCATACTAAAATGAAACTCTCTTTTTACATTTTTTCAATATTCACAAAATAACAAATCTGGAAGTATGACCAATCAATGGCCATTTTAAATCACTTTGATGAACAAGTCATATTCCAATCTGCTTGGAATCTGACTTAAACCTTTTACCACCATATTCCACCACTCTTTTGACATTTAATACAACGAAAACAAGCAACATACCTACATCCTAACACGTTTTGACACTTTGACCAGTTTGGTGTCCATTTGGACACTTTTAACAAAACAACAACATATTAACTATTTAACACTCGATTTTACTTCCTTTTTACAACTCAACATGATAAATAATTCATTACCACGCAATTGAGCCAAAATACCATTTTTGACACTTTGATCATATTTTTACTAAAAGTATGATCAAAACTACATATTTTCACTTCTAATAACTTTTATCACTTTACAACATTATCTTTGCCCAATTTAGCACTACCATATTCAACTTTGACTTTACCAAGTCAAAGGCACACTTTGCAACCCTTAGACACTTTACACTTTAATCAACAACATGACTCCTAAAATATATCTTTTGTGCGATTTATACAAGTCATAACCACAACGACAATTTAAAAGAGAGTAGATCTTTTCTAACCGAATAGCAAGCTCCAATCCACGTTATCTTCAACAAGTCCAACACTCATTATATCCAAGTAGGTTCAACCGAACCATACACCTACAACATAAAACTACTAAAAGAGTAAGAAATTAAGCTTAGTGAGCATACGAGCAGTTAAATGAATAATCCACAAAACAACACTAAAACAACATATAGCAAATATTAGCAACATATGTTTGCTTAAGCAGATAACTACTGAGCAATTATAGATATCAAAACACCATGTGGATCCGCGGCCATAATCACTTAGCACCAAATCACGTCGAAATGAATGCTAAGTCAACACTGATTAGTACCAGCTACGTCAACATGAGTACTAGAGCAACAACACTATGCTAACCGCAGTTAGCTGTCTGGTCAATACTGAATCTCTACAAATTACTCAATTCCACATAATCCACAAAATCTTCCACATATCAACAAACTCTATCAACACTAAATATCTTAGCACGTATTCAACATAACGTGCCATAACCACATTAATCAATGATTAGTAACAAAATAATACACCACTTGATTGTATGAACCTCTTATCCGGAAGCAATCTGGAACATACATATCACAAGTTTTACCAACACAAATCATCTAGCACGTATTCAACATAATGTGCTATAACAACCTCATAATTAAATAACATTTAGAAACAATATAAGAAACAACCCATACACCACACGATTGTATGAACCTCTTGCTCAGAAGCAATCCGAAACATACAATCATTACCCATTTAACCCCATACCACTTACCTTTGCTTTTTAGCCAATTACACGATTTCACACTTGAGTAAGAATGCCACCACTTTAGATCACTTAGCATATAGCATATCAATCATAACAACACATTTAGCAATTTACAATCATCATAATCAACTAATCACAATCATCAATCCATCACTCCTTTGGATTGATCAAGTTTGACTTTTGTTCAAACTATACATAGTTAACCTCACTTATTTCACCACTTTGATCATGATTAATTATCATAATAACAACTCTTCTAAACAACTAACCATGGTGAATTAAACACAATCACACCATTCCATTAGTTATGATTTATCACTTTAAATATCACTAACTCATTATACTCATCATTTTCATCACTTTATTAACAAAACTCTGATCACTTTTATGATCATATTTAGATCAAGTGATTAACTACTTGATTCACTAATTCAATTTCTATTAATAGCACTCTAATAACATCTCTAACTAATAATTTTGTTGAATTAACACCAAATCATATTCATTTGATCAAAACTCACTTTGATCACTAATCACACAAATCGAATTATCCACTTTTAGGTTGAATTAGTGTTAACAATACTCATTATAACACTAACTAACATTAATTTAAATATTTACTAACCTTAATTTCAGATTTAGGGTCACTAGCTTCACAAAACCCATAAAAACCCAATTTTTAGGTAAATAAGCAAGAAAATATGATCATACCTTGATTATAATAGATATATGTAACATCTGCCAAATTAAAACTAGAGATTAGTGCTTAATCCTTTGTTAATACATGTAATTAGTTGGGATTTAGGCTAATTAATGTATCAAAATATATATTGATGAATATATACGATTATGCGATTTGATTAAATCATACGCAAATCAAATCGAATGTAATTCGATTCAATTTATACGGACGTTGGTGAACAATTTTATTAAGTAATATGACATTATTTAATAACTCTATTTTTGTCCAAAATATTATTTAGATAATACTTCAACTCAAATTCGTATCGTATTAACAACATTTACGCGATTAAAATAATAACTCGTGAACAAGATGAAACAAGTTAAGTTATATTTTATAACCCAATTATTAATTATTTGATGAAATACTTCAATTAAAATATCGAATAAATATTTGTATTTCAAAACCTATAATTAAATGTACGAAAAATTATTAAAACAACCGAGAAAACGAACACCGCTCGGAACGCGAAAGTACGGGATTAAAAGTTGGAGACCCACACTCCGGTGGGCCCCCACCCAACCGGCCAAGGAGGGGACATCACACCCCCCCCCCCCTTTTCCCTCTTCTCTCATTCCCCACATCCTCACTCTCTCTTTTCTCCTTCCTCTTTCTTTCTCTCCACCTCCACCACCACATCACAACCACCTTAATTTACAAAATAACACCACCAAAACACCTCGGATTACTTTGCTTATTTGAAGAAAAAGGTTCCTCACATCACGATCTACATTTTCATCCTTTCAAAATTCTCCGGCGCAAAGTTTGTAAGTTTTCGACAAAATCCGAAACACTCCGATTTCCATTATTTTTACTTGTTTATGGGTTATTTAAGCTTAAAATGTCCAAGTATGGGTTGGGTAAAAGTTTCAAGTCAAACGGAGGCCGGAAATGTTGCCCAGGAATAATTATAAGAACAAAATATGTAATTGAATCACTCAATTATATTGAATCAGGATACATATGTTTATACAATCACTGTAATGAATCTGATTACATTTTCTGTTAATACAATACATATATGTAGATAGTGAACCGGTGTCATTCCAACCATCACAATGGTTCGGTTGGTAGTTATTTGGCGGTTGTGTCTCTTCGTTTATAACTGCCACCGTTTCCCTTTTTCTTGTGTTTTGCGGCCTGTGTAAAAACAGCCCGGGCTTTGGCCCGTTTGACATTACAATCCAACATATTCCCCTCTAATGTCAAACGCCAAAGTCTTCATACTTGATCCAAGTCTTCTCAACATGTTGCACAAACTTTTCCTTCAATAAATCTTTGATGACCTCACACCATCTTCTTTCTTCAAAATAACTTGTTCCTCACGAACCTTGCTTCTTACTAACTTTGCTTCACACAAACTTTGTTCCTCACGGACTTTCTTTTGTAGTTTCTCACAACTTGGCATCACACCAATCTTCTTTAACTTGATCATATCACATGACCTTTCTTCTTTCTTGTTTCCATTCAATCTATCACAGATTGTCCTCTTAGTCGCCTCACACAACTTCTTTGCGGTTGCCTCACACAACTCCTTTGTCGGTTGCCTCACATAACTTTTCTTTTAATTCATTCACTGAATTGACTACACCTTTCACAGGTTATTTTCCGCATCACACGGCTTTGCTTTGATCTTATCACACGACCTTGCTTTGATCGTATCACACGACCAAGCTTTCTAACTTTCTAATTGTCTTCAATTAGGCACATTAGTAGTGCCGGTTCATCATTCTCCATTAGCAATGCTGTATCTTCCTTCCTTTTATTGCTTGCACATTCATAAGCATAGTGCCCAAGCTTTCCACACTTGTAACAATTTATTTTCGACTTATCACCATTCCTTCGTGGTTTGTTGTCGGTTCCTTCCGACTCATCTGAGGTGTGTCCATCACTCTTATATCTCCCTCTTACTCGTCCTCGCGACGAACCTTGTTTATAGTTGCGTTCGTAATTTCTGTCATTCCTTTGACGTGTGAACAACAACTTCTCACTATTATCTTCCTGACTTCCTTTTCGGAACTTAATCCTTTCTTCATAGGTCTTAAGTTTCCCGATAATCTCCTCCAACTTTACAGTCCTAAAATCAACGATCATTTCAATGGTTGCTACTACAGGCATAAATTTATCTGGTACTCCATTAAGTACTTTCCGTACTTTCGTTTGCTCATCAAACGTTAATCCACATGTAGCAGCCTTTGTAATAATACTCATCAACCTCCCAGCAAATGAATCTATTGATTCATCTTCTTTCATCACAAGTCTTTCAAATTCCGATTTAAGTTGTTGCGAGTGTGCCTGTTGTACATCTTCTGTACCAATAAATCTGGACTTTAGAGAGTCCCAAATTTCTTTTGCTGTTTCGCATCCCGCAACTTGCATTTGCAAATCTTCTGGTAACCCTTGAAATAGGTATGCTGACGCAGAACTATCCTTTTTTACATCAATCTCTTTTGATGTACTTGTTCCTTCTACTAAATCCCATACTCCATTTGCCACTAAAATCTTTTTCATCCTTAATGCCCATAACGTATAGTTTGTATTGTTTAGGACTGGACATTGATATGATGATAACGGTGTGGCAACTTCTCTATACACAATTTTTTCGTTTTTATCTCCCGTCATATCCTTTTAATTTGGTTTTTGAAAAAGTTGATTTGTCTTTGTTTTAAATAAAACAATTAAAGAAAACTAAGTTTTTGGTTAAAAATCACTTTGTTAAATCACTTTTATAAATTACTTTTATCACTTTTGATGTCGGCAAGTATTTAATTGCAAAATCACTTTTATATACAATTTTTGTATGTAACTTTTTTTCTTTTTATCTAATCCTATTTAGGTTTTTTTTTAAAAAAGAAGAAAAGCGTATCTTTCTTTGTGTTGCTTCTCTGTGATGCCTCTCTGTCTTCTTTTTTTTCAATCGCCAAACACAAATCAGAAAGAACACTCACTGATTCCTTTCAATCGATGCCTTTTATCTTCTTGTTCACTTGGCACTGTTCTTGTTCCAAAACGAAAAACTCTGGATCTCGTCTTCACAATCGAGTCCTTTATATTGATCTGGGTTTCAATCAGCGATTCTCCAAATCGCCTGTTATTCCGATTCCGTTTAATGGCGGCGGCGGTGTGGCGGTTCCTCTTCCTTCTCCGGCTGCCACGCTCCTTCGTACAACCGGTAAATTAATTCTCCCTTTCTCTGATTCGATAATCACAATCGAATCGTCTTTGTTAATCCTTTCCTTTGTAATCGAGTCACACGATTTTGTTATGATTGATTCACTCAATCGTATAAGTCTTCTGATCGTTTGTTTATCACAAACAAAAAACGATCTTCTCGCTTCTTTTATTCCTGCTCTGATACCAATGTTGCCCAGGAATAATTATAAGAACAAAATATGTAATTGAATCACTCAATTATATTGAATCAGAATACATATGTTTATACAATCACTGTAATGAATCTGATTACATTTTCTGTTAATACAATACATATATATAGATAGTGAACCGGTGTCATTCCAACCATCACAATGGTTCGGTTGGTAGTTATTTGGCGGTTGTGTCTCTTCGTTTATAACTGCCACCGTTTCCCTTTTTCTTGTGTTTTGCGGCCTGTGTAAAAACAGCCCGGGCTTTGGCCCGTTTGACATTACAATCCAACAGGAAAACACCTTTTCGGCTCATTTTCCGGCCAACAGCGTGTTATGTCGCAAAGGCTCCAGGCCACCTGCGACATAAGCTTTTATGTCGCTAAATTAGGCATTATATCGCATATAGCGACATAAGCCACTATGTTGTACAAATCACGGATGTCGCATATAGCGACACAAATGGTTATGTCGCAAAACTTATTCCCGTCGCATATAGCGACACAACGCCTTATGTCGCATTAAATTAGGGATGTCACACTTAGCGACACAAGCCGTATGTCGCACACTATGTCGCATGAAACAGAACCAAGAAAACACAAATTTTACTAAGTGTCAAGACCTAAAATTTTATCACTTGATTTCACCCAAATTCAAGTCCATATGTGTTTTTCACCAAAGCAATTTAGTCCAGCATCTCGACCCCAACCAGGGGCCAGCCCCTTGGACCCCGCCAGGGGTTGCCACCCCTGGGACCCCGCTTAACAGGGGCGCTGCCCCCGGACCCCCGTCACTTAGAGTTTGTAAATACATTTCACACCAAGTGTCAAACTTGTATAACATCAAACACGAATACGATACGACTTCTAAAACACATTGGAACATACCTTTTAAGTATAACACTTCGAAATCATAATAATAATTGTTGAGATTATTATTACAAACAATCACCAACGGGTCGTACACATTTTCAAAACTCAAGATTAATCAACCAAATCGGAGTCATTTGGACATTCTAGTTGGACGAGCAACTACAAAGGTAGTCTTTTAAGATACCTAATCAATTAATAACCATCGCGTATCATGGACACCCTCAGGTTACAAGTCTTCGGATATCACTACTCGGCTAATCAAATCAAGTTTGTTTAGATAAACACTTCAAGACTCAGGTGAGTCTCATGACCCCTCTTCTACTGTTTTTACTCAGGGGTGTGATTTATTGCTTATTTTAACATGTGAATGCAAGTACCAAACATTTTCATATACTACATGAGTTTTACACAACTAATTATTTCAAAGTCCTCCGTCAGCATAGTTTGGTAATACGTTGTAGCGTGAATATTAGTATATGATCGTCCAGGTTAGCAAGCACTAACTGGGTAAACGGACGTACTAATATTTGTTCTGACGAGTGTTGATTAGGCACTCGTGGAGGCACCTCGCTCAGGCACTGATTGTGATCCTGGCCCCTCGAGTTAAGCTCAGACTATGTGCTCATAGTTGTATACATTATCATTATCATTATTTGTTGGATGCAAATCAATATTTAAATCTTGCGGTTCATACGATATGATTTGATATTCAAACCTGTGAGCTCACCAGCGTTAGCTGACCCATTTTAGCATGTATCACAGGTACTCAGCAGTAGGTTGGCTGCCCAAATCCGAGGGGCCAGGATCACAATCCGAGGGGAATGTATCACAGATTCTCTCATTCTCTACTTTTTTTGCATTTTTATAATCGAAGCATTTTTAACTTGTTATTGTACATAGATTGAGTAACTTTGTATAATGTTTTCAACTATTTAATCTAATCTATAGGGTTAGTGATCCCTACACCACTATTTTTTATCCATGCACAACCATATATGTTTTGTGACCTTGTATTATACAACACTATAAAACATAAAAGGTGATGTATGGATAAAAAATGGTGGTGTAAGGATCACCACCCAAATCTATATAGGGGTTAGTACCTGAAATTCTGAAAATGCAACTAACTTGTACCCGATATCTATTGTGTGTACCCAACTTACGTATGATATTTTTAATGCATCAAACTTTCAAAAAATGGTGTTTTAATGTAACTTGTTGACGTGTCAAACTCTCCGGATGCCACATGTCACCATAAACGAGCGACACATCAACAAGTTATATTAAAACACCATTTTTTGAAAGTTTGATGCATTAATTATAGCATACGTAAGTTGGGTACTCACAATAAATATCGAGTACAAGTTAGTTGCATTTTCTGGTACTAATCTCCTCTATATAATAACCATTACTGAAAAAACAGATAATAAAAGTACGTAATACGATAAATTCGTAGTCTACAAATTATTGCAATATGTAATTATAGTTTTTGAAATATAATGGGGAAATTTCAGATGCAAGTTAGAAGAAGTCAAAAAGAAATAAATGGAAGAGCGATGATATAGTCAAGTGTTACATTAATGTAATTTTGGGGTAGTTGGCCGAAAATTCATCATAAAATCATCTGTATCAGTAATAGTATTCGTGAGGAACTGAAAATGAAATGTCGGTAGACACAAATATATAAGATGTATTATATATGTGTATGATGAGATATATTGTAGTTTTTCTGGGGAAAAAAAGGTTTAAATGTTTATAAATGTATGAGTTAATTATATTGGTCGTCTTTGTGGTTTGTCTACAATTTCATTAGTCGTCCTTGTAAACTTTTTTTTTCACTGGTCGTCCCTGTAGTTGCTAGTTGTTGCACTCGTAGTCCTTATCATTAACGGTCATTAGTTTTCTTCGTGAAAGAACCATCCATGTATTTTATGTTTCAAATTTTAAGTTTATTTTAAATCTAATATTATTTTTAATTGTACTTAGCTAATTTATTTTTTTAAATAATCTAATCAATTTAATTTAATTATTTTAATCAATTTTTTAGTGACAATTAATTTATTCTATTTTTTTAGTGTCTCATCTATATAAGCCACTAAAAATATAATAGCTTAAAATACAATAGTTCTTAAAAATAGTTTATACTCTTAATTTTGCATAGCATCGTCGATTTCATGACTCCGTATAAACAATTTTACATGCTTACATATATATTGCTAATAGTTTTATATATATTATGAACATAGTCAAATTGCACATTATCAACATGTAACATTTGTTTTTGAGTTAATTGAAGAAAAAAATTGTAAAGTACTAATTTGCACTAACTACGTAGCGTATAGTATTAAATAATTGTATTTAGTTAAAAAATCTCAAATGGAAAAACGCCCATCCACTCCCCCATTGCAGATGGTCTAAATTATGATATTAAATATATTATTAAAATAACTGGAACTGGAATTATTAAATTTAAAAAATTGGTAGTGATGTTGGGTTTATTTTGATAAAACACGTGGAATTATATAAAAATTATAAAATATGATAACCAGTTACACATATGCAAGTCACCTCTTATAGCCTGTTTCATACACACAATGATCACATTTAATAGTTACGTACATACAATGGTGGTCAATATAGTTTTGCATACACTAAAGGAGTCAACGCATAGTTATATACATTTAAAACACTTAGCATATTTAGTTGTATAATTTACAAACACTTAGCATACTTAGCATATTTAGCATGTTTTGCACACTCTAATAGATTTAACAATTTAAATTATTTAATAATAGAAGGAGCGGTGGATTTTTCTATTAACTGTAACTAACATATTTAGCATACTAGCATTAAACCCGTGCGATGCATGGCTAGAAATATATAATATCATAATATGTGGATCATAAATTAAAATGGTGTATATAATGTAATAATCATATTCAAATTTATGTTGTATACACTTTATATAAGGGTGATGATTAGTACACCATCAATTATACTTATACTTTAAGATGTATTGTACGGCAAATAAAAAAGGGTAAACGAATCGTTTATCTTTATATAATCCTTTTTGTTAACATTTACAAAAATGGATAATATTGAGTAAGTGGGGAGAACTTTGTATAAAAAAAATATTTTTTATTAGTAATATTCTATAATACTATAACCCCTTAAAAATAAAATAAGAACAGTTATATCAAGAAAATAGGAAGTTTTAAAAAGATGCGTATGCTATAAAATGAATATTTTCTAGCTAAAAATAATTGTCTAATCATTGTAACATTTTCGTTTCCGATTTATAATATGTTAAGGTTGCAACAATTTGATGAACTGTGCGTATATTCGTAGTTTTGAAAATATAAATTGTAACAATTACTATAACAATTTATATGTTTTATTGAATAACTAATGTTCATATATATATATATACTAGCACAATACCCACGCAATGCATCGGTAAAAGTTGTGACGATGGATGGAGGTGCGAGTGAATATTTTAAAATGAAAACATATTGTACTTCATTCGTCTCATTTAAAATGTCCATATTACTATTTTAGAATGTCTCATTATAAGTGTTTACTTTGATATTTAACCAATAAAAAAGATTTTAGTGGGTATATTTAATATTTGATGGGTGAAAAGTAGAAAATAAGTAGTAATTAAAAATAATAATTAATAGGATAGGGGTATTAATGGAAGTGTAGTTAGTAGAGAATAAGTAGTAATAAATAATAGATAATTGGATAAGAGTATTAATGAAAATGTTATATATAAGTTAAGAGTAGTATATTCTTTTTGCTGTGTTGAGTACCAAAGTAAAAAAGAGTAGAGATGCATTATATATAAAGAATATATATATATATATATATATATATATATATATATATATATATATAAAACATAAATTGTAAGTGTTATCACATGACACATAATTCAAATCAAATTGGTTATAATTTTAATTTTATCAATTACTTTATTAAATAAAATTAGTTATAATGTTAATTTTATTTAAGTGTTACCTTATTTAGAGTAAAAGTGTAGGAAAATCTACATCATCAAGTCGTTTCATATGGTGATGACGCATAGGATATGTATTATGTGGCATGGGTAAATACTTGACAAATAATTTGAAGTCTCCTTCTTTAGTTATATAGATAGATTGCTTGCGCAACGCGACGACAATAACTCATTATCTATTTTTATTACGTACTATAGTATATTTGGCAAATAACATGTTATCCTAAAATAATATTTTTCCTAATAATATAGATAATATTTTAATGGGTTTTTTGCTGAAAAAGGAATAATTTATTCTCCTTTTTGTGTTTTGGGGTATCAAATATTCTTAACTTTTTAAAATGAACAACTTATTTTAAAATTAGGATTAAAGGGTATATGGCTAAAAAATTCAGAATATTTGATAAGCGAAAACACGTTGATGTCAGTGATTCGGTAAATATGACATAGATCGGAGAATGGTTAAATGCTTCTTTGGTAAAAACGAGAATTATTGACTCATTAATCTTCCACAAATGGTTAAAAATTCCGAACTATTCAAATTTCCTTATGTAGATAGGAATTACAAATCTTATGCAATAACACATAACACATAGAATGAGAGGTAAGATATATGCTTCCATTAATATTGTACAAAATTAATTGAGAGGTAAGAGGAAACTGATGTTTTGAGTTACCATTTTGCTAGAATCTCTACTTAGTTTTGCCTCTATTGTTAATACGGAGAAATGGAGCATATCTTTTTATACTAATGTGGCAGGTCATTTGAAGGCTAAATAACAATGATACATGCATGCGAAAAGTGTAGGTATAATAGATCACTAGGTGAAAGACCCGTGACAACGCGGGGTACAATATTTGACTTTGAAATTATACAATTTGAAATTTGTACTTTCTAAGATCGAAGAGTATATCTATTGTTGTGTTATATGTATTTCCATGTGCAAAGAATTTTAGTATTTGATTTTTGATGACAAATACCTTCAATACCATAAGTAATGTAAAAACTAAATTTGTACAGACGAATAGATAAATATCATTATATATCTCCTGACTTATATTAATCATAGCCAATGTTTACATCTCATATAGATAAGGTCCAAAATACACGTGTGACACCTACTCATACAACTACCAATGTACCGAAGATGTCATTCTAGTACCATAATTAAAAAGATAAACAACTGACAAGTGTTACATCATTTGGCTTGAAAAAACAAACCATCTACACTTACAGCATTAAGACATGCATTCAATGTCAAATCCAATGCATTTTCTTCTCCAGTTTTTCATCTTAGCAGTCGACCCATCATTAAGAACCTCACCACCAATAACCTAACGATTGCAAAACCAAACTATGATAAGTTCATTAACAAAATCCGACACTTATAAACACATTATCAAATGTTACACTTTGAAACACATAGATAAATACTAATAGAATGAACTTTATCTAATTTGCTTCAAGTTCATTGGAAGAGACCTGAACATCATATGACACCTGCACCTGCTTGTTGTAATGAACTCATACATCGTCAATGATTGATTACCAAAATTATTGTTCAGTACTTTTGAATAATAATAAAATATGTATGTTTCTTAGAATAGAACACTTTAAATGAGTCAAAAGTTACACACCATGTTTTTTAATACATAGACATCACTTGTATATATCTTGATTTGGTAATTAAAATGATATACTTTAAATGGGTCAAAAGTTGCACACCATATTTTTTTAGTACATAAACAACGCTTTTATATATATTTAGGTAGCAAAGGTAATGTCACAAGTTTACAATCTAATCACCTTTGTGTCATTGAGGAAATCAGGATCCAACATACTAAAACCACGTTAATGTCGCCAATCCCTAACAAAGCAACAAAAGAAACAATAGAACACCTGTAGACACAATGTACAAAAGTTAAAACTACTTTAAAACTAATTATATGACCATGAAGATGAAACTGATCTAATGACTCCGTTTCCAGAATGAAGCAGCAAGAAGCTTTGGAGAAAAAAAAGAGGCAAATTACCATCCATAAACCCAAACAAATTCTAATCAAACCCATAACCAAAGTTTCCCATTGACCCGAACCAAACCCGAGAAACGCATTGCTTGCGACTATCATGCAACATCATCTCATCAATAAATCCAACATACATGAATAAACATGTGAAAGTAAAAATATAGACCACTTCTTTAACTCAATACAATGACCATAAAAGCAGCACTTCAATTTTCAGAAAGTGTTAGCTTTCAATTCTTAATAAAGCATTTTATTTGATCCTCGTAATAGTAGAAGATGCTAAATTTATACATAAAACTGTAACTTTACATTCTCATTTATTGAGAGTTTAGGATATATAAAGCACATAAACAAAATTCAAATTTTTTTAAGATTGTGTAGAGTTTAACCCACGAAGACTGAAAGCCTTAGAGCAGAAATGCACAGCCACATACACTATATCAAATCGCGGGGAATGTCTGATGCTGTAATATTTATCAATACTTAATAAGAAAACACAAGTTGTTGTATGAGTAAAGCAGGATTAATACTCACCTTTAGCTACAACTGTAAATGCAAAAGGCGATGTCTCTATAAAGATGAAAGACGAATGGATATTAAATTATTAATGACATTTCACACAAAAGAAATTTAACTATATATGGAGAAATGTTTTTCGGTAGCACCCATGGGCCCATCATGACCACACCTTGCACTTTTGCTGATCAAATCCTCAGTGACAACTGTGCTAAATAGCTTCGCATTTGGCTAGCCAAAAGCTTGCACTTTTGCTGAATAGAACCTCAGTAGCAACTATGCTAAATAGCTTCGCATTTGTGCGCCCTAGCGAAAAAGCTTGGTCATAATTGATGAAGCGGACAGATCCGCGTGCTTGATGATGATGTAGTTTCCTCACTCGTCATACGCGATATGGAGCTCATTGAGAAAGTGGTATGCTGGATTGTGGACAACCATTGCTTATAATAATTGTACACCACGGTATCCTCCCCAATAGAGCTCACAATTTGGTAAATATTAGCTACCTGTCATCATTTATTATTTAACCATTTAATTATCAACAATTGTAATAATTACTAATGTAAACAACCAAACAATTGCTATAAATGTCATGCTTACTGAATACCACAATACTAACCCCATTAATAATTGACCGAATGTCGTAAAATAAAGCTTGTTACTAAAAAAAAAACAATAATACACCTAGCAAACCGTTGCTCGAAGTTTGTTTGTTTCACCACATGCAGAAGCCATTTGGTCCATCACACCACATAGTGCTTCAACCAGCCAATTTTCAACCTATAGAACAATATTCTGTACATTATTATATCCATAAATTATTAAGTGAGGAATCATTGATTTTGTACGTTTTGGTGATGCAATTATCAAACATATTTTTGTTTTATTTTTTTACAGTCATGGTCATGCACTTCATCAACCTAATATTGTAAAACAAAACGAAACACACAAAATAGGTGCACACTCATGTTATAAATAAACACTTACATTAAAAGTTGACACGAAAGGTAACCTTGGTCCAATGGTAATAAAAGATCGTAAGAAAGAATATTAGATTTTATGGGGGAAAATAAACATACCTATCAACGACTTGTACGTATGACGCAAAAAGCCAAGAATTTGTATTCACATTACATCGAACATCTTGTGTGCCTCTAGAAAACTTCAAAAATCATAATACATTGATGATAATACATCACCTGGTTAGACACAAAAGAGATAATTGATGATGGTACTCCATCCAACAAAACATACGCCAATAGAAACAAACGTTACTGATCATGATGGATAATTGAAATCGAATTGAAACAAAAAAATGAATCGTTAATATAGAATTAAAACAATGAATGTTAATGTAGAATTACCTATGGTGCAATAAATCCTTTCCCGAATTCAACACACTCTAATCAGCTCGGTTTGATCAACAAACCATAAATTTTGTTGCCCCGGAGAAAAAAAAATCATAAACAAAAAGGAAAACTGTCAAACATGTATCAAATCGTTCCAATTAATAGAACCTTCTTATAAACATACATTCTTTTAAAAATTTGAGTTGTAAGGAAGCATAAAAGGGATAGGCATTGAAGAAACCAAGACCAATCGGTGGTGTCAATGGCGGCATCTTTTCTTCTTATTGAAATGGTGGAGACATGCGACATGCCGGCAGTTTTGACGGCGATGTTAGGTCGCCGGAATCTAGCGCGGGTGATAACACGCAAAAAATCATGTTTTTGCGTGCATTAATCTCACCTTTTTAGCCCAGTATGTAACGAAACTAATCAAAATAGATACTTTATCATTAAAACTCGTCACATGGGCCAAAATATAGACAATGTTTCAAAAGTCATCTAAAATGGTCGAAAAACACGATAAATCTAACGAATACGATCATGAGCATTCTCGTTCACTCGTTCTAGCACTTTTTGAGCTACACAAAGAATTATGACCTCTAACTTATGTCATTTTCTTCGTTAGGAAAATACGAACGCGTGGATATAAAGAACGCTCAAAACGGATAAACGACGAAGAAGTTACGCCCGAACGAAGAAACGAAGAACCGAGGAACCAGCATACGGCTGAACCAGGCCGTATACGGCCTGGCCGTATACGGCTGGACCTAGACCGTATACGGTCTGTGCAGGCCGTATACGGCCTGTGCTCAGCCGTATACGGCCCAGTTCAGCCGTCCCTATGCACAGCCGTATACGGTCCAGTTCAGCCGTATACGGTCCAGCTCAGCCGTATCGTGCGTTTGGGTGATAAAAATGTGATTTTTATTCGCCTTTGCGATACGGTTGTGCATTTGGAGGTTTGGATACGGTCTACGGATACGGTTGTGCGATCTCTATAAATACAAGCCTCATTTCATCATTTCACCACATCTGACACCTCACAACACACACCTCACTTCTACACCTTCACACTTTCTCTCACTACTCTCTCTCTAAATTAGTTAGTTAGTTAATTAGATTAGTTAAGCTAGTAGATTAGTAGCTTAATTGTAACGGAGGTGCTCCGAGACTGCGGTGTCGCACGATTTGTAATAAAGCTTTGTCAGGTTCTATTGTAATCTCTATCTTGTTATTTTAAATAATGTTGTGCTGTTGTTATACTTGTTTAGAATTACTTGCTAGGATTATTGCCATGCTTAGCAAGACAAATCTGTGTTTGCTATGATAGTTGCCATGCTAGGGTAGTTATACTTAAAATCATGCTGTTACTCTGTTTGTATGCTATTGAATTATATTTGAATCTATGAATTGAATCTCAAATGTTTATCTATCCAACTTATGTTGTGGTTAGTAACATCCTTCTAGGCTTGGCCAATTGCTAGTTGTATGCCGCTAATTATTCTGTGTCTGATGATTGTTGAACTCGACATGGTCGGTGTTCTCCTGGTTGAAATATTACCGGAGGGAGACACGGAGCGTAGGATTAGAGATAAATTAGATTTAGGCCATTTAACAAATGTCTTAGAGAGAACTTTCGGGACACTTGTGACTTAACCATGTACCCCGTCACTCTGCATAAATTGATCCCTGCTATGCTGCCTTTCTGCATGTTCTTGTTTGATTGTTGCTTAGGGTTTGCATGCTAGTATCTGTTATGCTGATTAGTTACATGATTAGGTTTTCGAATATTTATCAATTGCATATACCAGTTTAACATGCATAGAATAGTTAAAATGATTTATATGAAATAATGATGAACAATTTAATCAACCGTTAGACCATACCATCCCAACTTGTCCCGGTAGTAAACCCTGTTCATGTTTTTGTTTATTCAACAATTCATGCCATGAATCGGATATCTCAAATGTCCGAGATTAGGGGGCAAGACTCGAGGATGGTTGTTGGTTAAATTGGTTGCTACATTTGGGACAACTTCCGGTGTAGTTTACATTCCATAACTGTTATCCATGTGACATATTATTTATCTAATTGCGGACAACTCTACGTTAGATAGATAATAGGCTAGTAGTTATGGCTCATTAGGAAATATTAATGTCATTTTAACGAAGGCTTTATCCCATTAACTACCCCTAAATAGCATGAGTAATTATCATAGTAAACACTCGCTTCACCTATAAGTTCTCGTTGCCACCGCCACTCCACTTTACTTTAATTTAATTTAATTTTAGATAATTAGTAGTTAGTTAAAACCAAAACAAACCAAAACCTCTTTTAAAACCCCAGCTAAATTCCCGTAGATAACTAAGGTCCTAGATCCCATGCCCGTTGTAGTTTGAAGAACGACCCTAGGTCATACCTATCGCTATACTTACCCATAGCTTGAGTATACTTAGGCCCAGCATAAAACAAATTAAAATGTTAAAAACCCTCACTGACGCCGCCGCTGACGGACGGTCCGACGACAGGGTGAAAACCCGATCGACCGTTGGGGGCGCATCAAGTTTTTGGCGCCGCTGCCGGGGACTACAACGATCGATTTAGGAATTTAGTTGTCTTAGTTTTTTAGCGATCCTTTCGGAAGATCAATATCATCCGAAAGTTCCTTTTCTGTTCTTTCCTTTCCAAAACTCTCTTTTCTACCAAACCCGAACTTCATCAGCTATGACGAATCGTATTACTCTCGCCTCAACCTGTGCACCACTACTGGAGGGAAAAGGAGGACCTATCGTGCTGCCCGACGAAAACTTCGAAATTAAGCCTAGCGTTTCAAGTTACTCAAAACCTTCTGCCAATTTCACGGTTTTCCGCTCGATGATCCAAATTCACATTTGGATAGATTCATCAATCTTTCTGATTCCTGTGAGCAATCAGGGATTTCAAGAGAAGTCTCCCGACTATGTCTTTTTCCCTATTCTTTATCTTCGCGTGCTCGAACCTGGTTTGATGAACTCGAACCCAATTCGATTCATACTTGGGAAGAGTTGGCTACTAAGTTTATGGCTAAGTTTTTCCCTCTTTCCAAGCAAACCAAGCTTAAGGATGATATCGTCAGTTTCCGACAGGAAACCAATGAATCATTCTATCTAGCATGGGAACGATTTAAGAAGATGCTTAACAGATGTCCGAATCATCAAATGGGTAAGACGAACCTAATCTGCATATTCTACCATGGTCTGACTCCTCAGCACAAATAAACCCTCGATGCTTCTTCTCAAGGAAATTTCATGTCACATACCTCTGAAGAAGCCTAGGAGCTAGTTGAGACGATAGCAATGCATCAATATGACTGGGAGTTTGGCGAATCGACTAAGGAAGTAACCAGTACTTCAAGCCTATCCTTTGAAGCTCTGCAAGCTCAAGTGGACAATCTCTCCAGAGTCTTCAAGGATCTTCAATCTTCTACATCTCAACCTTGTAAAGGTACGGAAGAAATTCTTGTCACTACTGTTAAAAACACTGAATCGAACTTTCATTCTAAACCTTTCATTCAGCGGCCAACCAATAACCCACCTACTCAGTTTCTGCAACCTTTATCCTCTAATATGTCAGATTCTCCCGTAAATTCTCAACAACACTATAATGAAACTCTGACTAATTTCATGGTTTATCAAATGAACATAAACAAACAAGTAATAGATTTTCAAGATAAAATTGATGCTTTACTTAAAATATCAGAAGATTTGATCAAAAACCTGGAAGTCAGTCTTAAACAACTGTTTTTAAAAGTTGAGAACCAAGGAGGAATCATGGTCATCACTAGAGGAGGTAAAGAAACCAGAAATGAGAACTCCTCAGATAATTCTTCAAATCAACTTCCTATCTCTGAACCGACCACTGATCCAGTGCCTAATGACACCCCTGTCACTGCACCAGATCCAGTATCACCTAAAGCCCCAGAAATCATTCCACGAACTAGGATACCCTTCCCTGGTAGGCTTAAGAAAGAGAAACAGGAAGCACAATTTGGAAAATATCTAGAAATATTTAAAAGCCTGCACTTAAACGTTAGACTATTAGACGCTTTAGTAGAGATGCCTAGCTGTGCTAAGTTTTTCAAAGAACTCATTTCAAATAAGGAAATATTGAGACAAATAGTTAGTTTACCCTTGGATGCTGAATGCTCAGCAATCATGTTACATGGCCTTCCACCCAAACTAGGAGATACTGGACGTTTCACTATTCCCTGTTTTCTTCAAAACATCCAAGTTAGTAACGCCTTAGCTGACCTAGGAGCTAGTGTCAATCTTATGCCTTACTCTCTCTATAAGAAACTAGGATTAGGTGAACTGCTACCAACTCAAATGACCATCCAATTAGCTGATAGATCAGTTAAACTCCCTCGAGGAATTGCTGAAGATATAATGGTCCGAGTCGGTAAATTTATCTTCCCAGTTGACTTTGTCATTATGGATATTGAGGAAGATGCCCACGTCCCCCTCATCCTTGGTAGACCTTTCCTAAACACTTCCAAGGTTGTGATATATGTAAACGAAAAATCTTTAAAACTGAGGGTTAGAGCGGAGGAAGTGACCTTTAATATCGATAAGTTGATGAAGCACCCTATGGGAGAAGATCTTGGTCTTGTAGATGCCATACAGGAAATATATGATGAGCATTTGGAGGAGATTCTAGCAGTCAGCAGTTACGAACCTTTCTCCAGCACTGTCATCACCAAAAGAAGACTTTGCCTGGACGACATCGGACTCTGCTCGGCTATCTTTGACCAACCAGCACCTTCCGGAGAGCTGCTATTTCCCTTACCTGAAATGAAGAATCCTTTAGTACCGCCTAACTACTCTTCCACGAACAACTCTGTTGTTGCTGTTCCTTTAGGCGAAGGCATCCCTATCCCACTTTTAAGAAGAAATCAGTTTTTTCCGATACCCGAATCATCTCCGTCTGTAGCTGAAATTCTCAAATCTTTCGAGGAGATGGATTCCGGTACTTTACCACAACTATCTGAAGGTTGTGAGAAATCAAATCCAGAAATCACCATAAGTACTTCTTCTAAAGCTCAACTTCAAAAGTTCACACTCACCAATGATGTCATCATCACTGAGGATAATGCGACCTTTTCATCATCTACTTGCAAATACGATTTAAAGAAGAACGCGCTTCCCAATGAGACAGAACTAGTAGAAATAGCATCAGCCACTATAGCCGACTCATCTCCAGAAGAATCAGAGTTCCAAAAGGAGTATGACGAATTACAAAGAGATGAGATCACTCGAATGAAACCCTCTATCGAAGAACCGCCAGAATTGGAGCTGAAGGATTTACCCTCTCACTTGGAATATGCTTTTCTCGAAGGAACCTCACACCTACCCGTCATAATTGCCAAAGGTCTTTCACCAAAAGAGAAAGCAAGACTTATTCAGGTCTTGAAGTCACACAAGAAGGCGATTGCATGGAAGATTTCTGATATACAAGGGATCAGTCCAAATTACTGCACGCACAAGATACTCATGGAAAACGACTTCAAACCTTCCATACAGAGACAGAGGAGAGTAAACCTGAAGATTCAAGACGTGGTCAAGAAAGAGGTTATCAAACTCTTGGATGCTGGTTTGATCTATCCTATCTCAGATTCCCCATGGGTCAGCCCAGTTCAGGTTGTCCCAAAGAAAGGAGGAATGACGGTTATCGCTAACGAAAATAATGAATTGATTCTTACACGAACCATCACCGGCTGGAGGGTGTGTATCGACTACCGGAAATTAAACGAAGCCACCCGGAAAGATCACTTCCCTCTGTCGTTCATCGATCAGATGTTGGAATGAATATTACTGCTTCCTCGATGGTTTCTCCGGCTATTTTCAAATTCCTCTCGATCCAAAGGACCAGTAAAAGACGACATTCACATGCCCATATGGTACATTTGCCTACCGTCGCATGCCATTCGGTTTATGCAATGCGCCTGCAACATTTCAAAGGTGTATGGTGGCAATATTCCATGACATGATTGAACAGTGTATGGAGGTATTCATGGATGACTTCTCAGTCTTCGGTGATTCCTTCACATCTTGTCTTTCCAAACTTGAAAGGATGCTAGCCCGATGCGAAGAATCAAATCTTGTCTTAAACTGGGAAAAATGCCACTTTATGGTGAAAGAAGGAATAGTTTTAGGACATCGAATATCAAAATCTGGAATCGAAGTTGACAAAGCCAAAGTTGAGACTATTGCCAAACTTCCGCCACCTACTTCTGTTAAAGCCATTCGCAGTTTTCTAGGTCACGCCGGATTCTACCGTCGCTTTATCAAGGATTTCTCTAAGATATCCCGACCTATGACGCACCTTCTCGAGAAGGACACTCCGTTTGTCTTTTCAGATGACTGTCTTAAAGCTTTCAACATTTTAAAGGATCAGCTCGCACATGCAACGATCATGGTCGCCCCCGATTGGAGTCTTCCGTTCGAAATCATGTGCGATGCTAGTGACTTCGCTGTTGGAGCTGTCTTAGGGCAAAGGAAGGAGAAGCAGTTTCAACCAATCTACTACGCCAGCAAGACACTCACTGATGCACAAGAGAATTACACCACAACAGAGAAAGAGCTTCTTGCGGTAGTATTCGCTTTTGATAAATTTCGTTCTTATTTAATATTGTCCAAAACTATTGTCTATACAGATCACTCAGCCTTGAAGTATCTCTTCAAAAAGCAAGACGCTAAGCCAAGACTGCTTAGATGGATTCTCCTCCTCCAAGAATTTGACATAGAAATCAAGGATAAAAAGGGAGCCGAGAATGTCGCAGCGGATCATCTTAGTCGACTGGAAAATCCGTCGATGGAGAAGCTTGATGAAAGAGAGATTCAAGACCAGTTTCCTGAAGAACAACTCATGAATGTCGGAAAATACCAAAAGGGATCTCAATTCACTTACAATCCTTGGTATGTAGACTATGCAAATTATCTGGTTGGAGGAATTGTGCCAAACGGAATGCCCACCTCTAGAAAGCGCAAATTCTTTAGAGACGTAAAGAACTACTATTGGGACGATCCATACTTATTCAAAGTATGCCCGAACCAAATCATCAGAAGATGCGCAGACGAGAGGGAGGCAAGGAACATTCTTCACCAAAGTCATCACGGACCAACTGGAGGACATCACGGAGCAAATATGACTGCAAGAAAGGTATATGACTCTGGCTTCTACTGGCCTACTATATTCAGAGACGCTCACAACTTGGTGAAACGCTGCGATGCTTGCCAAAGGTTTGGAAGTATTTCATCGAGAAGTGAAATGCCACTTACTAACATCCAAGCTTGCGAGATCTTTGATATATGGGGGTTGGATTTTATGGGACCATTCCCAAAATCATACGGGAAAGAGTATATTCTGGTTGCTGTCGACTACGTCTCCAGATGGGCCGAAGCCCAAGCATTTACTACAAATGACTCCCGAGTAGTAGTAAAATTCTTAAAGCAGCTCTTCTCACGTTTTGGTACTCCAAAAGCGATCATTAGTGATCAAGGCACGCACTTCTGTAATGCTCAGTTTATGAGGACATTACAATATTATGGTGTCACCCATAAGACCTCTACGGCTTACCACCCGTAGACGAATGGGCAAGCCGAAGTGACGAATCGAGCGCTCAAGAGAATTTTAGAACGAACCGTGGTTAATCATAGGGAAAGATGGGCTGAAAAATTAGACGATGCTCTGTGGGCGTTCAGAACCGCATATAAATCACCACTAGGAACCACGCCATACAGACTAGTCTACGGAAAAGCGTGTCATCTACCGATAGAGTTGGAGTATAAAGCTCACTGGGCGCTAAGAGGTTGTAATTTAGACCCTTCTGCAGTTGGATCACATCGGAAAATGCAACTAAATGAACTAGCCGAATTAAGAGACCAAGCATATGATAGCTCTCTGCACTTCAAAGAGCGAACAAAGAATACTCATGATGCTAAACTCAAATATTCTAAGTTCAAGCCCGGAGACAAAGTTCTTCTCTTCAATTCGCGCTTCAAGAAATTCTCCGGCAAATTCAGATCAAGGTGGAGCGGACCATTTGTTATATCAAGAGTCTTTACCTTCGGAGCGGCCGAACTAGAAGCCCCGGACGGTAATTTTAAAGTCAATGGCCATCGCTTAAAGCACTGCATCGAAGATTTCCCCCCTGGTGAGGAAGTCTATATCTTTGAACCACCTTGAGCCGAATAGTAGGTACAAGGAGTCAAGCTAGAGACTCTCTAAACAAGCGCTCTTGGGAGGCACCCCATTGCTTATCTTATTTTATTTCTTAGTTATTTCTTAAGCGATGGGCTAAACTAATGATGCAGGATAACCCCAGTATCTGACAATGCTACACGCCTACATATACATCAGATAAGTTTTATTCATAGTATACAAACGCGAATGAACAGATGACCTCGCAAAGCTTTAACATCTAAACAAACATTTCTCGAAGTCATCTGATTATTTTGCATTTGTATACCCACTTTAAAACTATAGCATTACCTGTTTATCTTTATGTTTCAGGATGGACGCTTCAGCTGAGACCTCAGGACAAGCTATTCAGAAACAGCAGAAGAAGAGGACCCGTAGAGGAAAAAGAAAGAAGACGACCACCACGACTGATGAGCATGCTCAGGCTGCTCCTGTATCTGCCCCACTTTTTGATTTTGGAGTTACCACTTCAGATCCGATAGTGACTTGGGCGATGCTCAGTGAGCTTTCGATTCAGCGTAGCTCTCAATCCGAAATCAGAGAAGCGATGGGATTGCCGAAACTCGCCGACCAGCAATATCAGCTTGGTCAGGGTCCCAGGCAAGCTCTCACACCGTTGTCCTTCTTCCCAGCTGCCCCACCACAGACTGTTCCTCCCACTGCTGTTGCTTCTTCTAGGCCACCTCAGAATCCTACTGATGCACCCATGGTGTCTGATCACACTGCTGCCTTATCACTCACTTCAGATCCAGATCCTGAAGCACTTGCAGCATTTGATCCAGACATGGATGATTTACTAGACGATTTCTAGCTTATTTTATCTTTAGTTATCTTTATTTTTCATTAGACCTATTATGTTGTTGAACTGATGATTATGATGGTATTTTATGACATTGCAGACCTTATCTTCGTAGGAATTGGATGAGCTTTGAAAAGAGTCTGGTCCTCACAATCCAGCAAATTATTTACACCAACCCTACACGAATATGGTCCTACATCCAGTGCCCACTGTCCGTAGGGAAGTATCTCTCCTAAACCCGTTCTTCCTACTTTAATATAACTTCGATATACCTATTGACCACTTAAATCTCTAAGTGTGGGATCCCCCTCACTTACAACTTTTTAAATTCACATTTTTCCTAAACCAAAAACCCTAAGTGTGGGATTTTCGCCCTACTTAGTGTAGAAACATTGAGGACAATGTTTATTTCTAAGTGTGGGATAGCGGTATATCTCTCGTTTGTCAAAATATCTGTTTAAGTTGATCTAGAAACATGCTAGTCCTCAAAATAAATTTTCAAACCCTTATTTTGCCAAAATTTTCAAAAAAAATTTCTAGTCACAATAAAAGAAAATTGGTTAAAACTTCGACAGTGAAATTGTCACTCATTCAGTAAAACCTAAACAGTTTTACTTCGACAGTGAAATTGTCACTCATTCAGTTGACCAATGAGTTTTTTAAGAATGAATACAGATTTTTTTTACAAGTATTTCAAAAGTTGGTAAATATAAGGTCGAAATCATGTCGGATTCTAAGCAATTTAAGATGAGGATCTAAGAGGGGCATCGCACGATTGGACACATATAACCCATTTTTGCGGTGAGGAATTTGAGCCTTAAAAGCATTCATTTTAAATGCTTCACTGTTTGTTTGTTGTGTGTGACCGGTGCACGCATTTCTGAATTAGAACTTGCCCCAGGTATACATTTCGAGATCACATTGACAGGTGTCATACGTGACATAGGTACGATTAGAGGACCTTGACATTCCTTAGGATTTAAACCCCTTTTCAAATATCTTTTCAAGCCAAAAACCCTTCCAACACTCAATTTTAGTGTTGATGATCCGCTTAGAAAACCCTGTTGAGCCTTAGCCTATTTTTCTTTCATTCACCCAAATTTTTAACCCCTTATTCCCCTACCCACCAGAAAACTTATCTTAGCATTTTTTTGAAAAAAGAGATATTTAGGTACTCCTTTTTGCTTTCACTCCAAAAATCACAAATAATGTTTACTAAAACTTCTCGCGTGCGTTTTATTGATCTATATAGAAAAAATCGAGAGTCATGTGGTGCGAAAAATTGGCACCAAAGTAAACTCAAAAATCATCAAAGGATTGAGAAATGAAAATAAGAAGGGATCTCAAAAAGGGAAATAAAAGAAAATCCCTTAGAAATTTCTTGGCAAGAGAAATCTAAGCCCAAAAATAGAAATAGAAATAGAAAAGAAAAAAAAAGAAGAAAAGAAAATAGCTGAAATAAAGCTAAGTGCTTCGACTCTCTCGAAAACTCGACTCTTCAAAAGAAATATCATTCTGTGTGTTTTCAAAAGATAGAAGTCAAAATAGCTATCTTATCCCCCAAAAGTGTTATCCGTTTCCGTTTTCATTAAAAAGGATATCTAGATAGAACTTTTTTCGAAAGTCCTAAGATAAGCAAACACTCTTAGAAACCCAGATACCCCCAATCTATCCATACCCTTTTAAACCCACACCAAACACTACAACCCATCTGAATGTCCTGGGATAATCAGTACCGTCCCTGTCTAAGTGATGAAGATTTGATCCTCGGGCAAGCCTATGACGACGAGTGCTGCACGACTGGTATTTGAGCGATTTTTCATTTGGCTTAGGATAATAGGAACCCCGATACACTTTGAGTGAATTGAGTGACCACCAGTGAGATCGCCCAGTCATGTATATTCCACAAATTTGAGAATTGAAAGTTTGCCTAAGTGAATCATCTTGAACAACTCTTAGAAACGTCATGTGAACGCCTATTATTTATCTAACAGGCAAATACTTGTTTCCAATCTATGTGAATTCTTCATTGTGGGTGGAAATAAAAAAAAAAGCTGTTTTTATGGCAAATTCTAAGAGGGTAAGTTTGCTTGAGGACAAGCAAATGTCTAAGTGTGGGATATTTGATAACACGCAAAAAGTCATGTTTTTGCGTGCATTAATCTCACCTTTTTAGCCCAATATGTGACGAAACTAATCAAAATAGATACTTTATCATTAAAACTCGTCACATGGGCCAAAATATAGACAATGTTTCAAAAGTCATCTAAAATGGTCGAAAAACACGATAAATCTAACGAATACGATCATGAGCATTCTCGTTCACTCGTTCTAGCACTTTTTGAGCTACACAAAGAATTATGACCTCTAACTTATGTCATTTTCTTCGTTAGGAAAATACGAACGCATGGATATAAAGAACACTCAAAACGGATAAACGACTAAGAAGTTACGCCCGAACGAAGAAACGAAGAACCGAGGAACCAGCATACGGCTGAACCAGGCCGTATACGGCTGGTCCAGGCCGTATAAGGATGGACCTAGACCGTATACGGTCTGTGCAGGCCGTATACGGCCTGTGTTCAGCCGTATACGGCCCAGTTCAGTCGTCCCTATGCACAGCCGTATACGGTCCAGTTCAACCGTATACGGTCTAGCTCAGCCGTATCGTGCGTTTGGGTGATAAAAATGTGATTTTTATTCGCCTTTGCGATACGGTTGTGCATTTGGAGGTTTGGATACGGTCTACGGATACGGTTGTGCGATCTCTATAAATACAAGCCTCATTTCATCATTTCACCACATCTGACACCTCACAACACACACCTCACTTCTACACCTTCACACTTTCTCTCACTACTCTCTCTCTAAATTAGTTAGTTAGTTAATTAGATTAGTTAAGCTAGTAGATTAGTAGCTTAATTGTAACGGAGGTGCTCCGAGACTGCGGTGTCGCACGATTTGTAATAAAGCTTTGTCAGGTTCTATTATAATCTCTATCTTGTTATTTTAAATAATGTTGTACTGTTGCTATACTTGTTTAGAATTACTTGCTAGGATTATTGCCATGCTTAGCTAGACAAATCTGTGTTTGCTATGATAGTTGCCATGCTAGGGTAGTTATACTTAAAATCATGTTGTTACTCTGTTTGTATGCTATTGAATTATATTTGAATCTATGAATTGAATCTCAAATGTTTATCTATCCAACTTATGTTGTGGTTAGTAACATCCTTCTAGGCTTGGCCAATTGCTAGTTGTATGCCGCTAATTATTCTGTGTCTGATGATTGTTGAACTCGACATGACCGGTGTTCTCCTGGTTGAAATATTACCGGAGGGAGACACGGAGCGTAGGATTAGAGATAGATTAGATTCAGGCCATTTAACAAATGTCTTAGAGAGAACTTTCGGGTCACTTGTGACTTAACCATGTACCCCGTCACTCTGCATAAATTGATCCCTACTATGCTGCCTTTCTGCATGTTCTTGTTTGATTGTTGCTTAGGGTTTGCATGCTAGTATCTGTTATTAGTTACATGATTAGGTTTTTGAATATTTATCAATTGCATATACCAGTTTAACATGCATAGAATAGTTAAAATGATTTATATGAAATAATGATGAAGAATTTAATCAACCGTTAGACCAGACCATCCCAACTTGTCCCGGTGGGAAACCCCTGTTCATGTTTTTGTTTATTCAACAATTCATGCCATGATTCGGATATCTCAAATGTCCGAGATTGGGGGGCAAGACTCGAGGATGGTTGTTGGTTAAATTGGTTGCTACATTTGGGACAACTTCCGGTGTAGTTTACATTCCATAACTGTTATCCATGTGACATATTATTTATCTAATTGCAGACAACTCTACGTTAGATAGATAATAGGCTAGTAGTTATGGCTCATTAGGAAATATTAATGTCATCTTAACTAAGGCTTTATCCCATTAACTACCCCTAAATAGCATGAGTAATTAGCATAGTAAACACTCAATTCACCTATAAGTTCTCGTTGTCACCTCCACTCCACTTTACTTTAATTTAATTTAATTTTATATAATTAGTAGTTAGTTAAAACCAAAACAAACCAAAACCTCTTTTAAAACCCCAGCTAAATTCCCGTAGATAACTAAGGTCCTAGATCCCATGCCCGTTGTAGTTTGAAGAACGACCCTAGGTCATACCTATCGCTATACTTACCCATAGCTTTAGAATACTTAGGCCCAGCATAAAACAAATTAAAATTTTAAAAACCCTCACTGACGCCGCCGCTGACGGACGGTCCGACGACAGGGTGAAAACCTGATCGACCGTTGGGGGCGCATCAGCGGGTGGGGTAGGGTAGGGTTTTGGAATGTTGAAGAACGGCTGTAGGGTTTTTGGGGACGGGGCATTCACGTTTACATTTATATGTACATAGCTGGATAGTTTTTAATAAAATTGTAGTTTTTTAAAAAAACTATCTTTAATATACATATAAAGTTTTAAAATAATTAGTAGGGGTTTTAGTTGTATTTATTTGAAAGTTTTTAAGCCATTGATCTCTAATTAGGAACCCTAATCAAGGGTTAAAAATGCTCCATGGTATTTTATTTTATATATATATTAAAGATTTGAATGAGTAGACATGAGCATTTGAGAAAGTTGTATCAAGGTTCGATTGTCGTGGTGTCTAGCACATTAAACTAGCTCGCCTTCAACATGTCTAGAGGTTATACATAAAGTTTGCCTCTTTAAGTTCCACATCTTACATTTGCAACATAATACTACTAGGAAAACTTGAGAGCTGTGCTACGCACAACCCACAAGTTCTGAAGTATAGTTTGTTAAAACTGGAAATTGAAAACATATCGAATGATAAATCTCTCTTTCTTCTTTCTCTTCTTCTTTCTTTTCTATCTATGTACTAACTTAGAATCACATAGTAATTGCATAAATCCAACAAGTGCCAAAATAAAGTTACGAGTGAACCATTAGCCCTTCAGAGTCACCAGCTTTTTCTCTAAGTTATATTTGCGGCAATCCATATAAGCGTTTCTCTCACCACCTAAGAATGTGCATGCAAAAAACAAAAGTTTATACGAAATTACTATTAGTATATTACAACAAAGTTGGAAGAAATGAAAAAACCATACAATAGTTCTACTCGATCTATTATAACGCTATTGTTTGAGATGTATATAAATGTAGTGCGAAATGTTACACCTGAGCATATAGCTACCCAGTTGGTAGACATGCTAAAATCGTTTGTCTAAGATCCAATTGCCAATTGAATTATCCTTCATGATTTGAGACAATGATAACATGTACCAAATGCAATGACTATCATATGTGTAATCGATCTAGCTGTGAAGAGAACTGAACATGAAAACTTACAGTGGTTTTTTTTTACTCCTCATCATTGTCGTATGGCTCAAAACTGAATAAAGCTAGAATTAAAACGAGAATTGAGATTACCTGCATCTGAAGTAAGGTGTGAATCCCGTATCTAAGATCCAAGATCGTCGATTTGAAGACATTTAAAAAAAATTAAACTTAAAAAAAAAAAAAAAATTCTCTCGTGACGTCAGCAGCCACGTGGATTCCCACGTCATCGATATCGTCACGTCATCTACCACGTAGACGTAGATGTGACACATCAGCGTTGAGTTCACGGAAGTTGGGTTAAAAGTTAACAGGTTGCTAGAATAGAAACTAAATAGAAACTACATTTCTAATATTAAAACTTTTAATAGTTCATTTCTAGAATGCAAAATACAATAATACTTCGTTTCCATTTTAGGTAATTTGCCCTAAATCTTTTACTAAAGTTGATCTCGTACCATGCAAGACTAGAAATATATAATGTCGTAATATGTTGATCATAACTTAAAGCGGTATATGATTTTTTTAAGCATATTCAACTTTTTATCGTATACACGTTATATAATGGTGAAAATTAGTAAATTGTCGTTTTTTATTTATACACCATCAAATATGCTTTAAGATGTGTACAATATAGTTGTGTAAATTATATTTGTAGTGTACGGTTTAAAAAATATTGTGTACGAATCCATTGTCTTTATATAATAATTTTTGATAACATTTAAAGAATAAGTCTGATAAAGTTGAAGGAGTGGGTAGGATGTGGGTACCCGCTTAAAGATTCTTTATAAAAGAAAATTTATATTTTACCGTTACTAGTGATATTTCATAAATTTTAACCCTTTAAAAATGAACTAAGAAAAAAAGTATTAATGAAAGTTGAAGATTAAAAAGATGCTTAATCTATAAAGTGACATTTTTCTAGCTAAATATTAATTTATTACTCATTGTAAGTTAAGGTTCCAACAAATTGGTAAACAATGTATGTGTTCATATTCGTGGGAAACACAAATTACAATACTACTATAACAATTTAGACGTTTTATTGAAATAATAACATGCATATATATGTACAAAACATAAACCATCATATAACGATCAAATATATATGCAAAATATATAAAGAGGACATTATCAACATTAGAAAAGTAATATAAAAATTATAGAAATACCCAATCTTACCAGTGGCATATTGAATTGTAATTAAGTTGTGTGACTTAAACAAATAAAATAATCTCTTTGAAATTTGAAAATAGATGATGAATATGATCTATATATCCATAAACTTTGTATTCATATTACAAAATAACCAAAATTGAGTTACCTCATTCTGTAAAATAAAAACACAAAATTTTAAATTAACAGAAAAGTAAAATTTACTAAAAGTTTATTTATTTATTTATTTATATTGAGAGAGAGAGAGTTAAAGAAAGAAGAGTAAAGATTAAAAAGAAAAAATCTAAAAAATTTATAAATCAAAATTAAAGGAAAAAAATAGATTATAGGATATCATGATTATGGGCTATAACCCAAAATTATAAGTGTTATCACATGATACATTAATATAAATTAAAATTGGTAATAATAATTTTATCAGTTTACTTATACATGAAATTAGTTATAATATGGTTTTTGATTAAATATTAGCTTATTTAGAGTAGGCATGTAGGAAAATTCACAACATCAAATATGTATTATATGGTGATGACATAGGATGTGACATGAGTAAATATTTGATAAGTAATTAAGAATCTCCTTCTTTAGTTATAAGATATGATTTGAATTTTATCAATTAACCTATATATGAAATTAGCTATAGTATGATTTTTGATTAAATATTAGCTTATATAGAGTAACTATGTAGGAAAATCCACAACATCAAATATGTTTTATATGGTGATGACATATATCATGTGTACAATGTGACATGGAAAATATTTGACAAATAATTAAGAGTCTACACATATAATAATAATAATAAAAATAATAATAATAATAAATTATCATCATCATCATCATCTTAATAAATTATATATATTAAATTATATATAGGTAACATCATCATTCTAATTAATTCTTAAATTGTCAATTAAGACTTTTAATTATAGTAAATTTTAAAACAAGATCCACAACTTTTAAAAAAATAATTTTTTAATCACTTCACTTACATATAAAAAGAAATTTAATTCATTAATTAAAATATTATTCAAATTGATATGTAATATTTCTATGTTCATTTCACCGAGTAGGAATAAGGTTACTTGAAAAACGACATAAAATAATTCATTTTTTTCCCATTAACTTGGTTTCAAAATATTTTAACTTCTTAATCTCTATATATATAACTAGTGTTAAACCAGTGCGATGCACATTATAAAGTATGTGAACCATAAGTCAAAACGGTATATGAAATGGGGAAATTTTCTGATTTTAAAAGAAACCTTTTTCTCATTATCAATGATACTTTGTAAATTTTTAACCCATAAAAAATAAATAATAACAACATTTTTCCCTCACGATATATCAATAAAACGAGAAGGTTAAAAAAGATATGTATGTTTTAAGTTGACATTTTTCTAGCTAAAATAATTGCCTAGTCATTGTGACCTTCTCGTTTATGTAGTTATAATATGTTAACCTTGGAACAATATGATAAACAATGCGTATGTTAATATTCTTGGAAAAAATAAATTGTAACAATTACTATAACAATTTAGACATTTTATTAAATAACTAATGCATATATATATATATATATATATATATATATATATATATATATATATATGTGTGTGTGTGTGTGTGTGTGTAAAATATAAATCATTCTACAACAATCAAATATATACCTACATATTTGAAAAGTAATATAAAATTAATAGAAGTACACGTCAGATATATATTTACATTATATAGAAATGATGAACTTGATTTGTCTATCCATAAAACTTGTATTCAGTTTACTAAATAATGGAAATTGAGTTCCCTTATTCTCTAAGATGATAATAAAAAATTTCAAATTAACAAAACTTTAATAAAAGATATAATTACATTAAAAGCAAGTTCTCATAACTTATTAAAAGTTTATTTATTTATCTTTTTTTATATATAAAAAGAGAGAGTTAGAGAAAGTCAGCGAAAGAAGAGTTAAAATTAAGATGAACAAACTAAAAGATTTTATAAATAAAATCAGAAGGAAAAAATAGATTAAAGGATGTTATGAGTTTGAATTATAATAAAAATTTATAAGTGCTATCACATGACATATTATTATAAATTAAAATGGTTATAATTTAATTTTATTAATTACCTTAATAAATGAAAATAGTTAAAATATAATTTTTAATGAATATTACCTTATTTGAAATAAGGATGTAGAAAAATTCACATCATCATCAATTTCTTTTATATGCTGATGCATAGGATTTGTATGATGTGGCATGGGTAAAATTTTGACAAATAATTGAGGGTTTCCTCCCTTAGTTATAACTATTGATAAACACGTGCGATGCACGACTAGCATTATAATATATGTGAACCATAAGTCAAAACGGTATATGAAATGGGAAAACTTTCAGATTTTAAAAGAAACTTTTTTATCGTTATTAATGATACGTTATAAATTTTTTAACCCCTCTAAAATAAACAATAACAACAATTTCCCCCCACGATATATCAATAAAATGAGAAGGTTAAAAATGATATGTATGTTATAAGTTGACATTTTTCTAGCTAAAAATAATTGCCTAGTCATTATGACCTTCTCGTTTTTTATAGTTATAATATGTTAACTTTGCAACAATATGATAAACAATGTGTCTGTTAATATTCTTGGAAAAAATAAATTGTAACAATTACTATAACAATTTAGACGTTTTATTAAATAACTAATGCATATATATATATATATATATATATATATATATATATACAAAATATAAATCATCTTACAACAATCAAATATATACCTATAGATTTGAAAAGTAATATAAAATTAATAGAAGTACACTTCAAATATATATTTACATTATATAGAAATGATGAACTTGATTTGTCTATCCATAAAGCTTGTATCCGGTTTACTTATTAATGAAAATTGAGTTCTCTTATTCTGTAAGATGATAATAAAAAATTTCAATTTAACAAAACTTTAATAAAATATATAATCACATTAAAAGCAAGTTCTCATAACTTACTAAAAGTTTATTTATTTATCTTTTTTTATATATATAAAAAGAGAGAGTTAGAGAAAATTAGAGAAAGAAGAGTTAAAATTAAGATGAACAAACTAAACATTTTTATAATAAATAAAATTAGAAGGAAAAAATAGATTAAAGAATGTCATGAGTTTGGATTATAATAAAAATTTATAAATGTTATCACATGACATATTATTTTAAATTAAAATGGTTATAATTTAATTTTATTAATTACATTAATAAATGAAAATAGTTATAATATAATTTTTAATTGAATATTACCTTATTTGAAATAAGGATGTAGGAAAATCCACATTATCAATTTCTTCTTTAATATGATGATGACACATAGGATTTGTATGATGTGGCATGGGTAAATTTTTGACAAATAATTGAGGGTCTTCTCCTTTAGTTATAATAAAGAAGATATAAGATAGATTCATTTGCATAAGATAATAATATCTTGTGTCCAAGTAAATGCCTAATATATATACATATTAACTTACACACTTTATTATTAAAAATAATTTATTATTAGAAAGAAGATACTAAATACGAAATTTCATATTAAAAATCAATAGCGTGTGTATACATAAATTTAAAGTCTAGTCATAGTGTATGCATGCCTGTAATTGAAAAGGTTCATGAGTTAACGCCGTGACAGAAAAGATTCTAACAAACAATTACTTAATTTTCAAGAATTAGTATTGAATTAAATAAGCATATTAGCAAAATTTTCATGAAAACAACCTACAAATGTTGATTAGTTAGTAATTAATTTCTAGTTAATATTTATTTAGTTTAGAATGATTTAGTTTTCTATTAATATTATGTTTCTTGTTTAGCAAACTTAACCTACAAAAGTACAAATATAAGTTGATTGTAATTATCTCTTTAACTAATTAATCAATTCAATCAATAACTTAACAATGATAATACTCTTTCATTGTTTTACACCAATTCTTTGCGAAACCTTTTGTCCCAATGTCTGATAGTCACGACCAATGTCGTGTTTATGTTTGATCATCCTGACAAGAGTTGTCTTCAAAAGGTTATTTACCTGCAAAAAAATATCTTTTGCAACACTAGCTCGTGAAGCTTTCCAAACCATACGGGCCAAATCGTGAAAGATTTGATGTTAAGTTTAAATGAGTAACTCGTTACATGCTTAATTACGAGTATATGTGTTAATCAGCTTGTGATTGAAACGATTTTAAAGGGTAAGTTCGCAAAAAGATTATTGTAAGAGGTTATTTTGTGATTTATATTCTACTGATAGTATCATTTCTATTCAATCGATTTTCAGCTTGATTATTCAGTTATCGAAGGTTTATTATTCGAGTTATACGGATCACATTTCTAGTTATATTCATAATTTCCAAATATTTAATACGTACATTAATTAGGACTTTTAATATTAACAGCAGGTTAAAATGAAAGAAAAGGGTATTTTAGTCAATTTAAATAGACGAGGACCATTTACGAGAAAAAAAATAAACTTATTGCACTGAAAACCTGAAAAAATAATTCAGAGACCAATTCCGTAAATCGATGTAAACCACGTGGACCATCTATAAAATTTACTCAATTATTTAAATACGGTTTCACATATATGCATGATACCTGTATCAATGATACCTTACCCTTAAATCACTCATACAGCTCGAATGATGTTCTCTGTCTAATCCGTCCAAATGTGGGCAGTGTTAACAAAAAGCTTTATGTACCTTCCATCTTAATTAATTCCTATTCTTTCCTTTTCTACTTAAAAAAACAAATTCGATAATTACATATAATTTTAAATCATTTGATTTCTTTTCCTTTCCACCTAAAAAACTCGAGCATACAATGATTGCATGCATCTTTCTCGATTTTACTAGTAGTACTATATACCTTATATAAGCTATTTTATTTTTGTTATACAAAGGCACAAAGCTAATTTGCAACTAGCAACATATATATGTCTAGCTCTAATCTCAACCGCTCTTTTAAAATGGTCCATACACCAACTCTTTTTTTCCCCAAAGAGATTAATGTCAACCTAGGCAGCCATCTCCTATAGTCGTATGACTTCTATCGAAATGGTCCCGAATCGTGTTAATTTTAGTCCTTTTTATTTTTATAAGATATGTATACAACAATAAGCGTAAACATGCGTGTATAAAGTTGGTAATGTATGACCATTTCATGTTTATGTATAGTGTATACAAACAATTTCTACATTACGTTTAGATAGTAAAGTATCTTCTATGACAATACCATAAATATTCGTAAAACAGTTCAACTTATGGATCGACTAGTTTCTTTGAGATGGGCCCTACCGTACTTGGGCTTCAGGAAAAGGAAATGGTTATTCATCTTGGGCCGATAGATAATGTTATAAGGTTGCAGAATTTGGACAATGACACATTGACACGTAATTATTGATAATGTATTGTCAGTAACTAGTGTAATGCCACGGTAACATAGATATTTTGACATAGTATATACTTGATTGATGGTGCTAAACGATATAGAAACTTTTTTTGATTAAACATGATAAAAAGTGTAAAACTGAAACTATAAATCAAATATGCCTACATAAAAAAAGATATTAAAATAAATGAAAATACTATATGTAGTGTACATAAGAGGACAGATCATATAACAAAAAGTGGTAAAATACTAAAATAAGACATCAAAATTCACATGCGTAGTTTGAGCCATTGCACCATGACACACCTTTGTTCTATTATTGATGTAGTGAACAAATAACAAAACACAAATTAAACTTGTTGATTCTAATAATAACCAAGAATAATCTCTTCTAACAATCGTTGATCCAAACGAATACCGAAGTTAAGATCTATTACAACTCAATTGGCAAACAAAATTGAAAGAAAAATTTATTATCTTCAAAAACAAAAACTAAACTCCTTCTATTACAACTTAGAATCTCAATAAAGGCTGAAAATTAAGAAGACAATAACTCATAAAATATCAAAGGTGTAAGACTAATGAAGAGTTGCTAAACAATTAAAGAAAACATTAAAACAAAATTATGTTACTAATTTTTATAAGATAAAACTTAGTGATGTAGTTGCTTTTTTCGTTGAAGAAATATCCCATCATATATTGGAATTATTTGTTAGAATAATGAAGATTGTTTTGTTATCCAAATTAATCCATTCTTATCAATTAATTGATTGTTGGAAACTGATAGTGATTTTCATATCAATTATACATTGTACTATAGAATATTGTTTCACCTAACACATTAAAATTGGGAAAAGAAGAAGTATGAAATAGTAATATATACTCAAAAATTGACTTTGACCTCAAATATGATCAAAATAGTTATAGTATCGCTAACATCAATAGGTATAGAGACCTCCTCCCACTAAAATTTTCAAAAATTTCTTACCCGATCCATTCTTTTAGTTCCTGCCGCCCAGAGGGCAAACTAAAGTATACAAACCATCTTATCACAACTAGAGGTGGTAATGGATCGGATATAAATCGGATGATGCCATATTCACATCTATATCCATTTAAATATTTTCGTTCATATCCATATTCATTTAATTTCAATTCATCCATCCATATTCATATCTGATGGATTAAGCGGGTTAATGAATGTCCGTTGGATGTTCAAGAAAACTTTACAAAATTTCCTAATATGAAATGAAACCAATTAATATTGTAACAAAAAAATAAATATAATGTAACATACTGAAATCTATTCACAAGAACGTGTTACAATTGTCGTCAATATATGAAGCATAATTGGTTACAATTATAAGTAAACATAAATTTTAACAAATGTATCTCTTTGTTTATCGGTAATCACACATATTTTGACTGTCATCTATCGTGGATTGTGACTTCACTATATGATCGTAAATTAAACTTGGCTCAACGTGATATGCATATCGATTTGCTTTATAAATCTATAATACAACACCACCCCCCCCCCCCCCCCCCCTCCAATATACATTAAACTTTTTAGATCGTTATGGATAAATCTATGGGTGATAACTTGTCATTCATATCCGATACATTATTCATCTACATCCATATCAATATCCACTATTCATCCATTTAAATCGTCATCCCTAATCACAAATTATGCATTAGAATTTGTCTATAAGTATTTACCTCACTTTAAAAAAGTACATGAGACCTTTTTCATGGCTTCAACCTCATCACCATCTACATATGGTTGTCACTTTTTTACAAAAGTAATTTTCAATTAGTTAACTCCTACAAAATATGATCATGTCATTTTATGTGTGATGATAAATTCAGAAACAAATAAAACATGGTATTTAAATTATGCAAAAGAAAAAGCTAACACAAATAACTACTTGAAAACAAAGTTCATGCGTTAAAAACAAAGTTCATGCGTTAAATGTACAACCAAGCACTAAATCATGTGTTAATAATTTATAAAATCAATAAAAATGAAATTTTTTTTGTCGAAAGTATGCCTTGAGGGATGACAAATCGAAGAGGAGAAAACGTTGAATTTAATGGTGCAATTTTCACAATTTTTCGTTTTGTGGTTTATGAGATAATTGATGTTTTTTATTTTTGATTTTGTCAAAAAACTTTTTTTTTTTTAAAGGATGTTAAATCACCTTATAGTTTTTTTTTCCCCTTTTAATAAATAGAATTTTGGGTTTATTTAGAAAGGATACACTAAAGTGTGTTAAAATTTTAGGTTGTTTGTCAACGCTGAATTCGAATTAAAAAGGTCATCCAAGTCGATATATAGTGATTTTCCAGCTTCAACTCTTCAAGGTACGTGTATGAGAAATTAGCAACTTATCACGAAAATAGTTTGTTTCTACACTTAACATAAACAAATGCATCTCTACCTAAAATTCAATTGTATATGAAGTTTAAGCTATTGCAATATGATGCAGACACGTAGTATCTTAATTCGCATTTTTTTATATATGCATACAAATAATCGCAAAGAAAAGATATATATGTATCGACGTATTGTGCAATTGAATCATTATTAAAGTCGAGGCAAATGACTAATATCGTATGGATCGGAGATGCATCGAGCAATGTATGACCTTGTCGCAATGACCGTATTTGCAACTTCGCTGGGATGAAACGCATCATAGAAAACAGACAGAGCCCGAAGAAGACAAGGGGTTGAGTTTGGAATACATAGTCCACCATGCCCTACTTGACAACAAGGAACACTCGATACTGGTACACCTGTAGTAAAGTTACATGTAAATACTAGCATTACGATGTTACAATCAAACAAAACACAACTATGATCTATTTGAATTTTATGTTAGGAATTTGCAGCGGAAACGTCCAACTAACAACACCTATTGTTAGCAAAAAACAAACCTAACAAACGCTAGTGTAATCGCGTTACACCCACAAACAATAAACGGATAAATAATTGCAAACCTAGCAATCAAAACAAAGCAACAAGATAAAGAATCAAACAATACGAGACAAAGATTTAACGTGGTTATGTCCAATCTTCAACTTGGAGATTGGTTTAGTCCACGGGGCCAAACCAGAGAGTTTTTCTTTTTATTATTTTACGGCTCCAAGAATACATTAACATAGGGTTTATATTTATAGAATACTTATAACTTAGGCACCAAGTTAAACAAAAATCCCTAACCCATATAATTAATCTTCACTGCCTCACGGGCCCAACAATCTCCCACTTGAAGATTAATCAAACCCCAAAACCAGTAATCCTTCGCAAACTCATCCCTTCACAAATGTCACCCGTTCAAACTTCATACCGCCAAAATACCATTCGGAACACGCTGCTCAACCACACAGAGTCGGAAGACTTTCGACACAAAGCTACCATAACACTCACATCATGAAACCGGGACCACTCTCTCACCACCACCATCATCTTCTAGGCCCAAGAAGATTCGTTGAAGCGTGCGTAACTCCAACCACAGGATTCTTTCAAGAGACACACATCTCTTCAATTCGTCGATTACAATCACGTCTGATCCTGCCACCGACATGTCAACGACCACCAGTATAGAAATTTCATCCATCCGATTTTCCTTCCCAACAATCAGAAAATCGCCGATAGAACTAACACGTAGATTATCATCAAGGTTTATCAGCGAGAACGCAGTCACAACCTTGAAACCTACATCACCTACTTTCGCTTTCCCACGGGTACACTAACCTAAAAACGTACGTACGATTTCTATGAACACATCTTCTCCAACTCAGCCCACTCCCACTGTACGAATCAAAAATAACAACCACGGCTCTCTGAGAAGACTATGGTTCATAACACCCGGTCAGTGTAAATTTCTTTGCCATTGGAGAGTAACAACGAAGGTCCGAATGCTCAAGTGTTGCCGGAATTTGCACATTAAACCTTTAGAAACTCGAGATCCATCACACGCACAACCGTCTCAAGACTCCCATTAGTTGCCAAACTCTCACTAGCGTCGACACTTCCCTCGGTTCCAAACTCCTGGAGTTCCCAACACTCTCAACAATATTCGAAAGATCAACAGGACTTGCAAGATTATCCGCCTCTAACCCACTTGAAAATTCCCAATTGATTCCTCCAAAAGATTCCGTTCTATCGTTGAACCAAATGTCAACGATACCCGAGCCCAGCCAAACACGTTCTATCTAACTTCTTCTCAAACCAATATCTCCAAGTGTAGAAGCTCTAACCTACCTAAACATCCCAAACCTATGGAATACCCGACCAAACATATGGTCTCCCGTTTCAACCCGCGAGCGATAACCAAACTCTCTCGATAACTCCCACTGTCGATTACCAAAACATATGTGGTACCGTTTATTACCCAATCTACCAAATCTAGAAAACCATCCTCTTTAGCTACATAACAAACCTCACATCTTCAATAATCTAGTCTGTATCAATAAAGTTTCAGAAACATCACGTCCCTACACTCGCTACATCAAACCCTACATTGGATAACGTTCATTTATTCTTTTGCACAGGATCACAAAGAATAATGAACACAAATCCATAACCCGGATTCCAAAACTCTCAACGCAACAAACCACCAATCGCAACTCGATCACCGACTCCATTACCACCATGAACAATCATCGTCATAACGCAACCAGCCTCCCGCCGTGTCATCACGTCACAACCACCAGAAAAAAACCCTCATCAGTTCAATCCGAAAAAACCAATTCACCAAGTTCGTCGCGGTCCAGTAAAAAAATGAGTCTATCGATCTCGATAACATGTTGCAAACAAATCCCAAAATCGTATCATTCCAATTGTTCCCCGCGATGATTATCGTCAACTGAATCTAGATCTACTATGATTATTTGCCCACAATAACCCTAGCTCTCCATCTTCCAATAAAACCCTAATCATCAACAAACAATCTTGATCATGCTTTCATTCGCTATTGTTCCCAATCGCTCAACCTAGAGCTCTGATACCAATTGTTAGGAATTTGTAGCGGAAACTTTCAACTAACAACACCTATTGTTAGCAAAAAACAAACCTAACAAACGCTAGTGTAATTGTGTTACACCCACAAACAATAAACGGATAAATAATTCCGAACCTAGCAATCAAAACAAAGCAACAAGATAAAGAATCGAACAATACGAGACAAAGATTTAATGTGATTATTGTTGGTACATTTAGTGTGTCAGTCAGTTGGTCTATCGAGTTGTAAGTGTCGTTTATTAATTGTAATAGAAAAGTCAGTTCTGGGTTAGCGACACTTAGTTTGGTTTAGGTGACACTTGCCTTAGTGACGCATAGCGACACTTAGGTAAGTGACGCATGAAGGCGGCCACATGTGTCACTAGCCAAGTGTCGCATGTCTGCCGATTTGTGTTAGCATAAAAGCAAACCTACGGGTTTCAGGCTAGGGTTGATGAAACCTTAGCACCATTTATCGACTAAACTCTCTGTAATCATACTCAAACGTTTATAGTTCATAATATCAAGCTAGTATACTTTGATCATTCGTTTTTGGTTTGATATTGTGTTTGTTTACATTGATTACTTGTTTCCGCCTTGTAATTGATTATTTCCGTCATCTGTGATCCATCCTACGGGGCACTTTCAACTGGTATCAGAGCCTTTGGATGATTGATTGAAGTTTTGATCTTGAATTAGAGAGTTTTCGGTTTTGTTCGTGAAGAAACACAAGAAGATTCAAGGATTTTTGGATCAATTGGGTGATATTCAGACTTTCAGAATCAATATTTACAGGTTTCGTTCGATTATGATTGAAGAATTTTCGTTAGGTTTACGAAAATTCGATTTTTAGGATTTTTGAGACTTCACAGCCGTTTTTTCGTCACTCGTTGCGTCACTTGACAGCGTCACTTCGTGCGACACTCCGTAAGTTCCAATTAGGATTTTACCGACACTCTGGTGCGTCACTTAGAGCATCATTTGTGATTGATACGACACTTACCTCAAGTGTCATCTGCTTTAATCTACCATCACTCACGTGCGTCACTTTAGCACGTCACTTGTTTGCCAAGCATCACTTCCACTAATGACGCCTATTTGATTTACTGCGTCACTCAAGTACGACACTTGGGGCGTCACTTACTTGATTGAGCGACACTTGCTTCTATTGTCACCAGTCACTCGATAGCGTCACTTATTGAGTGTCGCTAGTCGTTGCGACACTTAGGTGCGTCACTTAACAAGTGACGCCTTTGGTACTAATAAGTTTTCTAGTTTTTGTTTTTGAGCTATTTTTCAGGATTTCCTTTAATGGTTGCTGCTGCTGATAAAGAAGATATTAGGGGAATCGGCGAAATGATCAAACAAAATCATGATGTTGGTTCTAACAGTAAACCTCCTTTGTTTACTGCTGATATGGATTACGCATACTGGTGTGACCGATTCGAACAATACGTAGATTTCCATTGTCCAGAGCTCTGGGGTCCACTCAGAGAAAGATATGAAGCTCCAGTAGCCGAGGGAGATTATCGTGGTATCCCTCCATCCAAGACGTATAAATCTATGACTCCTGAAGAGAAAAAGGAGTATGACATTGAGAAAAAGGCTCATTCTGCTATCTGTATGTGCCTAACTAAAGATGTCTTACGACTTTTCAAAACTCATGATATCACATACGATCTTTGGAAGGCTATTGAAACAAGATGTGGAGGAAACGAGAAGTATAAGGAGGCTAAACTAGGACTGATCAAGAAACAATATGATCTTTTTGATATTCTTCCTAATGAAACGGCATCAGGATTATTCACAAGGTACTCACAGCTGGTTAGTGAGTTAACCGAGGGAGGTTACAATTTCCCTCAGATTGAGGTGAATAAGAAGCTATTGGATGTTCTGCCTAGTACTTGGGAAGTAAAAGTACAATTTCTAAAGGAGAACCAAGAATTAGCAAGAATGAATCTGGATGAGTTAATTGGCGTTCTTCAAGCTCATGCAATGGAGTTGAAGAAAAAGGAGTGTAAGTCAGGTGGTTTTCTTCAAGACCCGACGTTATATGGAGGAAAGTTAAACACCGGAAAGACATATGGTGGAATGGCCTTCATTTCTGATACTAGTTCTCCATCGCAGTCTATTGGTGCTCATCATCCAGTCTATCCTTCTGGACCTTCACAAGGTTCACAACAGCAAGTTGCGATTTCCCCAGCCATTGAAGAACAAACTGCTATCTATACAACTTTTCTTAGCTCCTACAAGGATTTGGTTTCACAACCAAATTCTACACTAGAACTTGCTAAAGAAGATTATGCTCAATTCGATGATGATGATCTTGAGCAAATGGACTTAAATTGGAATATTACCATGATCTCGAGAAGAGTTCAAAAATTCTTGCAAAGGACCGGACACAAGAGTTTGGAAGGAAACGGTAAAACCAGCTTTGGTTTTGATAAGAGCAAGGTTCGTTGCTATAATTATAAGAATTTGGGACATTTTGCAAGGGAATGTGAGAAACCCAAAGTTCCTCCATCAGGTTTCACGAAGCCTAATTCTCCTAACGCTCAAGAGAAGGAAGAAGTGAAACAAGCGACAACTGATGCTTTAGTTGTCTTCGAGCCTACAAACACGGATTGGAGCATGTTTGCTGACAAATACCAACAGTGTCTTATGGCTCACATTATTAATGAGGTACGCAATGAACCAGATGAGCCTTTGAACTATTTTTCATGCATTAAGTTAACTGAATCTTTAAAGTGCTTTCAAGAAGAAAACGTAGAATTAAGAAAAAAGGTTGCAAAACTTAATGAGTCCAATAAGTACTTATAAGCTAATGAACAACTTTATGATAAGAAAATTGAGGCTTATAAACAAGACACTCAAAAGTACAAATCAAAGGTCTTTAGTCAACAAGATGCTATTAACAGCTATCTTGCTGAAATAGATTTGTTGAAAAAGGAACTCTCTGATTTAAAAGTTGAGTATGATAACTATAAGAACAAGATTCTAGGTTCCTCTTCCTCTACATTTGCCTTCAATGAAATGCTTAATAAGCAAAGGACAGATGATAAAACTAAGACAGGACTAGGCTATACTGAAGTCCCGCCTCCCACTGAATACTGTCCTATGCCTGTTAAGGAAGGCACTGAAGAGATTCCTGTTGACTATGCATTGTTATATGGTATCAAGTCAATGGTAACTAAGTAAAACAAACAGGCAAAGGAGAAAACCAAGCGGTAAGAGTATCCTTCGCCTAAGTTTGTTAAGTCTGAGACTGTATCTCCAGTCAGTGTTGAGGAGATAGTTGAGATTGAGGATATTACCGATGAGGAGTATCCTAAGGTTGAAAAGGTTGAGGTCAAAACAGAAAAGGTGATTTTGATGAATGAAGCTGTCCTTAAAGTACAAAATGATAAGGGCAAGAAAAAGGTTTTAACCGAGAAAACTCAAACTTTACAGACACCTGTAAATATTTTGAAAAATAACTTAATGTGAACAATGAAAGAGTTTCTTGTTAAAAACCTTCACCCTCAACCAATCAACCGAGGCAACCACCTTCTCAAACTTGCACACACTGTGCTTGTTCTAAAACTGCCTCACCATCTACTCCGGTAAATCCTCAGCCTCAACCAATTGTTGAGAATCGTTCTTGTTTCTACTGCAAGAAACAGGGACATTTAATTCGTGATTGTCCTAAGCTTTCTCATCAGCGCTATGGGAGAGATATGCCTAGAACTTCCTTTTATAGAAATTCATTTTCACCACCTAGGCGTTATTCCAATTCTCCCAAGCCTGTTGAAAAGCAAAGTAATGTTGGGCAAAAACCTTTGCCAAAACAAAAGCCCGACATTGCTCCCAAACCAACTTCCGAACAATCTAAAGTTTGGAAACGAAAGGAGTCTGCTAGTGACTCTTCCGTCATCAACAATAACACATTAGATGAAAATTCTGATTTGTTGAAAAATAAAGTTCTGTCCGATGTGATTATTGTTGATGACCTTGGTAGACCTAAGTCTGTAAAGGCTTGGGTCACCGTTTCTCACTAATCTCCTTACTTTTATGTATTGCAGCAGTCAGAACATGTTAAATATAGTGAATGGTTTATGGATAGTGGCTGCTCGTGACACATGACTGGCGATGTGTCTCTTTTGACGGATGTTAAACCACACGCCGGAGGACCTGTTGCCATTGCTGGAGATACTGGAGGAACGATTACCAGAAAGGGAACGCTAACTAATGGGAGAGTTAGTTTTGAGAATGTGAATTATGTGGCTCAACTCACTCACAACTTGCTGAGTGTTTCACAAGTCTGTGATAAGGATTATACCAATGCATTCACAAAAACAGAATGTGTGATCTTGAAGCCAGGTTTCATTATCCCTGAAGAATGGGTGCTTATGCGGGCGCCACGAAGAAACGATACCTATGTGATGAATATGCGAACTGTGGAGACTACAGATGAATACACTTGTCTTCTATCAAAGGCTTCGGAAAAGGAATCACTACTTTGGCATCGACGGATGGGACATATTCATTTTCGAAAAATGAATTTTCTTATAAATAATGATTTGGTAAACGGAGTTCCAAAACAGTCATTTGCTCTAAAAGATGACTGTATTGCATGCCACAAAGGGAAACTCCACAAAAAGTCTCATAAGTCCAAGGTAGTGAATTCTATTGCTGCACCACTGGAGCTCTTACATATGGATTTGTTTGGTCCTATTTCTACTAAGAGCATTGGTGGCCGATCCTATTGCTTGGTAGTCACCGATGACTACTCCAGATTTTCGTGGGTATACTTTCTTGCTGCGAAGAGTGAAACATCAGATATTTTGGTGTACCTGTTGGATAAGTTGGCAAATCTGTGCAACTTAAAGGTGAAGAGACTGCGAAGTGACAATGGAACTGAATTTAAAAACTCAACTCTCGAGTTATATTGTTCCTCTAAAGGCATTGATCATCAACTGAGTGCTCCAAGAACTCCTCAACAGAATGGAGTTGCAGAACGTAAGAATATGACTATTATCGAGACAGCTCGGACTATGCTGGCTGATTCTAAGCTACCTATCATATTTTGGGCTGAGGCAGTTAGCACTGCTTGTTAAATTTTGAATCGAGTGCTCACGGTTAAGAAAAAGAACAAGACATGTTATGAACTTTTCAATAACCGTAAACCAACTCTGCAGTTTCTAGAGCCGTTTGGGTGTCCGTGTCTGATTATGATCCCAAAAGAAAAAGTCTCAAAGTTTGGAGCTAAAGCTGTTGAAGGAATTTTTCTTGGATATTCAGTTACTTCTCCAAACAAAAGAGTCTACATTAAATCAACACACCAGGTGGAGGAGCATTTTGAGGTAAAATTCTTGCGTTACACGGATCCTCCTCAAGGAACGGGTCCGAATTGGCTGTTCAATTATAAAGATGTGTTTAACTCTTTCGACATACCCGAAGAAGATGATGAAGAGGAGGAGTTGGTTACTCTACTTCACGGCATCAGTTTATGTCAAGACACATCCACCGCAACACCTACTCTAACACCTACTCCAACACCCACACCATCACCTACTACAACCGAACCATCTCCTATTACCCCATCTTCGAATGCTCCTTCGACTTCAGGAACGATTAATGTAAAAGATCTTCCTGATGATCCCAATATGCCTCCTTTAGAGGAAGCCGAAGAAGAAGAAACAATCTTCACAAATTTTAATGCTCATGATGAAGAAGATGAGGAACCACATAAACTCGCGCAACCTGAATGTTCTACTGCTCCTGAAACTATAACTGTTCCTGCCACTGAAGGGGATATGAACAATTTGGAGTTAGTACTTGCACCGGATGTAATCCCAGTGACACGTGTACACAGGAATCACCCCATCGATAATATTATTTGTGATCCTAATGCTGCGGTTTAAACAAGACACCAAGTGCAACAAAATCCAAATCAACAAATGTTGAATCTGGTTGCTCAGATAAATTCTTGTCATTTATCCCAAATTGAACCCAAGAAGGTTGATGAGGCCTTAAAAGATCCATCCTGGGTCGAGGCCATGCAAGAAGAATTACAGCAGTTCAACAAGCTACACGTTTGGGATGTAGTTCCATTACCCAAAGGTGCTCACTTAACTGGCACTCGATGGGTATTTCGAAATAAGATGGACGATCGGGGTATAGTGATTCGTAACAAAGCACGATTGGTTGTTCAAGGTTTTAGTCAAATTGAGGGCTTGGACTATGATGAAGTCTTTGCTCCTGTGGCAAGACATGAGTCTATTCGTATCTTCCTTGCATTCGCTTCTTTCAAGGAGTTTCGTGTTAACCAACTCGATGTTAAAAGTGCCTTCCTGTATGGACAAGTGGATACGGATGTGTACATTAAACAGCCTCCAGGTTTTTAAGACCCTGAACATCCAGAATATGTTTGTAAATTGAACAAGACGTTATATGGTCTTCATCAAGCTCTGAGGCTTTGGTATGAGAGGCTCACTACTCACCTAATCAAGCATGGTTTTGTTCGAGGGAATATTGACAGTACTCTGTTCATCCGTAAAGAACAGACTGGGGATCGAGAAGATATGCTACTTGTGCAGGTTTACGTGGACGATATTATCTTTGGCTCTACAAATGAGGCAATGTGCAAGAACTTTGAGGAGATCATGAAGTCTGAGTTTGAGATGAGTGCGATGGGGGAGCTCAAATTCTTTTTAGGTGTACAATTTGAGCAGTCTACAAAAGGTATTTATATTCATCAGTCAAAATATGTCAATGACATGTTGACTAGATATGACCTGCTCAATTGTAAAACCTATGGAACTCCTATCGAACTCAATCACAATCTTAGACTTGATGAGGATGAGGAAGATTGTAAAGAAAAGGACTATCGTTCAATGATATGTTCTTTGATGTATTTGACTGCCTCTCGACCGGATATTGTGTTCACGGTATCCGTCTGCTCACGCTTTCAAGCCAAACCCAAGGTGTCTTATATGAAGGCGGTAAAGAGAATTTTTGGTTATCTCAAACATAGACCCAATCTTGGTCTATGTTTTTCAAATGAGAAATCATTCGCTCTTACTGCCTATTCGGATTCTGATCATGGCGGCTGCAGCATAGACAAGAAGTCCACAACTGGTGGATGCCAATTTATCGGATCTCGCTTGGTCTCGTGGCAGTGCAAGAAACAGACTACAGTTTCTCTTTCAACAACAGAAGCTGAGTACATTGCTGCTGCTAGTTGCTGCTCTCAAGTTCTATGGATTCAGCATCAACTGCGTGATTACAGGTTACTTCTTTCTATGAATCCTATTCAAATAGATTACACTGCTGCTATATCTATCACACGCAATCCCGTACAACACTCTATGACTAAACACATAGAACTTAGGTTCCACTTTATACAGGATTGCTATGAAAAACACCTGATAGACCTTGTCCACATAGACACCCTAAAGCAGAATGCCGACCTTTTCACAAAAGCTTTTTCGCGTACTCGATTTGATGAACTAATCAACATGATTGGTTTAAGGTTCTTTGTGACCACAAAGTAATTTGTAACTTGGAAAGTAAATTACTCACCTTTATGTGTGTTATTTATTTATTTTTATTTTTTAAAAAAGGGCAACAACCACTCTTTATACTTTTTAGTATTAAAGAAATGCACGGTTGCTACAACTTTAAAATAGACGTTGAAGTTGTGTCTGTAAACAACTTGGGATATGATAGTACATCGGGTAACATGCACAAAATGGAATTTTAAGGTTTATCTTGGATGTGTCAGTAGATTTATCTGACATGTTGAAAATAGTTTTTATAAACATTGTCTTCATCATACGATATATTAGTAGGTATGTTACACAAAACTCTTTGAGACCTCTTAAGAAGCCTAATATCCAATTGTTTATTTCAAGTGGTATAACACCATTAGATGTATGACAAAAGTCTTAATATCTTACTTATGCTAGACATGTTTTCGTGGAAGAAGCTTATTTGATATCATTTGGGGGTATATATTGACAGTTTCCTCTGTTATACGTAAGTATAGACCTGTCTCTGTTAATATATACTTAAAAATTAAGCAAACACGAGTCAAAGTACTTGCAAAGTCTTTAAAATTAAGATACCTAACAAGGTCGCCAAAATGGTTTGACAAAGTCTGGTTTTGCTTAAACCTGAATCAAGCTATGTCGCTCTGTTGGACGTAAGTACAGACCTGTCACCGCTGACTTGATTCTTAAAATTGATTTTCTTATATTCTTTCTGTAAATGGAAGCATGGTCTATGTCTTAAGTTAAGATGTATATCTATGGTGGGGACCACAGTGAAATATACATACGAATAATAATTAAATAAGCTCCTAGCTGTGAGTGTAACATGTTTAAGAGGACAAATATACCGATAATCGTTTTGAAATAATTTTTATAAAAAGTGTTTTTAGCATGCCAAGTAAATTTAAAGTGGACAAATATACTGATGATCGAAATAACACTTACTGTTCCTAATAAATGCATGTTATTCCGATATGATCCCTAACCAGATTAAATCAACTCCGTCACCAAAAAGAATGTGTTAATTTTGTATTTGTAAATTTGCATTAATTTTGTGTTCATATATTTTATCTTAGTTAGTTTTATTTTGTGTTAAAGCCAAGTTACAGTTACCTTCAAATTTGAGTACCAAAATCAAAACGCACAAAATCGACAAATTCTCAAAATTTCCAAATTTTTTTCACTAAGTGACATTATGCGTCACTTCGTAAGTGACGCCTCAAGTGACGCTATAAGTGTCGGGTTGAGTGACGCATTTTAGGGTTTTCATATAAATACCCCTTCACACGACACTCCATCTCATCACTTTCACTATTACTCTAGCGTCACTTCCACTGACATACCGTCACTTCGTTTGTCTCTGCGTAACTTCGACTGGAACTTTTTCCTTGATCTTTTGTTGATTTTGAGGTTGTGTTTGTGAAATCGAGCATTACATTCTTGTTCACCACTTGATTACGCATCATTAGGTACAATTTTTAACCTTTGTAATTAAGTATTCATGCTTTAATCATTAATTAGGGTTACGGGTTTAAAGTTTTTAATGAAATCACTCGATTTGGGGATTGTTTGTTAATGTTATATGTTAATATGTGGTGTGTTTTACTCGTCTTTATCATGCGCACCTCGTGGTAACTTTGTTTTTCAAAAACCACAAATTTGTTTCGTTGTGATTTCTGGGTTTGAACAGTGACGCGATGATCTTCATCGTTGCGTCACTTCATGCGTCACTTCCTTTAAGTGACGCTATTTGATAATTTAGAATCCATACTGTCACTTCTTCAGTGACGCCTCTAACTGCGTCTCTTCTTAAGTGACTCCCTTAGTGACGCTCTTGTCTATACCGACACTTATACCGTCACTGACTAAGTGACTCACCTAGGTTACCGTCACTATGCTAAATGACGCATAATTTTGTACCGACACTCCTTAAGTGTCGTATTTAATGATGCATGTTTTAGCAACGTCACTTACACCAGTGCCGCCTGATAGCGTCACTTACCCTAAGTGACGCTATGCTTGATTTCTGATTTTGAACACTATTTCCTGCGACACTTTCTAAGTGTTGGTAATGTTCATGCGTCACTTCCCAAGTGACGCCTAAATTAGAATTTTGTTTAATATTTTATGTATATTTGTGCTAATTCTATAACAATGTTTCTGGTTATCTTTGTTCCGTATTTTAGCTTACAGATGGCTGCTCTGCAAAACTATTATCGCCGCACCAACACACACCACAACATCGTTGCATTTTTGGAGTCAACGCATGCGAACTCAATTCCATTCCGACGGATGATTGAGTTTTTATGCCGATCGAGGATTTACTATGCTATCACCACATCTACTCCAGTGTACAAGAACCAGATAGAGGAATTCTATGATCACGTATTTATTAGAACTCAGGGTGATGTGCCAAGGATTGTTTCTACTATGTTTGGCGAGGAGATTGAGATCACTGAGAATTCGGTTCGTTGGGTTCTCCAATTCAATGATACCCATACGATGCTGACTATGTTTGAGACAACCTTTATCTACGGTGGTCTTCAGCGAATGGGTTATCCGGCAAATCAGCTTTTCATCTTCAGAAAACAATATCTATGCCGAGTTTGGAGATATCTATGCCACATCGTGATTGTCTGCTTATCTCCAAGGAAAGGAGGATATGGTGCTGCGAGTCATTTGACTCTATCTTTGATGTTGGCACTGGTCTACAACAAGCCATACAATTTTAGCGGATATATCTTTGGAAATATGGTTGAGAACATCCGCTCTGGGAAAGATAAGTGGATGCAGTATCCAAGGTTTGTGCAGCTACTTTGAATGATTTGAATCTGGACATCGCTCCCGATCAGCGCTCGCTACTGGTTCCGACGCCAATGCTCTTACGAGTCTTCAATGACTGTAAGTTAGCGCCCAAAGGAGAACAGGTTTTGGCGGATCGTGAGCTGTTTGGGCACATAGTAAACGAAAACTATGTTGCGCCACCGAATGATGGGTTTGAGGATGTTGTGATCCCTTCGATGAATGAGGGTGACTTGGTTGATACGGAGGTCGCTCAGGATTTGGATGACATCGACCAGGTCGAGAATGTTGATGCCGAGGATGATGATGATGGTGGACCCACACCACCCGACTCTGAGGGTGATGTGCCCCCACCGAATGCTTTGGACGGTATTCAGATCGCCGATCCTAGACGCTTTAAGCGTATTTTGCCACGGATTTCTGCGGGAAGGGTTCACGTACCAAGGAATCCTGGAAAGCGACCAACTGGGTCTTCTCCGTCTTATTCTGACTTACCTTTGAGGAGACGCCAGAGAACTGGAATTTTAATACAAGAACCTGGTCATCGACCCACTCAACAACAACAACCACAACAGCCACAGCTTCCTTCTCTTCAACAACTTCTGGCTCAGATTGAACGGATGAACAAGCATTTTGATGATCAATCTGCGCTTATTGAAGTTCAGGCTACGGAAATCAAGGAATTACAGACCAAGGCTGCTGAGGTTGACAACTTAAAGCTTCAAGTGACAGATCTACAGTCTAGGTTGTTAGAGTTGGAGTCAGTTACTATTGTTTTGGGGGAGGATGATCCCAAGGAGTTAGAAACAAATGTAACTCCTCCCCCAGAACCAGAAAATGTACAACCGTCTTCAATCAATGAAAATATATCTTTGGATTACTTTGTTGAGGTTCAAGGTTAACCGAGACATTACAGTTGACTATTCGTATTTAGATCTTACATTTCTTCAACATATGATGAATGAAAATACGTCGATACCTGACGAAGAAGTGATAAATGATCCAATGGCAGAGGATTGTTACTTTGAAGGAAACGATGATGTTGAAGTTGAGGGGGAGGCGCTCCAGAGTGATGAATGTTATGATGATGCTCCTATTATTGAATCGGATTCTTCAGAAGATGAAGCGGATCATGTATCGGAGGCAGAAACTACTGAGCCATCAGTTTCTACGGCTGAACCCTTAACGATAAAGCCTGATATAGTGTTTAAACCTAGAGTTGAGGTACCCGTTACTTGCCAATTTTACAAAGTCAGAACTGATTATACGGGTTTGATCAAAAGCTGGAAGTTTGATGAAAGTAATTCAGTTTTCATGATTAAATGGAGTGACGGAATTCAGTACTTCAACTTGAAGTTCTATCGAATAAGTACTTTGCCAAAATGCGAACTTCAAAGATTATCTCAGATACCCTTGATCAATCGCGCTCGAGATTCACGAGCAGATTTCTTTCAAGTTATTATTCGTCGGGAAATCAACAGCAAAAATACAATATGATTAAATCGAAGCTGGGTATGAGATATAAGTTTAAAAAGAAGTTGGATCCGGTTACACGAAAACCAATTGTAAGGATGATCTACCCACCAGCAAAATGCTTACAGAAGATGATACCTTTAGAGATCATTCCTTTGGATTTTTTGAATAGGTTGCTATATTGGGAATATGATGATATTACGTGAGAAGCTGTGATTTTTTTTGTTCCTAATTCCGAACCAGCTACGGATCCAGAGTCTTCAACAGATGCAGATTTGGGAGCTGAAGAGAAAACAGCATGGGATGTTGTTCAACCTAAGAAGAGGTCTATGTGGGGTCTGAAGAGAAACATATTTTGTGTATTTAACCCTTTGAGTTTGATTAATCTTTCTGAACGAGATATGAAGAAACTACATCAGAACAAGATTCAGTTCAAAGCAAAGGATAGAACTGAAGCCATTAAGTTTCAGAAGATTGTTGATATCTGCGTAGCCAATGGGATACACGCTGGTGGTGTATTCCCAGCTGGCAGGAAATAGTTTGAAGACTTGAAGTTTTTTTTGAAGACCAAGCTTCTGACAAGGGGGAGTTTGTTGGTACATTTAGTGTGTCAGTCAGTTGGTCTATCGAGTTGTAAGTGTCGTTTATTAATTGTAATAGAAAAGTCATTTCTGGGTTAGCGACACTTAGTTTGGTTTAGGCGACACTTAGGTAAGTGACGCATGAAGGCGGCCACATGCGTCACTAGCCAAGTGTCGCATGTCTGCCGATTTGTGTTAGTATAAAAGCAAACCTACGGGTTTCAGGCTAGGGTTGACGAAACCCTAGCACCATTTGTCGACTAAACTCTCTGTAATCATACTCAAACGTTTATAGTTCATAATATCAAGCTAGTATACTTTGATCATTCGTTTTCGGTTTGATATTGTGTTTGTTTACATTGATTACTTGTTTCCGCCTTGTAATTGATTACTTCCGTCATCTGTGATCCATCCTACGGGGCACTCTCAGTTATGTCCAATCTCTAACTTAGAGATTGGTTTAGTCCACGTCGTCAAACCAGAGAATTTTTCTTTTTATTATTTTACGGCTCGAGGATTACAATAACATAGGGTTTATATTTATAGGATACTTATAACTTAGGCACCAAGCAAAACAAAAAACCCTAACCCATATAATTAATCTTCACTGCCTTACGGGCCCAACATTTTACCTCCTTCACAACATGATAAATGGATTTTAGTGACTGAAGATTTCAGTCAGTAAACGTCAAAAATCAGTCACTAAATCCCATTTGACCTTCTCCCACTGAAATAAAAAGTGTCACTAATACAGCCATCACTAGAAGCCTAGATTGACAGATATATTCAGTCACCATATGTCTCAAAGATTCAGTGACTAAATTTTAAGTCATTATAGGGTGTTGAAAATCAATCGATCAATATAGCTCAAATTCCTTTAGTTACTGAACTTTCAGCCACTAAAGGTTCTAGTGACATATATTTTCAATCAATAAAAGTTGTGATATATATATATACATATATAAGTATTCCACTATTAAATTGTTGAAATTATACCATAATTTATAATAAATATAAAAACATCACGATTCAACCAAAGTCATAATATTGAGATATAAAGAGATACAACTATATCCATTTGACCCATTTGCACATGTATGTTTTATAGATTTGTACAATAGTTTCAAGACATTAAGCTACACGTCAAGTGTTTTGAATATCAGAGAGTCAAACTATTACCCATCTAAGTTCCATGATAAACGCCAAAATGTACTAAATTATAGTACTAATTACCCCTTTATTCAGTAGATTTCTTATGCATTTTATGTGAATAAGATACTTATTTTATTCATATTTGCATTTAGGAGTTCAAATGGAGCTTGGATTGAAAAGAAACACAAAACGAGCTTATTCTGAAGAAAAGTTTCTAAGAGAATAAAACAATGGAGATTGGATCGGAGTAAAAGATGATTAAATGAAGAATAGATAGAAAATATTACTGAAAATCAATCCATCCGCCGGATGGATGTTTCATCCACCGGATAGATCAGGGCGGTGGAGGCCCAAGCTACGCGAAGCTAGACTGGGCTTATTTTCAATCCATCCGCCGGATGGATCAATTCGGCAGAATGGTTTAAATTCCTATTTTCCTCACTTTTAACCATTACTTCTCATACCTAAAACTACGAACAATAGCTGACCAGAAGGGGTTTTTCCTCCATTTTGGGAGCAAATCGATGGCGGTTTGGAGGCGGAAAAGGCTAGGATCATCCTATTGATTCTACTTCATTCGGTTCACGATTCGGTTTGCGTATCGTCTTCTTATTTCAATTCTAAACATGTCTATGTGTTTTGTTTTGAGATATGAATATGATTTTGTATAATTGAATCATGGATTAGATTTATTGTTAATTGTTTAGTTTAATAATCTTTGATTATAAATGTTTGAAAGTTATAATTGTGTTTTGAATCAATTGACAGATTGAAGATTGTTACATTATCTGTAGAACCTTGTTTATTAGTGATAATTAATTGCTACTTAACGTGGTCAATAGGATTATTGAGATTGAGTTCCTTTGATACTATTGATTATTGATGATTATGAATTTAGGTTTATGATCATTGCTAAATATATTGAGTTTGATAGGTTAAGAGCATAGTAATTAATTAATCTAAAATGAATGAGCTAATAAACGATTATTAGTAGGTATTGTTGAGTCATACAGTGAAGATTAATCGTAACAAGTCGTGAATACTTAATACACAATCTAGGGAAAAACACGCAATAGAGCAACATTCTTGCGATGTCGGATCGATGTTTAATGTGAGACCCTAGGTTGTAGATATTAGTTAGACCCGGAATGTTGGCTAATATATATTTAACTTGGATTCTTTGGTTAGTAACTAAGTTAATATAAAAGAAATCACAATCAGACAATCAAAACACATGAACCGGATAATATGAATCTGAGTGGAAGACTCTAAGTAATTACATGTCTATCTTCAATTGTTTATCTTTTCCTCTTTATTTTGTTTTATGTTGTTGGTTTGGTTAATTAGTTCATATTGAACGTTCGTACGGAAATAAAATTACCCCCTATGTTACTGCTTTATTAGTTTAGTAAATAATTCCAATATAATTGAATAACATCGTTCCTGTGTTACTGTGTTCGACCTAGACTTACCATAGCTATATTATTCCGGTCGGGTATTATTTCCTGGTTGTGTGATAGTAGTGATTGGTATATCCTGTACTTTATAAATAATACAACTAGACGCTTTCACACGCATCATTCCAACTACTCCATCTGCTCTTGCATTTAAAAGTAGCACATATGCAAAATAAAAATTAGACACAACCATTATTATTGATTAGTTCAGCAAATAGATATCAAGTATATAATGTTTAGTGAACTAGGAAATATGGTTTGACCCATTTAGCAGATTCTTGATAACTTAAACCATGACCCATTTCCTTACATATATCCAAACCCATAGCATTACCCTTGTGAGTTACAACAAGAATATGATAATCCATATAACCCAACTTTAATCATGTTAATCAAATACACATATTAGAGTGTATAATAAACATATCTTACTCACCTCTAAATAAATCTCAAGTAAAGGATCTGATCAAAGTTCAATGAAAAATATGGATGTCATTAATGCAATTAAACACCACTTGCATAAATGGCCTAGTGGTAAGGAGTTCTCCTGGCTTCCTTGAGGTCAGGAGTTCAAACCTTGCCCTGGGTAAACATTTATCATATTAGGTACCCACACCCGTAAAACACATGGGGCCCTGGGGGAACTTGCAAATAAGAGTTCATTCCAACTCCAGACGCCTCGACTGTGCCAGGGGAGTTGCCCGGAGTCATCCTTGTGGGGTGGACAATGACTGGTGCCAAAGACACACGGGACTAGGGTATTCCCACCAAATTACACCTTTTGCAGATTAATGCAATTAAACATATATTCACTATCCAAAGAGTGAAAAAACTCAATAGAATGAGTTGTGAAAAATATATTGGTATGCATTTAATGACGGAATATAAATAAATCAAAAAGAAATGATCAACTTACAGTCCTCTTTCATTCTGGAACGTATTATGAAAGTATCTACTTATCATGAAGGCTAAAATGATGTCTTTGAGAATTGTTGCAAAATATATATATACACATTAATCTGTTATCAATTAATCTGTTGTTCCAGCAGTAATTTACTACATATATCTGGTACACAACATAAATAGTTTAATCCAAATTAAAACTATTACCTGGTATGACTAGCATGAGATGATGTCGGGTGCCCATTAGAGCAAAGATTAATTATAGGAACTACAAGAATCATTAAAAACCTACAGAATCAATACATGACATCATTATGCAACCAAAATAATTACATATTCACATAATAATTATAATTTATAAGTACCTGTTTGTTCAGACCATTAAAATTTTATGCAAACTTGCATCAGGTGATTGATCCTTAACAATGGCCAAAAATCGAACCATAATCTCTTGTATTGCTTTCATTTCTTTCATTTCAAGTTTCTCTTTCGTTTCTTTCATTTCTTTCGTTTCATCTTCAAGTTCATTAATACATGACTTCAATTGTGGTACTTGCGGATCTTGTGGAAAAGAAGATCCTTTGTCTTTGACCATGACAACCCTTCCCAAGCATCGCACGCGACCTCCCTTCTCTGGTCCTTTAATTTTTGCCAAATTATCATTTCTATAGTCAACGACTCCTACCTCTGTACTACCAGTAGACCCACATGTCGAACTTTTCAATTTATCAACATCTCGGGAGCTGCTACAAGGTAGTTGGTCTCATACTTTGTTAATGCAAATATGAAATATTCTGGAACATATTTTCAAACAAATTCAATAATCTGATAGTTGCATTGTGCTCAAATTTTCAATAGGACACCATATATTGTAGAATATCAATAAATATGCAACACACAAAAGTGAAAACAGATGGAAAAGACTACCTCTTCATGAATAAGCCTCACAAAAGATTTAATTCCAATTACATGAGGTTCATCATACTTGAAACGAATCTTTTTCTTTGTCTCACTTACCACCTATACATTGACACATTATTTAATGTTTATATATGCTAATAACTAAGTAAAAGCTCACTTGAATTTTTTTCACAATGGAAGCAAGTAAAAATTACGTCAGTTTTCTGATAGGATTTGAGCACAATGGAAGCAAGTAAAAATTATGTCAGTTTTCTAACGGGTCAAGAGGTTATTCTAACCCATTGTGACTGTTGGTTATCCTAACTGATAGGATTTTATGGTCTTAATGATTATGAATATCAAAAGGCTGGAATTGCAAGAGATCAATGGTAGATTTAATTGGACAATTAACACCAATTAACTCCATGGATTGTTGGGTGCTCTTATAAGGATAAGTATTTCACATGAGAGAAGGAACACAACTAGAAATACTCTCTAGCACCAGGTTTTTGTTTTGTTGCCTCAAACAAGAACACCACACTTTGTATTATCCCAAAACAAAATTCGTGTAACCCAAGGCATATAGGGTCGAATTGTTATTTTCGGAAAGTGATAACACGATTCAAAGTGATATCTGGTCATTGAAATCTTTACCCGTTACACGGTTACCTCCAATAATCGAAAACAACAATTTCTGGTGATTTCAATGGCGGCTACTTTAAAGCATATGACGGCTATTTCTCCAAACTTGACAAGTTTGAAGGAGTGGATTTTCGTAGGTGGCAGAAGAAGAAGCATTTCTTCCTCTCAAGCATGAATGTGGTGTATGTTCTTAGTACACCAATTCCTGAAGATGGTGGTGATGATGCTACTGTGGAACAGATTCGGCTAAGGAGCAAGTGGGAGAATGATGACTATATTGCTCGAGGTTTAATCCTCAATGGTATGGCTGATTCTCTCTTTGATATATATCAAAATCATGAGTCTGCAAAAGAACTATGAGATTCTTTGGAATCAAAATATATGGCTGAAGATGCTTCAAGTAAAAAGTTCCTTGTGAGTAATTTTAATAATTACAAGATAGTCGATTCTCGACCGGTCATGGAACAATACAATGAACTTCTTCATATACTTGGGCAATTCACACAACACAAGATGAACATGGATGAATCCATTTCGGTTTCTTGTGTCATTGACAAACTCCCTCATTCTTGGAAAGACTTTAAGCATACTTTGAAACATAAGAAGGAGGAGTTAACTCTTGTTGAGTTGGGCAGTTATTTGCGTATTGAGGAATCTCTCAGGGCGTAGGAAATTGACAAGCCAAAGGGAAAAAATGTTGTTACAACCTCTTCAGTTAACATGGTGGAACATCATAAATCCACCGGCAACAATGACAAAAGGGGCAAACGCAAAAATCATGATAATAACAAGCCTAATCCCAATAAAAAGTCTAAATTGACTTGTTGGAAGTGTGGTGATTCTGGACACTTGAAAAGGGATTGTAGGGCTGGAAATTTTGGTCATAAAAACACCAATGGAGCTAGCACAAGCGGTTCGGGCAATGGGTCTAAGGACCAAAAATCGAAAGGTCAGATTATGAATAATAATTTGGTTCAAAATTATTATGTATCATATATTTCTGAGGCTTATTTTGTGCAGGATGATGATATTGCGTGGTGGGTTAACTCGGGTGCTACTACCCATGTATGCAAGGATAGATGTTGGTTCAAGACATATGAGTCATTGGATGATGGATCAATTCTTCATATGGGAAATGAGTCAACAACCCCTTTTCATGGACGTGGAAGTGTGGATTTGCAATTTAGTTCGGGAAAAACAGTTTCTTTGTTTGATGTTTTACATGTACCCCAAATTCGTAAAAACCTAGTGTCTAGTAGTGTGTTGAATAATTGTGGGTACAAACAAGTCATTGAGTCTGATAAGTTTGTTTTATCAAAATACGGTATGTTTGTTGGTTTTGGTTATCTTTGTAACTGAATCTTTAGACTTAATATTAATCATATGAATGTTGATTCAACTTTTATGACTTGTTCTAGCACAAATAAACTCTATGGCATGCTTGGTTAGGACATGGGCATTTTAAAAGAATGTAAAATATGTCTAAAGATGGGTTAATACTGGCTTTTGATATGACAAACGGAAAATGTAAAACATGTATGTTGACTAATCACTAAGCAACCTTTTCAAAATGTAACTAGAAATTCTGAAATTTTGGAATTAGTACATAGTGATTTATGTGATTTTCATGGGACTCCATCATTGGGTAATAAAAAATACTTTGTCACATTCATTGATGATGCTTCTAGGTTTTGTTATGTTTACTTGTTACATACTAAAGATGAAACTTTAGATAAGTTTAAAACATACAAATCTGAAGTTGAATTACAACTAAATGCATCCATCAAAAGGCTAAGAACGGATAGGGGAGGTGAATATATTGATCCAACTTATTTTCAATCCGTGGGTATAATTCATGAGACTACAACTCCATATACTCCTCAACAAAATGGTATATCTGAGAGGAAAAATAGGGTCCTTAAAGAAATGGTTAATTCCATGTTATCTTATATGGGTCTTAGTGATGGATTTTGGGGGGAAGCTATACTAACAGCTTGTTATTTGCTTAATAGAGTTCCTAATAAAAGGAACAAGATTACTCCTTATGAACTTTGATATAAAAGGAAACCGAACTTGAACTATCTTCGGGTATGGGGTTGTAGGGCTGTTGTAAGACTCCTGATCCTAAGAAGAAAAGTTTGGGTAAACGAGGTATAGATTGCATATTTATTGGATATGCTAAGCATTCCAAGGCTTATAGGTTCTATGTTATTGAACCTAATGATTCTGTTTCGGTTAACACCGTGGTTGAATCAAAGGACGCAATCTTTGATGAGAATCGCTTCTCATCTATATCTCGACCAAAGGACATGGTCCCTAGCTCTAGTGGAACCAATAAGGAGGTAAGTTCGGATGTGACACAAGATAAGTCACTTGAACTTAGGAAAAGCAAAAGAGAAAAGAAACCTAAATCATTTGGGCCTGATTTTCAATTATACTTAATTGAAGGCTCAAGGGATGAGGTTTCTACCCAATATTCATATTTCTTTAATGTTGAGGATGATCCCAAAACATTTGATGAAGCAATGAAGTCTCAAGATGTCGACTTTTGGAAGGAAGCAATCAATGATGAGATGGATTCCATCATGGGCAACAACACTTGGGTGTTGTCTGATCTACCACCTGGTTGCAAGCCTTTGGGTTGCAAATGGATCTTCAAAAAGAAGATGAAGGTAGATGGAACTATTGAAAAGTTCAAGGCAAGATTAGTCATTCAAGGTTTTAGACAAAAACCGGGAATTGACTATTTTGACACTTATGCTCCGGTTGCTCGTATCTCCACTATTAGATTGTTGATTGCCTTATCTGCAATTTACAATCTTGTGATTCACCAAATGGATGTGAAAACTGCATTCTTGAATGGTGACTTGGAGGAGGAGGTTTGTATGAGACAACCGGAAGGCTTCATCATGCCGGGCAATGAAAACAAGGTGTGTAAACTTGTTAAATCCTTATATGGTTTGAAACAAGCACCTAAGCAATGGAATCAAAAGTTTGATGAAGTGGTTTTGTCAAGTGGTTATAGTTTAAACCAATCGGACAAATGTGTATATAGCAAATTTGATGAATCCTGTAAAGGAGTCATTATTTGTCTATATGTTGATGACATGTTGATCTTTGGGACTGATCAAGATCAAGTTAACTTAACAAAAGAGTTTTTGTCATCAAGATTCTCCATGAAAGATTTGGGGGAGGCTGACGTTATCCTTGGTATTAGAACTAAACGTGAAAACAATGGAATTTCCATTTCTCAAGCTTATTACATTGAGAAGGTACCGAAGAAATTCAATTGTTTTGATTGTACTCCTGTAAGTACTCCTATGGATCCTAGTGTGAAGCTTTTACAAAATAAAGGTGAGGCTGTATCACAACTAGAGTATTCAAAGGTGATTGGTTGCTTGATGTATGCCATGACAAGTATAACACCCCTCATTTTGTGACCATTATAATAATGATTTTAGACTCGGAAGCGTAGAATTTAAAATATATTATTATACATTACATCAAAGAGTGTATAAACTTTTTCAAACCTGATACACCATATTTTTAATATTCTTAAAATCAAAGCACTACAAATGAGGTGTTATAGAAATCCGAACACTACCGATTTAATCAAATCAGATATCAGAGTATACGCTTGTTCTTCAAATATTCCATCCTGGTCAACAGCTTCTTGCTCAATCAATTATTTAATCATAATCTGCAAGAAGGAGTAATGAGGGGATTAGCTCAGTGCTAAGTGAGTAAATCAATAAACAACAGACTGACTTAGCATAACAAACTTGTGCACAACAAATAATTATATGCACACAACTCAACTGTTCACAACTTATCACATTTCAATCAACTAGCGTCATAGAGGACCGGTGGTTCTTGAGTAACTTCCTCAAAGAACACTTTAAAACCAACTGCAGGCCCATACAGAGGTTTAGCCGACTACTTGGTGCTATTAACTCATACAACACAGGCTACGACAATAATACTTGTACTAAGACCCTGTGTTATCCAACCAATAGCAAACCCAAGCCCAGCCCCATGTTGGCCTCTGAATCAACAATGCCCAAAGGCAATACAACAAGTGATCACATTTTCACATACTTATCAGGGCAACAAGTCAAATTAATAGACTATCCACAGTATTATTACTAATAAACCATAATCATCATGGTAAGTAAAGCAATAGTAATAATACAATTACCCATTGTAACAAACCTGTTACAACTAAATCAAACTGAGGGTTATCGATCCACTCCCCAATACCTCAGCCGTCCACTCAGTAGTCTAATATCACTGAGTCCGTTTACAATTTGAGAATAAAACAGAATAATGAGTTAGTAACTTAATTGAAATCAATAACTCATTTCAGTAAGAACAAACTTATGTTATAATTATATAACATATTTTAGTACATAATTTCCACTACACAATATACCATATCAACATGGTAAATAATAATCGAATGGCAAAGCTTATAATGTTTCGTTTCTAATTATACAACTTATCTCAAAATATAACATAATTTAACATATTATGTTCAAGTTATATTTAGAAACCATAAGTATTTAAACTTAAAACAAAACTGCTAGAAAACAGCCTTTACCCGCCGGGTTAGACAAGTACCCGCCGGGTACAATTGAAATCAGTTGGGTACGAAGCAACTATGCCGGATGATTTAAGTTTTCGTGGTAACAGAAGTGAAATACGTTTTAAAGGCCACATGAGCAGCCGGGTGGCTTGTTTAACAGCCGGGTTCTCTTGTTCTACCCAACTACCCACCAGCTAGCTAAGTTACCAGTCGGGTAACCCAGAACTTACTCTACCCGCCGGGTAATTTACCCGAACCAGAAACTTGCAACTCTATAACAAAACCTAGCTCGAATCTAAACCCAAATTAACCAAAACCCAGGTCATATAATCAATTCTATAGTTTAATCATCATCAATAAACATCCTTTCTATTACATGATAAACTATATAGTACCTATCTACACTATTTCCATTTACAAACCACTATACTCATGTTAGTGTTATAACACACATATATGATACAACATATATATATATATATATATATATATATATATTATTACTATAATTATTATTACATCTTATTGCCTATATTCAAAATCTAACTTCACTTATTATCATATAAGATCATAAACTAGTTTAATATACGTATATATACAAGATTGCAAGTCTGGTCTGCTGTTTGTCTCTTTACCCGCCGGGTAGGGGTGTTACCCTCCGGGTAACCCCCTTCCCACAACGACCTGCAACTGCTGCTGCTCTGTATCCAGCCAAAATTCACCACACAAATCAACAAACTCAGGTACCAATTAGGAATTATACATTAGGTTAACATCTATTACAACTACAAACATATTATAACATGTAGTCAATCCACAATTCATATATCAATCATCATATATCCATTTCCTAACCCTAACCAAAATCAAACTTGAAGAACTATACATGTATCCATAATATATTATCATGTATATAATCATATAATCTGTAAGTATCAGCATATAACTTCTTTCAAACTTCAATTACCCTTTCAATTCATACAAATCATGTATCAACTAGTTTATTCAAGTAAACTTATATAACTAATAAGAACACTTACACTTTGGGGAAGAACAAGAACAAGATAAGGATAATGATAACAATTTGATGTGTATTTCCAAAATCACACCCTTCTATTTGGTTAATTTATTGATGGCTTATTGTTTTTGTGAGAGTTCTATAAAGTGAAGAAACTGAAGCAATTGAAAATATAAAATACTAAGGTCGGCCCTAACTTCTTTTAACCGAATCCCTTATGATTATATTGTGTAATTTTATCCTCTTTTCTAATCTATTGTCTGGAACCTAAACCATTTTCTAAATCAAAAACTTTTATTTTACCGTCAACTTCATTAATTTAAATGGAGCATTATTTTACTAGTCACAATAACTATTTGGCCTTTTTACCTAATATCTCATAATTGAATCAAATACTATAAAATTATTTTCTAACACATTAATTAATAATATAAATTCAGGAAATCAATAAAATACTACTAGGCCCTAAGGACGGGTGTTACAACAAGTACAAGGCCGCACATTGCTTTTGCTGTGGGAAAATTGAGTAGGTTTACTAGTAATCCTAGTGCTCATTGATAAGCATCAAATAGATAGTATATTTTATAGTAATTTAATGTATTTATATGATTTTAGATACTTATTTCGTTAATATTTGCAGAGTGTATTTTAATTGAAGAATTGAAGAAAGAAACGAAAAAGAAGCAAAAATGAAGAAAAACCCGAAGAGAATAAAGACTTGAAGAATGGGCTAAGAAAAGATTTTATAAAGAAGATAGCTCAAAAATGGAGTGATAACATCAAATAGGTGTTTCAAATAAAGCTTGGATGAAAAGGAGCAAAATTTAGATCAACAACTAAAGAAAAGTGTAAATGCTGAGTAATCTGCTATGCGTTAGTATTTTGGCTATAACTTCCTCATACGAAGTCCAAATGAGTTGATTCAAGTGGCCAAATTTAGCTAATACATAGTGCTACAACATATCCAAAATTCAGATTATTTCGAGAAAAACTCAACCGCCGGTTGGGCCTTTCAACCGGCGTTTGGATCGAAAATTCTAGAAAACAGTGGAAACGAAGAGTTCCACTTGGACACAAAGTAACCAACCGCCGGTTGGGTGCCGACTTCAACTATTATAAATAGAAAACTCATTCCAGCTTCAAGGGATATATCATATACGATTCTGAGAATAAAAAGTCAAAAGTTAGGGTTTAGGTCGACCATAGGTACGAATTTGGAGGCTAAGGAGCTAGGGTTTAAAGGTTTTTAACCCTAGGAAAAGCTAGTTCATCAATTGGTTCGGTTTCTTTATCCTTGTAACTTTATTAACCTTTTGGGTTACTTTGGATATTGTTTATTTTAATTACTTGCTTGTTAGATTTTCATTATGAATGTTTATTAGGTTTATTATATGGATTATATGTTTATGTTGGAACTATATTATTGAATATTATTATGCAAGAATTCTGTGTTATATTATGTTAATGATCATAATTAACTGATTTATAGATAAACTTTATTAATCTTTCAGGTTTTTAAATTAAGTGATTATGTTTCATTAGATGTTAAGTAGCATTGTAATTCAACCGAATCAGGAATTGTATCAATAATATGTTGATAGATCTTAATAAATAGTGATACTTTACATAACCTTTGACTGTATTGCTATATGAAAATTATCTTAACTTTTGTGGTCTTCTACATTAGTAAATCACAATAATAATAGCTAACACACAAATAGACATAAGTTAATATAATAAGTTTAATAAGTAATAGTTTAAATAGTCATAATCTTCTATCTAATTGAGTATTCTTAAGTTGTTCCTTAAAACTTATCTATTAAGAATCGGTATCAAATATAAATATGTTCGATCGGAACTAAAACGTCCCCCCTATCTTGTATATTATTGTGTATTATGGTAAGTTTGTGTAATAATTGTAATAATTGTAATTAGGATAAATAAATAGTTAGTTAATGATTAAATCACGTTCCCTGTGTTCGAATCTGGACTTACTTATAAAGCTATATTCTATGATCAGGATAACACTTGCCTGAATTGTGTGATAGTATTATTTAGTATTTTCTTAATTAAAACTTGTGATTATAATTGTCTATATACTTAGCACACATCACTCATCATTGGCAAGCAATTATGCGGGTACTAAAGTATTTGTAGAAAACTATGGATTATAGTTTATCTTATGTTGGATATCCTTCGGTTTTAGAAGGTTATTCTGATGCAAGTTGGATAACTAATGTTGAAGATCATTCTTCAACAAGTGGTTGGGTGTTCTTGCTTGGGGGAGGTGCCATTTCATGGGCTTCCAAGAAGCAAACATGTATTACCAACTCGACAATGGAATCTGAGTTTGTTGCATTAGCTGCTGCTGGTAAAGAAGCGGAATGACTAAGAAACTTGATTTATGAGATTCCATTGTGGCCTAAACCTATTGCACCTATTTCTATCCATTGTGATAGTGCTGCTACATTGGCAAAGGCTTATAGCCAAATGTACAATGGGAAGTCTAGACACTTAGGTGTTAGACATAGCATGATTCGTGAACTAATCATGAATGGGGTGATTTCTGTAGAGTTTGTGAGGTCACAACAAAATTTAGCTGATCACTTGATGAAGGGATTAGCTAGAGACTTGGTTAATAATTCTGCTTTAGGGATGGGTTTAAAGTCCACATAAATTTCTAATAAGTTTAATAAGTAATAGTTTAAATAGTCATAATCTTCTATCCAATTGAGTATTCTTAAGTTGTTCCTTAAAACTTATCTATTAAGAATCGGTATCAAATATAAATATGTTCTATCGGAACTAAAACGTCCCCCCTATCTTGTATATTATTGTTTATTATGGTAAGTTTGTGTATTAATTGTAAAAATTGTAATTAGGATAAATAAACAGTTAGTTAATGATTAAATCACGTTCCCTGTGTTCGAATCTGGACTTACTTATAAAGCTATATTCTATGATTAGGATAACACTTGCCTGAATTGTGTGATAGTATTATTTAGTATTTCCTTAATTAAAACTTGTGATTATAATTGTCTATATACTTAGCACACATCAAGTTTTTGGCGCCGCTGCCGGGGAGCGGTGTATTTTAATTAAACTAATTATTTAATCTGTATAAATTGTAAATTTTTGTATATATTTAAGTCAATCGAAAAATCGGCTCACCCATTGGGAGTACTAATAAAAACAAAGGTATAAGGAGAGTTCATCCCTACCTCATTGATTTATCATATAAGAGGTAAGGACGTCAGGTGCTTCTCGAAAGAAAAAGGTTTTTAATAAGCTTCGCGCTGACCTATTTCTCCGCTTTTGTGTACAACCATTGGAGCTACCGAGAACTTTTGACCAGCTTTGTAAAATAAACTATTGTTGTAAATCTTTTTAATTGTATATGTAATAACTAACTAACTTATATTACTAATATATGGTTCACGGTTTTTGGGTTAGGTATTCTTGATCAATTATTCAATTTTGAATTTGTTTTATTATTGAATTATGTTTTTAGTCTACAACAACCCGATCATGAACTATATTTGTATCTACTAACATCTATCAATTTTTTTTATTTTTAGTTAGATTTTATTTTTCTTTTCTACTCTTTTTCTTTTCTCTTAGTTTTAACAGGTATTTACCATGGATTACATTCATGAGGATTTCAAAAATTCGATCAATTATCCTATTTACCAAGTGACGATTGAGAATCAAGAGATTGATGAATACATTTCGACCATCAATTGTATTAGCTACACAATTCCTGGAACAAGTACAAGAATGGAAGAAACCAAAACGAATGGCCATAGTCGAGGGAATTTCATTCAAGAACTTGAAGAGATGGATAATCAAATCAATAAGTATACTCAATTTTCTGAATCCTTATTTTCTAACAAAATTCTTAGTGAATTTAAACAGGAAGAAGATTTGACGGTAGATTGGTCGTTATCACCTAAATTTGATCAGTAGTGTCCTGACGAGGAGATACTTGAATTGGAAAACCAGAATGGGGTGATGACAGAAGAGGAAATGATGACGATTATTGATGAATTTTTATCATTCTACCCAGAGAAGGATCAATTAAAGGAAGATGATCAAGGGATTGGAAATAATACCAAAAACAAAACTTGCGTTAATCAGTTATTACACACTAATTGGATCAAACCACTGTCTATGGTGGAAATTCAAACAAAGGTTGGGTCTATACAATCAACGTTTGGAGTATCTGTAAGCACAAGTTCATTGTTCTACAACTATGAAGCTCCATTTTGGCGGTTCGATCAGAAGGAGAAATTCTCGCAAATTTTGGACAATCATGGAGCATCTCAGAATGGATATTTGCCTGCTTCAAACGATAAGTATTTCTATTACTATTAACCCATGCTTTTATATTTTGTATAATAGGTAGATTTAATTTTAGATTAGAACATTTTAGTTTTTAGAGTTAGTATTTTTAAGGATAGGTATAAGAAACCATAATTACTAGAAAACATTATTAAAATTCAGCTACGTAAATTAAATAAGGCTAATTAAGTAAAATCATATATAAAGGTCGTTATTTAGGAAAACTGCTGCTAACAACCAACCGGCGGTTGACATAGTTAACCGACGGTTGGGCATATATCTCAAAATTTTAGCTAAAGTGTTTTTAATTGGGTTGATTCATATGAGTTTTTAAACTGAAGAGAAAATTTTAACTACAATTATTTGTGCCTATTTTAATATGATGGAATTTTAAAACAACTGAAATTTAAATGATAAAGATTTGGGCCAATTAAGTTTTTGGACTACATTGATTAATTAAAATTGGGTCAAAAGATTGAATTTTAAAATTAATCATTTAAAAGAATTTGCCAATTACTATTTTGATTAAACAATGAGCTAAATTTATTTTTACATCTTTAAACTTATGGGGTTGAATATATAAATAAGCTTAATAATTTGAATTTTTAATTTGGACTCTTAACAAATTAGGAGCTTTAATATGATTATGAGATGTTAGGCTTTAAGACTATTGGATTAACATCTTGGGATCTTTAAACACATTAAGAGGTAAACTATATTTTTAATTAAGAATCCATATCATGATTAAATTTTATTAGGCTATTAAATTTTAGGCACTTAATGATTAAATTTCAAAATACATAGCTTCAAGGATAATATGCTATAAAATAGAGGTGCTAGTAAATTAGTAGTTACTATAGGCCATTAAGATTAAAATATATAGACTGTTTGTGGTTTGGGATATACATGGACTTGTTCAATCGATGGTTGATTATTTCAGCTAGCGGTTGGCTTTATTTGAGGATAACCTACGAACAACAATGGTTTAGATATTTACTACATAATTAGCCTAAGTGGAATGACGATAGTGACAGTACTTAATAGTATATGATTATGTGTTTCTTTCCTATTTTTAATATTTTAATTTTTTGTTCTTACTTTAATTTTTATTTTTTATTATTTTATTTTTATCTGGTACGTTTAATTTGTTTGTTTTTATTTTAGAATATCATTGTCACTTTTCGAAGTTGGCGAATAGTAGAACTGAACAGTGCATTGCAACTATTATGGCTGAACAATGCATTGAAATTTTTGAAAATTTAATAAGTTTATCTTATTAATTATGAACTTTGTGGGTGTGTTCCCTGGAAACCCTCACGAGACTATAACTCGTCCACTTGGGATACCGAGGGGTTTAAAAGCTTATTGCATATGCTAAATGCAATCGTGATTAACTACGAAAGTGTGGATGTTGTGTATTAATTTTCAAGGATGAAGGAGACAAACCAATTTTTTCTAGCCGATGATGAATTCAACAACAATTTTGACCTAGCCAACAACATTTGCTTCTACAGTCAGGGGAGTTTTTCTGTTCTACTTTTTCTTTCCCTTACTCACTTTAGTTTATCATTTTTATATAATGAGGGCATTGTATACTTTAAGTGTGGGGATAGGGTTCGTAAGAAAAGGAAATGTCTTTAATTAACATTTAAGTTTATATTTGTTCTTAAATTTTATTAAAATTTAAAATTTTTAAGTGAATAACTAAGTATTTATTAGTTAGAATACTTTTGTTAAAAGTTTTGTTTTGTATTTAAAAGTTTAGACTTTAATATGGATTAATTGTTTTGTATATATAACGTAAGCAACTTAATAAGGAATGATATATAGTTACATGATATGATGTACTAATAGACAATCTATATGAGGATTTCTGAATTTTAAGAAATTGATAAAATAATTTGTATATTATTTTATGATACATAATATGATGTATGACATAAAAGTCTTAATTCTTAGATTTATCATGCGATATTTTTATATATCTTTATACTTATGTGAAGACATTTGGGAGTTTACTAATTGTTTTCTCTGTTGTACGTAAGTACAGACCTGGTCTATAATTAGTATTCTTAAAATAAAGCAAAAGGAAGAACAAAATCTTTCAAAATATAAATAAATTAAAATCAAACTAATTCGCTTTGTTGTACGGCTGTACAGACCTGTCACCGCTGGTTTGATTTAAATATTGCTTTACCTGAATCAAGTTATGTCGCTTTGTTGCATGAAAATGCAGACCTGTCACCAATGTCTTGATTCTTAAAAATGGATTTCATATATTTATTTGGAATATAAGAGTAAATTGCATGATTAAGTTTAAGAGTATATCATATATGAAAATCATAAATAATATATATATTAATAATAATAATAAAGAGTATATTCAGGAAGTTGAGTATAGATTGTTTAAAGTGGATAAATATATTAGTAATCATTCATGATCTATATGTTACACAAATAATAATAATTTTTATTTATACATTATAGTTATCTATATTAATTAAATTATTAAAATTTTTAATTTATGAAACAGGCTTTTAGTATTGGTATTCTGATTTTTTAATATTAGTTTGATGCTTAAATTTTATTCAGTACTCTACTTGAGGACAAGCAGAACTTAAGTGTGGGGATATTTAATAAGCATCAAATAGATAGTATATTTTATAGTAATTTATCCCTATATTTATATACATTTTAATGCATTTATACGATTTTAGATACTTATTTCGTTAATATTTGTAGAGATGTATTTTAATTGAAGAAAGGAACGAAAAAGAAGCAAAAATGAAGAAAAACCCGAAGAGAATAAAGACTTGAAGAATGGGCTAAGAAAAGATTTTATAAAGAAGATAGCTCAAAAATGGACTGATAACATCAAATAGGTGTTTCAAATAAAGCTTGGATGAAAAGGAGCAGAATTTAGATCAAAAACTGAAGAAAAGTGTAAATGCTGAGTTTTCTGCTATGCGTTAGTATTTTGGCCATAACTTCCTCATACGAAGTCCAAATGAGTTGATTCAAGTGGTCAAATTTAGCTAATACATAGAGCTACAACATATCCAAAATTCAGATTATTTCGAGAAAAACGCAACCACCGGTTGGGCCTTTCAACCGGCGGTTGGATCGAAAATTCTAGAAAACAGTGGAAACGAAGAGTTCTACTTGGACACAAAGTAACCAACCGCCGGTTGGGTGCCGACTTCAACTATTATAAATAGAAAACTCATTCCAGCTTCAAGGGATATATCATATACGATTCTGAGAATAAAAAGTCAAAAGTTAGGGTTTAGGTCGACCATAGGTACGAATTTGGAGGCTAAGGAGCTAGGGTTTAAAGGTTTTTAACCCTAGGAAAAGCTAGTTCATCAATTGGTTCGGTTTCTTTATCCTTGTAACTTTATTAACCTTTTGGGTTACTTTGGATATTGTTTATTTTAATTACTTGCTTGTTAGATTTTCATTATGAATGTTTATTAGGTTTATTATATGGATTATATGTTTATGTTGGAACTATATTATTGAATATTATTATGCAAGAATTCTGTGTTATATTATGTTAATGATCATAATTAACTGATTTATAGATAAACTTTATTAATCTTTCAGGTTTTTAAATTAAGTGATTATGTTTCATTAGATGTTAAGTAGCATTGTAATTCAACCGAATCAGGAATTGTATCAATAATATGTTGATAGATCTTAATAAATAGTGATACTTTACATAACCTTTGACTGTATTGCTATATGAAAATTATCTTAACTTTTGTGGTCTTCTACATTAGTAAATCACAATAATAATAGCTAACACACAAATAGACATAAGTTAATATAATAAGTTTAATAAGTAATAGTTTAAATAGTCATAATCTTCTATCTAATTGAGTATTCTTAAGTTGTTCCTTAAAACTTATCTATTAAGAATCGGTATCAAATATAAATATGTTCGATCGGAACTAAAACGTCCCCCCTATCTTGTATATTATTGTGTATTATGGTAAGTTTGTGTATTAATTGTAATAATTGTAATTAGGATAAATAAATAGTTAGTTAATGATTAAATCACGTTCCCTGTGTTCGAATCTGGACTTACTTATAAAGCTATATTCTATGATCAGGATAACACTTGCCTGAATTGTGTGATAGTATTATTTAGTATTTTCTTAATTAAAACTTGTGATTATAATTGTCTATATACTTAGCACACATCACTCATCATTGGCAAGCAATTATGCGGGTACTAAAGTATTTGTAGAAAACTATGGATTATAGTTTATCTTATGTTGGATATCCTTCGGTTTTAGAAGGTTATTCTGATGCAAGTTGGATAACTAATGTTGAAGATCATTCTTCAACAAGTGGTTGGGTGTTCTTGCTTGGGGGAGGTGCCATTTCATGGGCTTCCAAGAAGCAAACATGTATTACCAACTCGACAATGGAATCTGAGTTTGTTGCATTAGCTGCTGCTGGTAAAGAAGCGGAATGACTAAGAAACTTGATTTATGAGATTCCATTGTGGCCTAAATCTATTGCACCTATTTCTATCCATTGTGATAGTGCTGCTACATTGGCAAAGGCTTATAGCAAAATGTACAATGGGAAGTCTAGACACTTAGGTGTTAGACATAGCATGATTCGTGAACTAATCATGAATGGGGTGATTTCTGTAGAGTTTGTGAGGTCACAACAAAATTTAGCTGATCACTTGATGAAGGGATTAGCTAGAGACTTGGTTAATAATTCTGCTTTAGGGATGGGTTTAAAGTCCACATAAATTTCTAATGGTAAGACACCCAATTCCCTCCTGATATGAATTAGGAGCTGAATTCAATGTGAAAAGCTTCCACTTAGAAATTGGAGCACATGTTTTACATATGTCATCTCAAGGTTATGTGCTCAGACCTGCTGAAGTTAGGTTGAAGTTAATTTCTTAATAGTTCCTTTGAAAAAGTGCTAAAGCAGGTGCATGATGAAAAGGAACTACCTATATGAATATGATGTTTTGCCGCTTCAAAAAGCTTTGGACTTTATGCTTTGAAACATTCATGGATGGATATGGACACATGGCTTGTATAGTGTCAAGATTGCTTTAGAGTATTTAAAAACTTGTGTGTATATTATCTTCAGGTATTCAAATGGGTTGAAGGGTTCAATTCTTAGAACACCTCGATTCTCGAATATTTGGAATGTGTAATGTACTAAAATGAAAATTCAATCTTCAAGACATTTTTATTTATGCATAAGTTTGTTTTGTTTGATTATCTCATGTAAATGAATTACACTAAATTGGGAAGGATTGTTAGTAATTTAGTGTAATGGAGGGATATGGTTATTTGACTTGGTAATGGGTTAGGAGGTACGGAGTGTACGCCCATCAAGTCAATAACATCCCTGACCTAAAGCAATTGTGAAAAAAGTCATGAGTCTAAAGGAGACAAAAATAGTCAAAAATAGACATTAGTCTATTTTAGGTTGAATTAGTCCAAAATAGACTATACAGTAGCTTAATAGTCTGAAATGGAATGAATTAGTCTAATTTAGACGGAAGTCCGAATTAGTCTAAAATTAGACTATTTAGTGGCGTAATAGTCTAACTATGGACGTAACGGGTCAAGAGGTTATTCTAACCCATTGTGACTGTTGGTTATCCTAACTGATAGGATTTTATGGTCTTAATGATTATGAATATCAAAAGGCTGGAATTGCAAGAGATCAATGGTAGATTTAATTGGACAATTAACACCAATTAACTCCATGGATTGTTGGGTGCTCTTATAAGGATAAGTATTTCACATGAGAGAAGGAACACAACAAGAAATACTCTCTAGCACCAGGTTTTTGTTTTTTTGCCTCAAATAAGAACACCACACTTTGTCTTATCCCAAAACAAGATTCGTGTAACCCAAGGCATATAGGGTCGAATTGTTATTTTCGGAAAGTGATAACACGATTCAAAGTGATATCCAGTAATTGAAATCTTTACCCGTTACACGGTTACCTACAATAGACTGTACTTTAATCATAATACTTGACATACCACAACTTTAACCCATTTTGGCCTTTTAACCATTTAGTGACCCATTTGAGCACTAAACGACCCATTTAGGTTTATAGCCAAATTAATCACTTTACTTACACTAATTATAACCGATTTGACTCAACAAAGTCAAACTCATACATTTACATCATCTTTACTCAAAAACTTGCATTTTCACATATGTATCTTTTACCATACTTTCTGATTAAACTTTACAAACTTACAAGTCTTCAATCTCACTACGTGACTTGACCTTTACACATCAAAACATTACTTATAATTCATGAGTGATACTTATGATGACAAAACTTATTTTCGACTTTTTACAAAAGGGGTGCGTATTAGTATATGAGCATGAAAAAAAGGGATTGAAACTTGTTATTGACTCGCAACAAGCCACCATTAGCTTCCCATGGGCATTTTGCCCAAATCGTCCCTCTTCCCACTTGAATCACCTACAACATGTAACTTAACGAAATAAGCACATTGCTTAGTAAGTAATGTAATAATTAACTTAACAACTTCCACATACATTAAGGATCCTTAACAACTTTGTTACGGCTGCAACAGTCGTTCGCGCAGCGGCCGCAACTGTGGTAAGTTTCAAATTTATAAAAGTTGGGGATCTAAATTCTACTTATAGAGGTAAGTATAACTCAGGGTCATTCTTTAGATCAATCGTATTGTGAAGCAGAGTTATCTAGACAAACTATTCAATTTAGTGACGGGTTTTTAAAGGAGTTTTTGGTTTGATTTTAGGTCCGTTAATATAGTAAATAAACAAAATAGTAAATGAAAGATAGATAGGGTTTAATCAGTAATGGAGAAATGTGCTTGTCATGATTTCGTTAGCTCATGTTATGGGGTGATGTCTAGGGTTTGTATATGAACATGTCTTTTAAATATTTATGTCTTGCTTTTGCTAAAGTATTCACAATGTACAGTGTCCCACACAGATTTTACAACGTAGAACACTATTAAAATTAAGAGAAAGGATTAGTTCACAAAAAAATTACAAAATTATGCTTACAAAATAACATGTACCAATGAAATAAAGAGAGAAGTATGAGAGAGAAAATAGAAAACTAACTCCCTACTATCTGATTTCTCAGACAGTATATCACAGGGTTGCTAGGCTATGGTGATTCTAATCAGAAGAGGCTACTCAACTCTTCAACACTTTCCATATGATGGAATAGTGACCCTTGTTGAAATAGTATTCCTGGGCGCATGAGATAGAGTAACATACCCACTAATATTCTGACCGTCCTTAACACCGTGGATACACTAAGGCTAGGCAAGACCTTTTAAGATTAAGACTTGATTTGGTGACTACTAACTTTATATTAATGGTCATTGTTTAGTCCAGAGCTGTGTGGTTCAATCAGGATGTGGCACAATGTTCATCCACCGATATTTCCATAGCTTCCACGTATTTGTACTCCACCAGAGATGTTTCCAATGCTATATGAAGTACAGTGCCATTTATTGTGGTCTTTCTGGTATCACATACTTTATGGTCACTCCGGACTATTATAAACTAAGTTTGTATTAAAGTTTAACCATCTATGATATAAACCCAACCCTCACTATTTAAAACATATCCCAATAAATCCCTGATTGATTCACGGTGTATTATACGATAGGTTTGACAGTATTTCCACAGCTACACAATTCAGACCATGTTTATATATGAAAACATAGATAGCTAGTTACCGGTTGATCAAGATTCACGAATCCTTGTCATACAGGTTCTAACCATGTTTATTAGAGGAAAGGCGATTTTGGTTTAGAAATTCATAAAAACAAAGTTAACAGAACACTGGTTTTCATTTATGTGTTTAAAGTGACATCACCCTTGACATATACAAGCTAAGTAGATCATGGTAATCACATAAGAGAACTACTCACTACGCATGGCAAACAATCCTAAATCTATCATAACAATAATAGCAATCATCATAATAGAAAAGGAAAGAAGTAACGATAGATTATGTGTAATTAGAATAATGTTGAAAGAATACATGAACGAAACCTCCGCAGTATCTTCGAAAATATTACAAATAAGCCCCTCAGAATATTCCTCACACTATTACAAAAGTAGCCCCTCCGTTAGGTTAAATATTAACCAAGAACTAACTAAAACCCGAATCTAGAGAGAGAAAATCTAGAGAGAGAGTGTGAGAGAGAAAGTGAGAGAATGATTTGTGAGGTGAGAGGTGTATGAAATGAGGAAATAGAGCCATCTATTTATTGGCAAAGGGGGTAGGAGCATGTACAAGCATCAATGCATCAAGATATAAGCAAACGAAGCAAATCGAGAACACACTGGGGTCTAGGGCCGTACACAGCCTGGACTAAGATGTACACAGTCATAATGAGGCCATACACGGTCTCTCAAGGCCGTACACGTTCATATGGGGGTCTGTGTGCTGCCTCGGGTGCTGTTTTCAACTTTTCTCGTTGCTTAATTCGCGCATATCTTTTTCGTTTCATGTCCGTTTGACTCGATTCTTTCGCCTATGATCTCGTAACTCCGTTACGCTTCTTATGATGCCAAATGTTTCAAATTTGGATGTATCTAGGGTTGGCGTGTGTAGAATGCTCTCGGTTTATGCTCAGATGGCTCTATCTTCCTCGTTCTTTATCCGATCTGCATGATTCTTGATTCTCCATTCTTGGTATAACCTGTGACATCATATGAAACTAATTAAGAACTTGTATTATCAGGTGATTAAAAGTATGCTAAGAATTAGTGTTTGAATAATCTGCCTCGATTTGCGTGCCTTTTGGATGGTTTTAGCACTTTATATAGCAATGTCGGTAATTTGACAAAATTTGTGAAATTAAGTAGATAAACGTTTAATTCAAGTGTTTTCACCAAGAATTAGGTCAAATGTGCGGGAAATATGTGCATAAAACATGACTTTTTGCTACACATCAAATATCCCACACATATACATTGCTTTTCCTCAAGTAATACTCAGTTTTTATAAAAATGGTTTTAAGCAGATTTGGTGAATTCTAAAATTCTTAGTAGCAATCATCCCATATATAAGAAAACCATAATATAAAAATAAGAAGAAATAAGATAATCCTCCCAGAAACAAGGAATGACTTTCTTAGGCATAATTCCAACTCACACGATCTTGGAGTATACATGACCGGGCGATTCCACACAAGGTGGTCACTCAATTCACTCAAAGTGTATCGGGTTTCCTAACATTCTAGAACAAATGAAATCACTCAATAAGCTAGTCATGTAGCACTCATCGTCATAGGCTTGATCGAGAATCGGATCTCCATCACTTATGTGATGACGGTGCTAATTATCCCAAGACATTCTTGAGGGTTGTAGTGTTTGGTGAGGTAAAAAGGGGATGGATAGTGGTATGTTTTAAGTGTAAGGGTTTATCTTACCTTAGGATTCCTAAGAATTATGAAATTTTTTATTTTAGAATAGTGCAAATACGAAAACAAAACTAGATAACTATTTTGCTTCAATCGAAATCTTCTAGAGGTTGATACTTCTGAAAGCACTTAGCTTTATCCTTAGACTAAATTTTTTTTTTCTTCTTGAGAATTTTTCTGCCACAGAATTTCTAAAGGATTATTTCATTCATTTTTCTTTTTCGTTTCTTTTCTTCCTTTTTTTTATCTCCCTTAGAAATCCTTTCTAACTTATCTTCTTCTTTCGTGACAATCTTGAGCTTTTGTGATGCCAATTTTTTGCACCATGTTTCTCTCTACTTCATATATATCTTTTGAAAACTTTGTGAGAGAGATGATCTTTAGAAAAACTCAAGAAAGCAGAACATCGAACAACAAGCGAAATGGGTATTCTAATAGGCCTTTTTATAAAACCTTAGAAATTTTGAGATAAGCTTTTGGGAAATTTGGGAAAGTGGGTTTTAAAATAAGGGTTTTATGAAATGAAAGGCTTAGGCTCAACATGGTTTACTAAGTGGACTATCGATACTAAAAAAGAGTATCGGAAGGGTTTTGATCTTGAAAAGATATGAGAAAAGGGGGTTAAATCCTAGGGAATGTCAAGATTATTAAATTGCACCTATACCGTGTACGGTACTCACTAATATCGTCTCGAAACGTATGCCAGGAGTAATTCTAATTCAAAAATGCACCATTGGCACACACAACAAACGAAAAGTGAAGCATTAAAAATGAATGCTATAAAGGCTCAAGATACCTCACTACAAATTTTTGGCTTATATGTGCCTAGTCATGCGATGCCCCTCTTAGATTATCATTTTTTTAGAGATTCCTACCTTATTTTCCATAGTTGCCAAAATAGCGTACTCATATACGAAAATGATTCCTCTTTAAAAACTTTAGAATTCAAAATAGTAGAGTTAAAAACTCATAATTTTTATATTATTTGAAAAAAAAAAATGAAATTTGAGGAACATTTTCACAGCTTGCTTTTTGGTCAAAAAGGGCATAAGATCTATCCAAGGTATCTATACCTGTTATCCCACACTTAGAGAAACGTTGTCCCTAATGTTCTCTTGAGTAGGAATTTTACAAGTAACATCCCACACTTAGAGTTTGAACATATAGAAAATGTTTCTCAAGTGATGTTTTGAGCTGAAATCCCACACTTAGTGATAAGTTTAGTGTAACGCACCATATTTTTTTTTTTTTTATAAATCGGAAGAGCAAACATATTTATTATATACAATAGATGACATAAAGTCATCTACAAAAATCATTATACAAATTCATAAGTGTTAGATGATAATTTACAAACTAGTAAAATGTATCGGGACAATATATATATATCAAAATAATATCAGAGTAGCTATGGTCAACGACTTCCAAGCACTCCTTGCCTAGTCCCATTCTAGTCAAAACCTGCAAGGAGTAAACAACGGGATTAGCACGAAGCTAAGTGAATAAACTTGTTACAACCAGTTTGACTTAGCTTGTCATAATTAATTATCAACAATTAACACATAGACTCAACATCACCAAGAGGATCGGTGGTCCTTGTGGCGCCCTCAGACCGCGGTGGCCCACCAAGCAACACTTATAATCACTGCAGGCCATTACAGTGATTTACCGATAACTGTTTGCTACCTTTAACCAACATAAGTTCCATTCACAACACATGTTCACAATTCCTATGTTGGTTAACCTGTAGCATCCCAGTTCAACAATTGTTGACCTCCGATACCCCAACTTACTCACAGCAGTGTATACATATATCACAAGCAATCAACATTAAACACTACTATGCTTAATCTGTTGTAACTAATACGTCACAACCAAATCACACTGAAGTCCCAAGTTAATTCACCTGTTAACTTTGCTTCAACCACTCAGCTGACTAAATCACCGAGTCTTCGAGTTATCTGTCAATACAATAAAACACTTAAGTTAATAACTCAATTTAACTTATCTACTCACTAAATACAAGTACATATATATTTATGCATACATACAAAAGCACCACAATATTCACATTGGTTTTGTCACAGTTTTAGTACCATACCCGATCGGCTCACGTACCTTAGCCGTTCGGCTAAAGACTTTCACCCGATCGGCTCACCTTGAACCGATCGGCTAGCATAACAAATTTTCAAAACCTTCGTTCAAAGGTCACTTTCTGTTTAAGTTTTGTTCTAATTCAACCGTACGACTAAGTTTACCCGTTCGGCTGAACCATGCTTACCCGATCGGCTCAACCTATATAGCCGATCGGCTATGGAGCTTAAACTCAGAATCTGCACTAATAATCAGCACGAACCCTAGCTACGAATTTCATACTTACACCTCTTCAAACTCAGATATTAATCATTCTAAAGCTATACTTTAGTCTAATAGCATCATAGTAGCATGAATACACATCAATAACAACTTGTAACTCAATATTATACCAAAATCATTCATGTATCTAACCTAACTAAATCAACCATGTATACTAAATAAAAGCTTCACATACACTTACAATTTGAATGAAAAAGATGATATGAGCTGAAATCTTTGATCAATCAACAACTTGAATTTAGCAATTTAAGTTTGATTCTTCAATTTGTGCATAAGGTTTCATGAGGTTGAAAAAGAAATGAAAGTCACAGTGAAGAAGATGAAGTCGGGTTATACCCATTTTCATTACTATATCATAGTATAATTATATACCCGTTCTAACTATATTGTCTGGAACCTAAATACCAATTGCGAGAAAAAGTATTTTATTTTACTGTGACCTATAACTATTTAAAACAGTTAATATTTTACTAGTCACAATAAATCTTTTAACCAAACTTTCCAAGTTATAATCCAAAACATATAAAACACAATATATGTAAATATAACAATTAATAATATGAAAGTAAAGGAAATTACCTAATTACCCTCAGGTCACGAAATGGGTGTTACAAATCTTCCCTCCTTAGGAAGATTTCGTCCCCGAAATCTCGCTAGTCACAAATAAATGCGGGTATCGTGAGCGTATGCTCGACTCAGTTTCCCAAGTAAGATTCTCTCCCAAACTATGTTTCCATTTAACTAAAACCATTGGTATCTCTTTCTTTCGTAACTTAGTCACCTTTCTATCAACTAATTCAATAGGCTCTTCGACTAATTTTTGACTAAAATCAACTCTAAGGTCTTGTAATGGAAGAATTTGGGATTGATCCTCCACATTACATTTCCTCAAATAACAAACATTAAAAGTATCGTGAATACCCGATAACTCAGAAGGAAGATCTAAGGAGACTGTTTGATCATTAACTACTTGTCTGATTCTAAATGGACCAATATACCTTGGGGCCAATTTTCCACGTTTTCCAAATCTAATTACACCTTTCCACGGGGAAACTTTCAGATAAACTAACTCGCCCTCAACAAAATTAACAGATCGACGACGTGGATCAGCATACTGTTTCTGTCTATCTCTAGCAGCTTTCAGTTTCTCACGACCTATAGCAACCTTATCAGCAGTAATCTGTACAATATCAGGACCAGCAAATTGCTTTTCTCCAGCCTCTAACCAACAAGTAGGCGTTCTGCAGCGACGCCCATATAACATCTCATACGGTGGCATGCCGATACTAGAATGATATGAGTTATTATAAGCAAATTCTATCAAAGGCAAATGAGAATCCCAAGAACCCCCATACTCTAACACACAAGCTCGCAACATATCTTCCAGAGTCTGAATGGTACGCTCTTTCTGACCATCTATCTGGGGATGATAAGCTGTACTGAGATTAACTCTGGTACCTAATTCTCGCTGTAAACTCTGCCAAAACCCAGAAATAAACCTGGAATCCCTGTCTGACACAATAGATAACGGAATTCCATGTCTCGAAACTATCTCATGAATATACAACTGGGCCAACCAAGTCAAAGAAGCAGTTTCACTGGTAGCCAGAAAATGAGCACTTTTAGTCAATCTGTCAACAATTACCCAAATCATATCGTTACCTTTCTGAGTTCTGGGAAGTTTAGTGACAAAATCCATAGTAATATGCTCCCATTTCCACTCGGGAATATCCAGCTGTCTCAATGAACCATATGGTTTTTGATGCTCTGCTTTCACCTGAGAACATATATGACAAGTTTCTACAACACGTGCAACATCAGTTTTCATTGTAGGCCACCAATATAAAGGTTTCAGGTCATTATACATTTTCGTACTTCCGGGATGAATAGATAATTTGGATTTATGAGCCTCTGACAATATCAAATCCCGAAGTCCCCCAATCAATGGAATCCAAACTCGAGACTGAAGGGTTTTCAAACCTCGAGAATCATCAACTAACAATTCCTTTCGTTTCAGCATAATCTCAGATTTCAGATTAACATCCAATAAGGCTTCCAATTGGGCAGCTTTTAATTGAGAAATCAAATCAGAAGAAATCTCTAAACGCATAAAACATACCTGATTAGAAGATGACTTTCGGCTCAGTGCGTCTGCTACCACATTAGCTTTACCCGGGTGATATCGGATCTCACAGTCATAATCCTTAATTAACTCCAACCAACGCCTTTGTCGCATATTTAAATCTTTCTGTGTAAACATATACTGTAAACTCTTATGGTCAGTACAAATCACACATTTAGTACCGTATAAATAGTGCCTCCAAATCTTCAATGCAAATACAACAGCTGCAAGTTCTAAATCATGCGTAGGGTAATTCTTTTCATGAGTTTTCAACTGACGAGAAGCATAAGCAATTACCTGATCCCTTTGCATCAAAACACATCCCAATCCAACATAAGAGGCATCACAGTAAACGATAAAATCATCAGAACCATCTGGCAGAGCTAAAACTGGGGCCTGACATAATAACTGTCTCAAAGTCTGAAAAGCTATTTCTTGTTGATCATTCCAATGAAATCTAACATCTTTACGTGCTAATTTGGTCAACGGGCTAGCAATCTTAGAAAAGTCTTTAATGAACTTTCTGTAATAACCCGCCAATCCCAGAAAACTTTTAATTTCAGAAGGAGATTTAGGTGTATTCCAATTCATTACTACCTCAACCTTAGACGGATCTACTTTTATCCCGTCATTACAAATAATATGTCCCAAAAACTGCACCTCCCGCAGCCAGAATTCACATTTTGAAAATTTAGCATACAAATGTTCCCTTTTTAAAGTTTCCAACACAAGTCTCAAATGATGTTCATGTTCAGACTCAGACTTTGAATAAATCAGAATATCATCAATAAACACAATCACAAACTTATCGAGAAAAGAACGACATACCCGATTCATCAAATCCATAAACACGGCAGGAGCATTAGTTAATCCAAACGGCATAACTAAGAACTCATAATGACCATACCTGGTACGAAAAGCAGTCTTAGGAATATCTTCTTCGCGAACTCGTACCTGGTGATAACCTGATCTCAAATCAATTTTAGAAAAATAAGAAGATCCCTGCAGCTGATCAAATAATTCATCAATTCTGGGTAAAGGATACTTATTCTTTACAGTTCTTTTATTCAATTCCCTGTAATCAATACACATTCGAAGGGTACTGTCTTTCTTTTTCACAAATAAAACAGGAGCACCCCAGGGAGAAGAACTAGGCCTGACAAAACCCTTATCTAACAATTCTTGAATTTGAGTCATCATTTCACGAATTTCAGAAGGTGCTAATCTGTAAGGAGATTTAGCTACGGGAGAGGAACCAGGAATCAAATCAATTTGATACTCAACTTCCCTAACAGGAGGTAAACCAGGCAACTCATCAGGAAAAACTTCCGGGTATTCAGAAACCACTCGGACATCAGACACTGTTTTCTTTTCTAGCTTGGTATTCACAACATAGGCCAAATAGAACTCACATCCTTTAGCTAAAGATTTTCTAGCTTTCATTACTGAAATTAAAGGAATACTGCCTTTTTCCCGTTCTCCGCGAGCCAATACATATGACTTATCGGAAATTGGGATTTTTATCAACTTTTTGTGACACTCAATATTGGCTTTGTTTTGACTTAGCCAATTCATACCCAATACCACATCAAAACTAGGAATAGGTAATAAAAGGAATGAGACAGGAAAATCATGACCTTCTATTGTAATATTAGCACCAGTTACCGAAGTGGTAACAGGAACCAATTTGCCATTTGCTATTTCTACCTCAATAGGGTTCACAATCAACGAGGGAGTCAACTTTAACTTTCCACAGAAATTCACAGATATAAATGAACAGTTGGCTCCAGAATCAAAAAGAACACGTGCTGGTATAGAATTAACAAGAAAAGTACCCGTAATGACGTCTTCAGTGACGACAGCCTCATCCACTGTCATCTGAAATGCACGACTAGCAGCTGGTGGCGGATTTTTCCGCTTTTGGCTCAAAGAAGAGGAACCACCACCCATACCCGATCTCTGTCTCTTGACCTCAGGACAATCACCAGCTCTATGGCCCTACTTATGACAATTCCAGCAAACCGGATTAGGATAAGTACAATCTTTAACTAAATGTCCCAATATCCCACATTTAACACATCTCAATGTCTGAATAGTACAAAGCCCTGTATGTTTGGACTTGCATCTAGTACAATAAGAACTATCAGAGGTAAAACCACCAAAACCAATCTTCCTACTAGATTGTGCACTCTGCCACTTCTGCTTCCCTCGGCTCGAAGAATCACTTTGTGGCCTTTGTTGAAACTTTTCTTTATTCTGTTGTCTTTTAGCCTGAATATCACTATCTACAGAACGTGCCAAATCATAAGCCTGGGGAAGTGTACCTGCTAGTCTCACTGTAGTACGGTACTCAGGAGGTAAAGTCTTCGCAAAATGGTCAATCTTATTTCTATCAGTTGGAACCCACTGCTGCACAAATCTCAACTTCTCAGAAAACTATCTAATAAGCTCATCAATGGACATCTGGTCAGTCTTCTGTAAATCAAGAAATTCTTGTCTAACACGTTCAAGATTAAATTCTGAGCAATATTGCTTACATACCTCAGCATGAAAATCTGCCCATCTAATAGTACTAAGCTGCTGTGGAGTCAACGGTGCAGTAATAGCATCCCACCATGACATAGCCTGACCCTTTAGCAATTGTACTGCATACTGTACCTTATCCTCTTCCTCACAATGACAAGCATCAAGCTTTCTCTCAACATCCCTCAACCAGTCTAGGGTAACAGTGGGATTAGAACTCCCAGAGTGAGGAGAAGGATTACTGGACATAAATGTCTTCAGAGAACAACCTTTCTTTTGCTGTTGCAACTGTGAAAATGCAAGTATCTGAAAACCAGAAGATCCAAAAGCAGAAAATGGAACAGAAGTCTGAAATCCATAACTCTGAGATTGTTGCTGGGGAATATATGGAACAGATGTAGGAATTCGAAAAGTAGATGTAATAGGTGGAGCAGTACTCTCAATATGCTGATAACCTGAAGTCTGACGCTGAGAATAATCAGTCAACTGCCTTTGCTGTTCTAATACCTGAGCCTCTAATCGCATAATATACTCCTGATCTGTTTCGCCACCAACCGAATGAGAAGTACCTTGATTATCTGGATGCGCATCTGTCTCTGAAGCCTGATTATGGGTAGGGTCTAGTTGCTCGTTCTCAGCCATTTCTGTAATCACAACACATCTCACCGTTTGTTAATTGTTAGTACTAATATACTAACCACTCACAATTTCATAACTAATCCCCATAACTTGAAATGTTGACCATTACCACTGGGTTTGGGATTGAACACATTACCATTGCTCAATTCGCCCAAACCTAAGCTCTGATACCAATTTGTAGCGCACCACATTTTTTTTTTTTTTTTTTTTTTATAAATCAGAAGAGCAAACATATTTATTATATACAATAGATGACATAAAGTCATCTACAAAAATCATTATACAAATTCATAAGTGTTAGATGATAATTTACAAACTAGTAAAATGTATCGGGACAATATATATATATCAAAATAATATTAGAGTAGCTATGGTCAACCACTTCCAAGCACTCCTTGCCTAGTCCCATTCTAGTCAAAACCTGCAAGGAGTAAACAACGGGATTAGCACGAAGCTAAGTGAATAAACTTGTTACAACCAGTTTGACTTAGCTTGTCATAATTAATTATCAACAATTAACACATAGACTCAACATCACCAAGAGGATCGGTGGTCCTTGTGGCGCCCTTAGACCGCGGTGGCCCACCAAGCAACACTTATAATCACTGCAGGCCATTACAGTGATTTACCGATAACTGTTTGCTACCTTTAACCAACATAAGTTCCATTCACAACACATGTTCACAATTCCTATGTTGGTTAACCTGTAGCATCCCAGTCCAACAATTGTTGACCTCCGATACCCCAACTTACTCACAGCAGTGTATACATATATCACAAGCAATCAACATTAAACACTACTATGCTTAATCTGTTGTAACTAATACGTCACAACCAAATCACACTGAAGTCCCAAGTTAATTCACCTGTTAACTTTGCTTCAACCACTCAGCTGACTAAATCACTGAGTGTTCGAGTTATCTGTCAATACAATAAAACACTTAAGTTAATAACTCAATTTAACTTATCTACTCACTAAATACAAGTACATATATATTTATGCATACATACAAAAGCACCACAATATTCACATTGGTTTTGTCACAGTTTTAGTACCATACCCGATCGGCTCACGTACCTTAGCCGTTCGGCTAAAGACTTTCACCCGATCGGCTCACCTTGAACCGATCGGCTAGCATAACTAATTTTCAAAACCTTCGTTCAAAGGCCACTTTCTGTTTAAGTTTTGTTCTAATTCAACCGTACGGCTAAGTTTACCCGTTCGGCTGAACCATGCTTACCCGATCGGCTCAACCTATATAGCCGATCGGCTATGGAGCTTAAACTCAGAATCTGCACTAATAATCAGCACGAACCCTAGCTACGAATTTCATACTTACACGTCTTCAAACTCAGATATTAATCATTCTAAAGCTATACTTTAGTCTAATAGCATCATAGTAGCATGAATACACATCAATAACAACTTGTAACTCAATATTATACCAAAATCATTCATGTATCTAACCTAACTAAATCAACCATGTATACTAAATAAAAGCTTCACATACACTTACAATTTGAATGAAAAAGATGATATGAGCTGAAATCTTTGATCAATCAACAACTTGAATTTAGCAATTTAAGTTTGATTCTTCAATTTGTGCATAAGGTTTCATGAGGTTGAAAAAGAAATGAAAGTCACAGTGAAGAAGATGAAGTCGGGTTATACCCATTTTCATTACTATATCATAGTATAATTATATACCCGTTCTAACTATATTGTCTGGAACCTAAATACCAATTGCGAAAAAAAGTATTTTATTTTACTGTGACTTATAACTATTTAAAACAGTTAATATTTTACTAGTCACAATAAATCTTTTAACCAAACTTTCCAAGTTATAATCCAAAACATATAAAACACAATATATGTAAATATAACAATTAATAATATGAAAGTAAAGGAAATTACCTAATTACCCTCAGGTCACGAAATGGGTGTTACATTTAGGATATGGTATAGATAACACACTAAACAAAGAAGATTATTTGAAAAGTGAAGAAAGGATAAGGAAACTCCCCGGATAGCGAGATGCTCGAATTCTTATGATCAGGAAATTGCTAAAATGAGATTTTCCGAGATCCATTTTTGCATTTTCTTCTAGTTTTTATCTTCGAGACTCTTGCTAGGGGTTTTCTATACACTTCAAAACCTCATCTATTCAGACTCTTTCTCTCTTGTGAAATAATCTCGTAGGTGTGAACACGTTGGATATGTCTTTTTAACAAACTCACATATTTTTGCAAATGAAAGTGAAATCATCGTCTCAGATTTTGAAGAGATGTTTTGTGCGAAAAATCATTTATAAAACATTATATTTAAAAGAGTTTGAGCATAATGCATAAAAGTACTATGCAAGTACCTCAACTGCTCGAAACAGATAAATTATTTTTATTTTACTTCCTATTTTGACTGAGATAAGTGTTTTGCAAAATGAGTTGTTCTTGAGAAATCATTTTGAAAATATTTTAGGCATAACCAAGTTTGAAGGATAGTCAGAGATTCTACTTCACTTATTAACACTCAATCTTCTCTTTATATTACACGGGGGACCTCCTGAGAAGCGTTGCTGTTAAAGTTGAGAGCTCGACTTTGCCTTCCTGGGGAATAATGAGAATTGGAACCACGTGGGCCGGAAGTGCGTGGTGCCCAAGTGTTGCGTGGGTAGATCCGTAGGAACTGGTGAGCAATAATCTTGATGATGTTAGGAGTATGAGATGCGAAATCAAGGAAGCTATCAAGATGATCTTCAGTGACTTTCTGCATATGTAGGAGATCCTAAGTGATGTCCTTTACTGTTCCAGAGATAACTCCATGGGGATCAACTACAAGTACTCCTACTTCTGACTCCATCAACTCCCGTTCTGGATGCTTTTGCTTTAATGAGTCTATGAATCTGAGGAACTGATGATGGATATTTTCATGATCAGCTCGGCTAGCGGTTCCTCTTATTTCACGGACAGACTCGTGAATGCTCCGGATGAGATGGGCCTGATGAGTGGAGAACGTGAGGGTAGAGTCGCATAAGATGTTGTTGACTATATCATACACCTCTCGTAATCCATAGTGAAAGATCTGGCCATACTCTGACTGATGAACCTCACAGAATATCTCCTTGATTCGGTCTGAGAGGAAGTTCGCGATGTTAACCATCGAACCTTCAGGTATAGATGAAGGGATGACACGCTTTCTTTCATCAACTCTCAAACTCGAGATCATGAACGATCTTGTGAGCTTGGTACTCAATACTACAATCAATATAGAACCTTTGTGGAGAAGAGTCATCGATACGATCATTTTCAGCCATTGAGTTCATTAAACGTTCTAAATCATTCACCAGCCGGATGTCTGCGTCTGCATCAGGGTTCCGAGTAGCATTGTACATATTTCTGCAATATGAGCTTAAGTACTCATTTTGATGTGCAAAGAATGTGAATGCGGATCTGATAAGTGTATCATGTATCGTTCGATATGATGTGTGCTAAGTATAGTAAATTAAAATAACAAGTTTTAAAATAAGGAAATACTAAATAATACTATCACACAATACAGGCAAGAATAACTCATTCGTATAATATAGCTTTATAAGTAAGTCCAGGTATCGAACAAAGAGAAGTTGGATTCTTAATCTAACCCTAAGTTAATATTACAATTTATTCACAATTAATGTTACATATAAAAGGGGTACATTTTAGTTCCGTTCGAATATATATTTACTTGATACATAATTGAGATAACTTAAAGTAATTAAAGACAACTAAGTTGAATAAAGTAGATAGAAGATATATTTTATCTAGATTAGCTATGCTTATCTTCAGATTCTCCTATATGTTTATCTTTGTTAGCTAATTGATTGTATGTTGAAATATAAAAGTAGATATCCTCCTTGGTAAGGTTTAAGTATCCTAAGATTAAGTTCTTCAACGTATATTAAGGTTAACTAAATTCGAGGTCTCGAATGTTATTATCTAATCGATTATAGTTTAATTCAGTAATAATTATAACCTATCACTGGTCAGTATATTTAAGTTATAATTATTACATAAGCATAAATTATTAAGTCAATTCACACAAGCGTTCGCTATATAGCATGAATATCATAATCATATAATCAATATAAATATAACCTTAATAACATTCATAAAATCAATTAACATAAACATATAATCATATAATCAAACAAACATTATTCATCTAAACAAATATGTTAAAGACATAATCAATATTCATAAAGTAAGAAAACAAGATCATAATACAAATAAATGGTCACTAGTAAGTAAAAGATCTAGAATCGAACCAAAGAAACTGAATTACTCTTCGTTAGAGTTGATGAGTTCTCAATCCCTTGCCTTCTAGCCTCCAAATTCGACCTAAACTCGTTCTTTAACCCTTACAATTGACTTTTACTATCCAAATTCGTATATGGGATCGTTTGGCCGAGCCCTCAATTTTTAGTTATTCTGAACCGCCAGTTGGACATTTCAACCGCCGGTTGAAGTACTTGGACACCAAGTCAAACTCTGCGATCTTCACCGCCTTTAATATTCTATATTCAACCGCCGGCTGGATTTCTCAACCGTCGGTTGAACTTGGTTTCCAGAATATTCCAAAATCGGGCCAGGCTTCTTCTTGAGCTATCTTCACTTCAATTTCGGATCTTAACTCTTTTCTTGGCCCAATTCTTCAGTAATACGAATTTATCCTTCATTTAAACTTTATTCTTTCACAGTCTTTATCTTTTCTTGGTTTTTCTTCATTTCAGCTCTATTTTCGTTCCTTTCTTTAATTAAACATTATTTATACCTGTTTTGCAAATATGAACAAATTAAGTATCTAAATCAAATAAAAATGCAATAAAAGTATATAAAATGTAGGAATATAGGTATATAAATATGATATTAATTGATGTTATCACGATACATGGCTCTCTGGTCCTCGAAGAACTCCAACTCCTTAAATGAAGGTTCATCATTTTGAAGTAGAAGCTGAGTTGCAAGATCTTCGACGAAGGAATGTAGGCAGTTCCGGAAGAACCGTGGATCTCGGCTGCTATTGTTGGCTTGATAGACGTCATATTCAACCTTGATGTCTTCTATCAGGTCCCTTTGGTGTGGTGTGTAGTCATTGTTAGATCTAATGATGATGCTCATCATTGAAGGGAGGTCATTTTCAAATGCCTCAATAGCACTAATCATTTCTTCGTGATTAGAAACTGTGGGAATAGCTGGAGGTTTTGGAAGCTGGATAGAGCGGATATCGATCGGAACATCAATGTATACAATGATATCCCTACCATCCTTTGCTGATGGAGCATCTATGTCTTGAGAGTTTGGAAACTCTACAACGTCAGAAGGTAACCGGGTATCATTGGTGATATGAGATATCCGCTGAGAAGAATCCACTTCTATGTCTCTCTCCTCGGAATCATGGTTGAACCCAGAAGTATCTCTCAATTCGAACTTAGTTCAAGGTGCAGGAACATCGAAGGTTTGAATCCTTCGGGAAGATAAGTCTGAACAAAGATCCGGTAGTATGGAAGCTTTGTATGCCAATATTATCTTCAGAAGTTTGTCTTGAAGCTCTGGATGTTGCTTTGATAAAGAAATGGTTTTCTCGATGTTTAGCAGAGCGTTGAGTTGTGGTGAGACAATAGGTTTGGATGGATTTATGATAGATGCTATGAGCTTCTACATAGTAGTACCAAATCCATCATAATCAACATTTGATAGAGAGGTAGAATTTTCAATATTCATGATCTCAACTATCAGACGACGTGAATTTGGTAAGTGTTGATGCGGTGGTGTAGACTGGCATATATCCTCCTCTTCTTCTTCAGGCTCAGAATCTTCTTCCTGTTCTTCCTCTAATTCCTTCATTTCCTTTGGTTCTGATTCTGGTGTTGTTTCTTCCTCTGATTCATCCACGTCTTCCTCTATTTCTTCTTCTTCTGGCTCCTCTGATTCTTCCATCTCCTCTTCTTCTGACTCTGACTCTTCAGTTGCCAAGATGAGACAAGTGTGCTCATCTGGTATGTATGGTTCCAGATCTGAGTCGGAAGTGTCATCATCAGATATGATTCAGCCCATTTATAACACCTCGATCTAAAAAATACGTTTTTTAAAAACTTTTCTTTAATATAAATAATCAAATGCGAAAATGTACCATTAGAGTAATAAATAAGCAAACCAGCAGTTCGGTTCATCAAAATTCGGGTGTTACTTGTCTTATCACAACAATAGTATAAGAAAACCCAAACATCTAGTACATGTTTTACATAAAGTAACATCTACGAAAGTGAGCTAAGGCATCATAGACATTCTTGTCAATATGTATTAGCTACGCATCCCGCTTAAGTATCTTCCTGGCATTCATAACCTGCACGGTGTACACAATCGGGCAAGTAGAAAACAATTGTCAGCTATTAAAGCTGAAAGATAACGGGTTGGTTATAAAACTAATCTAATTAAAACATCTATTATAAATCCTTTTCAATCTGCATAACAAACAAGTTATAAGGATTCATGTATCATCGGCAACATAAAGCAAGGAATCAATTATTGAAACCCTAAATTCGTGCATACTTCATCATTCATCTTTTCGTCTATTATAATTATATCTAGTTCATCTGTTTCATCAATAGTACTTGTTCATTTGTTTCATCGTTTCTATTTCATCTTTTCATCTGTTACATCCATTCATCTATTAAATATTTCATCTTTCATCCGTTACACCTGTTCGTCAAAGATGAAATACCGACCTGGTGGAGAGCAAATTGCAAACCACCGTTGTCGTTTAGGAGTGAGTCCTCTTTACGATTCGCCCATTCCTGGAGCAAGTAGCACATGTGATTGGCTCTCAGCCAAGTACCACTCAAACCCATCTGGATATTGTCTAGAGTATCCGGTAAACATCTGCACGAGCCCCATTCTCGCAATTTGAATCCATCGGGGATATCCACTTTAAAATTTTATATTATCATCTTTTAATATTATTAAAAATCTTAAAGTGTTCATCATTCATCATGTCACACCCCCAAAACACGTGGCAACGGAAGGTATGAGGTTTTGGCGGCGCCGACCAAATCAAGTGTCATCACATAATGTAAGAACCATCAAAAATCTCAGGTCATTATCGCACTCGAATCTCAAATTTCATTTACAACATTCCCTAAATCTTAGTGAAATTTCTAGGTTATGACTACGTAGGCTTAATAAAGTTGTAGAACGTCTTAATGATTGTTTAGCGAACCATAAGTTCTTTTAAACATGTTAAATTAGGTTACTAAGTGCCAAATTAAACAATAAAAAATTATCACTTTATGCTTTAACAAAATCCTTATCAGATCGCAAACCGAAATTCTCGTGACTCGACCTCGCAAACTTAATCGGATAAATAATACGTGAACAACAAACTTAGACAAATTAAAGGTATAATAATTTAATTCAAGAACTTAGAATTACTAAATTTTAGAACTCAAATACTAATCATTAACCTACCTCCAAATAAACCTTATTACATACAAATACTTATACCAAATTAATACATAATTTAAACTATACATAATACTCATTATTTAACAAAAAAAAAAAAAGAATTAACCCCCCCCCCCTCCAAAATCCGCCCCCCCCCCCACCACCCACCCCCTCCTTTTCATTCAAAATTCTTAATTTTCCCATACCATTCATTATTACATTCATTTTTCCCAAAACACACACCTACACTCTTCACATTTCTCTCTCAAAAACACATACAAACCCTCTCCATATCCTCTCTAATTCTCAGCCATTTTCAAAGAATAATCCAAGTGTTTGAAGGTCTTAATCCATCAAACAAATCCTTAAAGGTAAGCAACATCATTTACATATGTTAGGCTACTACTTTCTTGCTTATTTTCTTCAAAAATTCGGATTTTATGCCTCTCTCATGGATAAAATCCTCATGCAAACCTTGATATTTGTAGATTATCTCTTTTCACATCTTTATGTATTAAAAGAAAGAGAAATCCATGACCAAACCGAAAATCAAGTGAAAAATCATGTTATTACTTGTAAACTAGTTAGATCTTGTTCTTCTTGTGTAAAAAGCTTGTTTATATGTTAATAATCATCTCTAACACATCATGGATGTATTTCAACACCATGCATGTGTTAGAACATGGATTTAAATGTCAAAGGATCAAAAGTTCATTTATTTCCATGGTGGTGTTCTTGTTTAAGCTCAAACATTCATCATTGACTTGCAAATATTCTGTCCAGAAACTTTCATCTACTTCAATGATTTTTATAAAACTTATTTCTTCATGAAAATGGACGTTTTTATAGTCTAGAATCAAGTTCTGGAAGTTACCTTTTCAACCACATAAGCCTCATGTTTTTATGAGTTCATTTGTTATTTTTTATAATTTTTGTGAATAAAGATGTATAATCTGTTAGATTAAGTCAGAAACTTTTCTCTCAATGTTTTAATCATAACTGGAGCATTACAACTCCAAATGACTTGAAACACACGCCAAAAGTTTACAAATTTTATTGGCTACAACTTTCAAGAAGATCATTTTTATCGATTCCATGTATATTTTGCCTAAAAATAATGATTGCATGTATGTGTTCAGATCTTACCTCAGATGGTAAAAGTAAAAATAATAAATACTTGGGCTTTTCTATAATCCCTGGAAAAATTACAGTAGATAGATAACATATTGAAGATGCTCTGTGATTTTTTCCTTGTTTTATTTCTGACCATAAGTATCTATAATAAATTCAACCAACTGATGTAATTTTCTGGAAGTAAGAATATGGACTGATTTTGTTAAAAGTTAAAAACCGACACTTGCGGACTTGCTATTTAAGGGAGGACTAACTTCTTTTGACTCATAAACATGTTTAAGGATTGGGTAAAAGTCTCGGGTCAAACCGAGAAGGTTTGACCGAGTCAACAATAATCGGTCTCTATTTTGAAAACGGGAAACTTACTATTTTTGGAATGAATGATAACCAAAAGGGGTTCGGGTGTCTTACGATGTATTTATTGATTTGTGTATTGTTAACCATAATTTGGAAGGAACCAAAGTTCCAAAACTCAAAACATTACGATTTTTAGACACTAACAATCATGAGACATTATACACTTGTATAATCATTATTATATTCAATGCGATTATTGGACATTAACAAACTTCAAAAGCAAACAAACCATTTTGGTACTTTGTAATCTAAATATTTAGCTAAGCAATCCTATCAAACCTAATTTACCAAGAAACTAATTAGAAACCTCGCGTTCATAGGACTTGGATAGGAGTCATACCCGACAAGCACGCGCGCTACATCCATCGTTTACTCTTACGCTCAATTGTGAGTTTTCACAGCCCCTTTTTACTTGTTTATTATTTTGGGGTGAAAAGCATGATCTCGAACTTTAAATAAATTGGTTGTACTCTTTATGAACTTGTTGAACTTTTGCTATACTATTTATGCGAATTGGTATATACTATTGTTATGCTTGAGTACTATCGTGCTAAAGTCCCCGGAAATACAGTTTACACTACTTATTAACTCGTCCGAGAGCCAGACGAGCCGTTGATATTTATGGATAGCGCTATTTAGGGGGAAACCACTCCTCACTCACACTGGTCGTGAGTGCATAGTATCACCTTACTCATGTTAGCGATAGAACATGGAGCTTGGGGCATGTGTCGATTGAATCAGTTTAGTAGTGGCCTCAATTGCATTAACACTCTTGTATATTACCTTTCATATTCATAACTATTACAACCAATCATTTTTATTCATGTCATTTATAAACAAAGCTTTAGTTCATTTGTTTGTAACACTAAACCTGTGTACTCACCAACTATGACCATAGTTGACCCTTTTGTTTTATCATGCTTTTCAGGAGAACGACAGTAAGGTGCACTCTAGGAGTACATTAGCATGGATGCATGTTCACACACGTTTGCTTTATTTCAAAACCATAACCCTCTTTTGAAAACTTTATGAAACTTATTGTAATCTCTTCTGAAACCGTGGGTTGAATTTGTTGTAGTTTGTACTACTTTTATTTAAAATTATGTATCGTGTTGCTTCTATATCTTGTGCGTTGTTACCCGGTACTGTTGCACCTCGTGTTTCCGCTTTAGCGGGGTGTGACACATAAAGTTACATCAAACAACCTCTAGTATGTTGTTTCTTGTGGTTAGTCTTACTGCATCTGTGAACCTGAGTATACACGCTAAAATGGGTCAACATAATGTTGGTGAGTTCATAGGTTTAATCTATAAAGTAATAATGTAAACACATGATTTTCTTCTTGTAAAATAAAGTTATGTAAAATAAAGTTCTGTAGAACAGAGTTTCTGTATAAATCAAGTTCTGTATAAATCCGGTTCTGTATACTATTGCCAATATCGTATTTGTAAATCACAAGATTAAATAGTTTGTATTTATTTACCACAATATCGAAATGTTTGTATTGCTTTACTACAATATCCTATGGTATCGCTTTATCGCAACATCGTTTTTTATTGCTTTACCGCAATATCGTTTTGTATTGCTTTACCGCAATATCGTTTTGTATTGCTTTACCGCTGTTGGTGCATCTTACTGTGTTTGTCAGTTGGTCTAAGTCTGTAACGCGTTAGTTATGTAATTACGTTTGTTATGACGTTTGTATTTAGAAGTAATTACATTTTGTGTTTTGTCGACACAAGGGTTTTGTGTCGCAAGAGTGAACTTGGCGACATAACTTGTGTTGCATGAGTCGGCTTAGCGACACAGCTTATGTCGCATAGATCAGATTAGGTGTCAAGTATAAATAGACTAGTTCGGCTTATTTTTTAGGGTCGACAAACCTAGGTAAAGTTTCAGTATATTGTACTCGAGCTATTGCAATTAATCTGATCGGTAATCTTTTGAGTATTCATATACTTTGTGTTTGTTTGTTTTAATCGTTTAAACGTTTATATTCAATCATTGGATTCCGCACATTTTTTGAGTATTGGGATTCGATTAGGTCCGACCACAGGGGATCTACAGTTGGTATCAGAGCCAAAATCTAAGGATTTGGCGTTATTGAATCCATTTAGGACGTTTCTCGGTTTAAAATAACTTGTTTTGTGTTTAGATTTTCATAGAAAGGTGCTATAGTTGTGTCCTATTAGTTTTCTGGAAAAATTTTGGATTATTGTTCGTCCTCCATTCGTGAAAATTCGTTAGGTTTACGAATCTTACGAATTTTAGGGTTTCTTGATTGCTTCTACAGCCGTTTGTGCGACACAAGCTGCGACACAAAATCTTGTGTCGCGATTAGGGTTGGTGCGACACATTCTACTGTCGCTTTCTGTTCTCTGCGACACAAGCCTTTAAGTACGTGACATAAGCTTTCGACTCAAGCTTATTTTGGTTTGCGACATAAGCCTTTGATTAGGAGACACAAGCTTGCGACATAAGACACGGTTTTCTTCCGTTGCTACTACTTTGCGACACAACCTTTGTGTCGCTAGACACTTTTGATTTCAGCAGTTTCTGCGACATAATTATTGTGTCGCCATACCTCTTTGCGACACATACCTATGTCGCATAACAGTTTGTTATTTTTGTGTGTTTGAATATCTTGTAGGTAGTTCAAAATGTCAGCTTCTACATCACATTCCATTCAGCAGGTAGGAGCTATGTTGAAGCAAAATAATGAAGTTGGATCAGGAAATAAGCCTCCCATGTTTATGCCAGGAATGAGCTATTCGGATTGGCGTCAACGCTTTGAATCATATGTAGGTGTTAATGATCCGGAAATGATGATCTATTTAAAGGAAAAATATGAGCGTCCTCTTAAATCCGGAGTCTTTAATGGCCCAGTTCCTGAAAATTCAACTAATCCATGACCCCTGAGGAACGTAAGGCATTTGATATGGAACAAAAAACTCATTCTGCAATCACTATGGCATTGCCTCAACCTATCATTAGACAATTACGGCAACATAAGATTGCATATGACTTGTGGAAGAACTTTGAGAAAAAGTGAGGTGGTAGTGAACAATATAAGAAGAACATATTAGACTTGATCAAGAACCAATATGATGTCTTCGATATGCTACCTAATGAATCATTGGAAGATTTGTGCAGCAGATATTCTCAATTGGTTTCTGAGTTGTTGGAAGGAGGTATAACGCTAGATAAGACAGGCGTGAATAAGAAACTTCTTGACTCACTTCCCACGAAGTGGCACACTCGCGCCCTCTTAATGGAAAAGGATGAGGATATCATGGATATGGAGCTTGAAGATCTTATCGGTCAAATTGAGACAGATCTTAAAATGCAAAGAAAAGAGACTAAGGCCACTGCTCACCTTCAAAATCCAAAACTGTATGGTGTGGATGTTCCAGTCTCAACAAGTCAGTCTACAGGTACCGCATTCATAGCTAGCAAAGCTAGTGGTACCATATCCACAAATATTCCATCTGGTGGTACCTATTTCCAAAGTCCAGGAACTTCAACTGGTAGTACTGAAGAGTACTCCTCCACCTTTTCGGCATTTCTAGCCTCTGCTGCTGATTTTAATGATGAAGACTTTGGTCAGAGTGATCAAGAGGAACTGGAAAGACTGGATTTGAAGTGAAACATGGCGATGCTAGCAAGAAGGGTCAAGAACTTCTTACAGAAATGTGGCAGAACATCGGTGAATGATCCAGGTGAAAAGGGTTTGGAATTTAACAAAAGCAAGGTGAAATGCTACAAGTGTCAAAATTATGGACACTTTGCTCGTCTATGTGAGAAGCATAAGACTCCATCTTTGGGTTTAACCAAACCCTCTCCAAATAAGGCTGAAGAGAAAGCAATGGTGTCAGCTGCTTCAATGATGACTGAAACTCCATGGGACAATAGCTAGCCAGATGCAGCTGAGGATGAGGAAGAAGAAAATACGGCTCTCATGGCTAAAGTTCATGAGGTAGATGATGAACTTTTATCCTGTGTTTCATGCATTAAACTAACTAACAAGTTTAACAGGTGTAGAGAGGACAATGAACACCTTAACGCTAATATCACGCAGTTAACTGAAAGTAATGAAATGTTAAAAGAAAGTTATAAGGCATCTGAAAAGAAATTAAAACCTATTTTTGAAGAAAAGAAAGAACTAAAAGCCAAAAATTTTGAACAACAAGATGAAATAGGAAGTTATGTTGATATGCTAACTTCTGTAAAGAAAGATCTTGCTGACTCCCAGGCTGCAGTTCTTACCTTAAATCGTAAACTATCAAATTTTTCAACGTCCTCTCTCATCTTTGATGAAATCCTTCAGAAACAAATGACTGATACTAAAAGTAAGGCGGGACTTGGTTATCACCATGTCCCACCTCCAAATAATTATCTTCCTATGCCTGAACAGGAAGTCATCAATGATTTTGTGCCTACTGTCACTAAAGTAGACATAAAACCTGTTAAGCCAGTTAGGGTAAAGATAAGTAAGCCTGAGCTTGGAAGGCAGGACTTAGTTTTCACCATGTCCCACCTCCAAAAGAGTATCATCCTATGCCTGAACAGGAAAATAAGGCTGAAATTGGTAAAAATGAGTTTCAAAAACCTGTAACTAGTATGCCTGAGCCAGTTAAGGCATCGACTAGTGAGCCTGATACATTAAAGGCTCAAAAGGTTGACTCTGTCAAGACTCTTGATGTCAGGGCTGAGCCTTTTAAGCCCACATTAAATGAGTCTGTTAAGAAACTTGAATCTAAGGCTGAGCCTATTAAGCCAATTGTTGTTTCAAAGCCTGAGAAGGTTAAAGCTAAGTCCATTCCTCAAGCCAGTTTGACAGAGGAAATTGAGATTGAGGATATAACCGATGAACAATACGGTTATTTAAAGAAGAAGAATGTAACCAATGACAATCTCTTCACTAGTGAAGGTTATGATGAGATTTTTAAAATGAAAGGTAAAGCCAAGGATGAACCTACAAAGAAGATTTTAAAACCAATTAATCACAAATCTACTAAAAAATCTTCTAAAACTTCTTCACAAGGTTCATCTTCTGCTTGTACACCTCAGTGTGCATGCTCAGGACATGCATCTTTTGGCCGAGCTCAAAGGTTTATACCTTAATCTCAAACTTTTGTTGAGCTCAGATCTTGTTTCTACTGCAAGAAACAAGGTCATCTGATAAACGTTTGTCCGTTGCTTGCTAAGAAGCACAGTAGTAGGGGAGCTACACGAACCTCAAAATTTCAAAATCTTTCTCATAAATCCATGAGAGGTTCTGCATCTCCACCACCTGCCTCTGAGACTAACAATATTGAGCCAAACAAAGTCACTCATGATAAGCTCAAAGTTGTTAACAAGCAACAATTCAAACCTCAAAAGGTCTGGAAGATCAAAGAGTCATGTTCTGACTCTTCACTGACAATGATACATCAGGCAACATTTCCGATTTGCTAAAAAATAAAATCCTGACAATGTAATAACTGTGGATGATGCTACTGGGTTGCCCAAGCCTGTAAAGGCTTGGGTCTCCCTTACTAATTGATTCTTATGTTTGTGATGATGCAGCAATCCAAAGCAACTCATAATAGTAGATGGTATATCGACAGTGGTTGCTCGCGACATATGACAGACGACTTATCTCTACTATATGAAGTTAAAGATTACAATGGGGGATATGTTGCTTTTGCCAGTGATAAAGGAGGTGTTATTACCGAACAGGGTACATTCACTAATGGGCAAGTGAGTTTTGAGAAAGTCAATTTTGTGGAATAGCTCACCCACAATCTGCTCAGTGTGTCTCAAGTGTGCGACAAAGAGTATACTACTGCATTTACCAAAACTGAGTGTTGCATTATAAAACCAGGATACGTTATTCCCAATGATTGGGTGCTACTGAGGCACCTAGGCAAAAAGACACGTATATTCTAGATATGAAGACTGTTGAAACAACTCAACATACGTGTCTACTCTCAAGAGCTCCTGAAAAAGAATCACTACTTTGGCACAGACGTATGGGATAGTTGCACTTCAGGAAAATGAATTATTTGGTGAAAAACGATCTTGTGCGTGGAGTTCCGAAGCAATCCTTTGGAATTAATGATCCATTGTGTTTCCTTCTAAAAAGGGAAACATCACAAGAAATCCCATAAGTAAAAGTGGTGAACTCCGTTTCCAGTCCGTTGGAGCTACTGCACATGGATCTCTTTGGACCTGTAAGTAAGAAGAGTATGGGAGGTTCTAAGTATTACTTGGTAGTGACTGATGATTATTCTTGCTTTTCATGGGTGTATTTCTTATCTACTAAGGATGAAGTTCCCAAGATTCTCACCTATCTGTTTGATAAGCTAGAGAACCTGTGCAATTTGTCGATCAAGAAACTGCGATCTGATAACGGGACTGAGTTTAAGAATTCAACTATTGAGTTGTACTGTCTAAGGAAATGCATTGATCATCAATTTAGTGCTGCTCGAACTCCTCAACATAATGGAGTTGTTGAGCGTAAAAATAGGACACTCATTGAAGCCGCTAGAACAATGTTGGCGGATTCTAAGTTGCCTATTACCTTTTAGGCTGAGGCGGTCAATACTGCTTGTTATATTCTTAACGGGGTCTCTGTGGTTAAGAATCACAATAAAACGTCATATGAGTTGCTTAACAATCAAAACCTTCGTTGCAGTTTCTTGAACCGTTTGGGTGTCCCTGCACAATTATGTACACAAAAGAGAGAGTTGCTAAATTTGGAGCAAAATCTAGTGAAGGCTTATTTTTGGGCTTTTCTAATAACTCTCCAAACAAACATGTGTATAATTTGGCAACTAAGCGCATGGAAGAACATTTTGAAGTCACGTGCTTTCGGTATACCGAAAATCCGCAGGGAAAGGGACCTACACATTTGTTTAACTATGAAGAAATCTTTGACTCATTCAATCTTCCTAAAGAAGAAGATGAGATTTATCAGGTGGTTACACTGCTAAACGGACTTGATTTGTCTTCAGATACATCTCCGCCATCAGCGTCAAAGCCACCGACTGCTTCTACTACTCCACCTCCTTCTCAAACCAACGCCGAAGTTCCTGAATCATCGATGAGAAATCAAGAAACGTCAACTGATGTTCCTGAGTTGTCTGATGATGAAGATGAACCACTTTTGAATACTGATGAATTTGATTTGGGACAGGAAGCCGATTCTACAAATTTGGATTCTGTCATTGTGCCTGACAAAATTCCAAGTTCTCGTATCTATTAGGATCATCCGGTGGAGAATATTATCGGTCCTTTGGATAAAGGGATTCAGACACGAAGTCAAGTTGATATTGTTAAGAATTCTAAATCCCCATCTGATTCTATTGAGCCTGTCTCTCTTGCATGTCTTGTCGCAAAGGTAAAATCATGTTTTCTATCTCAAGTGGAGCCTAAACGAACAGAGGATGCTTTGAAAGACCCACACCGGGTTGAAGCTATGTAAGAGGAGTTGCAACAATTCAAAAAGCTGCATGTTTGAGAATTGGTACCGTTACCTAAGGGTGCACATCCTACTGGCACTCGATGGGTATATAGAATCAAGAAAGATGATCGAGGAGTGGTTATCAGAAATAAAGCACGTCTAGTTGTTCAAGGCTTTCATTAAGTAGAGGGTTTGGACTATGATGAGGTTTTCGCTCCTATTGCAAGATTGGAGTCGATTCTTATCTTTTTGGCATACGCGTCCTTTAAGGAATTCGGCATTCATCAGCTTGATGTGAAGAGCACATTTCTTTACGGACAGGTTCATACTTATGTATATGTGAAGCAACCTCCTGGTTTTGAAGACTCTTTGCATCCGAAATATGTCTGCAAACTTAATAAGGCATTGTATGGTCTGCATCAGGATCCAAGACTGTGGTATGAGAGGCTTGCTACTCATCTGATTAAGAATGGCTTCGAAAGATGAAGTATTGATAGAACTCTATGCACAAAAAGAGATGGGGATGACTTGTTACTGGTACAGTTTTATGTCGACGACATCATATTTGGTTCTACAAAAGATGCCATGTGTAAGGACTTCGAGCAACTCATGAAGTCTGAATTTGAGATGAGCGCAATGGGGGAACTTACATTCTTTCTGGGTGTACAAGTTGAGCAGTCTGCGAAAGGCATCTACATTCATCAGTCCAAATATGTTACAGATATGTTAACTAGGTATGACTTTCTTAACTGTAAGACCTATGGCACCCCCATTGAAATTAATCACAATCTCGGACCGGCCACTGATGAAGAGGATTGTAAAGAAAAGGACTATCACTTGATGATAAGTTCTCTCATGTATCTGACCGCTTCAAGGCTGGACATCGTATTTGTTATGTCCATCTGCTCCAGATATCAAGCTAGGCCCAAGGTTTCTCATATGAAAGCAGTGAAGTGCATACTTGGATACCTCAAATATAGACCAACTCTCGGTCTATGGTATTCCAACGAGAAAACGTTTGCTCTCTCTGCGTACTCGGATTCTGATCATGGCGGTTGTAGCATAGATAAGAAATCTATAACTATTGGATGCCAGTTTCTTGGATCGTGTTTGGTCTCGTGGCAGTGCAAAAAGCATACTACAGTTGCTACTTCCACTGCAGAGGCAGAGTATGTTGCTGCGGCTAGTTGATGTTCCCAGATTCTGTGGATTCAGCATCAATTGCGTGATTATGGGTTACTTCTTACTATGACTCCTATTCATATTGATAATACTGCTGCTATATCTATTACACGCAATCGTGTACAACACTCTAGGACTAAACACATAGAACTTAGATTCCACTTTATACGGGATTGCTATGAGAAACACCTAATAGACCTTGTCCACATTGATACCCTTAAGCAACACGCTAAATTATTCACCAAGGCTTTTTCTCGCACCCGATTTGATGAACTAGTCAACATGATTGGTTTACGCTTCTTTCAACTAAAAAAGTAACTTTTTGAACTTGGACTATTGTTTTTTAAGTATTAAAAATAAAAATAAAAAAAATACGCAAGAGCCACTCTTTATACTCTTTAGTATTAAAGAAATGCACGGTTGCAACATTTATAAAAAGACGTTTAGTTGTGTCTGTAAACAACTAGGGAAATGATAGTACATTAGGGTACATGCACAAAATGGAAATTCTAAGGTTTATCCTTGATGTATCACTATGTTTATCTAACATACTTACCAAAGCTTTTATAAACATTCGCTTCATAATATGATGTACTGGTAGGCATGATACACATCGGTCTTTGAGCTATTAAAAAGTAACACTAATACATGTCTATTATCTTGCGGTAAATACCCTTTGATGTATGACTAAATGTCTTAATCTCTTTCTATTTTAGTTTATAATAAGAAATCATTTGGGGTATATACTGATTGTTTCCTCTATTGTACGTAAGTACAGACCTAGTCTCAATTAGTATATACTTAAAAGTTAAGCAAACGCAAGTCAATGAACTTGAAAAAGTCTTAAATTACAAGATACCTAATAAGGTCGCCAAAATGGTTTGACCAAGTCTGGTTTTGCTTACACCTGAATCAAGCTATGTCGCTTTGTTGTACGTTTGTACAGACCTGTCACCGCTGGCTTGCTTCTTAAAAATGATATTCCTCTATTCTATCCGATCTTGGAAGTTATGTTTTTGTCTAAATTACAGGGGTATATCTATGGTAGGGACCACAAATAACTATTCATACTAACAATAAAAGAATCGTTCATAGACACGGATGTAACATGTTTTGGTGGTCAAACAATACCGATAATCATCTTGAAATAATCTTTATAAAAGGTGTTTCAAATATGCTAAGTAAATTTAAAGTGGACAAATATACTGATAATCGTGATAACACTTACCATTTGCTAATAATTGCATGTTATCCTAATATGATCCCTTAAGCAGACAAGACAACTACGTCACCAAAAATAATATTATCTTATTTATTTATTTATTTATTTATGTTACTTTCAATTTTTGTATATTTATTTATTCAAGTCCTTAAAAGCTACTCTCTAATCGGGTTGCGAAACTTGGAATAAATTCAAAAAATTACACTTTAAGGCTCCTGCGACACAACTTATGTCGCAGACTATGACGCAGACCATGTCGCTAGTTATGTCGCATGATAGGGTTAAGGTATAAATACCTGACCCCAGTCGCTATCACTGTTACCACACATTGCGACAAAAATCAAATCTAGCAACACAAAACCGCGAGTTAGCGACACAACGATCAGCGGTGATTTTTTCAATTTATTCGTGCTTTCGGTGTATATTCTTCGCAATCAACCACTCGATTCTTGTTCATCTTGCTTTAATCGATCGATAGGTACTAATCTCACCCCTTTTCACCATATAATTTATGTTTAATTGATTAGTCAAGTTACAGGTTTTTAGGGGTTATGGTTTTGTGATTATTGGATGTAAAAACGAATGATTTACATGTAAATTCTTATGTTTTCGTGATCCTGAATATACACCGCACCCTAGGGTAAAGGCCATTTTCAAAAACCCCAAATTTGATGTTTAGGGTTTCTGGGTTGGGGCTTGCAGTTCGTCACTGCGACACAACCTGCGACATAAGTTTTTATGTCGCAGGTTTCATGAAATCTATTTATGTCGCTAAATTCTGCGACATAACTTATATGTCGTTAATTTTTGTGCCACAAATACTTGTGTAGGTTCATGTAAGCGACACAACCCATGCGCCACAAGAGTTAAGTCGCTAAGTTCATTATATTCGATTAAATTTGATTTAATTGAAAAAGCGACACAACTCTGTCCGTCGCATCTTTGATTAGCGACACAATTCCTTATGTCGCTTATCTTTGGAAATCAATTTTACATCTGTAAGCGACACAAGACCTCTATGTCGCAAGAATCATGCGACACAAGTCCCAGTGTTGCATATAACAGATTTTGAAATTGATTTATTTGTATAAATTGAATCTGCTTACGCTAACTGTTTTCGAGTTTCATTGTTACATCTTATACAACAATGGCAGAAAGTGATGTTATTTGGGAACCACGCCACAACATCGTGGCATTTTTGGATGATTCTAAGGAGACGGCAGCTCCGTACAGGCCAATGGTGGCATTTCTACGCCGATCTCACATTTACAATGCTATCACTGCGACCACCACTATTTACAAGGATCAGGTGGGTCCGTTTTGGGAGAATGCAGTGATCAATTCCGAGTTGCCATTTACCAGGATTATATACACTCTGGGCGATCGTCAGCTGATAATCTCAGAACAAGTCATTCAGGAATTCTTTCAGTTCGGTGATACTCCCGACATGCCCACTTTATACGGAAATCAATTTATAGCTGGTGCTATGACACGTATTGGTTATCCAGGTGTTCCGAACGACCAATACCGAAAGGCGAATCTGCCTAAGGTTTGGAGATACCTGATGCACGTGGTGATTGTATGTTTATCTCCACGCAAGGCCGGATTTGACGGGATTAGCTATTCAACGGCCTCTGCTATGCTTGCATTGGTATACAACAAGCCCTTTAACTACTCTGGTTATATCTTCAGGGCGATGGTAGATAACATCAATGTCAGGGACAAGCATTGGAATCTATATCCGCGCTTCATTCAACTTCTCATCGATAATCAACTTCCCGGTATTCCGCCCAATGCTCGTGAATGCTTGCATCCGACTCCGATGAACGTCCGAATCTGGACTGTTTGTGCTGCTGGAGCCAACGCGGAGGGTAGGTTTCTGCTTTTTGGGCACATAGTTGATGATGCTTATGTTTCTCTGCCCAACGATGGGTTTATGGACGTTTTAGCTGCACCAGGGCAGTAACCTCACGAGGAATTACATCTCCATGAGGCACAAATACAGGTTGATGACCTGTTACAGGAAATCGACAATTTTCCAGCTAGTGGACAGGCTGATCAGCCTAATCTAGATGAACCAGTTGCTGAAGATTCGGATGGGGGTTCCACTCCTACTACTTCTCCAAGGATTGTACCTTTGGAGAATGCATTGAGAAACATTCAATGCTTTGATCCACGACGGTTCAAACATATCCAGCGTCGCATTCGTCAGGGCACGACATATGTGCGACCTGATACTGGAAAACGACCAAGAGACGACGATCCCACTGATGAAGATTGGGTTCCACATCCGTCGTATCTCTACTTCTTCTGCTTCAAGGCCACGGGTGGACTTTCCCCATGTTGAAGTTCCAGTTCAACCTTTGCCCTCTGTCATCCAAGAGCTACTGAAACGAATGGATGCTATGCAGCAGACAATGGATAATCAAGCTCAGTTGATTCAGTCTCAGGCATTGATTTTGAAGGTTCAAGCTGTGTAGATTAAGGCGTTAGAAGAAACGGAAGCTTTAGTTCCTACTTTGAATACTAGGGTGTTAGAGTTAGAATCCCTAGCTATTGTTCCAGGAGAGTCGGGCCTGCGTGCCATAGAAACAACAACTAGGACTTCAGCCGGAACACAGACTGATAATGTAAACGATAATGTAAATGTTTCTGATGATAATGAAACTCTTCGTTTGGATTACTTCTCGGTCGACGATATTCCAGGTCAACCAAGACCACTAGCTGTAGATTATACTCATGCTAATCTATCATTTATTCAACGAACGGTTAATGAGGAAGGTCAGACATCTGAACCTGAATTTGACTTTGAAGTAAATGATAATGTGGAGATTGAAGAAGAGGAGATGCATTATGATGAGTTTTATGATGATGCTTCGACAATCGAGACTGATTCTTCTGAAGATGAAGCAGAGCCAGCTGGAACCTCACAAACTGTTCCAGAGACTACACCGGCTTCTGAAACTGCTTCTACATCAACTTCTGAATGAACTGTGATAAGCTTTATTCCTGGTGAACCTATTCCTGTTACTTGCAAGTCATATAAAGTTAGTGGGAATTACACAAGAATTATTAAAAGTTGGAAGACCTACAAGGGTTTCTTTATGATTAAGAGGAGTGATGGTATTCAGTATTTGAAACGGTCATTCAAGAAGCTGAGTACGTTGCCTAAGTGAGAGATAAATCGTCTAGCTCAATTGGAATTGATAAATCCAACCAGAGATTCGCGAGCTGATTTTGTACAGATGGTTTTGCGTCGTGAAGTGAAGAGTAAATGTTACAACTTTATCAAATCAACGCTTGGAACGAGATATATATTCAAGAAAAAGCTTGATCCAGTAACAAGATAGCCGATTTGTTAAGTACACTATCCGCCAGCTGATTGTTTGACTGAGATTCCTCTTGAGACTATTCCCCTTAACTTTCTTAGAAGATTTCATCATTGGGAACTTGATCCGCATACGGGCGAAGCGGTATTTGTCTTTGTTCCAGAATCTGAGCATCCGGAGATGACTTTGTTGTATGGTTTGAAGAAAGCTCAATTCAAAGTATTTGATCCTATGAGCTTGATAAATATGTCACCGAAAGATTTGAGGAAATTGTTTGATAGTCTAATTCGCTTCAAAGTAAGAAATGTAGTGAATTTGATTCTTGCAAGACAATTTCAAAAGGTTGTGACTGTGTGTTACGCATGGGATTCATGCTGGAGGCAGGTTTCCCACAGGTTGGATTTGAATTGAAGAAATTTTATAGACCAAGTTGAAGACACGGGGGAGTTTGTTGGTGCATCTTAGTGTGTCTGTCAGTTGGTCTAAGTCTGTAATGTGTTAGTTATGTAATTACGTTTGTTATGACATTTGTATTTAGAAGTAATTACATTTTGTGTTTTGGCGACACAAGGTTTTTGTGTCGCAGGAGTCAACTAGGCGACACAACTTGTGTCACATGAGTCGGCTTAGCTACACAGCTTGTGTCGCATAGATCAGATTAGGTGTCGAGTATAAATAGACTAGTTCAGCTCATTTGTTAGGGTTGACGAACTTAGGTAAAGTTTCAGTATATTGTACTTGAGCTATTGCAATTAATCTGATCGGTAATCTTTTGAGTATTCATATACTTTGTGTTTGTTTGTTTTATTCGTTTAATCGTTTATATTCAATCATTGGATTCCGCACGTTGATTGAGTATTGGGATTCGATTAGGTCCGACCACAGGGGATCTACAACCGCAATATCGTTTTGTATTGCTTTACTGCAATATCGCAAGTGTAAATCAACAGATTTATATGATTGTATTGGCCTTAGTGGAAAAGAAAGTAACTCATGTAATACGTATAAATGTTTTCCTAACAACAGTTCATAAAATAGTGCATGTATTCTCACCCCAAAACAGTTCAAACAAGTAAAAAGGGGGCTATGAAACTCACCCAAGTTTAGCAAGCAACTAGCAAATAATCAAATAAGTAAGCAATGAGTGTATCCAACGTGCAACCTTCTAACGTCCTAAACGTATAATGTTGTATGTAAGTAGATGTCTTAAAGACCATCTATGTAATGGAGGTTAATGTCCACTTAAGTCAATAATGTAGGTGGAGGGTTAATGTCCACCTAAGGCTAGTTCACTCAACTATTATGTCCAAGTATGTTTGTTCAAATATGTTTATCAAAAACAAGTACGACCCATTGGTGAAATTTGTAATAATAATTCGTTTAGACATTATAATTAAGTTTGTTTCATTATACATTATATATCGTGTGTTGCTTACAAATAATTTAGTTCGTAAAAACCTCAAACCGTAGGTCAAAGTTGGTCAACTCGTTGGTCAAAGCTGGTCAAAGTTGGTCAAAGCTAGTCAAAGTTGGTCAAAGATAGTCAAAGTTGGTCAAACCTAGTCATAGTTGGTCAAAGTTACCAACTAAGTCACTCAAATCCATTTTTGTTACCATTTTCCAAAAATAGTAAGTTTTTCGGTTTTTAGAAATCGAACCCCGTTTTTGTTGACTTGGTCAAACCTACTCGGTTTGACCCAAAACTTTTACCCAAACCTTAGATATGTTTAATATTCCATAAAAATTAGTTTTAACACTTATTGCATGTCCGAAAGGTGTCGGTTTTCATAAGTTAATAAAATCAATCCACTTTTATATTTTTTCAAAAAATGCATCACTTAGCCGAATTTTCATAAAGATTTATAATCCGAATTAATTCCCAAGAAAAATATTAGTTGTTTCCCCATAAGTTTTATACTTCCAGTAATTATTCTATGAATTTTAGAGAAGTCTAAGTATTTATAAAAATTACATGTGTCCTCTGAGGTTCAACAGTTGACCAATCTCGACACATGCGTGAAGGTTACATTTCTGGGAAAAATCTACAAGGAACCAGTAAAAGTTGTCAACATGAAAGTTGTAGCCAATGGAATGTGTGAAATTTGGGCCTTGGTTTTAGGTCAACTTGAAAGTTGTAGCCAATGGAATGTGTGAAATATGGCCAGAATACTAAGGGTAAAGTTTCTGGATTTCTGGAACAGATTGTCTATGTGTTTTTATACAAACTAATTAAAATACTAAACGAACTCATAAAAATATGTGGTTTATGTGGTTTGAAATCTAACATCTTGAAATTGATTTTAGACTACAAAAACGTCCATTTTAATGAAGAAATGATTTTTATAAAAATTGGGGAAGTAGACAAAACTTTCTGGACAGAAAGTTTTTCTTACATTTTTGTTGATTTCAAGTTATGAAAAACAGTTTTTGAGCAAGATTTGAACATGATACTCGTGAGTGAACATTATGATATGTTATTTAAGTAAAATGAACATGAAATAGTTCTCACAATGGTGTTTTGATGATGAGAAGAAGATGGAGGTGCTTATCTTGAAATTTCCTTGCAAAAATGATGAAGTTTTGAAGTGGTGGTTGTATGGTGGTTTATGGTGGTCAATGGTGTTTATGTGGTGGTCAAAGGGAGGTGGTTGGTGGTGGTATGGTGGCTGATCTCTAGATTTTAGAGAGAGAGGGTGATTCTAGAGAGAAGTGGGAGAAAAGAGGTGTAATTACAATGACGAAAATGAAAGCTTTGCATGTCTCTTGTATGGTGTAAGTAAGAAAGAGGATTGCATTGATTTCCATTGGGGTGAAGGGGTGGTGGCTGACCTATGGGCCCCATTAGGTGGGTTTGTGTGATTTAATTCTTAGTATAAGACTGTGTTGCGTACAGTGTTCGTTATTTCGTTATTCAGTTAAATCGCGTAACGCTTTCTTGTGTTGTTTAAATTCATGATATGTTTCAAATAATTTTTCCATTGAAATATTATTGAAATATTCTATCTTAATTTATTGAAATATTATTTAGGGTTTCATTTGGTTATTGGGTTCAGTTTGCGCATTTTTACCGTGTTTGTTACGTTTTAAACAAAACGTCTAGGTTTTTCATGTATTATTATATAGAATAATAATATATGACAAATAACTTCTAAAAATAAATTTAAGTTATTTATAGAAATGTTTTCACCAATGTCGTACATTGTGCTGGACTCCGTCCGATCACTTTGCGCAATTATAGATAAACACATAATCACGTAAGTGTACATTCAAATATATATGTAATTACAAATATTTAGCCTAATACAAACTAAATACAAGTAATTAGGGTTTCAGTTAGGTTTAACAGTTAACCTAATTTGCCAGGTGTTACACTCTCCCCTTGCTAGAAGTATTTCGTCCCGAAATTTGCTTGTGTTCACGGTTTGTGTGGGGTCTGTGAGAAAGTAAGTGTGTGTTTTTAGCATATCTGAGTTTCTTATCCACAAGCGAATTCAGGACCTCGTCTTGAGATTCACCGGGCCTTGATGATGGGTAAGCCATCATGGTCTAGGTTCTTGGTTTTCTGTTATATGGTTTCTGTAGGTTTCTTACCGAAGTGATTAGGAATACTCGGATTTCTCATAGCAATGATTCTGACGGGATTTTTTAGATGGCATCGAGAAAGGAAATGAGGAAAAGTTCGTTGTAAACACGTCTTGCATTATAAATTAGTGGGAAATTAAATCGTTGTTTTAAAAGTAGGCATAAGATGTCTAAGTTGTGTTTAAAAGGCAGTCAATTTATGACCGTTTTGTTGTTCAAATCGTTATAGCATAGTCGTTTACACAGTAGTCTAATCGTGACTAAGTAGTTGTTAAAAAAGTTGGTAAACTCGTTTGTAAATCAGTCGTTGTAGGTATAAATAGTGATAAATCCTCGACTTAAACGTTATGTTTTATATAAATGAGTTTATACACTTATGGATTTTGAAATTTTTATAGAACATTTCGTAGAGAGGTTCTTATAAAATCCTGATGAAGATTTTACGAGGAAATTTGTTAGAAATCTAATAGTCCGTTGAAAAGTTTGAGTCAGTCAAAATATGTTCAAAACTCTTGATAGCACGTTGAAAATTTTGTTTAACAAATATTCGTTGAATATTAGAAGTTATAAATAATTTTGGATAGATGTTCGGTGAAATTTCTTTGAAAGCTTGAGTTTGTAGAAATCTGTTAAAAACTCTTATTATTGTAAAGTGTCAGAAATTCCCTTTGATTCTCGTAGTGGTGTATCCCTAGACGAAAGGAGATGAAAGAGTGAATGAGGTTTTGTATGAAGATTTAGATCATCACATATGTGTTTAGAGTTATATGTGACATCGTAGTACTACAAATAAATTAGCGCGAGGTAGTAAAGTTTAGAAAGTCTATCAAAGCGAGTTATAGATGATACATTCGATTCGTTGTTTACAAAACATGCCAGGCATTGTTACATCCGGACGAATACGAAGGTCTTTACAAAAAGTGATGGGGTTCTTATATACCCATCGGGATAGAAGTTTTTAATATAACATGCGGTAGGAACAATTTCGCCATACGTAGGTCTAACAAAAATAGTTGCATCTCCACGATTGTCGTCAGTAGTAATACTATAGATATGGTGAGGTCCACTTCGAGGTGGTCTATCAGTTTTTCTAGTCGTGTGTAGCACACGCGATCCCAATTGTCTACGAAGCTAGTGAGAGAAAGAGTGCGAACTAGGGGAAATAAATGTTATGCACCTCGGTGACGAATCCTCGTGCAGTTCTAGTTCCATACATATTCCCAAGTGATTAGGACGAGAGCGGAAGAAAATGAGTGAAGTAGGTGTTATTTTATAGGGTAGCGAATCCTCAGTTGGATTCTCCTCAAGTGAGTCCTCTTCGAATACGTCGCTGCCCATTACGGTTGGGTGAGCGGGTATCGTGGAAGTTTCCACAATAGTGTGTAAGGTTTGAGTTTCGTTTTCTGTGTCGGGTGACGTAGTGGTAGAAGTGGTTTCCATTTACCGTGGAAAATAAGTTTAGTATACGTAGGGTTGTATATATATACATATAAAACCTAGCACATAAAGCACGTATAAGGGTTGGTCCCGTTTCTATCATAAGTCAACGTCTTCTAATGTATTCCCTTTCATTATAACCAATTCAGGTCTTACGTCGATTCTCCTTTAATTGTACATAGTTGATCAGGCTATGTTAAATTAAATTCGGATGATGCATTTGCTGAACTAGTCATACCAAATGAGGAATACTAACCTAATGGTTATAGTCTAGGTCACTAATGCAGTCCTAGTTCGCTATAACCTTAGGCTATGATACTAATCTGTCATACCCCCAAAACACGTGGCAACGGAAGGTATGAGGTTTCGAGGGCTGATGCGCCCCCAACGGTCGATAAGGATTTCAACCCTTGTCGTTGAACCGGCTGCCGGAGGTGGCGATCATCAGTGGGTGTTTTAAATTCGTAATTGCGGGGCCAAAGTTTTCCCTAACAATGCTAATCCTACGGGTGAGCAAGTGGTAGGTATGACCTAGAGTCATTCTTCAAACCGACTGAATTGAAACTAAGGCATGGCAAATGAGGGCTTTCAAACTAGTGAAGGGTTTATAAAATAGTAGGGGAGTTTTGGTTTTTGTATTAACTTAGGCAAATAAATAAAAGCGAAATAAAAATAAAAGATAAAGCAGATAAAATAAAGATAGTGTTTGCTAAGATTTCGTTAATTAAGTTATGGGATGATGTTTGGAGAAACTGTGTTGAAAGATATTTGTTAATTATTAATCTTGAATACTCGTGATGTAAACACTAGATTCCCTACTAATTAAAATCCCATTAGCATGTCACACCGGGAGCTAGGTTATGGTAACATCACAAAGTATTTAGAATAATAAGCAAAATCTCAATTATGGTTTAATAATACTTTCATATGAACGGGAACAAAATCTTAAGGTACTAGACATAATCGAATCATATAACGATTCCTCCTCATCCTAACAGATTCATGTATTTAAAATGGTTCATTTATGACTTTAAACCAGCCCTTGCATAAGACTACCCAATAATTCCCCTAGTTATTCACAGCGTTCCTCACTTTAAGTGGTTACACCGCTTCAAACCTTGACCATCTCTTGTCCTACAATAATCCCCCATGTAGCCTTGCAGTTCCATAGTTTCATACCTTTGACAAATTATATTGACACAGATGACTGACTACCTTTTAATTGGACGTCGTTAAAAAGGTGTTGTAATCACGTTTATTGGTGGAAAGGCGATAGATTAAATTGAAGTTTAAAAGTCTATTTAGAAAGGTTAATTAAACTAGGTTTCTCATTTTATATGTTAGTCCGTAATATGACTACCTTCGGTCATTTACTCGACTTCCATACATTTGTACTCCACCTTGAAGTGTTTCCAGTACTATATCGAGTAATAGTCGAATAGAGGTCATCATATTACTTTACGATAATTAAGACCGTTTATATTTTACCACTATGATGATCCTAAGGCAACAATCAAACAAGAACATGCAATAAGACGATCAAAGCGATACTACCGATCTTTAATATTTAATTATAAATCATCCCATAATTAATTAACTACATCGCAAACAAACACAACAAGTATACTACTCTCTAATCATGGCAATAATTAAATCTAGCGTAATCAATAAAAACGTAATTAATTAAGATAGATAGGGATAGAAAGAACCAGGATTAAATGCGAGAGAGAATATACTTGAATTAATTGACACAATTCCGAGCATACACCGAAGATTACAATGCATTCCGCACTTTCCTTCTACTTCTAATAAAACTCCTAAACTAGTTTACATACTAGTTAAAACTAATCTAAAGAAAGAAATATAGAGTGAGAAAGTGGGAGCTTATTTCTAGAGTGAGAAAGATAAGCTAGGAAGGTGTGTGTTGTAAATGATCCTCATGCCTCCTATTTATAGGAGAGTTTTGGTGCATTTTAGCAAGTGGAAGCTCACAATAGCAAAAGGTGGAAAAGGTGGTGGCACCAGGTACGAAAAGGTGGAAAAGGTGGTGGCACCAGGTACGAAAAGGACAAAAAAGCACGATCCGAGCAGGTGGCTGCCTGCCGGCGGCGGTGGGGTGGCTGGCCGGCGGTGGCTGGCACCCCCCCCCCCCACACCGGTTCGTCGCCTGTTGCCTCGTTTCTTGATTCGTGCGTGTTTTCTTCGTTATGCGTCCATTTGCGTTGATTCTTTTTGCGTTGGATTCGTAATTCAAAAATGAAGCTTTTGATTAAAAGATATCCCAAAAATATGTCTCCTATCTCCAGATATTGCGTACAAATCATTTGGATCTTCCGGCGGGCGTAGAATCTTCATTCTTTATCCGTTTTTGTTGATTCTTCTTCTAATGGATTCGTAATTTGAAAATGAACATCTTAGATGAGATGGATGTTAATGATGGGAACTTTTGTCTTGAAATCTCGTTTTGATGCCTTTAATCTTCAAACGTGCGTGGAATCTTCATTTTTCATTCGTTTTGCTTGATTTTTGTCTTGCAACCTTGTTTTGACCATCTTGGCATAATATCATTGATTTGTACTATTTTTGAGTTTAAAATGCCAAGAATTGTTCCAGAATGAGAGAGATATCGGTAGTAAAAACATGACTTTTTACGCGATATCAAGGGCGCCAACCAAATCAAGTGTCATCACATAAAGTTACATCGAACGACCTCTAGTATGTTGTTTTTTTGTAGGTAGTCCTACTGCATCTGTGAATCTAAGAATACACACTAAAATGGGTCAACGTAATGTTGGTGAGTTCATAGGTTTAATCTGTAAAGTAATAATGTAAACACATGATTTTCTTGTTGTAAACTAAAGTTCTGTAAAATAAAGTTCTGTAGAACAGAGTTTCTGTATAAATCCGGTTCTGTATACTATTGCCAATATCGTATTTGTAAATCACAAGATTAAATAGTTTGTATTTCTTTACCACAATATCGAAATGTTTGTATTGCTTTACCACAATATCGAAATGTTTGTATTGCTTTACCACAATATCGTATTGTATCGCTTTACCGCAATATCGTTTTGTATTGCTTTACCGCAATATCATTTTGTATTGCTTTACCGCAATATCGTTTTGTATTGCTTTAACGCAATATCATTTTGTATTACTTTACCGCAATATCATTTTGTATTGCTTTACCGCAATATCGCAAGCGTAAATCAACAGGTTTATATGATTGTATTGGCCTTAGTGGAAAAGAAAGTCACTCATGTAATACGTATAAGTGTTTTCCTAACAACAGTTCATAAAATAGTGCATGTATTCTCACCCCAAAACAGTTCAAGCAAGTAAAAAGGGGGCTATGAAACTCACCCGAGTTTAGCAAGCAGCTAGCAAATAATCAAATAAGCAAGCAATGAATGTATCCAACGTGCAACCTTCTAACGTCCTAAACGTATAAGGTTGTATGTAAGTAGATGTCTTAAAGACCAGCTATGTAAGTGGAGGGTTAATGTCCATTTAAGTCAATAATGTAGGTGGAGGGTTAATGTCCACCTAAGGCTAGTTCATTCAACTAGTATGTCCAAGTATGTTTGTTCAAATATGTTTATTAAAAACAAGTACGACCCATTGGTGAAAGTTTGTAATAATAATTCGTTTAGACATTGTTATTAAGTTTGTTTCGTTATACATTCTATATCGTATGTTGCTTACAAATTATTTAGTTCGTAAAAACCTCAAATCGTAGGTCAAAGTTGGTCAACTCGTTGGTCAAAGCTGATAAAAGTTGGTCAAAGTTGGTCAAACCAAGTCAAAGTTGGTCAAAGATGGTCAAAGTTGGTCAAAGTTACCAACTAAGTCACCCAAACCCATTTTTGTAACAATTTTCCAAAAATAGTAAGTTTTTCAGTTTTTAGAAATCGAGCCTCGTTTTTGTTGACTTGGTCAAACCTACTCGGTTTGACCCGAAACTTTTACCCAAACCTTAGATATGTTTAAAAGTCCATAAAAGTCAGTTTTAACACTTATTGCATGTCCGGAAGGTGTCGGTTTTCATAAGTTAATTAGTCCACTTTTATATTTTTTTCAGAAAATGCATCACTTAGCCGAATTTTTATAAAGATTTATATTCCGAATTAATTCCCAAGAAAAATACTAGTTGTTCCCCCATAAGTTTTCTACTTCCAGTAATTTTTCTATAAATTTTAGAGAAGTCTAAGTATTTATAAAAATTACAAGTGTCCTCTGAGGTCCAACAGTTGACCAATCTGGACACATGCGTGAAGCTTACATTTCTGGGGAAAATCTACAATTATAGATAAACACATAATCATGTAAGTTTACATTCAAATATATATGTAATTACAAGTATTTAGCCTAATACAAACTAAATATAAGTAATTAGGGTTTCGGTTAGGTTTAACAGTTAACCTAATTATCCGGGTGTTACACATCAAGCATCAAGTATTAGGGTACCTAATAGTGCATCGTGTCTTAAACATCATGCATTATCTAGTGTGACTATCGTCAATCATGGAGTACAAGTATATATCATTAAGAATCATGACATAATTATAACTACCCATAATCTTATCCCACATATATAAACATATTTTTCGTTGTACCCACATGAATCACAATTTAATCAAAACACAATGGTATAACTTAATAAAATGAGTTAACTTTGAAAACGTCTTAGTTTTGATTATGCACCCGGTTTTCGCAAACATTATCTTACCTCAATTCGGATCCAATATATTTCAAATCACGTGTGCTCGTCCATCACCTATATAATAAAACATACAGGCATACTAGATTATTGATCGACTATTTTACGACTTATGAATATGTTTCTTATTATAATCCTAATGTCTTTATAGTCAATTCACTTAACCTCGATCAACATAATTAAATTAGAGTACACCACCTTATACATGTTTTGATTATTTAATTTGTTAGTCAATTACTAAATGGCACATCTTGCCAACACTATAAGAAAACTGATCATATGTTCCATTTTATTACTTCGTAAAGTAGATACCATCATGATCAGATATTTCCAATTCTTTAATATTCTCTTTGCATGCTATAACATTTTGAATAAGGTTTTAGATCTCCTAATCAACATCTACTGTTTCGTATTTAAGTACCCAAGGATTTTTTTGAACACATTTTATCAATGAAAAGTCTTTATACAAAACTCAAATTAGGTACAACTAGTAGCTTAATATCGTACTATTGTATTTTGTCTACCTATTCCTTATATATAATATTATATATTACGGCTTTCATGATCTATTTCATATTTCATTCGAACTTGCTAAATCATTAAATTTAATCAAAAGTGCAAGTATAATCTTTACATTTCTTCATATCCAAACTATGTGAGGTTGTGTAATAGAACCGAAATTGTTCATACTATTCGAAATCACTTACTTGTGAATGAACATAGAAATTTATTGAACAAGTCCTTGCCGTGATCGAAACTTCAACGAAATGCACTCCCCACTTCGCGTTTCTCTCATTACTTCACTATCGAGCATTCTCACCCACAACCAAAGTTATTATCGATACAACTCACCATGTACTTACAAATCAATGTTGGCCTTTCCTTACTAGATCGTGAATGTTCCCTCCAAACCAACATATGATATCAGAAAGCATCACAACTCTTTTAATCCTGATCACGGTTTATGTGTGCATTTTTCCGTTGGATGTCGAAACCAAAATGACGTCATTAACGATGGTTGCTATGTTGAAATAACAATTAAAGTGGGAGCCGTAATTTCCACCATCTTTTAGGTATTACGCACATCAAGAATAAGTTAACTAACCCTAATATATTATTTATGAAGGGTCGGTGTTCTCGAATGATACTTCACATTCTCGGCCCATTCCTGCTAGTGTTTTAATTAAATTTCATTTGTAGCCCAAGTTGCCAGCTTAAACTCTGCAAATCCATCACTAATAATAAACATAAACCAAAATTGTTATAAGAAAATACATCACCTACTCTAGATTATTATCTCGACAAAATTATATATTAAATATAAAATATGTAATATATGTCACCTACTATTTACTCGATTAAAAAATCATTTAATTTTAGGATGTTACAATTCTCCTCTCCTTAAAAAAGATTTTGTCCTCAAAATCATTTAATAATTTCTTTTTTTAAACTATTTGTATTTTCTTCATTTTTATACTCTGGTCATCACTTAATTAGAGTGTCATTTCTATTTGATTTCAACCCCTTGAAGCTTCGGCAGATTTTCTGTATTTTACGAATCCCCATTGGCAATAAGTGTAAGTTTTTCATTTGCCAACACTCGTCAACATTCCTTTATAACTTCTTAGTTATTTCTTCTTAATGAGTTTTAACTTCACTGAATCATGTAGGTAACCTTTTGTCTTCGTACTCTGACCTCTTCATTTCTGGCTTTGGCTATGTAGTTACAGCTTACAAGTATATACAGCTTACAAGTATATAATAAATACATTGCTTTTACACTCCTATTTGGGTTTTATTGATCACATACGTAACGTGGAAAGTCCAATGCCAACAATTACATTTCATTTGAATATTTCTCTTCCATTATCTCAAGAGATATTATTAGTTGTCTTTGTTTAAGTTGTGCAACCATGTCACTCATCTTGTATCTCAAGTTAATGAGAAAACTTTTTTTTTCCGTTATGCTTATAAACCTTCATCATCGTCAAATAATTGTAGAAACATTAATGTATGTCCACTAGTAACAACCTCTATATTCCATATCGTACTTCATGTTAAAAAACCGTCTAACGAATGAAATGAATAATCATATTTAGTCATCCATCTAATCATTGTGTGGCTTCTTACTTAATGTAGTATTTGGTCTTATCGTAATGACAACTCTCCTTGTCAATATTGCTCTAAATTTCTCTACGATATCGTGTCCCCTTAAATTAATATCTTGGTAGTGGCATCTGCAACAACATCCTCCATCTCATCACTAGAATATTTGGTAGTAGTTGGGTAATTTTATATCATATATATAAGTCATCATTCTCATGTTGCAGCCAAGTTGTTATTAGTCGTCTTTCAATCCTCTTTGTTCCTTCGAGTCTTAACCTAAATGGTTATCCTTATTCTTTTCAGTTCCTCATTTATGTTCTTGTATTCATTTTACCCGTATTGTAACAACCGTACATGGTAAAATTCATCATTAATCGATCTAAGTTTTCACTACTCAAGTTCAATTGTTCACCACCGTCATACTTCAAATCGTCGAGGTTGCTCATTCTATTTGTATGTCCTCTTTTCTTGCATTATGTAGGTAACTGTCTTAAATCATTGCAGCATGTATCAAACCGCAACGAAATCACCACATTTTCTCGCTCCCTTTTGGGAAGAACAACATCGGTTTCTCTACGAATCGTTACTAAATTCTCATGTGTCTCTTATTATACATCGATCCACAAGAATCTCAATGCCTATCCCTATGATTACAAGCTTTTATTCTTTTCTTATATTATAATCACCCTTAAATAAATTTTGAATGTCCACTATCAAAACCTAAGAGACTTGAAGTCTCATCCGGTTCCTTAAATGATATATTTCACCTCTTGCTTACTATTGATGGTATAATCTTTCCACGTCGCATCAAACTAAGTGTCAAAGGAGTTAGACTTCTTAACTCAAAATGATTTTGCACATGCATTATCTTTTCATTACTCATCTAACTTCGTAGGTTTTTTTTCCATCTAAATTGACATTGTGTAGACAACTAATACTTTTTTAAGTTTGAGGGACAATTCATATCCACCCAGTTTAATACACATACGGGATATTCATTCATTAGTATGTCATCATTAAGGACTCGTAGCATCTGGTCGAGTCTTAAATCTATTTACTGGTTTTTCATCTGATAATCTTGATTAATACTTCTCACTATTTCTTCTATCCTTTGTAACTCTCAATCGTCATCGGTGTAGTTATTAAAGATTTACCCGAATAGGATAATGACTCCAATAACCTAATTTTAGAACACCGTTGGTGTCATCAACACTCTAGTTGTCATCATTAAGGCCTCATTGCATTTGTATTGAGTCATCTTGGTCACCTTCAACATTATCTTCTCCATCTGCGGTACTTATTTTTTTATCGTTCTTGTTTACCATCTCACCACGTCATATCATTGTCATCTCCTCATCATGTCTCGTCATATGCACGTACATCGTCGGATCGCCAGTAACATTCATTAATGCTCCTTAAGTTAATTCCTCGTCCACCTTTATTGTAGCCCAAGTCGCTACTAATATCTTACATATGTCACGTAAGATTTCTGTTCAAACTTCCAATAATGTCTAATGAGTCACGCTTGTGTAACATGATCATAGTTAAGATCAAAGTGTAAGGAATGACCTCGCGTATTGTGTAACACCTAGTCCAAAAGGGTCAATTTTCGCGTCAAATTTAAACTTCAAATAATCATATTTTGTACGCGATTATAAAAAAGTATTCAAAAATGTCATCCGATTTAAATTTAAAAAAGTGTTTTATTTATCCGAAACCGCACGAAATTTAGTTATAAAACTTTAACCTAAACATTTTATTTTTATAAAATGTTTCAACTCAAAATCATTTCGAAATAATATAAACAAAATTATAAATTTAAAATATTAAATTTAAATTACAATCGGAGTACAAAAACACGAGCTTTTATACTACGAGTGGGGATAAACCGACCCACCCTTTTTGGATGAGCCGGCCCATACCCACCCCTCTCCTTCCTATTTTCTTACCAAACAACACACACACATCTATACCTCTATCTCTATCTCTTTCCCTTTTCTCTCATACCACCAAACAACAACATCAACAATCAACAACACCATCACCATTCTTATTTTTGAAATCATCAAAGGAAAAGGAAGCAAGAAAGGAGTAGCATCACCATCATCATCTCCATCTTCATCTTCAAGATCACCATCATCATCCTCAAACCTTCAATCTTAAAATCGTAAGGAATCACCCACTTTTCTTTGTTATTTCATGTTAAAAACACTTAATATATCATGTATTAACATTATAACAACAAGATTCGGCCTAAAAATGGGCTAGATTACGTTTTTGGGTGAAAACTCGTCGAACAGATGGAAGTGTCACCCACAGACCTGCAGTGCAGCGTCACTTGCCTAAGTGACGCATGTAAGTGTCGCATAGTAGTGATGCATCTTAGTGCCGCATGGAAGTGTCGCATCTATTGACGCAAATAGTGACGCCTTTAAGTGACGCCCCTTAGTGACGCCCGTAACGTCACTTCCCAAGTGACGCCAATCTTAAGTGTCGCCTATAGCAACACTAGCCTAGTATCGCTAAAAACAAAAAGTACACAACTCGCTTAGACAAACTGATTTGTCTCGTACTCATATAACCTCACGTGTTTAGGACACTAGGAGGTTACCCATCGGACGACGCGCATATTGTAGGATCGCTAACTCCTCAGGTGAGTTTCATAGCCCCACTATTTCAATTGTTTTACTGTTTTCGGGGTGAGACGCATGCTCAACTACTGTTTTTGAATTATAATAATAAAATTTTATAACTCACACTTATCTATATTACTGCCATGTAATACGAAATGTGTAATACTTAGGAATTACACCCATCATATTGACTTGGAACAATATCAAAAACTTAACCTAGATAGGATATAACCGTACACTGTTAGATTGTTGGCAAACAATTACCACTACATAATTTGACTAAGTTATCAATTATACCCAGACCATATTGTCACGGGACAATGCTATCAAACATACTAGGACTGTTTAGTCCCACCTACTCAAGATAACAACTAGACTTTTACAGGATTAGTCTTCCTCTTAAGAGCTAAAACTGCCCATATATATTCCAAGACTTTTAAATTGGAATTGAACTCAAGTAAACAACAACCAAGGATCTAAATATACTTGCTAGGCTGAGGCTAGGAGTATACATTAGAAATATACATTAGTATGGATCTCTTATACTAATACCAAAACAACTAGGTGATGATTAGTCATACCTAGGCTTATTGCGACACAACAAATAGTTAAGTACTGTATATACATACTTAGCTACAATAAATCAATTTCATGGGTTACATGCTACTCTATCTGAGGTATTTGTTGGTTTAACTTATATATATATATATATATATATATATATATATATATATATATATATATATATACATGCTTGTACTTCATCTCGAGCACTTGGTGCCACCTACAATTTAATTATGTATATAGGTATACATACACGCATACAAACACAATCAAATTAGTCGGCATGTCGTAGTACTGTCAGCTCTCATTTATACTAGTTTGATATGTCGTAGTACTGTCGTCTCTCAATTACTCAAGTCGGACATGTCGTTGTACTGTCGGCTCAATTACTCAAGTCGGGCATGTCGTAGTACTGCCGACTCAATTACATAATTTGCTTGCGAGCAATTCGGTTGATGCCAGATAGGCACAAAACGATGCCACGGTAGAGTTGGCACAAAACGATGCCACGGTATTGCAGTGGTCACAAGTACGATATCGCGGTAAAGCGATACACTCGATGGATGGGCGAGCTTATGCTCGTGATCCACATACATATACATATGGGCGAGCTTATGCTCGAGATCCGTACAATTAACGGATCGGCGAACTTTCGTGCAAGGCCTTCAACTCAGTATTTGACTAAATAATCAATCATAGTCCGTGGGACTACAATTATGTTGCTGGATGTAACACGCTATGCCAAGTGGCACATTAATTATTATACAACATCATATGACGTGGTCATATAATTACCCGATAGTACTTAGGCATGTATTGCCTCGTATTGATAGATTTAATTAATACCTAATAGGAATTCCAGGCACGGAATACCTCAATGTTTATGTACTTAGGTACACATCACGGTCACTTAGGTATGAGATACCTTGTAGGATGTATACACATTGGTGTTACAACTTCAATACAATACATACCAAAATCGTAGATTTTGAACTAGTTTTCAAAACATATAAGGTTTTATACTTTATGTTTCAACTAACAATCCTATGAACTCACCAGCTTTATAGCTGACTCGTTTTAGCATGTGTTCTCAGGTGCCCAGCAGGATTAGGATTGCTACAAGCTTTGCTAGCTAGAGTCACATGTTTTCAAACAACTGGATTTCTCTGCATAACTTTTGTATTACAAATTATGTATTGAAAATATTTTGCGGACTCGCAACTTGTATACTCTTTTATTTTGGAAATGTATAACTATTTTCAAACGTCTCATTTAGAGTCGTTCATTATTTACCTTTGTGCTTGTTATATTTGATTTGGTAACACCCGACCCGACCGCTTCCGCAACCCGAAATTTGAGGGTGTTACATATTGCACCTTATTCATCATATCTCTTTAATACTGGCGCATCGTTAAAGTACAAGTAAGCATGCTGCTATACTCTTTCTTTAATTATTCTTCCGCAAATATATAGTACACTACCTAGTGTTACTTTAATGAGATTTGATCTTTTACCTCAATATTTTATGCAACATTTTTGAAAATGTATACATGTCTCATCTAATTTTCTCCGGTTCCACTTGATAGAACTCTAACTAATCCTTTATGTCGGTACGATAGAGCATCAACAACATATTCCTCAATCAAATACCACATGACTATAAATTTTAGCATCTACAACATTTTCAAACAATGATTAATACAAACATAGTCATATGAACACACACATGTAATGATAGATTCACAACTACCTTGGCCATGCGTAATTGTGAACATACCCCACAATAGTGCCTCCATTACCACTTTCGTATCTCTCATGGTGTATGAAGTATGTTATCTCATGTGTGTTATATTAATCTCGTAGATTGAAAGTTACACCCCCAATACTCATTCTCGTATAATCTATAATTTCTCATCTAATATATATCAAGATATTCTTTTAGTCATAGTCACTAGCCGATTAGGTTTCGTGACATGCCCCTCATCTCTTGGATTTATTTATCTTATCTTTTTCTTTTCTTTTCTTCTTTCATCTAATTACGGGGAGCACTATTCGATGTTAATCATTTAGCTACTTCTTTTATCATCATCTTTGTAGTATCCAAACTTATGAAATATCAATTTCGTTCATATTAAGTGACTATCATCCTAAAGTGTATTAGCACAATAAACACATAATGATCACATAGAGCAAATAAAAGGCATGCTAGATGTCAATCATACATATAACAATCATCAGTATCATCTAAATAAGCTCACTCTCACCCTTCCCACCAATCCTATGGTGTAGTAATAATTAATAAATCTTTACTTGTTATCGTCTATGGGTTCCATATTTATTTTAAGGAAAATTCAGAGTCCTCCTTTTCATCTAATCAACATTCAAGGTATAAGTCTAGATATCATAGTACCTAGTTCACTTAAACTATCTGATACCAACTTATAACAACTTGATCTAAAATATACGTGTTTTTAAAAAAATTTCTCTAATATAAATAATCAAATGCGATAATGTCCCATTAGAGTAATAAATAACCAAACTAGCAGTTCGGTTATTCAAAATTCGGGTGTTACTTGTCTTATCACAATAATAGTATAAGAAAACCCAAACACCTACTACATGTTTTACATAAAGTAATATCTACAAAAGTGAGCTAAGGCATCGCAGACATTCTTGTCAATATGTATTAGCTACCCATCCCGCTCAAGTATCTTCCTGGCATTTGTTGGGACATGTATGTGTGACAACAGATCTAGCTTGTAATAGTACTAGTGATTATTGTAATCAAGTTGATACAATTGATTTGGATTTGTAAATGATATTAGTTTGGTATTAATATTCGTTAAATATGTTAGTATGTTAAAGTGTTAGACGAATATCGAATACGAAGTTACAAACTAAAGTTTGCGAGATGAAATCTCAAGTCGCAGAACTTAGTCCTGCGAGATGAGATCTGGGCTCGCAGAGCAGCGAACCGAGTCGAACTGGGCTTGGTCGTGGGCTGCGAGTTGAACTCGAGTCGCAGAGCCCATTGATCTGCGAGTTGAGATTGCCTGAAACATATAAATACTTAAATAGGTCAAATCGGTTAAAGACTTTTGCAATTCGTTTTTCCAGAGAACTAAAAACGATTCTAAGCATTCTTAAGGTTAGGTATTGATAGATTAATATTAATTAATCGATACAAAACCTTGTTGATTAATCAATTCGCTATTATTCTTGCGAAACAAACCGTTCACATACCATGAACCAAGTATTAAGGAATTCCGCGCCTTAATACCTAAGATAACCTCGTTATCGATCCACGTACTAGGGACTTACAATTGGTATCAGAGCTTTCAGGCTAAATACTTAGTTAGTTCGAGGTTATTTGGATAATAACGATAGATTTAGGGTTGTTGTTATGTTTAATCTTCGTAAAAAATGACCAAAATCAGTCTCTGGAAGTTTTTAGTTTCGTAATCGACCGAAATCTTAGGGTTTAATAGATTAGAAAACTAAAATTTTCGTTTTAGGGTTTTTCAGCCGATTCTGCGAACCGAGTTCCCCTGCGAACTGAGATCCCCTCTGCGAACTGAGTTCCCCTGCGAACTGAGTTCCCCTCTGCGAACCGAGTTCCCCTCTGCGAACTGAGTTCTCCTACGAACCGAGTTCCTGCCTTGCGAGTCGAGTTTCTGCGAAGTGAACTTTCTGATTTTTCTGATTGTTAATTCCCGAAACTTTTTAAATGTCTGACATTAGTAAAATGATCGAGATGGAGCACGAGGTTGGAAAATCTAATACTCCACCTAAGTTGTTACGTGTTGAAGACTATTACAGTTGGAGAGATAGGTTTGAATCTTACTGTAGATTCCATAATCTCTCAATCTGGATGTGTATCAAAGGAGGATACACGGCACCCACCCAAACTGTTCAAAATGTTGTTGTTGTGGTATCCTATAATCTGATGAGTGAACAACAAAAGAAAGACTATGAAAATGAGAATAAAGCTCATTCTTGTATTAAGATGTGCTTATCTAAGGAAATTAATCATCAGTTAAAATCTTTTTGTACTGCTAAAGCACTCTGGGAAGCACTTGAGAAAAGATGTGAGGGAAGTCCACAAGTGCAAGCTAGCAAGAAGAAACTTCTGAAAAAGCAGTTTACTTTGTTTAAAGCTTTTAAATGAGAAACTCTTGATGCTTATGTTACACGTTTCTACCATCTGTTAAGTGAGATTGAAAATCATGAAATCACTATTGAGGAGGTAGAGAAAACCGACAAGTTTCTTGAGGGTTTACCTTCTAAATGGGAGATGTATGGTGTGATGATTACAGACAATGAAACCAAATATGCAACCATGACACTTGAGCAGGTTATTGACAAGCTCAAAGGATATGATTTCACTAAGAAGTCGAAAGATACTGATTCTGATCAGGTTCAGGATCCAGGACTATATCATGGAAAAACTTCTATCTCAACTGCTTCATCCAGTTCGACCACTGCTCTGTTTGTTGGTAATGCTGATGGAAAGGGTGAAATGATAACTGATGAACTGTGTTTCATTACATCATCTGGAAATGAAGCTAAAGGGAAACTGTTGATCCCAGTTAGGATCTTAATATGTATTACTTTGATTGATTATTAATAAGCTTGCGGAATAGTTTATTAATAACTTGAAGAACAAACTTGTAACACAGAATATTAATTAAAAGCTTCAATATTATTATCAACAATACGAACACACAATTGTGTTAGGGTTTACAACCTTGAAGCTAATAACTAGAAAATCATCATTTTCTAGGGTTTCACTGGATCTCTATTTATAACACATAGAGTCCTTTACAGAATCAAACTATTACGAAAATTCTATATATTCCATAATTCTCTCTAACCAACTACTAACAGTGGTTGAGCTATTCACTAACAGGGGTAGTACTCGTATATTACTAACAGTGGTTGAGTACTTAATACAAAATACAAACTCATGTCAACAGTGGCACTGTTAGACTAATTCTAACTGACAGTGGCACTGTCAATACAAAACTAAACTAACAGTGGTAGACTACTTCTAGCAGTGGCACAAGACTTGTGTTCTGAGCAAATCTGGCAGTGGCTCAGGACTCAACAATCTCCCCCTAAACTTGATCATTCTCAGCAATGAATCAAGTATCTTCATCTTTCTTTTCATCTTTAGGAGCTTGATTCTGTTTTCTCTTTTTCTCCTCCTCTCTTACTCTTTCCAACTCCATTCTTTTATGAAACTGATTGAGCACCATGTATAAAACATTGAATGCACCTTCTGAAATCACTGTAGTTCTTAGTTGAGATGCAAGCACATTTCTTAGAATCTGAGTCCCCAGAACATATTGTCTTTCAACAAGCATGAAGATTGTGATTCCACTTCTGAATAAGATCATGTGAACTCCAGCTCTAACAAAATGTCTCCATGTATTCGCATGCTCAATGCAGTTTAAGAACAAATTAGTGAATGGTTCAGGCTCAAACAACATATTCAAACATCTTCCCAAATCTCTTTCCATTATTACCAGGGAAGCCTGCCTGTTTCTTTGACTGTTTAGCTCATACAGATCTAGAATGTCTAACCTATTCACATTCTTGAGCACATCAGCAACAGATGTCAAGAATTGCTCATTCCCATCCTCTCTGACAATCTTGATCTGTTCTTTGACAACATCAGCAACTTTTGATTTTTGTCCTTCCCATTCAACTATCCTTGATGATCTATCATGATTGATGTGAATATTTTATTTGCTATCCTTTACCTCTTTGATATATTTTCTCAACTCTTCTGCATCTTTCTCCAAATCAGGAACTACACTATCACAAGCAAGAACTCCATTCCATCTGATCTTTAGATTTCGATCAGAAAGCCTTTTTAATTCTCTTTCTTCAGCTTCTGCTTCCTCTTGCTCTTTCTTTTCAATTTTGTCTTGCTCCTCTTTTCTCACCTGCTCAGCAATCCTCTTTCTATCCTCAGCCAACTTTTTCTCAATAAATTTGTCTTGCATGAGCTTTTTCTCAAAATCCTCCTTTCCCTCATTCTGATGTTTTTCATAAGCTTTCTCCAACTTCTCTACATCCCATCCTTCAAGCACACTTCTAACTCTAATGCCTATAGGAAAAAATCTTCACAAGGTCAAGGAGGAAAAGCTCCCCCGCGTCAAGTCTACAGGCCAACGGGCAAGCTTTCTCCAACTTCTCTACATCCCATCCTTCAAGCACACTTCTTGGTGCATATCTTCCACCAAGAATTCTGAGCAACTCCTTTTTCCTCTGAGCAGCAGTTGGTGGTTTGTTTCTTTTCTTCTCAAGCTCAGCTTGTCTTTTCCTTCTTGCCTTTTCTTCAGTAGCTTGTTTGAGCTTTGCAAACCCTGGATTCAAACCATCATTACCATCCTTTTTGTTGATCATGTCATGGATCTTTTGAGCAGACAACCCTCGACCTATTACAGCCATATCATTGAGCATCTTTGCAGCCTTCTGAGATAAGGTTACCACACTCATGTCTTCCAGTACAACATCAACATCAGGACCTTCTTGTCTCTTGGACTCAACAGCCATTCTTAACATTCTCTCATCATGCTCCTCCTGAGCTCTCCTGGCCTCTTCTAAATCAATTGGAGGCTCTACAACCTTCTTAACCTTTCTTTCTTCTTTCAATTTTCCCTTACCTTTGTCCTTTGAATCAATCTTTGGAAGATCAGACTTAGGTTTGAGTGATGATGAAGATTCTTCGATAATGACAGGGGGTTGGATAAATCTTGGTGTAGTTGTGGTGACAGTGGTTGTTATGACAGTTGTTGTGGGAATACTTGAAGTATTAACAGGGGTTGATGTAACAGTGGTTAACTCTGTGATAACAGGGGTAGGTATTATAATGGCAAGGGTTGCTGCTGAAGTACCAACAGGGGTAGATACCTCAACAGTGGTAGAAACCAAACTACTAGCAGTGGTCATTGGTTGAGTTATAACGGAAGTTTTTTTCTTGTCAGAGGTAGACTTTCTTTTTGGAATTGATTTCTTTCTATTAGAAATCTTCACTCTTTCCTCCTCTTTAGCTTCAGGTTTTGACTCTAGACACTCCCCCTCAACCTCTACATCTCCACCTTCCATCTCCTCTGTTTCAACAGATTTATCAACCTCACCTTCATTTTGCTCATACACCATCCTATCACTAAAGCTCACTCTTTTTCCCATATCAAGATTTTCTCCCATAACATCCCAGAAATACAAATTAGCCACAGCCTTAAAAGGTAATCCTTTGTTTAATGGAAAAACATTCAAAGCTGGACCACTTTGTGCATTATCATCTGCAACATTCACATTCTCACTGTCTGAACCACTTGTTTGCACATTTTCACCCACATATACCACCATTCTTCTATCATGCTCAACATTTACCATTTCATCATCCATGCCTTCATTAACCACATAATCTGAAACATTCAATTCATCCTCAACACCTCCATCACTCTTGTCATTAAACTCAGAAGTATTAAACTCAGATGTATCCATGAAGCTAATACCACCTGCACCTTCATCATTATCATCATTATTCCCATCAGAACCATCATTATCATCTCCCTTATCTTCAGGCACATTGTCTTTCTCTTGATCTTTATCTTTTCTCTCCCCCTTGCCTGAAGATTCCTGTAATTCTGCAGCAGGTTTTAAGACTTTTAAAACAACATCCTCCACCACAGCCAATCTTGTTTGCAAATCACTGATTTCCTCCTGCTGCTTCTTTATCAATTCATCCTGGGCAGCCAACTTGACTTGTTGCTCCCTTCTCAAATCTCTTTCCCTCTCAAATTTGGTCCAAATCAACCTGACATCAAGTACCAGATCATCAAGCGTCAATTCCCTAGTTACATGACTAGTCTCATCAACATTGGAGTGTGACCTCCTAGATGAATCATTGACTACATCTGTCACTTGCCTTGCAAGATCTTCAGATGCCTCTTGGTTCGCGGTACTGGGACCTTCATTTGAATCATTACCCATAGGTTCATCAAACAAAGTTGCCTCTGGTTGGGTCTTATTGATGTTACCACTGTCCTGCCCTGCCAGTGGGCTAGAGACAGTAGTGGCAGCCCTTCCAGAATGAACATTTTCATCAAGTATGTTCACCTGTTGTGGTTGATCATTTGACTGAGACTGTGGAGAAACAGGAATCTACATAGCCTGTTTAGTTTTCTTGGATTTCTTGGCTTTGCTTTGGGTAGACTGTTGGTTCCCTTGTTTTCTTTTTGTGCCACCTCCTGATATGTGATCAGAACCAACTTGTTTTGTTGTCCTGTCATCATTTGGTTCAAGTAGTGTTGGTAATACACCACCAGTGGCAGAAGGAGCAACTAACATTGTAGAAAACAATGCAGTTTCCTTCTTGGAAAAAGTATTCTGATACTGGTTCATGGCTCTAATAGTCTTCAAGGATAGAGTAGAACTAACTATTACACTATTATCTGCTGGCAAATTTGGCAATTGCTTATTCAACAAAAGCTGAACAAATCTAGGGTACATAATAAATGTATCACCCTTTACATTCCTGATCATATTATCTAAGATAAACCTAGACATATTAAATTTAAGACCCTGTGCCAAGCAGATTATAGGATATGCAATACTAGAACTAAATTCATTAAAACTAGTCCTCTTTTGAGACAAACATACCAGAAAAGTATGAATGTAGAACTTCCACTGAGGACAGAATAATAATATGCTCAGATTGATAAAACTTGTGATCGATTAAGCTCAGATTGTTTAGATCTAATCTAGGATCAATAATAACAAAAATAATAATATGCAGCGGAATAAGAATGAATCAATGTTATCATAACAAGATTTCACCATATATTATTAAATACAATCAAACCAAGCCCCAATTCTATATGATCAGTATAGAACGTGTTATCTACCTATAAAAAGGATTAAAGATATCAAAGATATCTTAACCTTGGGGCTAAAACAAAACTCTAGACGTCTACATCTTTTCTGTGCACACCTAAAAACCACGCCTAATATCTCTTTATATAATAGAGATATCTAGGGTTACAAAGAAATCATAATTATACAAGGAAACTAATTAAACAATCTTCACTTTTAGTCCCTTATCTTTAATTATTTTGTATCATCAAATTAAAATATCCCAACAGAAACCTTCTGAGAAGTCACCTCAAGAACATCAAAAGATGCCTATGAGTGTGAAATCTGCTGAGCAGCAACTGTCTGTTCTTGCTTCATTTGTAGCTTCATATGAGAATTATATTGATTGTAAAATTAACGATCCAATTCTTTTTTATGAAGACTATGAACAGATAGATCCTGATTATCTTGAAGAAATAGATCTCCAGGACCAACTTGCTTTGTTGTCAAGGAGAGTTAAGAATTTCTTAAAGAAAAATGGAAGAAAGGTTGTTGGCAACAGATCAGGGTTTGATAAAACCAAGATCAAGTGTTATAACTGTAAAAGTTACGGACCCTTTGTTAGAGAATGCCAAAAACCTAAGGTAGAGACTGGTGAAGGGCAACAAGGCTCGGGAAATACTTTGAATTCCAAAGCCTTAGTAGTGAAACAGCTAGATGGTTCTTATGATTGGAAAACTCAGTCTGAGGAAGCTTTGATGGCTGAGATTGAAGATCAAGAGATTGTGGCTGAGTCATTATCCTATATGCCCACTGATCCAGCTTTTGAAATAAAGGTGCCTGAGACTCCTGTTAAAGCTAATGTTGATGATGTGTTAGATTTGGGTTCAACTGAAGATTTGGATCCTGTAGATTTTGTGGCTAAGATGGCTAAATTGCAAAATGATAAAAAACGGGTATGTCTAGATCTTATCTCTCTTGTTGATCTTTGTCAGTTAGTTTCTAGTTTACAGTCCCAAGTTAGTGCTTATGCTAATTCCTATAAGACTTTAACTGAAACTAATAATACCCTGTCATCTCAACTTAGCACACTTAGTAAATCCAGTGAGGCTGTAAGATCTGAACTTGACTTAGCTAAGTTAGATATATGTAGGTTAAGTGATGATAAACAAGCCTTAAAGGATAAGATTAAGGCAGATACGGCTGACAAGACAGCTTTTAGAGATACCGTGAATGAGAAATTAATTATCATAGATGGTCTCTATATAAACATAAATGACTTGAATCTGTCCATTGCTAATAAGGATAAGGAGTTAGCTGATTGCAAAACAAAACTTGTAGCTCAGAATCGTAAGCTTGAGAGCTATAGATCATCTGAAATGGATAAAATGTTAGGTGCTCAGCGTAGTGTGAAGGATATGTCTGGTTTAGGTTATAATGATATGCCTCACCCATTCAATTCAAATTACACTAAAACTCCTGTAGACATTGAGATGGCGGATGTTAACCCTGAGACGAAAGTATCTAATAAACCAGAAAAGGTAGAGGCACAGAAGAATGTTATTAAGAATCCTTCATCTGATGATAGTAAGAAAATTCCTCACACCAAAGTACATTTTGTACCGGGTGGAGTAATTAATGATATTAAGACTGATGAAGTGGTTAATAAAGAACATGTAATTGAATCTTTAGTGCCTAAGACTCCGATAGCGGATGCAAAAGTCAGTAAGTCACGGAAACAGATGTCTTGCTTCAAGTGTCACCAAAAAGGACGCGTAGCTTCTTGTTTCCCAAATAAGAAGTTGGAAGCATCACATAAGTTAGTGAATACTGAAAAGACACCGACTATTTCTAGTTCGATTGTAGATAGGTTAGGCTCCAAACCGGGATTAGGAAGCAAACCTGTAAACATTCTGAAAAGAGATAGTAATCATAGTGTCTCTCCACCTAAACCTAAAAGGGCTTATACTCTAAACGAAAATACTTTCAATAAGCCAAGAGATAAGACACCTTCGAGGTTTAGGACCCCAAGTAGAAACCATAGTCAATTTGAGAATGGCTCTACTTCGAGTGCACAGGGAACTAAGTTTGTGCCTAGGAGGTTTTCTACTCACTCTCCTCATAGGCCTAAGACTTCAGATCATCAACAGTCTCAAGCTTCTGTGAAGGTTACCAAGACTCCCGATGGGAATTGTTATGGTTACTTTAAGGAGATTCAAATTGCAGATGATCAGGGACAAACCAAGACCGTAATGGCTTGGGTCCCTCTTGATAACTAACTGTGTACAACTTGTTATGTGTAGGAGCAGACTGTAAACAAGGATAGCAGGTGGTATGTAGACAGTGGATGCTCAAGACACATGACAGGTGAACGAAGTCTACTGAAGGACTTCAGAGAAGGTTTCAAGCAAAAAGTAAATTTTGCAGGAGACAAAGGAGGAGTAATTACTGGGAAATGAAAAGTTTCAAATGGAACTTTGACTCTAGAGGATGTGAATTATGTTGAAGAACTAACTCATAACCTAGTGAGTATTTCTCAAGTCTGCGATAAAAGTCATCCAGTTCATTTTAATGAAAAGGAGGCTTTAGTCCTGAAGCCAGGCTTCACAATCCCTGAAGAATGGATATTGATGAGGGCACCAAGGAAGAAGGATATCTATGCGATAAACATGGGTGTTCCTAATTCTTCAATGGTATCTACATGTTTATTATCCAAGGCTTCGGAAGCAGACGCGCTACTATGGCATAGGAGAATGGCACACGTAAACTGGAGAAAGATGAACTACATAACCAAAAATGGTTTAGTTTTGGGTGTACCGCAAAAACGTTTCAAGTCTGAGGATAAGTGTGTTCCTTGTATGAAAGGAAAGCAGCATAAGAAACCACACAGATCTAAGACTGAGAACTCAATCTCCTCACCATTTGAGTTGCTACATATGGATCTCTTCGGCCCAATAAGCAAAAGAACCATAGGTGGCAAATGGTATTGTTTAGTTGTCACAGATGACTATTCTAGATTCTCGTGGGTATTTTTCTTAGGATCTAAGGACGAAACTCCAGGTATTCTAATTGAGTTTCTAGATCAAATTGAAAATGCATACAAAATGAGAGTTAAGCGTATTCGTAGTGATAACGGAACAGAATTCAAGAATTCGACGTTAGATATCTATTGCTTAAGCAAAGGGATAATTCATCAATTCAGTGCACCATATGAACCTCAACAGAATGGTGTGGCTGAAAGGAAGAACAGAACGTTGATTGAAGCTGCTAGAACAATGCTTGCAGATTCAAAGCTTCCGGTCATCTTTTGGGCAGAAGCAGTGAATACAGCATGTCATGTTCTGAATAGAGTTCTTAAGGTGAAAAAGCATAACAAGACTTCTTATGAGCTTTTGAACAATAAGAAACCAAACTTAAAAGGATTTGAACCCTTTCGAGTTGCGTGTACAATAATCAAGCTATGTAAGTCCCTAGTTCTAGGATCGATAACTTCGTTATCTGTAGTATTAAGGTGCGGAATCCCTCAATACGGTGTTATCTTACTAATAACGATTTAGTTCACGTTTAGGTTAACCAATTGCTTTACTTTATACGAACAAACGTCAAAGCCTAGCCTTTAGTATTTGTTTCTCTAGAAATACTGAGTTCGCACGAATGCAATATCCTGATCTCCAATAGTTATCTCAAAGTTCTCTATTTTTCATGTACAAAAACTTTTATATATTCATCTCAACTCGCAGCCACTGGACCTGCGAGTTGACTCGACTCGCTACGTAGCCCAAACCCATGAACTCGACTCGTTTGTTTCTGTTAAGTTCTGCGAGTTTAGATCTCATCTCGCATCGCAAAGCCTTGCGACTTGAAATCTCGACTCGCAACAAACGTATAAAACAAATAACTCAACTCGCAGCATATGTATATATATTGTTAAAATCTATATTCGTCTAACACTTTATCATAATAATATATTTAACGAATATTAATATCAAAACAATATCAATTTACAAATCTAAACCAATATATCAACATGATAACAATTACACTAGTCATATCGCAAAGCTAGATCTGTTGTCACAAACTATGTCTCAACAGACTCCCCTTGACAATAGCTCTAGCGTCTTTATCTTCACATTGTCTTTGGTTTTATGAGTAAATCTTACTACCTGCAAAAATCTTCATCTTCATACAAGTCTTAATCATCATTTGATAATCTCGTGCTAAGTCACCCCATGCTTCAGTACAAAAGATTCTGTTCTCATTTAACTTCAATAAATCTTTTCTTGACATGTTCATAAGATGACGATGATCATAAACTCCGAAGATCTCTCTTTCACCACCTTCAACCTCATCATCAGCTTCAACCATTACAGCTTCTCCAGTTTCTGAATCCACATGCCAACTCTTCATATTTCCCAAAATATCTTGAGGCATTTTCTTCAGTGGTATCTGCTGCACACATTTTATAGCTGGATAAATCTTCTTCCTTCTTCTTCTACCAGTTCTTTGACTTCTTTCTTCCAACTTAATTGTCTTTCCTTTCCTTGGCTTAATCTTTTCAAATTTATTAGCTCTAACCTCAGTCTTGATTATGTGTTCAACATATTTTCCAACAAAATCATCACTTGGATTATTCAATGATAATCTAGCCAAATCTCTAATCTCAAATCTAGGCAAAGAACTAAAAACTGCAAGCTTTCTCTCAAAATATTGAACTCCATCAAATCTCTTAATAGCAAACAGTTTTAGATCAGCATCAAAATACCATCCTATAATCCCTCTTTTTGCTATACGCTTACCCGTAATATCAATTTCTGATATACCAAGCTTTTCTTTCTTTTTCTTTGGCAAAGGCTTGAATATAGGATTATCTTTATGCTTATCAAGAAGATCTTCTTCATCTGAATCAGTTGAGTCATCGATCTCTTCATCTACATCGACAACCATTGGACCTTCATCATTTTTCAATAATAACCTCTGTTCTAGATGGGCTCACATGGTGTTCATCAACATAAGCATCTGGATCTACACCCATGTCATGCACTATCTCAGAAACAGCAGTCCAATCTGTAGGCGGTTGAAATTCTCCCTCTTCAAGATCATAATCAATCTCTTCATCTATCTCATCCAAAATATCATTTTATGAATCTGATAGATCTAGACTTTCCATTCCTAGAGAAAACAAACAAACACAAATATATTAATGATTTAAATTCTCTTATTGATTTCCCTGAATCAATCTAAGAATTCCAATACTAATCCTTTTGTGTAATATAAACGCGAAATATATATAACTTATAAATCTTTTATTGATTATCCTAAATCAATCTAAGATTTCTTAAGTCTTATATCAAACACTTAACAAACATTAATTAAATTTAAACTCTAATGTACTGTGAAAAATCACCAAACATTTAAGTTTATAATTAATTAACTTATATAATTTCTAAGACTTAATTGAACTGTTATATCATAAGATCTTAACTTTCAATTATATCTTTAAAATTATATATCATTTGTCTAGTTAAAAATCATACAAATTTAACTTGTCAGTTATAAAAACTCTCAAGTCTAAAATGTCTAAGTTAAAATAAATTTTGACCGCTGAAATATATCAGAACACGCCGCTCGACTTCTCAATGAGTCGGAAGACTTTCGATCACTAATTTATTTAACCTTTTAAAATCAAATAACTTAAACAATTTTTAATATATTTAACTTGTAATAATAATAATCTCAAATCAAATATATTACCAAAACTATTAAGTTACAAATATTCAGTTACAATTATAAATTACAATTACAATTCAACTAAATTCTAAATACAAATAACTACACAAGTCTACACTGTCTTACCAGCTTCACTTGTTCCTGCAGCACTTGTACCGGCACCATCACCACTTGCACTTACACCAGCAGACTCCCCCTGAATAATAGTCTGCTGACCAGTCGTTGAAGGACCAGCCAGCTCACTATCCTTCTGAGCATTGGGATCATCGTATTTGTCATCATCTCGTTTCTTCCTCAACTCATCTTCTTTGCAAGATTCTAGATATACCAATATCTCCCCCTGAGCTGACTGTCCTGAATTCACTCTCAACACTAACCGTTCTAAGTGTTCAAGCTTCAGTCGCTGGGCAGTAAAATCATCAAGCAAAGTATTATGAGTGTTTAGCAGAGTCAAATATGATGTACTCATATGAACCATCTGCTGAGCAAGAGAAACATTCTCAGCTAACATCCCTGGAATCTTAGAAGTAAGTTTCTCTAACTCCTTAACTCTGGACTCTAAGGATGTAATCCTTTCAGTATCAGTCGTAGGAGTAACAGAAATAGTATGTGGTCCAGGAGGTGTCACTGAAGCGATGTATGAATCTCGTGTAAGTGGTGGAATAGCTTGAGATAACGCTTCCGTAAGAAGAGTAGCTGCAAATCTACTAGCGTTATTGGTGTCAGCCTGTTAAGTTAAACAAAATTAATTAAGTAATTGTTACAGATTAGTCTGTCTCAATCTCTAATTAATTATATAACACTTGTATAACTAAACTTATATCCCTTACCTCAATAGGTACAGATATCTGTTCAGTAAACACCGGTGTTACATTCTCCACCTGCGGTGTATCTCGAGCAACTGTCACAGAATTAACTGTCTCAGTTTGAACTCCTAATAAACAACAAGTTAAGATTATCTAACTTATAAATATTACATACCATCCTGAATGGTCAAAGTCCTGGAACGCTTACGGCGTCGAGTAATAAGAGGTGTATCCTCTTCCTCAGAACCTTCATCAATAAGACTGAAGTCAGGATCGACTTCCTTAGCCTTCCTCTTCTCCTTCAGTGCTGGATCTGGAATCATCCGAGATCGATATCTAATATAACCAGCATCTGGAGGTGGAGAAGGAGTACTATCATCATCATCTGAAGCCGATTGACCATCACGGCCTCCAGATGGACCAACATCAGGATCCTAAATATTAAATATATAAAACATTTATGATTAGCTAAAAGCTCTATCACACAAGTTCTATATATTTATGAGTAATCTGATAAATACCTTAGAAGGTAAAACCTCAGATCCATCTAACTGTCCCTGCTCACCCTCAGGTCGAGTGACCTCTGGGTCTGCAGTCTCAGCTCCCTGATCATAATGATATTTATATTTTATAATTAGAAATATTATCTAATTAACTAAATATCAATAACATGTGTATTATATATAATAATAATGTGATAATGATATAACAACTAAGTACCAATATTACTATATAATTATAAAATTTCCTCAGGTGAAGCAACATAACTATCAATATCCCGTAGCAGGATATCAGTAGCATCATCATGCTCTACTAGCACCTCCTGTATCACCTGAGCAGCAACATCTGGGTTCACCTGTTCCCCAGCATGTGCAGGTTGTTCCAAAACATCCTCAATCAGCTCTTGTGGATCATCAGCATGAACCACATCAGCTAACGGTTCAGGAACCACAACCTCAGTACCAACATCTAGCCAACCATTGTTCGGTGGCGTCACATAGGCAGGATCAACAATAAAACCAAAAAGCTCTCTTTCCTCAGGTTTCACTACCCCTTCCTTTCTTACTGACTGCAAAAACATAGCATTGTATCCTCTAAGACCAATAGTATCTACATGTAAATATGGCCCAAGAATAACAAGCTCTGGCAGACGAGCACGAATAATCAGCATGCAAAAACGTGGATAAACCAGAAACCGTGATCTAACAGAACCCGAAATCTGTCTAACCAGCTCTCCAAAAATATAATCACAAAAACTGTATGGTTTATTATAAACCAGTGACAGTGCAGCTGATACAAGGGCGGGGCTCAATTCGTCAAAGCCTCCCTTCTTCGGTGCAAAAACTGTGACAATCACATGCCACAAAAACCTCCATTGTCCAATAACCAGAGGTTTTTGGAACTGACGTCCCCTCCTATCTCCTGTATACCCCATACGGCCTATCGCACCCTCAACAAAATCACTAGGATACTCCGTCGGACCATCCTCCTGGTCTACTGTACCCAAGCGTAAAATCTGACGTAGATCGCCAACAGAGAAAACAACCGGTCGATTATTGACCGTTGTGCGAATAACCGATGGGTTGATCGTCTCATCATACTGAATACCATCCCAAAAGTCGTTCAAAATAGACTGAGAAATCTGTGGAGACGCGGTAAGTGCATCTCGAATGCGTGAACGTGCAAAGAATGTAAGCACTTGAGCTACTCGATTAGCTCCACGTGCATCAAGATCTAGATCAACAAGAATATTGTGACCTTTATCGAATTGTCTCGCCATATCTATAAATACACAAATGACAAAAACAATTAACACACGTTAAACAATTTTAAACTATAACGTATTATGAATAACAATTCATCAAACATCTTAGTTTTTTTAAAAAAAAATTATATATAACTTGTTACATTACAGTCGCAAGTCGTATATAATTATTTCTAACATATATAACTTATTACTAATAAGTCGTAAGTTCAATATGTACATCCCATTAATTACTTGTTAATTTGTAATTCTCAAGTCATTAACGTTTTTGATAAATATAAGTTATACTGCTAATATAAAATTAGGACACGCCACTCAATTACCTCTTGAATTGGTAGTCTTTCGATATAAACATATATAATTTTAATACAAGTCCATAATATAAACATTATTACTGAAAAAGTCTTAACATTTATATAAAACCTTTCTTTAAAAATTTTAAAATTTGCTAAGTACTAGACTCGCAGAAGTATGATGTGCGAATCGAGTTCAACTCAAATCGCAACCATATCAACTCGCTAACCAAGTCAATCCGCAACTCGACTCGCAAGTCGATTCGCTAATCTACTCGGTCCGCAAGGTCAATAAGTCAAAGAATCAATGTCAACTCGCGAAATGTAATCTGCGAATTGAATTGAAACTCAACTTGCATGGTCAAATAGTCAAGATCAGAAACTCAACTCGCAAAATCTGCGAGTCGAGTGTTCAACTCGCAGCATGAACTGATATGGCGAGTTGAAACAGAAATCAATTAATCTATCTATTAAAGTGATCTATTGATTTATTTACGTTCACTAAGATTCATTTAACATTAATCTTCAAGATTCTTGTCAAATAACACCTTAATCTACGTTAATCATTCAAATTTTGAAACGAAACCCTAGATTCATAAAAGCTTCGATTTCGTGTAATTTTAACGGTGAAATCCGTTGATTTATACCTCAAAATGTTCGTAATTTGAAAGTAGATATAAGCTACGGATCAAAAACTCTTCCTTGTAACTAGGCAAATCAAAATCAAATGAAAGACTCTGTTTGACTCGTTTCGCAATAACTGGATTCGCAGAGTTTAAGTGAACTCGCAAATCAAATGGGTTCGGTGAGGAGTTTGACTCGCTTGACCACCCTTTTATACCCTGTACTCGATTCGCAGTGCATCTCGATTCGCAAGTTGACTAGTCAAACTCACAAAATTAAATAAAAACACGAATTTAATACTAAGTATAAATAAAAAACCCCGTTATATGAATAGTTATCTCTGTAACTATTTAGCCTAAACATTTTAAAATAAAATGTTTTCGCATAATTTTTCCTCAACGATAATCTTCTTACATATATTAACCGACTAAACCCGTGATACAGTTAATCTTGTATAAAGAAAAATCTTCGAGCTAAATTATTCACTTATATACCTGATGGTCGTAAGTATATATAAAAATATATATATATATAGGTTATAATCAGGACACGCTGCTCGACTACACTTTGAGTCGGAAGACTTTCGATTAATATTCCACATAACCTATACATTATTTTCACTTTTCAACACACGTTTGTTCAACATTTAAAATAAAATATCCAGTATAATTCAATTCCAAAGGGTAATCATGAAATAAAACAAAACTCTTATTAATTCAAAGAAATAATTACAAACGTGGAAATTAATAAAACTACTAACATTCTAATAAAATAACTTAATATAACACGCTTAAAGTGTTAACTGCTTAGGAATCATATTAGATAGAATAAACGGTACTTATTAGATTGTAATAAGCCTAAGATGATTGTTAGTATACATACCTCATGAAATTCATATAAGCACAAGAAAATCACAACGTTAATCAGTAATAAACTTATATTCATAAAATTATATCTTATGTACCTTTATCCACATGATATAAAATTTCATTGAAATATAACTTATGATTTCTTATTATTCACAAAAGTGAATGTTCAAATATCATAGTCAGTTCAAGACAAGTATCGGTATTATGATCCACATAAACAGATTACACACAGATTTCTGAGCCAATCTTTTATTATTAATGTGCACAATATCTAGTGTTTTCTACTATACAACATACTGAAGAATTCAAGTACAACACATAACACTGTATCTTGTATTATCAAGGTAGAGATTACTAAATGATGTTCTTTAGAAGCATATAACATACACTTGACACGAGATACTTTGTATCTTTCATATGTAAGGTAGAGGTTACTAAATGATGCCCTTTCAAAACATATAACTCACCTTTTGACATTATGATACTTTGTATCATTTCAGAATTTTTTATTTTAGATCACAGTGCATGGTAGTACTATCATTCAACAATTAAGACATATGTCATACGTTATATAACAGATCTCATAAGATAGTACACATGACAGTTATATTTCTTAACTGCTCGGAAAACTTAGCATAACCTGCCTACCAATAAATCGTATGATGAAGCTGACTAGACTTAAGTTATTCTTATCACTTGTTAAGTAAAAGGACAAGTTATAATCAGTGGATATAGGTGTATAATAAGATAAATATAAGTATAATCCTAATTAACAATCATCATTTGGATGCAACTTATAAAAATCTACTAACATATCATCCTTAATACTTAAGGTTATTATTCGAAACCGTATTCTCCTAATGTACTATCATCTCCTAAGTTTTTACAGCCAAAACTTAAAGCCTTTTCTAAAAGAACTTTGGTTGTTCTTTTATTGGAGGAGATTCCCCTCAGGTAACAAGCAAATGAATGCCATACGCCCACCCTTTTTTTTAAAAAAAAAAAAAAAAAAAAACATGACACAGACTATTAACTATTACAAAAATACCCTTGGAAGACTAATCACTCTGGATTTCTCATTCCGTTAAGTTGAACCAACGTCTCAAATCTAGCTCCGTCAAACGCCTTGGTGTATAAGTCTGCTAAGTTATCCAAAGATGGAACCTTAACTAACTTTATCAAATTCTTCTCAGCACAGTCACTAATAAAATGATGTCGAATATCAATATGCTTAGTTTTACTATGCTTTACCGGATTGTTGGTGATTGACATTGTAGATTCGTTATCAATCATCATAGGAGTATTGGTTATATTTAACCCGTAATCCTGCAGTTGCTGTTGAATCCAAAGAACTTGAGAACAACAGCTGCCAGCTGCAACATACTCAGCTTCACATGTAGAAATGGCTACTGAGCTTTGCTTCTTGCACTGCCAAGATACTAATCTACCTCCAAAGGATTGACATCCTCCGGTCGTAGATTTCCTATTTTGATTGCATCCTCCATAATCCGAATCAGTATAAGCTATAAGATCTAAGTCTCCCTCAATCGGATACCAAAGTCCCAGCTTCGGTTTCCCTTTGAGATAACGAAGAATCCGTTTCACAGCTTGCATATGTGACTCTTTCGGATTTGCCTGATATCTTGCGCATATACAAACAGCAAACATAATGTCAGGCCTAGAGGCAGTTAAATACATTAGTGATCCGATCATGGCTCTATAAAGAGTTGGATCCACATCGCTATCACTCGATGTATTTGGGCCAAGGTTGTGATTGACTGGAATTGGAGTATTATAGACCTTACTTTCATCCATCTTAAAGCGTTCTAATAGCTCATATGTATATTTAGATTGATGAATAAAGAATCCATCCTTCTTTTGATCAACCTGTAATCCTAAGAAGAAATTTAACTCTCCCATTGCAGACATCTCAAACCTTTTTCTCATGACTTTCTCAAATTCTTGACACATCTTTTCATCCGAAGATCCAAAGATAATATTATCAACATATACTTGTACTAATAGAAAGTCATTCTTATTCCATTTTACAAAAAGTGTACTATCAATTGATCCTCTTGTAAATCCATTCTCAAGTAGATAAGTTGATAGCATTCCATACCATGCCCTAGGTGCCTGATGTAATCCATATAGAGCCTTATTCAAACGATATACTCTTTCTGGATGTTCAGAATCAGTAAACCCTGGCGGTTGTGAAACATACACCAATTCTTCAACTTTGCCATACAAAAAGGCACTCTTAACATCCAACTGATAAACTTTGATACCCTTAAAAGAGGCAAACGCTAAGAATACTCTAATTGCTTCTAGCCTAGCAACTGGTGCAAACACTTCATTGTAATCTATCCCCTCTTGTTGATTAAACCCTTGAACCACTAGACGAGCTTTATTGTGAGTAATGACTCCCCGGTCATCTCTCTTACACTTAAATACCCATCTAGTTCCAATTGGATATTCTCCCTTTGGAAGGTCAACCAACTCCCATACTTGTAATTTAGAGAACTGTTGCAGTTCTTCTTGCATAGCTTCAACCCACGAACTTTCTTTGAGAGCCATCTGCACATTTTTAGGCTCGATTTGTGAGATAAAGCATGAATATAGACATTGATTAGGAATCCCTGTCTCTTTCATAGCAGTATACAAGCTTTCTAAATCTTCAGAAGTACTAGCTTTAGATTGAGTCCTAGTCTGAACAGGAGTATTAATATCACCGATGATGTTTTCAACGGGATGATTCTTACTCATTCTTGTAACCGGAATAGGATCAACTATTAACTCATCTCCTAAGTTACTACCAATCTCTTCTAATGAAGGAATATCTTCTGAAGTTGTTGAAGACAACCTTAAATGATTCAAAGAGGTAAGTATATCATCAAACGTTGTTTGAAGATCCTTTTCAGAATCTGCAGTTTCTTGATACTTATCCTTTGAAGGTTGTTGTGACCCACTTGAAGAAGCTTCATTTGAGTCATTTGGTGTCCTGATTCCAGATTTCGGAACACTCGATGTTGAAGAAGGACCATTGTCCGATTCTTCAGACAATAAGTGTTTAGAGATCTCTGAATCACTGACAAAGTCACTTATAGGAACTTTAAATGACTGAAAGAGATCTGAATAGTCAAATTGCCAATCTAATCCCTTATGTACAGCAGGTACATAGCTTGTAACTTCAATGTTATAAACAATTTCCAGTCGTCCTGTGACTTTATTGAAAACTCTTTTATTTGGTGAGTTGGGCATATAACCTAGGAAAAATCCTTCGTCCGCCTTTTCACCAAATTTAGCTTGATTTCCTGTTTTCAATATTAAACGTGGAACTCCAAAGGGTTCAAATCCCTTCAGATTAGGTTTCTTATTATTCAATAATTCATAACAAGTCTTGTTACGCTTTTTGACCGTAAGAACCCTATTTAGAACATGACATGCTGTATTCACCGCTTCTGCCCAAAAGAAGACCGGAAGCTTTGAATCTGCAAGCATAGTTCTAGCAGCTTCAATCAACGTTCTATTCTTCCTTTCAGCTACACCATTCTGTTGAGGTTCATATGGTGCACTGAATTGATGAATTATCCCTTTGCTTAAGCAATAGATATTCAACGTTGAATTTTTGAATTCTGTTCCGTTATCACTACAAATACGCTTAACTCTAGTTTTATAGACATTCTCTACTAGATCAAAGAACTCTATTAAAATTCCTGGAGTTTCATCTTTAGATCCCAAAAAGAATACCCATGAGAATCTAACATAATCATCTGTGATAACTAAACAATACCACTTGCCACCTAGACTTCTCTTGCTTATAGGGCCAAAGAGGTCCATGTGCAGCAGTTCAAATGGCGAGGAGATTGAGTTTTCAGTCTTAGACCTGTGTGGTTTCTTGTGCTGCTTTCCTTTGAGGCAAGGAACACACTTGTCTTCAGACTCGAAACGATTTTGTGGTAGACCTAGAACTAACCCATTCTTGGTTATAAAATTCATTTTTCGAAAGTTCAGATGTGCCATTCTCCTATGCCATAAAAGTGCATCTGCTTCTGAGGCCTTGGATAGTAAGCATGTCGACACTATTGAAGAATTAGAGACACCCATGTTTATAGCATAGATGTCTTTCTTCCTTAGTGCCCTCATCAGTATCCATTCTTCAGGAATTGTGAAGCCTGGCTTCAGAACTAAAGCCTCCTTTTCATTAAAATGAACTGGATGACCTTTATCGCAGACTTGGGAAACACTCACTAGGTTATGAGTTAGTTCTTCAACGTAATTCACATCCTCTAGAGTCAAAGTTCCATTTGAAACTTTTCCTTTCCCTGTAATTACTCCTCCTTTGTCTCCTGCAAAATTTACTTTTTGCTTGAAACCTTCTTTGAAGTCCTTCAGTAGACTTCGTTCACCTGTCATGTGCCTTGAGCATCCACTGTCTACATACCACCAACTGTCCTTGTTCACAGTCTGCTCCTACACATAACAAGTTATACACAGTTAGTTATCAAGAGGGACCTAAGCCATTACGGTCTTGGTTTGTCCCTGATCATCTACAATCTGAACCTCTTTAAAGTGACCATAACTGTTCCCATTGGGAGTCTTGGTAGCTTTTACAGGAGTTTGAGACTGTTGATGATTTGTAGTCTTAGGCCTATGAGGAGAGTGAGTAGAAAACCTCCTAGGCACATACTTAGAAACCTGTGCACTTGAAGTAGAACCATTCTCAAATTGACTATGGTTTCTACTTGGAGTCCTAAACCTCGAAGGTGTCTTATCTCTTGTTTTATTGAAAGTATTTTCGTTTAGAGTATAAGCCCTTTTAGGTTTAGGTGGAGAGACACTATGATTACCATCTCTTTTCAGAATGTTTATAGGTTTGCTTCCTAATCCCGGTTTGGAGCCTAACCTATCTACAATCGAACTAGAAGTGGTCGGTGTCTTATCAGTATTCACTAACTTATGTATAGCTTCTAACTTCTTATTTGGGCAACAAGAAGATACGTGTCCTTTTTGGTGACACTTGAAGCACGACATCTGTTTTCGTGACTTACTAACTTTGGTAACCGCTATTGGAGTCTTAGGCACTAAAGGATTAATAACATGCTCTTTATTAATCAATTCATCAATCTTAGTATCATGAATTACTCCACCCGGTACAAACTGTACTTTGGTGAAAGAAACTCTCTTACTATCATCAGATGAAGGATTCTTAATAAACTCCTTCTGAGCCTCTGACAGATCAGGTTTAGCTATTGTTTTCTCAGAACTTACTTCAGTCATTTTAGTATCTTCTGGAAGCTTTGTGTAATTCGAATTGAAAGGAGGAGGTGTCTCATTGTAACCTAATCATGACTTAGCCTTTACACTTCGTTGAGCATCAAGCATCTTGTCCATCTCAGTGGTCCTATAATTTTCTATCTTTCTATTTTGCTCAACTAGCTTCAATTGACAGTCAGCTAACTCTTTCTCCTTATTAGCTATTTTCTGATTTAAGTCTTTTAGATTAATATAGAGACCATCTATGATGACAGATTTTTCATTAATGGTATCTCTAAGAGCACTCCTATCAGAAGCATCAGACTTAATTTTATCTTTTAAATCCTGTTTATCATCACTTAACCTACGCACATCAATCTTGGCTAGTTCAAGTTCAGATCTAACAGCCTTACTAGATTCAGTCAATAAGCTAACTTGAGATGTCAGGTTTTTATTTGCTACATTTAAAATACTAACCTGTGATTGCAAATCGGTAACTAAATAACAGACATTAGCAAGAGTAAGAATAACAAGACATACCCTTTTCTTGTCTGTTTGAACTTCAGCCATGCGTGCTACAAAGTCTTCAGGAGTCATGTTTTTAGTTGACTCCATATATAGCACATCTTCATCACTTGCTTTAGCTGCAACCTCTGGCACTTTTACCTCACCCTCGGCATCGGTAGGCATATAGGATGTAGATCCATCAATTTCAGCCATGAAAGCTTCCTCAGATTGAGCTTTCCATTCATATGATCCATCCAACTGTTTCACAACTAAGGCTTTGGAAGCGAGAGTACTCTCTAGCAAAGTGTCCATAACCCTGACAGTTAAAACACTTGATCTTGGTTTTATCAAACCCTGATCTATTGCCAACTACCTTTCTACCTGTTTTCTTCAAGAAATTCTTTACCCTTCTTGACAACATAGCAAGTTGGTCCTGAAGGTCTATTTCTTCTAGATAATCAGGGTCAATCTGATCGTAATCTTCGTCAAACATAATTGGATCATTGATTTTCCCTTGAAGGTAGTTTTTATAAGAAGCTACAAAGGAAGCAAGAACAGATAATTGCTGTTCAGCAGATTTCACACTCATAGGCATCTTTTGATGCTCTTGAGGTGACTTCTCAGTTGGTTTGCCCTTTGCATCACTACCAGATGATGTAAGAAGACACAGATCATCGGTAATCATTTCACCTTTTCCTTCAGCATTACCAACAAATAAAGCAGTGGTCGAGCTCGAGGAAGCAGTAGAGATAGTAGATTTTCCATGATAAAGTCCCGGATCCTGAGCCTGATCAGAATCAGTATCTCTAGTTTTCTTGGTGAAATCATAACCTCTGAGCTTATCAATGGCCTGCTCTAAGGTCATGGTTGCATACCTCTCATCGTTGTCTTTGAGCATTATGCCATGCATTTCCCACTTAGACGGTAAACCCTCAATAAACTTGTCGGTTTTCTCAGTCTCTGTAGAAATAATCTCATGATCATCTAGCTCACTCAGCAAATGATAGTATCTTGTGGTATAAGCATCAAGATCTTCTCCTTTCATAGCTTTAAACACAGTAAACTGCTTTTTCAGGAGATTTTTCTTGCCTGCTTTAACTTGTGGACTTCCTTCACATCTCTTTTCAAGAGCTGTCCACAAAGATCTAGCAGTATGGAAGGATTTGAGTTGACGATTGAGCTCCTTAGGAAGACTCATCTTGATTGATGAATGAGCCTTGTTTTCAATCTCAAATTCCTTCTTTTGTGCTTCACTCATCTGTTGATAAGTGAGAACCACAATTGCATTTTCAACAGTCTGGGTAGGTGCCGTGTATCCATTCTTGATACACATCCAGATAGATAGATCATGGAATCTACAGTAAGATTCAAACCTATCCCTCCAGCTAAAATAGTCCTCAACTCTCAACAATTTAGGTGGGACATTAGATTTGCCAATCTCGTGTTCCATCTCAATCATTTTGCTAAGGTCTGACATCGTGAAGTTTAAAGTTAAAGTGTATTTGCAAATTTAGACAAAGTAAAAATCTCGACTCGCAAAACTCAGTTCAACTCGCAATCTCGGCTCGACTCGCAGAATCTCGGTTCGCAAGTCTCAGTTCGGATCGTAGTGATGTCAACTCGCAAGTGATCTCGGTTCGCAAGAGATCTCAGTTCGCAGAATATATCAACTCACAAAGAGGTTCGACTCGCAGAATGTCAACTCGCAAGGATGTCGACTCGCAAGTTCAACTCGGTTCGCAAACTTATTCTGAAACCCTAATCTCGACTCGCAAAACGGTTGAAAATTACGAAATCAGAAATTTTTGGTATTTTTACGATTAAAACTGGAAATTTCGATCGTAAACAAACCCTAAATCGTCCAGAGAATGATTTTGATCGTTTTTACACACTAATGCACGTCAAAACAATCCTAAATCACACGCGATTAACCCGAAAACTTCGAACGACACTCGTTATCTAGCCCGAAAGCTCTGATACCAATTGTAAGTCCCTAGTTCTAGGATCGATAACTTCGTTATCTGTAGTATTAAGGTGCGGAATCCCTCAATACGGTGTTATCTTACTAATAACGATTTAGTTCACGTTTAGGTTAACCAATTGCTTTACTTTATACGAACAAACGTCAAAGCCTAGCCTTTAGTATTTGTTTCTCTAGAAATACTGAGTTCGCACGAATGCAATAATCCTGATCTCCAATAGTTATCTCAAAGTTCTCTATTTTTCACGTACAAAAACTTTTATATATTCGTCTCAACTTGCAGCCACTGGGCCTGCGAGTTGACTCGACTCGCTACGCAGCCCAAGCCCATGAACTCGACTCGTTTGTTTCTGTTAAGTTCTGCAAGTTCAGATCTCATCTCGCATCGCAAAGCCTTGCGACTTGAGATCTCGACTCGCAACAAACGTATAAAACAAATAACTCGACTCGCAGCATATGTATATATATTGTTAAAATCTATATTCGTCTAACACTTTATCATAATAATATATTTAACGAATATTAATATCAAAACAATATCAATTTACAAATCTAAACCAATATATCAACATGATAACAATTACACTAGTCATATCGCAAAGCTAGATCTGTTGTCACAAACTATGTCTCAACAAGCTAAATTTGGTGAGAAGGCTCACGACGGATTTTTCTTGGGTTATATGCCTAATTCTCCAAATAAAAGGGTTTTCAATAAAGTCACTAGTCGTCTGGAGATAGTTTATAACATTGAAGTTACAAGTTATACACCAGATGTGCATAAGGGATTAGATTGGCAATTTGACTATTCCGATCTCTTTCAGTCATTTAAAGTTCCCATAATTGACTTTGTCAGTGATTCAGAGATTTCACAGCACTTATTGAATGGAGACTTGGACAATGGTGCGTCTTCAACATCGAGTGTTCCGAAATCTGGAATCAGGACAACAGATGACTCAAATGAAGCTTCTTCAAGTGGGTCTCAACAATTTTCAAAGGATAAGTATCAAGAAACAGAAGATTCTGAAGAGGATCTTCAAACGACGTTTAATGATGTACTTACTTCTTTGAACCATTTAAAGATCTCCTCGGCAAGTTCAGAAAAGATGCCTCCATTAGAAGAGATTGGTACTAACTTAGGAGATAAGTTAATAGTTGACCCTATACCGGTTACAAGAATGAGTAAAAATCATCCCATCGAAAACATCATCGGTGATATTAATACTCCTGTTCAAACTAGGACTCAATCTAAAGCTAGTACATCTGAAAATTTAGAAAGCTTGTATACTGCTATGAAAGAGACAGGGATTCCTAATCAATGTATATATTCATGCTTTATCTCACAAGTTGAGCCTAAAAATGTGCAAATGGCTCTCAAAGAAAGCTCGTGGGTTGAAGCTATGCAAGAAGAACTGCAACAGTTCTCAAAATTACAAGTTTGGGAGTTGGTTGACCTTCTAAAGTGTCACACCCCCTATTTTATGATTTGCGGAAGCGATGATTTGGGTGTGACTAATCAAATATCAAAACACCAAGATTACGACAAACGACTCTACATGAGACGTTTATAAATATTTCAAAAGTAAAACAAGGTCTAAGTCATAAGTTTACATTATAAAGGTGAGTTCGCCAAAATGAATTCCGAAGATTTTAATACATAACGTTTAACAAAATATGATGCAGGAAAATCTTCATCTGTTTGCAATCATGCGACTCATACTAACTAACATATCCTGCGGGCCATCCTTACTGAGCAACCCTACTGTTGCTGTGTACCTGAGAATGCAACACTAAAAGATCAGCTATAAAGCTGGTGAATCTCACAGGTTTAAAATAAACATTGATGTGATCAACATGATTATCCGACGATAATTAAACAATGTAAACCGAACTATGATAAGCAATATAACCGAACAATGATATAACCTATTAAGGTTTCCGAACCATGATATAACCGACACAAATATTGCACTGAGCTATGATTCAAAGCATAACCCGATCTTTGCCTCCCGTTTTGGTGATACACCCGTAACAATTACTAAAGTGCCCGTTTTTAACTTGGTTGTAGCTAACAACCCGGACGGGGACGTCACTCCCATGATAGTACTATCCTTTAGTAATCGCGCCTTATTAAGTTAATGAATCATACACTGTTGAGGACTTTTACCGAATTAAAACACTCGTGCATATACCGTACAATGAAAATCAATACCGACAATAATAACCGAAACAATGAACAAGTTAATAATTAAATTAACTAACCGAATAACTTGTGATCACTAAAACAATTTGTGTTGCATCTCCCCCAAATTTAAAAACAGTAAACAGTGAAAATGGGGCCGAGAGACTCACCTGAAGAGCAAGCAATCCTAAAGTGCACGCGTGTACCAAAGTAATCTCCTAGTGTCCTAAACACGCGAGATTAAGATAAGTGAATGGATGTTTGAATAAACCATCCATTTTAATGTTTGTTCGATAAGATTATGCCCAAAGTATTTGATAATTTATTACATTTGAAGTTGGTAGAATGGGTACGGCCCGTTGGTGACAATTTGAAATCACATACCAAAAATACAATTTGATTTGTTTTTGTAAAAATATTCATCGTGTGTATATATATATAATGTTCCAAAACATAAGGTATGTTTGTTTGTATAAATATAACTCGTATATTTACGCTTCAAAAGTTACGTTTGTTGCTCACATGTATATATACATAAAAATTCATCGTTAAACTAATTTGGTGAGGCTGCACCGTTTTGGCCATATCTCCCTCATACGAACTCGGATTTAGGCGATCCAGGCGCCCAAACGACCGTCACTCAGAGGGCTACAAATCTACAAAATATGGTTTGCTGGAACATAGTACATAGCCGATCGGCTAAGGTTTCTTAGCCGAACGGCTGGAGAAAAGTTACCCGATCGGCTGGGACTTGTTAGCCGATCGGCTGGAGTATAACCGATCGGCTGGACTGAGTCAGCCGATCTGCTGAGGGCCTGAAAAGGGTCTGTTCGTTCAAATCATTTTCCAAACAAGTTTTGATCCAATTTTTGGGTATAATACACATGATAGAACACTAATATATGTTAAACTAAGCATTTCAAAACATTATAAGTTAAGAAAATTGAGTCGTATCATACCGAGCTTAAAATGGAGAATTCGAGGGATGATGGGGACGATGGTGAGGATGATGAAGATGATGAACTCTCCAAGCTCCTCCTCTTGCAAAAATGGTGGTGATCAAGATGAAGATGATTGATTTTTTTTTTTGTTGGAGATTTAGAGAGAAAGGAATGAAGATCAAGAAATGAAGAAGAAGAAACATGAAATGAAGAAAAGAAGAAGGTAGAGCCGGCCATCTCCAATTACTGGAGTTGGTTGGCTCCCATTCGTAGTACAAAATACCCGTGTTTTTATACCCGATCGTAAAGTAGTATAATGTTTTCAAATGATAATTTTCTATTTATAAAACTGTATATATATTTTTATTCGAAGTATTTTATAAAAATACTTTTAATGAGATATAAAATTATATCTTTGTTTCTCTTTGGTTTGACGGATAGTTTTCAGTGTACAATATGCGTTTAAATTTGCAACCAAGTAAATAATTATTATTTTCATCGATAATACATTATTTAAAAATACTTTGCACCAACGTCCGTATTTGAGATTGCATGTTCTTTTAGATTTGATGGTATGTGATTATTAAATAATCATTTTAATGTTATATATATATTTATATATATAATATCTGAAAAATTTTGTTAATCACGTATTGAGTACGAATGATTTAGGTTTAAATTAGGGGCTAATTTTGGCCCTTTTTGACCGGGTGTCACATAAAGGGAGAATATCCAATTGGAACTAGATGGGTATTTAAGTGTAAGAGAGATGACCGGGGAGTCATTACTCGCAATAAAGCTCGCTAGTGGTTCAAGGTTTTAATCAACAAGAGGGTATAGATTACAACGAAGTGTTTGCACCAGTTGCTAGTGAAAGTGCCTAGCGCTTGGATCTAGATGACAATTGACAGTAATTGATAGGCGGAATCAATCAATTACACTTGATGCTAACAAACACAAACCGAAACAATGATATTCAATCAAAGAAAAACTCGTTTATTAGCTTGTATTGAGTATAGGAATCGATTACAGAGGTACTAAGTCGACAAATTGTGCTAGGGTTTCGTCAACCCTAGCCTAAAACCCGTAGGTTTCTATTTATACTAAAAACACAGCCGACATGCGTCACTTATGTAAGTGTCGCATGTGGCCGCCTTAATGCGTCACTTACCTAAGTGTCGCTATGCGTCACTTAATCAAGTGTCGCTATGCGTCACTCAGGCAAGTGTCGCCTAAACCAAAACACGAGTGTCGCACTATACAAAAGCTATTTTTCTATTAAGAAACTAACGACACTAATTACAACTCGATAGACCAACTGACAGACACTCAAAGATGTATCAACAAACTCCCCCGTGTCTTCAGCTTGGTCTTCAAAATCTTCAAACTCTTTTAAGTCGTTTAATCTTCACTTCCAACCAGCAGGAAATACACCACCAGCATGTACTCCGTTGGCTACGCAAATATCAATAACCTTTTGAAATTTAATCGCTTCAGCTCTGTCTCTTTCTTTAAACTGAATCCTATTCTGATGTAATCTTTTCATATCATGTTCAGAGAGATTGATCAAACTCAACGGATCGAATACACAAAATATCTTTCTTTTAAGACCCCAAGTAGACTTTTTCTTAGGTTGAACAACATCCCATGCTGTTTTCTCTTCAACCTCCGATTCTACATTCATAATCTCCGAATCCGTATCTGGTTCCGATTTTGGAATAAACACAATTATAGCTTCACCAGTAATATCATCATATTCCCAGTACTCCAACCTATTCAAAAAATCTATCGGGATGATCTCCAAAGGTATCTTCTGTAGACACTTTGCTGGTGGATAGATCATCTTCACAATAGGTTGATGAGTGATCGGATCAAGCTTCTTCTTAAACTTGTATCGCATACCCAACGTCGGCTTTATCAAGTTATATTTTTTACTATTCATCTCTCGACGTATGATCACCTGAAAGAAATCTGCTCGTGAATCTCGTGATCGGTTGATCAAGGGTATCTGAGCTAACCTTTGAAGCTCACACTTCGGCAAAGTACTTATTTTATAAAACTTCATATTGAAGTACTGAATGCCGTCACTTCTCTTAATCATAAAAACAGAGTTGTTCTCATCGAACTTCCAACTCTTAATCAATCCCGTGTAATCAGATCTAACTTTGTAGCTTTTACACGTAACCGGTACCTCAATAATTGGTTTGAGCATAATATCCGGTTTTGTTGTAGAAGTTGATGGCTCGTTCGTCTCTTTTTCTGATTCATCTTCAGACGAATCCGATTCTATAATAGGGGCTTCATCATAGCATTCATCACTGTACAATTGCTCCCCCTCAACTTCAACTTCGTCATTTTCCTCAAAGAAATAATCCTCTGCTACAGGATCATTCATTTCCTCTTCCTCAGGCATCGTATCATTTTCATTCATCAAGTTTTGCAAATAAGTGAGATCTACGAATGAATAATCTACCGCGATAGGTCTTGCCTGACCTTGAACCTCCACGAAATAATCTAAACTGATATTTTCATTGATAGTAGAAGATAGAAGTACATTTTCTGGTTCAGGGGAAGGAGTTACATTTGTTTCTATTTCCCTAGAATTATCCTCCCCCGAAACAAGTGTGACTGACTCCAATTCTAACAACCTAGAAGACATAGTCGTTATCTGTTGTTGAAGAGAGTCCACTGTGGCAGCTTTAATCTCTAAGTCCTTTATCTGTGAAGCTTGAGCTGCAATGATCGCCTGTTGATCATCAAAACGTTTGGACAAAAGCTCCAGTTGAGCTAAAACCTGCTGAATAGAAATAGTTGCAGGCTGAGGAGAAGTCTGACGAGTTGACTCCTCAAGGACAATCGAAGTCCGCTGGCGTCGACGTAAGGGTAACTCAGCATAAGAAGGCGACGACCCAGCAGGACGCTTGCCAGGATTTCTCGGAACATGAACCCGACCAGCTGAAATCCGGCGCATAATACGCTTAAAGCGTTGGGGATCAGCCAATTGAATCCCATCTAAAGCTGATTGTGGTGGCACATCACCCTCAGAATCCGGAGGAGTGGGCCCACCGTCGTCAGAATCGACCTCAACTCGATCAACGTGCTCAATATCATCGAGGTCCTGAGCGATATTGGCATCAACTAAGTCGTCCTCGTTGACCGGAGGCACGACGTCATCCAAAAATCCATGATCGTGCGGCGCAATGTAGTTTTCGTGTACTACGTGCACGAAAAGGTCACGATCGGCCAAAACTGGCTCGCCCTTTGGTGCAAGCTTGCAGTCATTGAAGACTCGCAGAAGCATGGGCGTTGGAACCAAAAGAGATCTCTGATCTGGGGCAATACCGAGATCCAGATCATTCAATAGAAGCTGCACAAAACGAGGATATTGCAGCCATTTGTCCTTCCCAGCCCTGATGTTTTCTACCATATTCCCAAAAATATAACCACTAAAGTTATAGGGCTTATTATATACTAGGGCTAACATAAGCGATAAAGTCAGATGACTAGCCGCATCATACCCTCCCTTCCTCGGAGACAAGAAAACTATGATAATATGACACAGATACCTCCAGACTCTGCAGAGGTATTGCTTCCTGAAGTCAGAAAGCTGGTTTGCTGGATAACCCATCCTTTGAAGTCCCCCATAGATAAACGTGGTGGGGAAGATGGTAGGCATTGAGGCATTATCATCAAACCGGAGAACCCGTCGAATAGAGTTCTCGGTGATCTCGATTTCCTCACCGAACATGGTTGAAACAATCCTTGGGACATCACCCTGAACTCGGATCACGGCGTGATCATAGAACTCCTCAATTTGGTTCATGTATACCGGAGCCGTGGCCGTAATCGCATAATAAATTCGTGATCGACGAAGAAACTCGATCATAGGCCTGAACGGCGCCGAGTTGGCATGTGTAGATTCCAAGAATGCCGTAATATTGTGACGTGTGTTCGTGCGGCGGTAATAGTTCTGTAGCTCGGCCATCTGTAATCTAAAAATACAAAGAAACGTAACCGAAAATGTTAGAAAGTTAGCCCGAACATAGAAAGGTTAGAAAACAAATTTTGATTTTAGGCGTCACTTAGGGTAAGTGACGCATGGTCACTACCGTCACTGAAGAAGTGTCGTAATGTACAGTGTATAAAATTGAAATCAATGTGAAGCGTCACTTATTGGAAGTGACGCTATCAAGCGTCACTGATGTAAGTGACGTTTGAATTTAGTGATTTAAATGATACGACACTTGCAAAGTGACGGGTGAAGAACATGCGACATTTAAACTAGTGACGGTATCCTAAGACAGTCACTTAAGAAGTGACGGTATAAGTGACGGATATAAATAAGCGTCACTTAGACAGTCACTTAGAGTAGTGACGCATGTATATGCGTCACTGAGAGGAGTGACGGTTTAAACATTTTAAAACAAGTATATGCGTCACTACATGAGTCACTTAAGAAGTGACGCAAAATCAAGCGTCACTTGTGAAGTGACGGTATAGGTTACCAAATTACCAAAGAGCGTCACTTAAGGTAAGTGACGCAGGAAGTGTCGCAACGATGAAGATCATCATGCACTGTTCATACCCAGTTTCAAAATTTGAGGGGTTTTCAAAAACAAAGTAACTGGGGTGTGCGCAAGGTATAAACGAATAAAACACACCCTTTATTACATCAAAACACTAACATACAAGCAGTTAATCGAACGATTTGCATAGCGAAACCCTAACCGGAACCCTAATTTAAATTTACAGAAGAAATAGAAAGAGAAAAAGGTTAAGGTTAATACCAAATGGATCGTAGGAGTGAGGAGAACAAGTATGTATCAACGAAACACACTAGAAAGCCGTAGAAAGCACGAATCGATCGACGAAAAAACGCACAGTGTAAGTGACGCAGAGACAATGAGAGTGTCGGTGTGTCAGTGCAAGTGACGGTATATGTTTTTGAAAAGTGGTGAGGTTGAGTGTCGTGGGGAAGGTGTATTTATACACCGACCCTAGGATGCGTCACTCAACCCGACACTTATAGCGAAACTTATCCCGGCACTTACTGCGTCACTTAATGGAGTGACGCAATATCGTATGCGTCACTGGTAGCGTCACTTATGAAAGTGACGCACAGTTCACTTTTAGTGAAAAATTTGCGATTTCTTCGATGGTTTCGCGTTGTGATTTCGGTACTTAAATTTGAAAATGTAACTGTAACTTGGATAATAACTAAAATTACACTAACTTAGAGAAAAGAAGACATATACAAGAAAATGTAAATTGACAATTATTCTTATAACTGATACCACATGTAGGTATTGAGATACCGATCCGTTAGATCAGAGATAAGGGAACCTCTTAACTTTAAATTAACCACTTATAGAATTAACACATTCTTTTTGGTGACGGAGTTGATAAAGTCTGATTAGGGATCATATCGGAATAACATGCATTTATTAGGAACAGTAAGTGTTATTTCGATCATCAGTATCTTTGTCCTCTTTAAATTTACTTGACATACTAAAAACACTGCTTATAAAAATTATTTCAAAACGATTATTAGTATATTTGTCCACTTACACATGTTATACGTACAACTAAGAGGTATTTTATTATTATTGGTATGTTTATGTCGCTGTGGTTCCCATCATAGATATACATCTTAACTTAAAACATAGACCATGTTTTCATTTACAGATAGAATATAAGAAAATCAATTTTTAAGAGTCAAGTCAGCGGTGACAGGTCTGTACTTACGTACAACAGAGCGACATAACTTGATCCAGGTTTAAGCAAAACCAAACTTGGTCAAACCATTTTGGCGACCTTGTAAGGTATCTTAATTTTTAAAGACTTTTCAAGCACTTTGACTTGTGTTTGCTTAATTGTAAAGTATATATTAACAGAAACCAGGTCTATACTTACGTATAACAAAGGAAACTGTCAATATATACCCCCAAATGAAATCATATAAACATCTTTCACAAAAACATGTCTAGTATAAGTAAGAAATTAAGACTTTTGTCGTACATCTAATAATGGTGTACCACTTGAAATAGACAATTATAGATTAAGCTTCTTAAGACTTCTCAAAGTGTTTTGTATAACATGCCTACTAATATATCGTATGATGAAGATAATGTTTATAAAAACTGTTTTTAATACGTCAGATAAATCTACTGACACATCAAAGATAAACCTTAAAAATTCCATTTTCATGCATGTCACCCGATGTACTATCATATCCCAAGTTGTTTACAGACACAACCTCAACGTCTTTTTAAATGTAGCAACATTGCATTTCTTTAAAACTAGAAAGTATAAAGAGTGGCTGTTGCGGTTTTTTTTTTTTTTTTTTTTTTTTTTTTTTTAAGCATTACTTTAAACATATCCAAGTCACAAATTACTTTTTCGTTGTAAAGAACCTAAGACCGATCATGTTGACTAATTCATCAAATCGTGCTCTAGAGAAAGCCTTAGTGAATAAGTCAGCATTTTGTTTCAGGGTGTCAATATGGACAAGGTCAATGAGGTGTTTCTCATAGCAATCCCGTATAAAGTGAAACCTAATTTCTATATGTTTGGTTTTAGAGTGTTGTACGGGATTGCGTGTGATAGATATGGCAGCAGTATTATCAATATGTATAGGAGTTAAAGTTAAGAGTAACCCGTAGTCGCGCAGTTGGTGCTGAATCCAAAGAACTTGAGAACAGCAGCTAGCAGCAGCAATGTACTCGGCCTCAGCTGTGGAAGTAGAAACCGTAGTCTGCTTTTTGCATTGCCATGACACCAAGCGAGTTCCAAGAAACTGACATCCCCCTGTCGTAGACTTCTTATTGATGTTGCAGCCACCATAATCTGAATCGGAATAGGCAGAGAGAGTGAAGTTCTTCTCATTGGAGTACCATAGACCTAGTGAAGGTCTATATTTGAGATACCCAAAAATCCGCTTCACCGCCTTCATATGAGAAACCTTTGGTCGTGCCTGATATCTTGAACAAAGAGAAACAGCAAAGACGATATCAGGTCTTGAGGCAGTGAGGTACATAAGAGAACCAATCATCGAACGATAATCCTTTTCTTTGCAGTCCTCATCATCATCAGCAGGTCCAAGATTATGATTGAGCTCAATGGGAGTTCCATAAGGTTTACAAGTAAGCATATCATATCGAGTCAACATGTCATTGACATACTTTGACTGATGAATATACATTCCTTTGGGTGACTGCTCAACTTGCACACCAAGGAAAAAGGTGAGATCTCCCATTGCACTCATCTCGAAAGCGGATTTCATGACCTCTTCAAATTCTTTACATAGAGCCTCATTCAACGACCCAAAGATGATATCATCGACATACACTTGAACCAATAACAAATCATCTCCTTTTCCTTTTGTAAAAAGAGTGCTGTCGATGTTGCCCCGAGTAAAACCATTGTCCACCAGATGAGTAGCAAGCCTCTCATACCATAGGCGTGGAGATTGATGAAGTCCATACAATGCCTTATTAAGCTTATAGACATAATTTGGATGCACCGAATCTTCAAAACCTGGAGGCTGTTGAACATAAACCTCCGTATCAATTTGACCATAAAGGAATGCGCTTTTAACATCAAGTTGCTTGACGCGAATCCCTTTAAATGATGCAAAGGCCAAAAAAATACGTACGGACTCCAATCGGGCGACAGGGGCAAAAACCTCATCATAATCAAGTCCTTCAATTTGAGTATACCCTTGAACAACTAATCTTGCTTTGTTCCTCGTGACTACTCCTCGATCATCTTTCTTGACGCGATATACCCATCTAGTACCTTTTGGATCGGCACCCTTAGGTAATGGAACTAGCGTCCACACTTGCAGCTTGTGAAATTGCTGCAATTCATCTTGCATGGCCTCGACCCATGATGGATCTTGTAAGGCCTCGGAAACTTTCTTTGGTTCAGTTTGGGAAAGATGGCAAGAATTAACAGTTGCCATAAATCCCAAAACCTGATCAGCTGAAGTATCCTTATCTTCAGCAGTTTGCTTCGCCTGATGTCTCGTTTGAACAGATGAATGGGGATCACCAATGATATTGTCAACTGGGTGATTCCTATGTATCCGAGTAACTGGAATAGTATCCGGCACAAGATTTAATTCCAAGTTATTCAAATCCCCTTCAGTGGCCGAAGCATCTTCGTTCTCTTCATTAGTGAAGAAACGAGAATAGTCCATATCTTCTTCATCCTCTAAGAGAGGCATGTCAGGATCATCCGGAAGATCCGCGGCAGTAACAGTGTTTGATGAAGATGGAATGGTTGTAGTTGGTGGTATGGGTGTAGGTACGGATGCAGATGAAGTAGTGGGTGCAGGCATTTGTTGTGCTGGATTAGGTGATGGAGTGGATGTCGTATCGGGAATCGGATTGGATGTTGGAGGAAGAGAATCAGATGTTTGATGAAAAACATCTAGTCCATGAAGCATTGTAATTAATTCTTCTGTATCGTCGTCCTCCGGAACATTAAAGGAACTGAAAAGTGTCCCATAATTAAAAAACCAATCCGGACCCGTTCCTTGAGGTGGTTCCGTATACCTTAGGCATTTGACCTCAAAGTGTTCCTCTATCTCGTTTGTTGATTTGTTGTATACCCGTTTATTTGGAGAGTTGACCGAATATCCGAGAAAAATTCCTTCAACGGCTTTATCACCAAACTTAGGGACACGTTCTTTGGAAATCATTATCAAACAAGGGCATCCAAACGGTTCCAGAAACTGCAGATTCGGCTTGCGATTGTTGAAGAGCTCATAACATGTTTTATTCTTCTTTTTAACCGAAAGAACCCGATTCAAAACGTAGCATGCAGTATTAACTGCCTCGGCCCAGAAGATAATAGGTAATCTAGAATCCGCTAACATAGTACGAGCAGTTTCAATAATTATCCTATTCTTCCGTTCAGCAACTCCATTTTGTTGAGGTGTTCTAGGAGCACTGAATTGATGTTCAATACCCCTAGAGGCGCAAAATAACTCAAGAGTTGAGTTCTTGAATTCGGTTCCATTATCGCTCCGCAGTCTTTTAACCTTTAAGTTGCACAAATTTGCCAACTTATCCAACAAGTAGACCAAAATTCCCGCTGTCTCATCCTTTGTTGCGAGAAAGTATACCCACGAAAAACGTGAGTAGTCATCTGTCACTACTAAACAATATGAGCGACCACCTATGCTCTTTGTAGAAACAGGACCAAAGAGATCCATGTGCAGTAGTTCTAATGGAGCATTTATGGAATTCACAACCTTAGACTTATGGGACTTCTTGTGGAGTTTGCCCTTGTGGCAAGAAACACAGTCATCCTTCAAGGCGAAGGACTGTTTCGGAACTCCACGAACCAAGTCGTTGTTGACTAGGAAATTCATTTTTCGGAAATGAATGTGTCCCATTCGTCTGTGCCAAAGGAGTGATTCCTTTTCTGAAGCCTTCGAAAGGAGACAAGTATACTCGTTGGTTGTCTCCACGGTTCGCATGTTCATTACATAAGTGTCATTTCTCCTAGGAGCACGCATTACCACCCATTCCTCTGGAATGACATACCCCGGCTTCAATATGACACACTCAGTCTTTGTAAAAGATGTGGTATAGTCCTTATCACAAACTTGTGATACACTTAACAGATTATGTTGAAGCTCGGCCACATAATTTACATTCTCAAAGCTAACCTTTCCATTGGTTAGCGTTCCTCTCCCCGAAATCGTTCCTCCCGTATCTCCAGCAAAAGCAACATGACCTCCCGCGTATGGTTTAATATCCACTAAGAGAGACACATCACCCGTCATGTGTCGCGAGCAGCCACTGTCCATGAACCATTCACTATCTTTTATTCGTTCAGACTGCTGCAACACAAAAAATGAGGAGATTAGTGAGAAACGGTGACCCAAGCCTTTACAGACTTAGGTCGACCAAAGTCATCAACAATAAGCACATCAGATAAAACTTTATTTTTAAACAAATCAGATTTTGAATCTGATGTGTTATTATTGATGACATGTGAGTCTTTAGTGGACTCCTTTAACTTCCAAACCTTTGATGGTTCGGGATTTGACTTTGAAATAGTGTTGGGCTTTGGTTTTAACAAATGATTTTGCCCAACACTAACTACTTTCTTATCAGATTTGGGAGAGTCAGAGTGATGCCTAGGAGGTGATTTTGCAAAAGAATTTCTGTAGAAAGATGTCCTAGGCATATCTCTCCCATACCGCTGATGAGAAAGTTTGGGACAAGCACGAATCAAATGTCCTTGTTTCTTACAGTAGAAACAACAACGAGTCTCTTGAAATTGTGGAGACGGAGGATTTACCACAGGAAGTGACGAAGCATTTTTAGAACATGAACAGGTTGTACACGTTTTAGATAATGCTTGTGGGGGTTTAGAAGTTGAGGCATAAGTTTTATCAACATGTACCTTTTCACTTGTCACCTTTTGTTTTAAAACATTTGTCAGTGACTTTTGAAGTTTCACATGTAAAACTCTATTTTCCTTTTTATTTTGAACCTTTTTTACAGGTTCAACTTTCAAAATCTGTTTTTCAGGTTTAGCCGCAACCTTCTTAAACTCAGGATATTCCTGATCAGTAATATCCTCTATCTCAACAATGTCATCAGTATAAACTTGAGAATCACTTGCAGCTTTAACAAACTGAGGCAATGGATACTCTTGCCTCTTGGTTTTCTCCGTTGACTGTTTGTTAAGCTTGGCTTCTTTGGCCTTAATACCATATAATTTGGTATAATCGACTGAAATCTCTTCAAGACCTTGTTTAGTAATTGAGGGATAGTATTCAGCATTAGAAGGTGGTGGTACTTGGTTATAGCCAAGACCTTCCTTCTTTTTGCCAGTTGTCCCTTGCTTACTGACAATCTCATTAAAAACTTGTGTTGCGGATGTTGAACCCAAGATTTTACTTTTATGATTTTCAAACTCATCTTTTAAATCAGATAATTCTTTAGTCAACAATTCAATCTCAGTAAGATAACTTTTAATTGCGTCTTGTTGGCTAAAGACCTTTGCTTTAAAAGTTTCAGTATCTAATTTATGAGCTTCAAGATGTTGTTCATAAAGTTTTTCATTTTCTAACAAAAAATTATTAGATTCAGTAAGCTTAACAATCTTGTCCCGCAAATTTTGATTGTCTTTTTGATAGATCTCAAGAGATTCAGTCAAATTAATACACGAAACACAGTTAAATGGCTCAGTGGGTTCAGTAGGTACCTCAGGTGTGATATGAGCCATCAGACATTGAAACTTTGCAGCTTGAGCACTCCAATCAAAAGCGGTTGGCTCAAAAACTATCAATGCATTATCCATATCCAATGATTTAGCTTCTACTTTCTCAGTTGATTTTGGTGGATCTGGCTTAGTGAGACCTGACGACGGCATCCTGGGTTTCTCACATTCCCTTGCAAAGTGACCAAGGTTCTGACAGTTGTAACACCGAACCTTGCTTTTATCAAACCCAAACCCAGTTTTCCCATTACCGTCCAAGCTTTTCCTGCCCGTTCTTTGCAGAAACTTCTGAACCCTTCTGGAAATCATAGCTATATTCCAGTTCAAATCCATTTGCTCCAAGTCATCATCATCCAATTGAGCATAGTCTTCTTTGGTCATTTCCAAAGTAGTATTTGGTTGAGTAACCAAATCTTTGTAAGAACTAAGAAAAGCTGTATAAATTGCAGCTTGCTCTTGAATGGCTGGTGATGATGAAACCTGCTGTTGTGTTCCTTGATTCGTGCAGGTAGTGCCAGAAACGTAAGCTGCATGAGTATCCCCAGATGGATAGGATGAAGGATTAGTATCCGATATGAATGCCATTCCTCCATAACTCTTACCAGTGTTTACTTGGCTTCCATAGAGTGAAGGATTTTGTACGAATCCAGTTGACTTGCACTCCTTCTTCTTCAATTCCATAGCATGGGCTTGAAGAACTCCTATAAGCTGATCCAGAGTCATCCCAGATAATTCTTGATTTTCCTTCAAGAATTGAACTTTCACATCCCATGCACTTGGTAAAACATCCAATAACTTTTTATTAATCTCAAGTGCAGTGAGGGTATATCCTCCTTCAGTCAATTCACTCACTAGTTGTGAGTATCGAGTAAACAGTCCAGACGTCGTCTCATTTGGTAAGGAGTCAAATAAATCATACTGTTTTTTAATTAATTCCAGTTTTGCTTCCTTATATTTCTCATTTCCCCCACACCTCGTCTCTATCGCTTTCCATAAATCGTAGGTTATGTCATGAGTTTTAAACAGTCTCATGACATCCTTTGTCAAACACATACAGATAGCTGAATGTGCTTTCCTTTCCAGTTGATAGTCTTTCTTCTCCTGAGGAGTCATAGCAGTGAAAGATTTGGGTGGAGGAACACCGCGATAGTTTCCTTCAGACACAGGAGCCTCATATCTTTGCTTTAATGGACCCCACAACTCCGGACAATGAAAATCCACAAACTGTTCAAATCGATCCCTCCAATAAGCATATTCCATGTCTGCTGTAAATAGAGGAGGTTTATTATTTGAACCAATATCATTTCCATGTTTTAACATTTCTCGAATTCCTCTAATATCTTCCTTGTCCGTTGCCATTGAAGATATACCTGAAAATGTATGCAAAAACAAGAACTCGAAAAAAGTTAGTACTTAAGGCGTCACTTAGTAAGTGACGCACTGAAGTGTCGCTACGACTAGCGTCACTAGGTAAGTGACGCTATCGAGTGACGGGCGAAGTAACTGATGACACTAGACGTAAGTGTCGCTCAATCAAGCAAGTGACGCACTCAAGTGACGTACTTGAGTGACGTGTTAAACAGATAGGCGTCACTAGTAAAAATGACGCAGTAAATTAAAAGGCGTCACTAAAGGAAGTGACGCGAGGAAATCAAAAGGCGTCACTAAAAGAAGTGACGCTAAAATGTCAAGTGACGTGCAACAGTGACGCACGTAAGTGACGGTGGATTAGGGTAGACGACACTTAAGTTAAGTGTCGTATTAACCACAAGTGACGCGTTCAAGTGACGCGTTCAAGTGACGGTATAACCCTAATTTGGGATTAGCTAGTGCCGCAGTAAGTGACGCAGCTAAGTGACGGATCGAGTGTCGCAAAACGGCTGCAAAATCCCAAAACCCTAAAAAATTCGAGTTTTCGTAAACCAAACTCAAATTCGTTGATCCCTAATGGACGAAACCTGTTGATATTGATGAATTTCGACTGTAATACTCCTTTGCACCTCAAAATCCGTAAGAATTCGTGATTCTTGAATCAAGTAAAAACCGAAATCAATTCTAAATAGCTTCTAAACGTCAATGTTATCACCGCAAGGCTCTGATACCAGTTGAAAGTGCCTAGCGCTTGGATCTAGATGACAATTGACAGTAATTGATAGGCGGAATCAATCAATTACACTTGATGCTAACAAACACAAACCGAAACAATGATATTCAATCAAAGAAAAACTCGTTTATTAGCTTGTATTGAGTATAGGAATCGATTACAGAGGTACTAAGTCGACAAATTGTGCTAGGGTTTCGTCAACCCTAGCCTAAAACCCGTAGGTTTCTATTTATACTAAAAACACAGCCGACATGCGTCACTTATGTAAGTGTCGCATGTGGCCGCCTTAATGCGTCACTTACCTAAGTGTCGCTATGCGTCACTTAATCAAGTGTCGCTATGCGTCACTCAGGCAAGTGTCGCCTAAACCAAAACACGAGTGTCGCACTATACAAAAGCTATTTTTCTATTAAGAAACTAACGACACTAATTACAACTCGATAGACCAACTGACAGACACTCAAAGATGTATCAACAGCTAGGCTAGAAGCAATTAGAGTATTCTTAGCATTCGCATCATTCTATGATATAAAGGTTTATCAGTTGGATGTTAAGAGTGCCTTTTTGTATGGCAAAGTGGAAGAATTGGTGTATGTTGCTCAACCTCCAGGGTTTGCTGATCATGAGTATCCAGATAGAGTATATCATTTGAATAAGGCTCTATATGGATTACATCAAGCACCGAGGATGTGGTATGCAACACTATCAACGTATCTACTTGATAATGGATTTACAAGAGGAGCAATTGATAGTACATTGTTTGTAAAATGGAAGAAGAAAGACTTTCTACTAGTACAAGTTTATGTTGATGACATTATCTTTGGATCTTCTGATGAAAAGATGTGTCAAGAATTTGAGAAAGTCATGAGAAAAAGGTTTGAGATGTCTGCAATGGGAGAGTTGAAATTCTTCTTAGGGTTACAAGTTGACCAGAAGAAGGATGGATTCTTTATTCATCAATCTAAATATGTTTATGAGCTATTAGAACGCTTCAAGATGGATGAAAGTAAAGTCTACAATACTCCGATTCCAGTTAATCACAAACTAGGTCCGGATACATCAAGTGATCAAAATGTGGATCCTACTCTATATAGGGCCATGATTGGATCACTAATGTATTTGAATGCCTCTAGACCTGATATTATGTTTGCTGTTTGTCTGTGCGCAAGATATCAGGCTAATCCGAAAGAGTCACATACGCAGGCTGTTAAACGGATCTTTCGTTACCTCAAAGGGCAACCGAAGCTGGGACTTTGGTATCCAATTGATGGAGACTTAGATCTAGTAGCATATACTGATTCGGATTATGGAGGATGCAATCAAAATAGGAAGTCTACGACCAGAGGATGTCAATTCTTAGGAGGTAGATTAGTATCCTGGCAGTGCAAGAAGCAGAGCTCAGTAGCCATCTCTACATGTGAAGCTGAGTATGTTGCAGCTGGCAGTTGTTGTTCTCAAGTTCTTTGGATACAACAGCAACTGCGGGATTATGGACTGTTGTACCTGAGAATGTACAAGACATTGGTGTAGATCAAGATGCAAATATTAATGAACACCATGTAAGTCCATCTAGGACAGAAGTTATTATTGAAAATGATCAAGGTCCAACAGTTGTCGATGTAGATGAAGAAATCGATGACTCAACCGATTCTGAAAATGATGAAATCTTGATTCCTACCAAGAATCCAGCAGTGTTTCTTAGAAAACTTCCAAAACAGAAAAAGAAGGTTGGAGTTTCTGAAGTTGATATAACTGGGAAACGGGAACCTAAAAGAGGGATTGTTGGATGGTACTTTGACTCTGAGTTGAAGCTGTTTGCTATCAAAAGGTTTGATGGAGTTCAATATTTTGAGCGAAAGCTTGCAGTATTTAGTTCTTTGCCTAGATTTGAGATTCAAGATTTGGCTCGATTACCTTTGAATAACCCAAGTGATGATTTTGTTGGAAGATATGTTGAACACATAATCAAGACTGAGGTTAGAGCTAATAAATTTGAAAAGATTAAGCCAAGAAAAGGAAAGACTATTAAACTGGCAGAGAGAAGTCAAAGGACAGGACGAAGAAGAAGAAAGAAGATTTATACGTCTGTTAAGTGTGTACAGCAGATTCCATTGAAGATAATGCCACAAGATATTTTGGAAAATATGAAGAGTTGGCATGTGGATTCAGAGACTAGAGAAGCTGTCATGGTTGAATCTGATGATGAGGTTGAAGGTGGTGAAAGAGAAATCTTCAGAGTTTATGACCATCGACACCTAATGAATATGTCGAAGAAAGATTTGATAAAATTGAATGAAAATAGAATCTTGACGACAGTAGCATGGGGTGATTTAGCACGTGATTATCAAATGATGGTTAAGACTTGTATCAAATTGAAGATTTATGCTGGAAGTAAGATTTACAAGTAAAAATCAAAGACAACTTGAAGACATAGTAGCATAGACGCTAGAGCTATGGTCAAGGGGGAGTCTGTTGGGACATGTATGTGTGACAACAGATCTAGCTTGTAATAGTACTAGTGATTATTGTAATCAAGTTGATACAATTGATTTGGATTTGTAAATGATATTAGTTTGGTATTAATGTTCGTTAAATATGTTAGTATGTTAAAGTGTTAGACGAATATCGAATACGAAGTTACAAACTAAAGTTTGCGAGGTGAAATCTCAAGTCGCAGAACTTAGTCCTGCCAGATGAGATCAGGGCTCGCAGAGCAGCGAACCGAGTCGAACTGGGCTTGGTCGTGGGCTGCGAGTTGAACTCGAGTCGCAGAGCCCATCGATCTGCGAGTTGAGATTGGCTGAAACATATAAATACTTAAATAGGTCAAATCGGTTAAAGACTTTTGCAATCCATTTTTCCAGAGAACTAAAAATAATTCTAAGCATTCTTAAGGTTAGGTATTGATAGATTAATATTAATTAATCGATACAAAACCTTATTGATTAATCAATTCGCTATTATTCTTGCGAAATAAACCGTTCACATACCATGAACCAAGTATTAAGGAATTCCGCGCCTTAATACCTAAGATAACCTCGTTATCGATCCACGTACTAGGGACTTACAGCATTCATAACCTACATGGTGTACATAATCGGGCAAGTTGAAAACAATTGTCAGCTATTAAAGCTGAGTAAGATAATGGGTTGGTTATAAAACTAATCTAATTAAAACATCTGTTATAAATCCTTTTCAACCTGCATAACAAACAAGTTATAAGGATTCATGTATCATTGGGAATATAAAGCAAGGAATCAATTATTGAAACCCTAAAGTCATGCATACTTCATCATTCATCTTTTCATCTATTATAATATTATCATCTAGTTCATCTGTTTCATCAATAGTACTTGTTCATTTGTTTCATCGTTTCTATTTCATCTATTACATCCATTCATCTATTATATATTTCATCTATCATCCGTTACATCTGTTCGTCAAAGACGAAATACCGACCAGGTGGAGAGAAAATTTCAAACCACCATTGTCGTTTAGGAATGAGTCATCTCTACGATTCGCCCATTCCCAGAGCAAGTAGCACATGTGATTGGCTCTCAGCCAAGTACCACTCAAACCCATCCGGACATTGTCTAGAGTATCCGCTAAACATCTGCTCGAGCCCCGTTCTCACGATTTGGATCCATCGGGGATATCCACTTTAAATTTTTATATTATCATCTTTTAATATTATTAAAAATCTTAAAGTGTTCATCATTCATCAAGCATCAAGTATTAGGGCCCCTAATAGTGCATCATGTCTTAAGCATCATGCATCATCTAGTGTGACTATCGTCAATCATGGAGTACAAGTATATATCATTAAGAATCATGACATAATTATAATTACCCATAATCCCATCCCACATATATAAACATATGTTCCGTTGTACCCACATGAATCACAATTTAATCAAAACACAATGGTATAACTTAATAAAATGAGTTAACTTAGAAAACGTCTTAGTTTTGATTGTGCACCCGGTTTTCCCAAAATTATCTTACCTCAATTCGGATCCAGTATATTTCAAATCACGTGTGCTCGTCCATCACCTATATACTAAAACATACAGGCATACTAGATTAGCGATCGGCTATTTTACGACTTACGAATATGTTTATTATTATAATTCTAATGTCTCTATAGTCAATTCACTTAACCTCAATCAACATAATTAAATTAGAGTACACCACCTTATACATGTCTTGATTATTTAATTTGGTAGTCAATTACTAAATGGCACATCTTGCCAACACTATAAGAAAATTAATCATATATTCCATTTTATTACTTCGTAAAGTAGATACAATCATGATCAGATATTTCCAATTCTTTAATATTCTCTTTGCATGGTATAACAGTTTGAATAAGGTTTTAGATATCCTAATCAACATCTATTGTTTCATATTTGAGTACCCAAGGATTTTTTTGAACACATTGTATCAATGAAAAGTCTTTATACAAAACTCAAATTAGGTACAACCAGTAGGTTAATATCGTACTATTGTATTTTGTCTACCTATTCCTTATATATAATATTATATATTAAGGCTTTCATGTTCTATTTCATATTTCATTTGAACTTTCTAAATCATTAAATTTAATTAAAAGTGCAAGTATAATCTTTACATTTCTTCATATCCAAACTATGTGAGGTTGTGTAATAGAACCGAAATTGTTCATACTATTCGAAATCACTTACTTGTGAATGAACATAGAAATTTATTGAACAGGTCCTTGCTGTGATCGAAACTTCAACGAACTGCACGCCTCACTTCGCGTTTCTCTCATTACTTCACTATCGAGCATTCTCACCCACAACCAAAGTTATTATCGATAAAAGTTCACCATGTACTTACAAATCAATGTTGGACTTTCCTTACTAGATCGTGAAAGTTCCCTCCAAACCAACATATGATATCATAAAGCATCACAACTCTTTTAATCCTTGTCACAGTTTATGTGTGCATTTTTCCGCTGGACGTCGAAACCAAAATGACGTCATTGACGATGGTTGGTACGTTGTAATAACAATTAAAGTATCCAGCCGTAATTTTCACCTTCTTTTAGGTATTATGCACATAAAGAATAAGTTAACTAACCCTAATATATTATTTATGAAGGATCGATGTCCTCGAATGATACTTCACATTCTCGGCCCATTCCTGCTAGTGTTTTAATTAATTTTCATTTGTAGCCCAAGTTGCCAGATTAAACTCTGCAAATCCATCACTAATAATAAACATAACCCAAAATTGTTATAAGAAAATACATCACCTACTCTAGATTATTATCTCGACAATTATACATATTAAATATTAAATATGTAATATATGTCACCTACTATTTACTCGATTAAAAAATCATTTAATTTTAGGGTTTAACCATGATGTTTTTAGCTATGCCCTTTGTATATCGAATGGACTGGTCGACAAGCTGGACACTCATCTTAGTAGGACGGAGAGGTCCTATTTCTAGTCTGATGTAAAGTGAGTAAGGCATGTGGTTGATGCGAGCTCCAAGATTGGCCAAGGAGCGGATCATGCCTGAGTGATATACATATTAAATATTAAATATGTAATATATGTCACCTACTATTTACTTGATTAAAAAATCATTTAATTTTAGGGTTTAACCATGATGTTTTCAGCTATGCCCTTTGTATATCGAATGGACTGGTCGACAAGTTGGACACTCATCTTAGTAGGATGGAGAGGTCCTATTTCTAGTCTGATGTAAAGTGAGTAAGGCATGTGGTTGATGCTAGCTCCAAGATTGGCCAAGGAGCTGATCATGCCTGAGTGATAGATAGAACAGGGCAAGGTGAATCGACCTGTATCTCCTAGTTTTTCCGGTAGGTTATTCTGGATGACGGGTGAACATTAAGCATTTAGAGAGATTTTGGAGTTTTGGGAACCTTGTCTTTAGTAGCCAGTATTCGTCGGATATACTTAGTGCCGGAAGGGATTCTAGACCCGGTGTCCATGAATTTTCCGTCGAGTTGGAATGACTTGGCATTGTACTTTTTGCATAGACAGTTCAGGAAAGGAACTCTCACCTCTTGAGTCAAAGTGGGTACGGATCGGGTCTCAACTGTCGGCGAGACAGGCGTATGTTCCTTTACTGGAGTAGAAGTGGTAGGAGGAGAGCTCAGGGTTTTTGCTTCTTCATCGTGAGGATTCTGGATGATGTTACTTGGTTAAGATCCTTGTGGTTGGGTATCAAGACGTTGGACTAACTGACCAATCTAATTCTTAAGGCTTTTTAAAACCGAGAGTTGATTTCTAAGGAACAGGTCCGTTTGGTCTTGTCTGGATGTAGTCTTCTGGTTGAAAGCAGTCTGACCTTGGATGAACTTGTTATGATTGTCTTCAGCACTGGTGATGGGTATGGTAGTCTTTGTAGGTTCAGTAGGCTGGACATCTTCATGTGCAGTCAATGACAAAGTTTGTTTATAAAGAAGTTAGGGTTGTTGTGGATATGTCAGATAGCGTGGCTGAAATCTCCGTGGGTAAGGCGGTTGGTTGTTCCTTGGAGGATACTGAGTTCCTCGGTTTCTGGGTGGTGATGTTCTAGCAAAGCCAGGTGGATTTGGAGGTCTGGATGGAAATAGGGCATAATAGACAGAGCCGTCATTCGGGTCTTCGTACTCAACCTAATATTCTTCAGCAGGATGGTTGGTACAGTTCTGAAAAGCCTGAACTTGATGGAGTCGTTGCGACTGCTTCTTGAGATCTTCAATCTGCTTCGTTAGGGTTTTGATGTGTTCAGTCAGAGATTTGATTGCTTTAGCTTGGACGGAGTTATGAGGGGAGAGAGGTGTTGATGAGCATTGCCCATCAACTTTCCATCCGTGATGATGCATCGTCATGTCTTCGATCAAGCTCCATGCTTCATCATCGGTCATCTTCATGAAGTTACCTTGAGCAGCGACGTCAAGAGTAATGCAGTGATTAGGATCGAGACAGTTGTAGAATGTGCATAACTTGTCAGTTTTCATCATCTGGTGATTTGGACACTTCCTTATCAAACTTTTGAATCGCTCCCATGCTGAGTAGATAGATTCATCATGAGCATGCTCAAAGTGCGCGATGTCATTCTTAAGTTTGGTTTGTTTGGATGGAGGGAAGTATCTGGCAAGGAATTTTCTACCCATATCCGTCTATGAGGTGAGTGAGCCGGTCTCAAGTCCCTCAAACCAAGATAGTGCATGTAAAGCGAGAGAATAGGGGAACAAGTATAGATGAACTATGTTCTACTCAACCTCACTCTGCTTGTAGGAGTTTGATATGTGAATAAACTTGTCGATGTGAGCGTTAGGATCTTCATGTGGTAGTCCATGGAATTGACTGTTATCCTTGATGAGTTGTACAATGTGATGCTTCAACTCGAAGGATGCTCCCTCTATATCGGGATAGGTGATTGGTCCTCCACGTCCTTCAATGGATGGCTTGGTGTTATCGGCAAGCATTACATGAGCGGCCATTTTGGGAAAACATGAATGTTTTTGTTTTCGGTTGGTTCAGATAATAGACTCAGGATCAGGTACGAAAATGAGCGGTTCAGATTCGGATGATCTAGTTTAATATCGTTGTGTGTTATGGGAAGTTATTTTTGGCTGGAACAAAGAAAGTAAAAAGTAAAGTACGCAAAGTAAACGTATCACTAAAATGAAAAGGTTCGTCAGGATGCTTCTGGGTCTTACGATTGATTCTCCGGCAGCGGCGCCAAAAACTTGTTACAGCCGTAACGGTCGTTCGCACAGCGGCCGCAACTGTGGTAAGTTTTATATTTATAAAAGTTGGGGACCTAAGTTCTATTTACAGAGGTAATTAAGTGTAACTCAGGGTCTTTTTTAAGATCAATCGTAATGTGAAGCAGAGTTATCTAGACAAACAATTCAATTTAGTGATGGGTTTTTTAAAGAGTTTTTGGTTTGGTTTTAGGTCCGTTAAAACAGTAAATGAAAGATAGATAGGGTTTAATCAGTAATGGAGAAATGTGTTTGTCATGATTTCGTTAGCTCATGTTATGGGTGATGTCTAGGGTTTGTATATGAAAACGTCTTTTAAAGATTTGTGTCTTGCTTTTGGCTAAGTATTCATAGTGTAAACACTAACACCCTATTGTCTGATTTCTCAGACAGTATGTCACTGGGTTGCTAGGCTATGGTGATTCTAATTAGAGGAGGCTGCTCAACTCTTCAACACTTTCCATATGATGGAATAATGACCCTTGTTGGAATAGTATTCTTGGACACATGAGATAGAGTAACATACCCACTAATATTCTGACCGTTCTAAACACTGTGGATATACTAAGGCTAGGCAACACTTTTAAGATTAAGACTTGGTTTGGTGACTGCAAACTTTATATTAATGGTCATTGTTTAGTCCAGAGCTGTGTGGTTCAACCAGGATGTGACACAGTCTTTAACTACCGGCATTTCCTTTGCTTCCACATATTTGTACTCCACCAGAGATGTTTCCAACTCTATACAAAGTACAGTGCCATTTATTGTGGTCTTTCCGGTATCACATACTTTATGGTCACTCCGGACTATTATAAACGAAGTTTGTATTAAAGTTTAACCATCTATGATATAAATCCAACCCTCACTATTTAAAACATATCCCAATAAATCCCTGATTGATTCACGGTGTACTATACGATATGTTTGACAGTATTTCCACAGCCACACAATTCATACCATGTTTATATATGAAAACATAGATAGGTAGTTACCGGTTTATCAAGGTTCGCGACTCCTTGTCATACATGTTCTTACCACGTTTATTGGAGGAAATATGATTTTGGTTTAGAAATTCATAAATAAAGTTTTCGCCTCCGACCCGACCAGGAGAGAACACAGGGTCAAGCCAAGCCCTTACCCGCGTGAATGGAATTCATATCTCCTTCGTGAAGGGAGAAAGCCCGTGGAACTGGACTGTGACTCTTCTATTACATTATGGAGAAGTCCATTCTCGTCATGGTCGATCCACGTCCTACCGTAGTGCCCGGAGAACCAGGCTTGCTTAGCTTACAAAGCTAGCTTACTAACGCGAATCATTTTTTATTGATTGCACGAGCTAGCCAGCAATCCAGCAAAGCCCCCGACGCTTAATCGCTTCATTTAGGCACCTACTGACACTAAACACCGGTTTTCATTTATGTGTTTAAAGTGATATCACCCCTAACATATAAAAGCTAACTACATCATGGCAATCACATAAGAGAATTACTCACTACGCATGGCAAACAATCCTAAATCTCTCATAACAATAATAGCAATCATCATAATAGAAAAGGAAAGAAGTAATCGTAGATTATGCGTAAATAGAATAACGTTGAAAGAACACACGAACGGAACCTCTACCATATCTTCGACAATATAAAAATAAGCACCTCATAATATTCCTCACACTATTACAAAAGTAGTCCCTCCTTTAGTCTAGGTTAAATATTAACCAAGAACTAACTAAAACCCTAATCTAGAGAGAGAAACTAGAGAGAGAAAATCTAGAGAGAGTGAGAGAGAAAGTGAGAGAATGATTTGTGAGTGAGAGGTGTATGAAATGAGAAAATGAAGCCATCCATTTATAGGCAAAGGGGGTAGGAGAATGTACAAGAACATCAAGATACAAGCAAACGAAGCAAATTGAGAACAGGCGGGGGGGGGGGGGGGGGGGGTCCAGGGCCGTACACGGCTCGTTGCTTAATTCGAGCGTATCTTCTTCGTTTCTTGTCCATTTGACTCGATTCTTTTGCCTATCATCTCGTAATTCCGTTACGCTTCTAATGATGCCAAATGTGCCAAATTTGGATGTCTCTATGGTTGGCGTATGCGTAATGCTCTCGGCTTGTGTTCAGACGGCTATGTCTTCCTCGTTCTTTACCCGATCTGCACGATTCTTGATTTGTGCATTCTTGGAATAACCTATGACATCATATGAGACTAATAAAGAACTTGTATCATCATGTGATTAAAAGTATGCTAAGAATCAGTATTTGAATAATCTACCTCAATTTGCGTGCCTTTTGGATGTTTTAAGCATTTTTTATAGCAATGCATGTAATTTGACCAACTTTGTGAAATTAAGTAGATAAACATTTAATTCAAGTGTTTTCACCAAGAATTAGGTCAGATGTGCGGGAAATATGTGCATAAAAACATGACCTTTTGCTACACATCAAACTTCCACATTTTAATTATAAATAATTAACATCTTAACACAAGTAATGCCATATCATTATTTGGCTAGCATCAAGCTAATGTCATGGTCAATACTTACTTCCACAATTATTCACATACTTATCATTTGTTTGATTATCACAAGTACTTGAAATGACTTCCACACTTTGACCACCTAATCACATATAAACATATACACACATAAATTACTTAACAATATAATTTACTCTTCAATTTCTTAATCTTAGGTGTTAACTTTACTAATTCCAATTATTCAACTTACACTTTTATATACTTTTTCCTTATTTAAAATTCACATACAATGGGTATTAGATCAATTTTAATTAATAATTTCATTACTTTCATTAATATCTTTCCATAGCTTACAACTTCACCAATACCCACATGTATGTGATTATTTACATAAGAACTTAACAAAATAGTTTAGAGAACTACTCATTAACATATTTAACACTAACTTATATCAATTTAACAAATTTTAATCATCATTTGCGAAACCTAGGGTTTATGTAATTGAACCCTAACATCAAAATAAGCATCAAGGGGAGTTATTCATACCTTAAAGATTGTTAATAGAAGATTACAAGCCTTAATTCCTACAAATCCTAACTCAATTTAAATTTTCTTCTTTCTTCTTCTTCTCCTTGTCGCCACCACCTCACTCTCTGTTTTATTATTTTCTGAAAATGGTAATGGCTGGAAAAATTGAGAACGAAGGGTATTTATTGAAGCATTTTTACATTAACCCCCTTATATTTGCTCATTTAACAATGTCTACCCTTCTAACTAAATTTGTTTGACATAGTTAGTCCCACTAGCTATTTCTTATATACAATATATTTAAACACTTTGCACATTTTAAATACACGTATATTGTAAATTAAATAATAAAACACATATTATATAGCTTAAAACTTATGAATTTAGGGGCGCTACAACTCTCCCCCACTTATTCAGGATTTTGTCCTCACAATCCATTCTTGATGTAAATACGAATAGTATCAAAAAAATTCATCTTCAGGATCCCATATAAACTCGGAACCTTTCCGAAGCTTCCATTGAACCTTAAACAACTTGATTTCTTTATTACTAAACTTCTTGATCTTTTCATCTAAGATTGCAATTGGTTGTTCAATGTAGTTCAATTGATCATTGATTTCAATTTCCTCCAAAGGTACATATGCGGCTTCATCAACCAAACACTTTCTTAAATATGACACCTGGAAAGTGTCATATATTCCCGCCAATTCATTAGGTAGCTCAAGGCGATAAGCCACCTTCCAACTCTTGCAAGGATTTTAAATGGACCAATAAATCGAGGACTCTGCTTTCCACGTTTTCGTAATTGAATTATACCCTTCCACGGAGACATCTTTAATGTAACATTGTCCCCCACCTGGAACTCTATCGGCCGTCTTCTCTTGTCAGCATAAGACTTTCGTCTATCTTGTTCCATCTTTAACCGTTCTCTTATTTGACTAATTTTTTCTTAGTCTTCTGAACAATGTCTATGCTTCCCAGTCCTCTCTGCCCGATTTCACCCCAACAAATTAGAGTTCTACACTTTCTTCCGTAGAACATTTCATAAGGTGGTATCTTTATACTTACGTGATAGCTGTTATTATAAGAAAATTTTGCAAGTGGTAAATGAGTATCCCAGCTGCCACCAAAATCAATGGCACACGCCCTTAACATATCTTCCAGAGTTTGAATTGTTCTTTCACTTTGACCATCAGTTTGCGGATGGTAAGCAGTGCTCAGATGAATACGTGTGCCCATATCTTCTTAAAACTTGGTCTAAAATCGTGAAGTGAATCTACTATCTCTATCCGAGACAATAGAAATCAAAATACCATGTCGTGTGATCACAACTTCCCTTACATACAAATCAACAAGTGCTTCCGAAGATAAAGTTTCCTTAATAGGCAAAAATAGATCACTCTTAACCAGACAATCTACTATCACCCAAATTGTGTCATGGTGACGTTGAGTTTTAGGAAATTTGGTGATAAGATCTATTGTAATGTGTTCTCACTTCCAAACAGGTATATCCAAAGGCTGCATTTTTCCATAAGGTTTTTGATGCTCGGCCTTGACCTTTAAGCAAGTTAAACATTGTTCCACATACTTAACAATTTCCCTTTTCATACCTGGCCACCAGTAGTCTGACTTTAAATCATGTTACATTTTGGTTGCACCAGGATGAATAGAATACCGGGACTTATGTGCTTCATCCAACAACAACAACTTCTTTAATTCATGTGAGTTTGGAATCTGGATTCTTCCATATCGGGTCTTTAACCCACGTGAATCATCGTGAATCACGTGAACCAACTTCTTTATCTCATATTTAGATCCCGCTGATCGAAAAAGTACTTGAGGCTTTGATGATCAGTGTATATCGTGCACTTGACGCCATAAAGATAATGTCTCCAGATTTTTAAGGCAAAGACAACCGCCGCCAATTCCAAGTCATGAGTTGGGTACCCTTTCTCGTGTTCCTTCAATTGTTTGGAAGCATAAGCAATTACTTTGCCACGTTGCATCAAAACACAACCTAGACCATTGTGTGAAGCATCACAATAAACCACCATATCTTCAGTAACATAAGGAAGTACCAAAATAGGTGCTTGGCTAAGCTTTTGCTTAAGAATCCCAAATGCTTGTTCAGACTAATCATTCCATTCAAATTTTATATTCTTTCGAGTGAGTTTTGTAAGAGGTGTCACAATCTTTGAAAAGTCCTGGATAAACCGTCGATAGATTAACTGGCTAATCCCAGAAAACTTATAAATTCAGTTGGGTTTGTTGGAGGTTCCTATTTCATCACTGCATCAAATTTAGCATGATCAACCTTTATACCTTGATTGCTCACCACGTGACCTAAAAATTGAACTTCACAGAGCCAAAATTCACATTTGGAAAATTTGGCATAAAGCTTTTTGTTTCTTAACACTTGTAACACTTGCCTCAAATGAGAATCGTGATCACCAGCAGACTAAAAAATAGATAAGAATATCGTCTATGAAGACAATTACAAATTTATCGAGCATAGGACGGCATACTCGATTCATAAGATCCATAAAAGTAGCTGGTGCATTTGTTAAACTAAAAGGAATAACCACAAATGTATAATGGCCATACCTTGTTCTGAAATCCGTTTTTGAAACATCTTCTTCTCGAACTTTTAACTGATGATAAGCAGAACATAAATCAATCTTCAAGAAGAAACTAGCACCTTGTAGTTGATCTAACAAGTCATCAATCCTAGGTAAGGGAAACCAATTCTTGATAGTAACCTTGTTCAACTCCCTGTAGTCAATACACATATGCATGGTGCCATCTTTCTTTTTAACAAAAAGTACCGAAGCTCCCCATGGTGAACTACTTCGACGAATAAAACCTTTGTCAAGTAATTCTTTCAATTGTTTCATTAACTCTTGCATTTCAGATGGGGCGATCCTATAAGGTGTTTTGGCAATAGGTGTGGCTCCTGGTACTAAATCAATACGAAATTCGACTTGTCTATCGGGTGGAATACCCGGTAACTCATCGGGAAACAGATCGTGGAAATCTTTTACAACCAAAATTTCATCAATCTTAAAAGTTGATTTCTGAGTATCTATCACATGTGCCAAAAAGGATTGGCAACCATGTAATAAATGACGTTTGGCACGAGCGAATGTACAAATAGATAGAGCAGACTTTCTCTTTTCCCCATAAATATCTATCACTCCCCCACTTAGCGAGTTGACCCGTATGATCTTTTTCTCACATTGAATAATGGAGTTAATTTGCCTAACCAATCCATACCCACTACGATATCAAACTCACCCATTTGCAATGGAATGAGGTTTATAATAAAGATTTCACTATTGATTTCTAATTGACACTCACGATACACGTTAGTCACATAAATAATCCTATCATAAACAACTTCAACATCTAGTGGAGTGTCTAACTCGGTAAGGGGAATTGTGAAATCATGACAAAACTTTTAAGACACAAAAGATCTCGAGGCACCCGAATCAAACAACATGTATGCAGGTTTTTGATTAACATGAAAGGTACATGTCAACATGCCTGAGGCCTTCTGAGCTTCTTCTGCGGTGATTTGGAATGATCGACTCTTGGTCTTTGGTGGTTCTGCCGCTATCATGTCCTTATTCTGCGAGATTTAGAAGGAACAAACTGGGTATTTAGCTCCGGACATTCAGATCTTATATGTTCAGGATTATAAAAGTTATAACAAACTCTGATCGGATTGGGACAATCACGTCCAATATGACCTACTCTTCCACATTGATTACATGCACTTGTTCCAAAATGACATTCCCCAAAGTTCTTTTTGTGGCAAGTTTTGCACTCGGGACGTTCTCTCTTTTCTTCTCGTCTAAAACTCCCTCTAGCTTTGAATTTCTTTGAAGAAGAAGTCACATGTTCAACTTTTCTCTTTGAGGAACCGCGATCATCCCTCTTCAACTCAAGCTCTTGAAACCGAGATTCATCTATCATTTCTTCAAGACTCTGGCACCATTTTAGATTTACAAATCGTCTAGTTTCTTTTTTTAAAACTTCATGGAAATGATCCACGAGTCTTCTAGGGTTCTCCATGTATTCTGGACAAAAACGTGCTCGATCCAGAAAATCTCCAACTAACTCATTCACAGACTCCGTCGTTTGTACCATAGAAATAAATTCACGATGGATCCTCTTTAAATTAGCTTCTTGATAATAAGTATTCTCAAACATCTTCTTGAATTCATTTCAAGTTAACCGACCGATAGCTTTATCACCCATGGTGCGACATTGAATGTCCCACCATCCCTTTGCACAGGATTTCAAAAGATTTGCAGCAGATCTAACCTTCAACCTTACTGGACACTTTATAGTAGTGAATGCCCCTTCAACCTCAGAAACCCACCTGTAGCATTTAATGGGATCCATATCCCCTTGATATTCTAGCGGGTTGCAGGTGAAAAAATTCTTATAACTAAAATTTTGGTTCTCTTCTCTAGCTTGTACCACTGGTTGATCAACACGTGGTACATTTTCAAGAACATGTCTTTGAAAATTTGCTTCTTCATCCCTTCTTTGAAATTCATCCATGACAAATTCCTTAATGGTCTCTGAAATTCTTCCCAAGAAAAGAGGAAGGGACACTTCTTGGGCACGACCCACTTCTTTAGCAATCAAAGAGCTTAGTTCGTTTTTTGACAATCTAGCTTCACCCACGGGAGACTTTGGTCTTTCGCCACTACTTCCTGATTCAGTTTATTTTGGGCCTTGTCTCGAGGATTTGGCCCATAATTTGATTCTACATTTCTTTCTTCACTCATCTTAACACTGAAAGTAGACACAACACATTTAATATAATCATACTTAACTTAATAGATAATATGTCTACTTTATCTGTACTTCTTACGACAATTAAACTAATAATTACTATAACTTCATCATCTCAACGTCACGTGGTTTCTATGGATTCATACAATGTTCTATGATAATTATTGCATTGGTCAGGGACAATAATTATCACATTACATTAGGACAAATCCAAAGTCCTCACGTAATATCTCGATTCAGAAATCTTAGCAATTTATTAACTGCTTCAACAATTACACGTAACAATTATAAATCATGCTCAAATATAATTAAGAGTGGTCCAAGTTCAAGTATCCACTAATGGTGGATACCCGAATCTCTTAAATCATAGCTCCGATACCAACTTGAAACACCCTGAAAACGTAACCATACTTTGTTTATACTTAATAAAGTCCCATTATAATATATAACATACTACACATATTACATGTGAACATGTTATTAAAGAAACGGGGCTCGATCAAAACATAATTGTTCAAATGACACAGACATGTGCGATCCTAGCAAGATCATGGGAGCGCGTATTTATGCTTGAAAATGGATTGTGATCAAATTTGCCTTTAGTAAGTGATCCTAACTTTTGGGTGGGATCGCGTACTTGTGAGGGAAAACCGACTGTGATGAATTTTCACTATCGTACGCGATCCTGGATTCTAAGTGGGATCGTGTATTATATGAGAAATAGACTGTAACCAAAACACACTATGGTACGTGATCCTGGTGAGATGCTGGGATCGCGTACCCATGCCTACATGCAGCTATCAAACCAAACCTATATTTTGAGCCAAATTCATTCAAGCATAACTTTTTACTCATTAAACATTAGAGTACCAAAATTTACAGACATGTTTCTTTCAACAATATGAATACTTCCTAATTTACACTTTTCCAAATTTCATGTTTTATAAAAATATGGAACGTTACTCAGAATATGATCATTTTGGGCACTTCTTCGATTAATGCAAGTTTTAACCCAATGACAATATGTAACACCCCAAAATCCCAAAATTAATATTGTGAATAAAGTAATAGCAATTGTTTTAAATTATATTTACTTTAGGTAAAATAAAATAGTAATAATTGTAAGTCAGTTTTAAAGTTCGAGACAATGATAATCACGGGAATAAAATTAAAACACATATATATATAAATATATATATATATATATATATATATATATATATCTAAATACATGTGTATGTACGTATCATATATCAAAAATCATTCCAGAGAGCACGAGAAAGAACAGGAGAACTCACGAACCTTAAACCCTAAACTAAAATCGTTCCAAAACATGAAATTGAAGCTAGAGAATACGAATTCATCAACGATTAATCATTTCTAACACGAGGTAATCATGAATCTTGTTTAAATTTGAATTTAAACTTAGGGTTTCATGAGAGTTTTGAATTAAATGAAGGATTAATAGTTTCTAGGTTCAAATTTAAGTGTATTATGGTGAATTAATGTTAGATAAGTATGTATATGATGATGATTGATATTAATTCGATGAAATAATGGATTAATTGAATCATATGATTAGTAATCAAGTGAGTTTTGCATTTAAAGTGATGAATTGATGTTAATACACCTTGATTGGTGATTATAAAGGTTGTTGGAATATGATTTAAGGATATTGAAATACTGAATCAATAGAATTAAGCAATTTGATTAATTATGATTAGGAGATTGATTATAACTAAATAGATAAAAGGATTATGGTGATCATTAGTGGTGACCAAAATGGAATACAAGTGATTAAGTCATGTATATGATTATGGCATAAGTAATGACATAATAAATTTGATGAATTAATGATATTTATGGTGATTTTTATAACTTTGGATTGGGTTATAATGAATCTTGAATTATGATAAGAAATAATCATTGAAATAGTAATCAAATAATGAAATAGTGAAATAAAGAGTTATGAAATAAGGGATTATGTGTAGTATGATTTATCCAAAAGGGTGATGGATTGATGATGTTAATGTATTGATTTTTAATGATATCTAGTTGTTAAATGTATTATTGTATCAATGTATTATATGCTAGGTGATCAAGAATGATGGATTTGCTATTCGAGTGTGAAATCATAACTTTGCCTAAAAAGCAAAGGTGAGTGATATGAGTAATGATTGTATGTCTCGAATTGCTTACGAGCAAGAGATTCTTACAATCGAGTGGTAGTTGTTTGTATCTTATTTTGTTTCTTAATTGTGGATTATTATGGTTGTGCATTACCGGATTGATTACTAGTAAGAGGCTACATGATCTAACGGAATATTAATTTTTTCGAATCTTGTTTCTAAATGTGGTTGTTAGGGTATTGATTATATGTGTTGTGGTTATTATGTTTCGTGTTTCGTACTAAGATGCTAGATGATTGATTAAGTGATTTATATGTGGTATAAAATTTTGTGGATTTTTTGGAATGAATAGATTGTAGAGATTGTATCATTACAAAATAACCAGAGATTTCAAAATAAGTGTTTAGCACTACTTGTATCTATTAAGCTTGGTATCCATTTTGATGAGAACTGTTGCCTTGCTTACTTGTATCTATTGGACTGCGGATCCATACGAAATAAATGAGGATCTCAACAATAGATTTGTAGTTAATTGTGAAATCAGATAAGTGAATCATTATTAAATGAAATATATTGTTGTTTTGTGGATTATTCATTTAATTGTTTGTATGCTCACTAAGCTTTATGTTTACCCGTTTTAGTGGTTTTATGTTGTAGGTGTTTGGTTCGGTTGAACCAATTGGATGAAATGTGATTACAAGGAGATAGTGTGGATTGGAGCTTGCAATATGGTTAGACAAGCTTCTTCTTCTTTTGAATTATCGTTTGGAATTTCCATTGTATAAATCCCCCAAGGATTTATGATTTGGTGCAATGTGTCTTTATTGTATTAAGTTAATTATGAAAACAATTAAATGTGGAATTTAAATGGGACCTAATGCAAATGAGTTTACTTTAAAGGGTATAATAATATGAATCGATGTATCTATATATAAAAAAAATGAGGCATTTCAAGTTGGTATCAGAGCGATGGTTTAAGAGAATTAGGTAATTCACGATACGATTGCCTAAGCTTAAACCTATATGAATTATTTGAATTGTTATGCTAGTTAAGAGTAGTAATGAAGTTACTTAGATTGAACTGATATGATTCCCTATAGCGAAATATTTGATGATTATTATGTGTTAAATTAGTAATAGAAGAGTTAAATGAGATGCTAGTATCTCAAATAATATAATTGGAGTCATGTTGTTAGTTAATGTGGAAAGTGTTTAATTGTTGGAAAATGTGCCTTTGACTTGGTAAAGTCAAAGTGAAATATGATGGTGTCAAATTGGGTAATGGGTATATTGTATCATGATAAATGTTGTTAGATATTGAAATATGTAGATATTGATCATGGTTTTGGTGAAATTGTGATCAAAGTGTCAAATATTGAAATATGGTCCAATTAGGTGATCATGAATCAAGTATATGGTATGATGTTAAAATGAATCGAAATCAAGTGTTAAATAGTTAATTTGTGTTAGAATTGTTTGAAGATGTCCAATTGGCCCCTAAACGGGTCAAGGTGTCCAAATGAGTAACGATGCAAGTATGGTACTTGTGACCATTGCTTTAAGTCACAAATGTATGTGGGAATATGCTAGTAAAAGGCCGGAGGCTAAAACCAAGTGGTTTGGAATATGGGTTGTCAACCAAAATGGGTCAAAATGGCCATAAATTAGTTATACATCTGTTTTTCTCGTAAAACGTGTATTTTGAAAAGTGTAAAAATGAAAAGTTTCATTTTGGCATATTGGATATGCCTGCAAAAATTCAGAGTCTAACTCTTAACAAGTTAAAAGTTATGTGTGTTTGAATTTCTTATTTTTGCACTAAGTTGTGCAGGCCTGGGTAGCTAATGAACTACCTGGTTGTTTGTTAGTGTGAACTACCTGGTTGTTTGTTAGTGTACATGGTAGTCCTAAAAACCAGCTGGTACTACAGGTTTAAAATGAGGATTCTGTTACCGAGAAACTTAATTCACCAAGCTGTTAATAGATATACCCGGCTGGTAGTTGGATTACCAGGCCGGTAAAAAAAACCCTGTTTAGCAACGTGCTCGACGTGGAATTTCTGTGATAAAGTTTCGGTGTCCGATTAAGGTGAAATTTACATGGTCACTCGGAAATGGCCCAATGTTCAAAACTCTTTGCATTGTAATGAGCCCTGGCAGTTTTGGGCATTTTGGGGTCGTTTGGGGCCCGAAAATGATATTTTATTATTTTTTGGACCCTATTTTGGGCTTTTGACTTACATTTCGAATTGGGAGTTTGTTTCTTCAAGCCCCAGGGATCATTCCTTTGGTTAAAGGTACTATTAGAGTTCGTTTTTATGATGTTTTACCGATTATGAATATTGACTGAATTAAAGGAAATATGAAAAATAGTTGTGCAAGTGCTAATGGATTAATTGCAAGGAAAAGTTGAAACTTTTTGCCTATAATTAAGAGACGTGAATTGCTCATGATGGAGAATATAGAATATGTGAATTAAGGAATATGTTTTGACTGTGGTCAAATAATTGACGGAATAAATTGTGGATATATTTACAAAATATGCAGGTCATGGTATTATTTTTATTTGATTAAGGAAGAGATATGCCTTTCTGATGAAATGTAAATTTGTGAATGATATGTGTAAATGTGAAATAAATAATGTGAAATAATGACATGATTATTATATGTTATCATTATGTGATTAGGTGTTATGTGATCAGAGATATATGTGTTTGATTGACTGATCTGATTTAATAAATGAATTCATCAGAGACAAATTGGAATGTGAAATAAATGATATTGACTGAAATACATGGTATTTCTTGCATATGTGAAATCTATGATTTGGAATAAACCGATTATATGTGATCAAGGTGTTATTAAGTGTTTTGCTTGTTGTGAATCATTGAGCTATGTGTTTATATGGAAATTATATAAAAACTGGAGGATATAAAGTAGCCTGAGAAGAAAGTGTGTATAATATAATCTGAAGACACCTGGCCAACGTAGTTATATTATGCTATTCACATGAAATTGTTGAGGTTGTCAAGTATCAAAAAGATTTGATGTAATTCTAGAAGCTTCAGTGTAGGAATAATATTGATTTGTATCGAGTAAAGGCATAACAAAATGAGCATATGCCTTGTAATTGAGAAAAGTATCTAAACTATGTGGTTTATGTATGAAATATAGAGATGAAAAGTAATAAATTGGATACGAAATATCTATAGATATGATAAGTTGTTGTCAGTAAAGGTGTAATATACTTGAATTTAATTGTGAAATAGTATAAATAGTTGTAATCCTACATTAATAGCCGACAGTACGCACCTTTCATGTATGTAAGTATTAAAGTTTGAAATAAAGAAGAATCAATATGGTGTCTAATGTTTAAGGAAGTATACTTCTGCAGGAATGTTGAAATATTGTTGAGATAGAATCGGGGAATAATTGAAATAAAGTAGTAGTAAACCACTAAACTATTGTTATGAAAGAAATAGATGTTAGCCGAAATAAAATAGTATTCACCCACTTAATTAGTGTTTCAATATAATTTATGTGATGAATAAAGAGTAAAATAAATCTTAAGTGGGGGAGAATGTTATGATTAAATGACATGTAATACATTGACTGAAATAGAATTTGGTTGATAAATAACCTAATGTAGAAATATGTATACAGAATTATGATGATAAAGGCTAGATAAAGGTTTTAACGACCCGAATAAGCTATTGTTAAAGAATTATTACACGATTATTTATAATGTGGATCTGATAAGAATCATGATTAATCAGTTGCTAGCTATAGTTCGTACTAATCATGTATCAGAATTGTTTACGAAATATAATGATTTTGGTATTCATACTTTGCTGACATAGCTGGTATGATACTACAGAATATGTTGTTGTTAGTACTTATGCTAATATAGCTGGTGGTAACCTATGTTGAGCTTAGCATCTATTTCGACATGATTACATGCTAAATGATTATGTGGTTAGGGTATTATATATATGAAATCCGACCTCTACACATGTTGCTAAGTAATTATGTGTTTGTGGTTATATGATTTCGGATTACTTACGAGTAAGAGGTTTCATATAACCAAATGGTGTTTAAAATTCTAAGTGGCAATTTAGTATTAATTAGTTGCAAAAGTAAGCATCTTGCTAGTTCTGATTTGAACTAAAAGTTTCATTATTAAAATATATATAGTGTGGTTTTCACAACCACTATTGTATCTATTGAGAAGAAATAAGTAATTAGGTGTTTCAAAGTATCTATGTGATTAATAATAGATGACCCTGGTAAGTGGTCAGTATGGAATATGTTATATGCACAGTATATGTGTGTGGGTAAAAACAGAAGCATGTACATTCTTGGAAATGTACATGTGGAAAGAATTGAAGACATATATCTATAATTATAAGCTGCTCAAAAGGGTGATGTATATTATGTATATTAGTTATGATGAAAGAATTGGTATTATTTCACATTGTACTGGATATTGTACTCTGTGCTAGCAAGATGAATAGAATTAAAAGCACAATTTATGTGCTTAAGATGAATTAATTTGAAATATATATACACTGGTTGTGTGCAAATAAATGAAATAAAATGTATATGTATAAGTGAATTACTATGTACGCACTTTTTTACTTATGTGAATAGAAGTATATGCATTACAATTATATGCATAAGTATCTAAGAAGTATGCACACTTTATGAGCATATATATGATGAATTGTAAATTATGTGATTAAAGTTGTACGAAGTATATATATAGCGGAAAAGCTATTAAGACTAATGTAATATACGTATTGATTGAATGAAATAAATATGAAATGCTTTAAAACTTCTTGTGGAGAAGAAGTGTCTGAAACTAAAATGAAATATGAATAAAAGAGGTTATGTGGATACGTAAATAGTATACATTCATGATATGAATTAATTGATTGTGTAATGTATCGTATATGAGATAAACACTTCTGCATATGTAGAGAAAGTATTAGTACGAATTTATACGAATGATATTCGTGAGGACACGAATGAAATAAGTGGGGGAGAGTTGTAACACTTCAAAATCCCAAAATGTAATATTTTGAATAAAGTAATAGCAATTGTTTTAAATTATATTTACTTTAGGTAAAATAAAATAGTAATAATTGTAAGTCGGTTTTAAAGTTCCAGACAATGATAATCACGGGGATAAAATAAAACACATATATATCTAAATACATGTGTATGTACGTATTATATATCAAAAATCATTCCAGAGAGCACGAGAAAGAACAGGAGAACTCACGAACCTTAAACCCTAAACTAAAATCGTTCCAAAACATGAAACTGAAGCTAGAGAATACGAATTCATCAATGATTAATCATTTCTAACATGAGGTAATCATGAATCTTGTTTAAGTTTGAATTTAAACTTAGGGTTTCATGAGAGTTTTGAATTAAATGAAGGATTAATAGTTTCTAGGTTCAAATTTAAGTGTATTATGGTGAATTAATGTTAGATAAGTATGTATATGATGATGATTGATATTAATTCGATGAAATAATGGATTAATTGAATCATATGATTAGTAATCAAGTGAGTTTTGCATTTAGAGTGATGAATTGATGTTAATACACCTTGATTGGTGATTATAAAGGTTGTTGGAATATGATTTAAGGATATTGAAATACTGAATCAAGAGAATTAAGCAATTTGATTAATTATGATTAGGAGATTGATTATAATTAAATAGATAAAAGGATTATGGTGATCATTAGTGGTGACCAAAATGGAATACAAGTGATTAAGTCATGTATATGATTATGGCATAAGTAATGACATAATAAATTTGATGAATTAATGATATTTATGGTGATTTTTATAAATTTCGATTGGGTTATAATGAATCTTGAATTATGATAAGAAATAATCATTGAAATAGTAATCAAATAATGAAAGTGAAATAAAGAGTTATGAAATAAGGGATTATATGTAGTATGATCTATCCAAACGGGTAATGGATTGATGATGTTAATGTATTGATTTTTAATGATATCTAGTTGTTAAATGTGTTATTGTATCAATGTATTATATGCTAGGTGATCAAGAATGGCGGGTTTGCTATTCGAGTGTGAAATCATAACTTTGTCTAAAAAGAAAAGGTGAGTGATACGGGAATTAAATGAGTAATGATTGTATGTCTCGAATTGCTTACGAGCAAGAGATTCATACAATCGAGTGGTAGTTGTTTGTATCTTATTTTGTTTCTTAATTGTGGATTATTATGATTGCGCATTACCGGATTGATTACTAGTAAGAGGTTACATGATCTAACGGAATATTAATTTTTCGAATCTTGTTTCTAAATGTGATTGTTAGGGTATTGATTATGCGTGTTGTGGTTATTATGTTTCATGTTTCGTACTAAGATGCTAGATGATTGATTAAGTGATTTATATGTGGTATAAAATGAGGATTTCGTGGATTTTGTGGAATGAATAGATTGTAGAGATAGTATCATTACGAAATAACCAGAGATTTCGAAATAGGTGCTTAGCACTACTTGTATCTATTAAGCTTGGTATCCATATTGATGAGAACTGGTGTCTTGCTTACTTGAATCTTATGGACTGCGGATCCATACGAAATAAATGAGAATCTCAACAATAGCTTCGTAGTTAATTGTGAAATCAGATAAGTGAATCATTGATAAATGAATTGTTGTTTTGTGGATTATTCATTTAATTGTTTGTATGCTCACTAAGCTTTATGCTTACCCGTTTCAGTGGTTTTATGTTGTAGGTGTTTGGTTCGGTTGAACCAATTGGATGTAATGTGATTACAAGGAGATAGTGTGGATTGGAGCTTGCAATATGGTTAGAAAAGCTTCTTGTTCTTTTGAATTGTCGTTTTGAATTGCTATTGTATAAATCGCCCAAGGAATTATGATTTGGTGTAATGTGTCTTTGTTGTATTAAATTGATTATGAAAAAAATTAAATATGAAATTTAAATGGGACCTAATGCAAATGAGTTTACTTTAAAGGATATAATAATATGAATCGATATATTCATATATATAAAAAAAATTGGGGCATTTCACACTTTGGGTTTCAAAATTTCCCACCACATTCAACAATACATATTGACTTTACTTTAATCATAATACTTGACATACCACAACTTTAACCCATTTTGGCCTTTTAATCATTTAGTGATCCATTTGGGCACCAAACGGCCAATTTGAGTTTATAGCCAAATTAATCACTTTACCTACACTAATTATAACCCATTTGAATCAACAAAGTCAAAGTTATACATTTACATCATATTTACTCATAAACTTGCATTTCCACATATTTGTAGATTTTACCATACTTTCTAACTAAACTTACAAGTCTTCAATCTCACTACATGACTTGACCTTTACACATCAAAACATTACTTATAATTCATGCGTGAGACTTATGATGACAAAATATACTTTTTGACTTTTCACAAAAGGGGTGCGTATTAGTATATGAGCATGACTAAAAGGGATTGAAACTTTTTATCGACTCGCAACAAGCCACCATTAGCTTCCCATGGACCTTTTGCCCAAATCGTCCCTCTTTCCACTTGAATCACCTACAACGTGTAACTTAACGAAATAAGCACATTGCTTAGTGAGTAATGGAATAATTAACTTAACAACTTTCACATATATTAAGGATCCTTAACAACTTCCACATGTTAATTATAAATAATTAACATCTTAACACAAGTAATGCCATGATCATTACTTGGCTAGCATCAAGCTAATGTCATAGTCAATACTTACTAACACAATTATTCACATACTTACCTTTTGTTTGATTATCACAAGTACTTGAAATGACTTTCACACTTTGACCATCTAATCACATATAAACATACACACACATAAATTACTTGACAATATAAGTTACTGATCAATTTCTTAATCATGGGTGTTAACTTTACTACCACCAACTATTCAACTTACACACTTGTATACTCCTTCCTTATCCAAAATTCACATACAATGGGTATTAGATCATTTTCATTTATAATTTCATTACTTTCGTTAATAACTTTCCATAGCTTACAATTTTACCAATACCCACATGTATGTGATTATTTACATAAGAACTTAACAAAATAGGTTTAGAGAACCACTCATTAACATATTTTAACACTTACTTCTATCAATTTAATAACTTGTAATCATCATTAGCAAAACCTAGGGTTTATGTAATTCAATCCTAACATTAAATTAAGCATCAAAGGGAGTTATTCATACTTTAAAGATTGTTAATAGAATATTACAAGTCTCAATTCTTACAGATTCTAACTCAATTTGAATTTTCTTCTTTCTTCTTCTCCTTGTCGCCACCACCTCACTCTTTGTTTTATTATTTTCTAAAAATGGTAATGGCTGGAAAAATTGAGAAGGATGGGTATTTATTTAAGAATTTTCACATTAAGCCCCTTATCTTTGCTCATTTATCAATGTCTACCCTTCTAACTAAATTTGTTGGGAAAACTCCCGCAAAATGCAACAAACTTTGGCCCAAAATCTATTGTATGTGACCAACTTATGATGAGGCATAAGAATGCAACCAACTTTCAAAAGTGGGGTTTTTGATGTAATTTGCTGACGTGTCGATGAGTTGTCAAACTCTCCGGAAGCCATGTGGCACATTCGTACGCCACGTGTCACCTTCAACCATCGGCACGTCAGCAAATTACATCAAAAACTTCACTTTTAAAAGTTGGTTGCATTCTTATGCATCCTTGTAAGTTGGTCACATACAATAGATTTTGGACCAAAGTTTGTTGCATTTCACGGGACTTTTCCTAAACTTTTTTGATATAATTAGTCCCACTAGCTATTTCTTATATACAATATATTTAAACACTTTGCACATTTTATATACATATATTTTATAACTTAACCAATAAAAAACATATTATATAGTTTAAAAACTTACAAATTTAGAGACGTTACATTATCATCACCTCATCAAACTCGGTGTTTACAAGTTATAGAGGTCATTTGCACATATTACCAATATTTGTAACTTAATTTATTGCATATCATAGAAGTCGGTTTACTTGGTTACACCTAATAATAATACAACAGATAATGTAACACATTTTGATGCATTTAACATGTACTTTATTGTATAGTCACAAAGATTGTAATATTTAACAGATTTTGATGCATTTGTAATTGACACTTTATTGTATAGTGATAAAGATTGTAATATATTCATTGATAGTTCTTATTTATGCATACAAAGAATTACAAAAAGAAAAGAAAGTAGTCTGCAATCGACATGAATCATTTTCAAAGTCGAGCCAAATGACTAATATCGTATGGAGATGCATCCTTAGGAGACAGAGCAATGTATGACCTTGTTGCAATGATAACGTTAGAGGTTTCAGTGGGATGAAAACCGTCGTAGAATACAGATAACGCCCGAAGAAGACAAGGGGTTGAATTTGGAATGCATTGTCCATCTTGCCCTACTTGACAACATGGAACACTTGGTATTGGTACATCTGCAAAATCCAATCATTTTATTAAATTAATACCAACCACACATATAAGTAAAGAGGCAATATTATATATGTGATTTTTTTAACATCCTACATAATAAGCCAAAACATATATAAAGATCATTATGTCGTATGAATAGAGAACTCATATATACCTCCTTGTGGTGCTGAAATACTAGTAAGGTTAATGAAAGTGAATCTTGCATCAGAGTAGTATTTGTTGAGCTCGTCAACGAGACTTTTAAGCTTGTCGTTAAATAACTTAACCGCATCATCGATCCATTCTACACATGGCTTCCCATTTGTTCCAAACCTTGCTATCTCAGCTGGTGTGCACCCTATCTGGCCGAGACCAAAAATGGCGATCTTCCTAGCTACTAAATTGTACAGTGTCTGCGTATTATGCATATATCATATACAAATTTAGGGTCTTCAATTATAATTCATTAACACATCAAAATATGAAAGATTACAAGAAGCAGATAAATATTATTTATTATTGCTGCTCGTATTATTTCTTTATTTATGGTCATAATATTAACATTTAGTCTATGTTATCCAACATCATTTTCATGATAATGGTACGAATTGAACCAACTAATAATAACGAATTATAAATAAAATAGATCGTTAGTTAATTGATATTCGAGAGATCGATCGACTCTTCATTTCGGTTTACTTTTGAGAGGTAAACCAACTCTCCAATTCAGGTCAAATCACCTTCATAATATTTAACATAATTTAGTTACAATTATAGATCCCTTTTTATAGAGTTTATCTAACTTTTTCCCTAAGAGTTACCTAATTGTATAAGATTTATAAATTCCTTTCCTACTAATAATAATAATAATAATAATAATAATAATAATAATAATAATAATAATAATAATAATAATCTTATTCTCTAACTATAATCAGAATTGTATCATTACTCCCGCCCAAAAAATACCTTGTCCTTATTGACGTAGCTACATTAACATTAAGCAGGGTCATAGCCCACCCTAAACAAAAGTTAATAGCGCATATATATATATATATAGGGTGTGTTGGCAAAACTAGCTTGTAACTAGAGTTGAAACTTATAGCTGGTAGTTGTAGCTTATATTATAAGTTAAAAATTGGAGCTTATGTGTTTACAAGTGTTTTGATAAAATTAGCTGGAGCTTATTGATGTACATTGACATAAAAGGACAAAAAAAAATATGATAAATAATGATATAAGATGTATATATGTAATTTCTACTTTAATAAGCTTGTAGCTTATTTTTACAAGCTACTTCCATTAGCTTTTTTTTTAGAGCTTATTTTTTCAATAAGCTATAAAAAAAATTCTACCAAACAAAGCTTGTAAGTTAAGTTTGTGAAAAAATAAGCTTAAGCTCAATAAGCTATCATAAGCTAGGTTACCAAACATACCCATAATATGTAACTTGAATTTAGTCAATAATATGAATTTTGACCCACCCAAAATAACTAATATCCATCCTAATGGTCATTGATATATACCTCCCTTATTTTGGCGACTATCTTATCCAATTATATTCTGATTGATTCAATGTTGTGCTTCATTTGTGAAATAGTAATTAACGTCGTTTACAATTTTGTCAAATATTGGGTGTTAAAAACTATTTATAGTTTCTTAGAAGTTTGCTGTTATTGTGGTCTTTTGTTGTAAACGGGATTTGCAAAAATGGTCCTTTTAATAAAATGGATGATGACTTTATATATTAAAACAAGATTTTAGACGTTTAAAACAAACTCGGTATTAGACGATTTTCATAACATGTTAAGCTTAATCGTAGTATAATTTTGACCCACCATCGCTCACAAACTTGGCTTCGCCACTACTTGTCCTCAAGGTGTTGTTTCAAAGAATCTAGATTCCGGGTCCCTAAGTCATTCTTTTTGAATGTCTTCTTACAAACAGTTTATACAAAGGACAAATCGTACGTAGCAGATGAATATTCTGCCCATGAAATGGAGTCTTGGGTTGTCCATAAATCAGTCCACTAAAGTGTCAATGCAGCCCATTATTCACATTATATGTTTTAGCCTGAATTTCACGCCGGCCTCTTGGTTGTCTTCCATACGAGTTCTTCTAAAATTGTGACATTGGCTCTCTCACAACTGGCCCGACATCTATCGTCCATAGTGCTGCTGCATTATCCCCGTAGCTTCCTTTTAAGTTCCGGGTTGATGAAACCGCAAAGTTTTTCCAGAATAGTTTTAGTTGCCTTCAACCGTCTTTTAATTTGATGTAACTTTCTATTCGTATCATTACTCTATCTTCGTCACTTTTTCCAGGTTTCGTCGAATCCTCGAGAAACCGAGTTTCCACAAGATTATGTTCTAGGTCACTCTCATTCTCTGACCTCACCTTCATCAATTCCCTCCTTTTAGCAAGTTGTTCCTTGATCTCCCATATATCCATATTAATAATAATTAAGGTTGAGCATATGCGAGTGACATTCGTGAGAACACGAATGAAATGAGTGGGGAGAGTGTAACACCCCAAAAATTAAAAGCATCATTTTGATAAAAATGAAACTATTATTTTAAGTTATTATTATTATTATAGAGGTATAAAATAATAATAGCTATGAACTGTTTTTAAGTTCTGGACAATAATAATTATACAGAGTAAAAATTAAATAAAACATACATATCCATATATATGTACGTAGGCACACACAAACAAATCCCTTCACCCTCAAATCACTTCCAAGAAGTTAAAGAACGAGAGGATTAAATCACAGGAACAATATTTAATAAGTACACATCAAAATTGAAGATTAGAAATATGAATTCACTCTTTTTTTATTCTCTCTGACAAAGGTGAGTAGTGTTTTTCACTTAATTAACCTAGATATGGGTTTTATGGGGGTTTAAGTATTTGGTTAGTTGTAAACAAAATTAGATGTTAATTATGTTGAATTGATGTTAGTAAAGAGTGATTGTTATTAAAAATACTACAAGCTAAAGGTTATGATTTTGGAATTGTGTTCATAGGGGTTTTGATGAACTAGCTTGAATTCTTGTAAATAAGTGATAATCCATCTTAATAACTAGTTAGTAGAGTTCATATGATATTTTGATGATCATTAAGGTAGAAAGATGACTAACCACAAACTATGAAATTAGTTATGGTCTAGTTTAATTGAAAGTGGTTATGGGTTATTATGAATTAGTGATAACTTAACTTAATTAAACTGTAGTTGGAAAGAGGAGTATCATAATGATTTAATGATGTTTTATCATAATAAAAGTGATAATGTAAGTGATCATATAATTGATTTAATGATGTTTTATCATAATAAAAGTGATAATGTAAGTGATCATATAATTGAGTCAAGATGATTATGAAAAGTAAGATTATGTATAGTTTGACTAAAAGCCAAACTTGATCAATCTAAGGGATGATAGATTGATGATTATGATTACTTGATTATGATGATTATTGAGTGCTAAATGTGTTGTTATATCAATGTGTTGTATGATAGGTGACCAAAGACGTGACATTAGTAATAACCGATTATTAAATCGCATATTTGCATAAAAAACAAAGGTGAATGATATGGGGGTTAAATGGGTAATGATTATGTGATTTCGGATTCCTTCTAAGCAAGAGGTTTATATAATCAAGTGGAGTATTGCTTGTATCTTATCTTTTTTTCTAATTGTGGATTATTGTTTTTGAATTCCATATCTTATTGATTAATTATGTTGTTGTGGCATGTAATATTGCATACATGCTAAGTGATTTATTTATAATAGAGATTGTTGATATGTGGAATTATGTGAAATGAGCTTTTGTAGAGATTCATTGTTGTTCATGCTGCTAACTAAGGTTAGCATAGTGTTGTTTCAGAATATGTGTGTTGCACATGAGCTTGTTTCAAAAAACGTGCCCGTGCGTGATGTTATTTTAGTATGCATATTGTCATGGTATGGTACTTAGTGATTAGTTAGTTGCGGATCCGTATAGTGAACATAATAATCTCTACAATTGCTCAGTAGTTATGTGTCTAAGCATATATGTGTTATTGATATTTGATGCATATTGATTAGTTTTGTGGATTATTCATTTAACTACTCGTATGTTCACTAAGTATTTTGCTTACCCCTTCGGTTGTTTTATGTTGTAGGTGCATAGTTCGGTTGAACCTATTATATAAAATGAGAAGATTTTGGTTGCAAGAAGGTAGCATGGATATGGAGCTTGTTTTTATGGTTAGACAAGCTTCTTCCTTTTTTTAAATTGTCGTTGTGATTGCTATTGTATAAATTACCAAAAACTATATTTTTATGTCATGTGTCGATTTGAAATGGAGTTCCAATAGTTGGTGATGTGGTATTGTTGACTTTGTAAAGTCAAAAAAGAAGATGATAAAATGGTAGTATTGTTGAAGTAATTTGAAAGTTTATGAAAATGTTAGTTAAGTCAAATTGTTGTAATTTGGTTTAACATTAGATTTATACAGTCAAGAGTATATTAGTATGAAGATTGTGGTATTTGGAAGTTGTCTTGTTAATTGAAATAAGTCATTTTGATAATGGGTCAAAATGGTGACCAAATAGGTCACTAATATGTTTATATGTTAAACCGAGTTGAATTAGTGGTATGGTTTAATTATCGTAAGTTTTAAAGTTGATTTGTTTTGCTAATGGAGTGGTTAAAAAGTTGAGCATTGAATGCTTATGGTTTGTAGCATGTGTTGTCTCTAAAAATAGTCGAAATGATCATAAATTGTTGACACGCCTGAATTCTCCATTATTGTGAATTGTGTAAAAGTGTAAAAAGGAAAACATTCATTTGATATAGTGGAATTGTCCGCAAAATTTTATGTTCTAGCTCTAAACGAGTAAAAAGTTATGCGCGTTTGAAATTGCGTTTAAAATTTGAGTTTGGACCAGGTTCAGTTGATCATAGCCCATACGCTATCGTGTATAGGCTAGGTAGGCGATCGTGTAATATAGTGTAAAACGATGATAGTGGGTTTTCATGTGTTGTTACGCGATCATGTAAACGGAATAGGATCGCGTAGATTGGTTCTTTACGCGATCGCATGAAGTATAGTGGACCGTGCATAAAATAGTAAAATGAATACCGAACACATTTAAGAGAATTACGCGATCGCGTGTATAAGGTGTGATCGCATATGGAATAAAATGTTGAGTCGCGTAAAAAAATTGGGGCGTTTCATGATGAACAGTAACTTTCAGTATAAACAGTAAAACCAGCGATGAATAGCGATCCCGTGATGGAAAGTAGTTCCCACAAAACAGTAACTCCGGCGATGAAGAGTGATTAAATAGTAACAGTGAACAATACTCGAATTTTGATATTTTTTTTTACTTTTTTCAAATCGGTCCATAATCGATTGCTCTAATATCAATTGGTATGAACCGACTAATAATAACGAATTAAATAATAAAAACAGATAAGTAATCGATATTTGAGAGATCGGTCAACTCTCCCTTTCGGTTTACTTTCGAGAGGTAAACCAACTCTCCAATTAGGTCAAAATCACCTTCATAATATTCAATGTAATTTATTTACATTTATAGATCTCTATTTATAGAGTTTACCTAACTTGTTCCTTAAAAGTTACCTAATTAAATAAGATTTATAAAATCAATAATAATAATAATAATAATAATAATAATAATAATAATAATAATAATAATAATAATAATAATAATAATAATAATCTTAATCCCTAATATAATCAGAATCTTATTTTTATTATAATTATTATTATTATTATTATTATTATTATTATTATTATTATTATTATCTTAATCCCTAATGTAATCAGAATCTTATTATTATTATTATTATTATTACTTCCTTCGTCCCAAAATTATTATCACTCGACAAAAAATACGCAGTTTAATAAAAACATAATTATTACTGTTTTCTCTTTCTTACTTTTTGAAGAATGACAGTTTTACACTTAATCAATTAATTACTTCTTTCTTAAAAGAGTGTAATAACAATTTTAATTAAGGGTAATATGGTAATCACGACTAAACTTCACTATCTATTTTTGGAAGTGGATAATTAAATTGGGACGTCCGAAAAAGGAAACATGGACTATTATTTCGGGACGGATGGAGTATTAGATAAGTTTTATTATTATCAGGAAAGGATTTTATATATCTTATTTAATTAACTCTTAGGGAACAAGTTGATAAATTCTATAAGTAGGGATCTATGATTGTAATTAAATAATGTTAAATATTATGAAGGTGGTTTTGACTTAATTGGAGAGTTGGCTTACCTCTCGAAAGTAAAGTGAAAGGAAGAGTTGATCGATCTTTCGAATATCGACTATCTATTTGTTTTTATTATTTAATTTGTTATTATTAGTTGGTTCATATCAATTGGCCGGTATCAGAGCCAGCCCCATCTTTCGAGATCCAACACCTCGGAGTGGTGGCCTATGTAGTGGTGTCTTGGACCGAAAAGAGGATGTCAGCCGTGACCAACATAGCCATTACCAATGAGGCCTCGGAGTGGTGGCTTGAACCCGAAAAAATGGTGTCAACCATGACCAACAAGGACGTTAACTCTTCAAAGCGTGGGGTATTGTTACGATCTCACATTCTGCCAAGTATGAGAATTTATGGTTGGTAGCTTATAAGTTTAAGTGTCCCCTCCTTCTTCAAGCTAACTTTTGAGAGTGAATTCTATACTTTGACTTATGGGCTTGATGTGGATTTAGTATGGGCTAAGTTCGTATCACATACATAATAGCTGGAAAAATAAAACTACATGCACTAGTTGATATACCTTTAGTTGTTGAGAGTACTGTTGTATGAGGACCGCGGCATATTGTTCAGCGTTATACTCATTGCTAGTCAGGTAAATGTTAGGAATCAGGTAGTTGTTGATATAGTCGTTGCTTCCTATATTTGACAGGTATATGCATTTTTTTAGGTGTTCATTGGTAAAGGTATTGTTGTTCTGCAACGTTGAAAGACGTGAGATCGTTGTTTCGTGATTAACTAATTGTCTATCCAAGCTGATATGATCACCCTACAATGAAGTAACACGAAAAAATAAGATTAATGTTATGCTAAAGAGCACAACCAGTTGCGAGCTTCTCTTAAACTGTGATTAATTACCAGATGACTGCCGGATTCTTCTCGAATTCCAGCACTACCACTCCCGTAGTTTACGCCTGTGCTGATCTCTTGGTTAGTTGCGGTAGCAAAAGGTGGAATAAACTTAGGGAAGCCTAGAAGTTGACCTGGAATTTGAGAAAGCATGATTGATGTGCATCGACACTTTTACCACTGTTTTCTTATTAAAGGAATTGCATCATTCACTAGAATAACATGTTTAACTGACTACATTTTGTTTTGGCTATTATAAACAGATAAATATTTTTTGTTGGAAGGGTTTCTTGAATCTGTTTCTGTGCATCGTCATGTTTAACATAATATTACTGGAACTTTGATGAATGTATGTGTGCGTGTTTATGTCAAAAATTAGCCTAAAAAGTTGACTAATGTAACATGTCAACCATCCATTGATTTCCATACAAAGGTTTCATTTCAAATACCATATTAGATAATGGTTGATCACGTTAACATCAGAAAACATCTGTGTAAGAAAATATATATCGAACATGTTGACCATATGTAGTCGTTAATGACAGGGTACGTACGTATGTGTGGAAATAACCGAGATATCGTGGAACTTTATCGATCTAACATATTATACGTAGGTTGTCAAAACAAGAAAGCTAGCTAGGTACGGAGATATTAAAAATTTATACGCATTTTAACTAAAAAAATAAAGATTTATGATCACAAACGCAGCAGAACAATATAGAAATAATGATACCCTATATCGAGCTCAATACGTCGATCTTTTTGTTGATTTAAGAGGGATTTTATTCCATTTAGATCTTAATGTGTTGTTTCAGTAATAAGTGTATAAAATTCAACAGGAGACATATACCGATAATATCTGCGGCAGTTCGACCATTGGTGAATCTTCCGGTGACACCTTGCGGGAAATCAATCCCGTATGGTGGGTAATTAGCTTTAGCTGCCGTGTTTAGTCCATTGTTATTGCCGCTATCAACCAACGAGTCTCCAAATATGAAGTAACACGGGACCTGTGGTTCACCTGCAACTACAAATATTTGAAGGTGCATTAACCCTGTAAGCAATAAGCTGAGCTCACAAATCATGTTTAATTTGTTTGACTAGAATTTATAAGAAGGGTATGTAGTTACATATATGTGGTATGATTAGATCCAATCGGAATGCAACACGCATACTATTTATAGAAATAAAGAGCTAGAGAATGCGAGGTTGGCAAGTTGAAAATTCGATATATATTTTAAACGGTTAGAGGTAGACAAGTGGGAATCATGTTATAACTAAAGTCAATTAACATTAACATCTAAGTATTATTATCTGTCGACAATTGAATAGTTACCTTGCTTTAGGAAATTAGTAGTTAATAACGCCATGTGGCTTTATTGAAGCAATATACTTTTTTGTTTTAAAAAGACAGTTGTGGAATTATTAACGGACATTTGATCCACACGTTCATCTTCCACAAGCAATATGTATGTTGATATATTGACTCTATTATTTATATACTACCATCTTACCCGTGTGATGCTGCGGAATAATATTTACAAATTGCTAAAAAAAGTTCGGATTAATCGTTGTTAAATTATGTATGTTGATACTTGATATTCCTATATTTTAGGTGAAACACGTATAATAACAAATGTGAAAAGAAGATATTTAAATTTAGTTTTGCAGTTTATTGAGTTTTCATATTTAATCTTTAAATACTACCTCTGTCTCATTTGAAATGTTCACATTACTATTTTAGGATGTCCCATTATAAGTGTTCACTTTGATATTTAACCAATCAGAAAGGACTTTAATGGGTATATTTAATATTTGATTGGTGAAAAGTAGAGTTAATAAAGAATCCTAAAACTACGTGCAAAGTCAAATTGAACATTTTAAATGGGACAGGGAGAGTATTAAGAAAGAAAATGTAATATACATTATATAGGTAACCGGAAATTGAAAAAGAAAAATAAAAGAAATTGGATCCGAATGATATTGTTAAATTATATCCGGCCCGTATGTAACGATCATTAAAGGGATGTATATATATACCAAAACCAATTACTTTTGGATTTGTACGCTACCTTGAAAACTAGTTAGCTAGGTATCATAACTTTATTGGATCCATCATGTTCGTTGTTCCTTTTAGTACTTCCCCATAAATGGTGACAACATATATATATATATATATATATATATATATATATATATATATATATATATATATATATATATATATATATATATATAATATTATGCAAAGAAGACTGATTTTACTGTAGCTGGACAAGTGGCGCCATTTAATGGGTTACATAATCTGCTATGAATGTGTTTAAATAAAAATGAAAGTAAAAACATCAAATATGTGCGCATAGTTGAAGTGGTGTGTGCGTTGCCACTTGAATGGAATGTCGTGGGTTCAAGCCACAGCTAAAGAAGTTTTTTGACCTTCTCATTTTTCTTTTATTTGTCTCTTCTCAATTTTTGTTTCTTTCCATGTTTCATAACTTCTCTTTTCCTTTTCTCTTTTCAACTCTTTCTCTTTTTCACAAGCTTTCATACTTCATTTTTTGTTTCTTTCCATATTTCATATTATATCATGTATTCAGTTTTGTAATTTTTTAATATATACATCTTCATGTCTACTCTTAAACTAATTTACCAATCCATCATAGCTCAAGTGGTACCACCACCGCAAATACCGAACTTCACATGTGTGACCGACATGTCGTGGGTTCTAATTCGTTCTTGAGCACATGTAGTGCTCCTTGCGGATGCATCAAACACATACCATTGAAATATAATAGTGGGGTTAGGAGTACCTTCAAAATTACCCTCTTAAACCTAATTTGCTAAAATAATTGTCTTACCATATATGAGTTCATATTAAACGATTATCTTAGCGTTGTTAATATATAAAATCAACAACTATAACATACTCTCATAGTAACTATTTTCTTTCTAAAGTTATTCGATTACCAAATCTATACATTCAGTTGTCCCTAAAAGTGTTTACCTTTATTTTAAACATATTATCCACTTAAATAGTTAACACTTTTAACTAACTCAAATTTTATTAATACATTTGAGGACTACTCAAAGGTAGATTTTAGATGGTTTCACAATTAAAATACGGGTTTATTATTTCGTTTTGTATTAAACCTTACAATTTTTTACTATTTTATGCAGTGGTGGAGCCAGGAAATCCCAGTAGAGAGGGTGAAAAAATATTTTTTTTTCTTTATAGTATCGTGGGGGTGAAATTTACGAAATTTTAATAATACCTTAAAAAAATTACGTGATTTGGAATTTCGTGTAGGGCGGCTGCCTACGCTGCCCCCGCCTTATCTCCACCCCTAATTTATGAGTCAAAATTTGAAAACTTTTATGGTAAGTATTGAACTTGTAAAAATAGTCTATTGTATGTAAAATTTCCTCTTTGGGTAGGACTCAAATAAAAAAGTTTCCTTTTTCACCTTACGAAATATTGAATGATATAAATACCTTATATTACTCCATCATTTATATGGTCGTGGGTTGTGCATTATGCACAGCCAAATGGTTAACTGATATATATATATATACATATATATATATATATATAGAGAGAGAGAGAGAGAGAAAGTTTGGATCAAATGAGAACACTTCAAAAATAAGAACGGTGAGAACACCTCATAAATGCACAATTAGCCAACAAAAATCATTAGATTCACAATCATACATCTAAAATATGCAAAGAAAAATAAATGCACACTTCTAAAAATTCACAAAAATCGAAAAAAACGATTGATGCACGATTATCTCTATAATTGTGCATCAATCGTTTTTTCGATTTTTGTGTATTTTCGAAAGTTCGCATCTATTCTAATCAATTTTTCTACACATATCTGAGATGTATGAGTGTCAATCTAATGATTTTGTTGGCTAATTATGCATTTATGAAGTGTTCTTACTGTTCTTATTTTTAAAGTGTTCTCATTGGAACCGTACCCTATATATATATATATATATATATATATATATATATATATAGAGAGAGAGAGAGAGAGTTTGGATCAAATGAGAACACTTCAAAAATAAGAACGGTGAGAATAAATGCATAACTAGCCAACAAAAATCATTAGATTCACAGTCATACATCTCAAATATGCAAAGAAAAACAAATGCACACTTCTAATTGTGCATCACTCGTTTTTTCGATTTTTATGTATTTTCGAAAGTCCGCATCTATTCTAATTAATTTTTCTACATATATTTGAGATGTATGAGTGTGAATCTAATTATTTTATTGGCTAATTGTGCATTTTTGAAGTGTTCTTACCGTTCTTATTTTTGAAGTGTTCTCATTGGAACCTTACCATATATATATATATATATATATATATATATATATATATATTCGTATTTCTCTTTCTATAAATATATCTTTATTTAATTTGCATCCAGTATCTTTCTTGTCTAACCAAGTTTTCGATCTCGTTAGATTAGTTGGGGTGATAACAACCGATATTGGTTCTTGTAAGGAAGAGGTTTAGGAAGGGAAGAAAGAGAAGCAAATAGGGAGGTGACAAGTGTCTCCCTCAATTTCTCCACCTACTTCATTTCTCCACCTTCTTCATTTCTCCTCCATTTTTTTTTTTTTGGTTTTATTTTTATATTAATTTTTTCGGATTACTTTTATTTTTGCATTTATTATTTTTTTTTTTGCGTTTTTCAACCTTTTCATTTAACATTTTTCACGACTTGTTTATAATTGTTTTTTTATTGCCTTTTCAACCTAATTTTTGTAGTTGTTTTACCTCACATTATTATATGTAAATACAATTTTATATATAGTATTACAAAAAAAGATATTTATGTGATGCACCATATTCATACCTTGAATAAAATAAATTCTGATATAACAGAAATATAACTTCAATGCATCGTAAAATTAAAATTATGATGCACCATATTTTATAACTATGATGCACCAAGATTTATACACTAATAATGTTTATCGTATATCTAAAAGCCGGAACGTCATATTCATAACTATGATGCACCATATTTTATAATTATAATGCACCATATTTTATAACTATGCTGCACCACCTTTTAATTCAATAACAATGTTTTATAGTATATTATGATAGTCAATGTATGATATTTTTAACACTCGATGCACCATGTTTTATAACTATGATAAACCATGTTTATAACAATGATGCACCATTTCTATAACTATGATGAACCAAGATTTATACACTAATGATGTTTATCATATATCTAAAAGTCGGAGCGCCATAATTATAACTATGATGCACCATATTTTATAATTATGATGCATCATGTCTTATAACTATGATGGACCATCATTTTTAATTCAATAACGATGTTTTATAGTACAATTTGAAAGTCAATGCATGATATATTTATAAAGAATCGATGCACCATGTTTTATGCCTATAATGAACCATATTTTATAACTATGATGCACAAATTTTTAATTCAATAACGATATTTTATAGTATATTTTGAAAGTTGATGCATGATATTTAAATACTCGATGCATCATATTTAGAAAAAATCAGTGTATCATAGTTATAATGTTTGTGAACACAATAATAATTTAGTTTTATTGCATCTTGTTTTTGATATTCATGTGCATCGCTATATATAATATCTAGTGCATAAAAAATTTGAAAATGATATAAGAAAAGGAAAAAACTAAACAGGAAAAAAGACTAAAAACTAATTTTTAGATTTGTAAAGTGGTAATTTTTTCTAAAAAATGTTAATAAATTTTATTTGATATTTTTTTTAACAAAAGTGTTATAAGTTTTTAAATGTTTAAAAAAATAATTGTTTTAAGTTTAATTTTTTTATAATAAAATTTTTAATAAAAAATTAAATTAAAAAAATGAAATAGAAGAAAAAATGGAGAAATGAAGAAAGGGGTGACAATTGGATAAAAAAGGTGGAGAAATAAAAAAATAAAGGGGAAATGAATAAAAAATGTGGAGAAATGAGGAGACACTTGTCACCTCTTCATTGGCTTCTCTCCCTTCCTTCATTTTTATCTCTTCTCCCAGAAACCTCACCCGATAACAACCATGTTCAATTTTGTCATAAACACGTATTAAGTCACTAAGGAACCTACATGTACATATATATGTGCACACATTAAGCAACAAATAATTAAGACAGTCATGTATATATGCTACTTAATTAGAGAAAACACCTTTTATAATAATAACAGTACTTAGACCCGTGTATACACATAAATCATCTAAGTTTTAAATCTTAAACTGTATCATTAAGTTGTTGAATATGTAATCATGTTGAAACATTAGTTAATTTGGATATGAAAATAACAAATGTAATCACATAATAATTGACGTCTTTGATTCAAAATAAGAAAATATACATAGGTTATAAAAAGTATTCAAATAATTAAAGTTTTAAATCATAATAGTATTTCATAAATAGTATTTTCTATTATTACGTAGATTATTTTATATAACTTAAGTTTAGATTATAAATAATTAATGGGTTTATTGTTTAGTTATGTATCAAACTTTACACATTTTACTATTGTATGTATCCAACTTTGAAACCTCATATTGTATGTATTCACATTTTAAAACGTCTATTGTATGTTTTTGCCTTCTTTTGGCTACATAAATTGACGTATTTTTTTAAGTTACATACAAGAGTATGTTAAATGCATACAAAAGACGATTTTAAAACTTGACTACATACAATAGGAGTTTTCGAAATTTGATACATACAATAATAAAAGGTGTAAACTTCGATACTATACATAACCAAAATGTAAACCCATAATAAATTGGGGTTTTGTAAGTAAAATAAAGCAACTTGATCGATCAATTTTTCAATTGAACTTTAATTTTAAATAATGCTGTTACAACCTATATATAATTTAAGATGGCCGTTAACAATAATCGATAATAAGAAGACTTTTTGCGTGGTGGTACGTGAAGCCGATAAATTCAATAGGACCTATTCTTTTCACACTTCCATCAAATCGTTTATCTTTTACTAATACATTTATTTTAAAATCCCCTCAATGATCAAATTAACTGTTATTCTTTGTTTTTAGTGTTTTTCATGTTTTATAATGTAATTAATAGATTTTTCTATAAATAAAATATTTTCTACAAGAAAATTGTTTATTAAAACATTTTTTTTATACAAAAAAACTCTTCTATATGAAAAGTTCTTTTATAAAGATATGAAAACGTTCTTCTTTAAAAAAGAAAACACATTTTTATAATGGAAAATATTTAAATGCTGTTTTTTATACAAATGTTTATTTATAAAAAACCTTTCCTTTATTGACAAAAAACAAACATTTAAATGATTTAACTTTTTGACGAAAAAATTAATTAAAGTAAGAACTAAATTAAGTTAATGAAATAGTCAATTAATATCTTTCATTTTCTTTATTTTTATTTTTTAACGGTTCATATTTATATTATAATTATACTTTATTATTTCTTCATAACTATTCTTATAAGTTTGACTATAATTCAAGATATATGTAATCACCGTTACAATTTTTATCATAAAAAGTAAATTAAGTTCGCTTCCTATATAATTTTCAGGAACGAACCAAAAACCAAAAAGATATGTATATTGATTCATCCAAACAAACGCCCTTCGGTTTACTGTATTTATAGTTAGGGTTTATAATTTAGTTATGTTTCAAACTTTACAACTTATATAATTGTTTGTATCAAACTTTGATTTTTCTATTGCAAGTATTCAAGTTTTAACATCGTCTATTGTATTTATTTTTCATGTTTCTGATTACATAAATTTACATGTTTTCTGTAAGTTCAATAAATACGATAGTAAAGTTAAACACAAATAAATAAAGGTTTCGAAACTTGAATACATATCGCACAAGGTTTCGAAATTAGTTATATACAATATATAGTAAAATGTGTAAAATTCAATAGATAATCTATACTACTATATAATACCTTTATTTAACATTTTCTCTCTCCTTAAAAAATTTTAAGACTAAGTAAAGTGAGCCCTACTTACTACATATTCTCCACTAACTACATTTTTCATCAATCTAATATTAAATCTATCCACTAATTTTTTTCAATTGGTTAAATATCAATATGGACATTTTTAATGAAACGGACGGAGTATAAAATATTTTTATTTTACAACATTCATTCGCACATTCACCCATCATCACCACTTTCACCGATAGGTATAATGTTAGTCATATAAACGCTCATAGGTTTAAGTTTTGACTTACATTTTGGCCATTGATTCTAATAAAATGTATATTATTTTAATGTAAAGAATAGTGAGGACAAAAACGAAATATTGAAGCACGCAAACGTGTTGATTTTGGATCTTGCAATGATATGATTCCTCTTATATTAACTTTATCGTAATCCTGATTTAGAAAAATTGTTTAAGCGTAGACTTTTTCGATTCAAGATACGAGTATATTTTATTTTATTAATTATTAATTTTTATTTCAATTATTTGAAAAATTAAATATCATCATTAAGATATGCAACATTTAAAATGCCCTCGAGTAACACGTAGTTGAATGATTCGTTTTTAAAACAACAATCGATTAAATTTTGATGTTCTCATGAGTATTAACTTAATTAGTTAATGTAATAATTTTATAAAGCAAAAATTGGAAAGAATTGAAATATATAACGGAATGCATGTATCTTGCACGTTACATATATTTGATAACTTTGGCATCGACTTGTACAAGCTATATTATACATCTCTCTCATTTTATTATATATTATTATAAGTATAAATATAAATATGATGTTTGACCCTTTTATTTATCATTTATGTATTTGTATGTCTATAAGATGCGGGATCAAAAGAGCAGTCCCTATATGAGGGGTAGGAGTGGCATATTTAATATTAGCTCTTGATTTCTTCGATTAACGATCCAGATTCACTGCAGTTTAAATTCAATAGATTTTACATCATATTCACTGCATTTTAAATTCATTGCATTTTACGTCAGATTTAAACCGTTGATCGAATAAATTAAGAGCTGGGATGTAGAGTTGGCTGCTCATTCTACCCATCATATAGGGTTGCCCTCTGATCCTTACCCTTCGTACAATTTAAATTTATAATTACTGACCAGCTAGAATTTGTTAAGCTATGGTTGATTTGATTTGACTTGACCTACTGCAATTCTTTTACTAGAGGACCTTTGATCTAGCACTATCATTGTGATCCTTCCAACCAACAGGTTAGGGATAAGAGTCCTGAAGATGGAACACTTGTGTATATTCGTGGACCACGATTAATATAAATGTTCGTAATAGTGGGGCGTGTGGATATTTGCCAAGTCTGAAAATCGTAAAAAAATTCATAAATATGTGGGTTAATGGCGCAGATCAGCAACAAACTTTCCTTTTTTGTCAAGTTAGGGTATGAACCCAATTTATTATACAGATCGGTAACGAACTTTCAAATTATGTTTCGAGTTAGGTAACAAACTTTTTTTCATCTAATTTGAAAGTTTGTTACTTAACTTGAAACATAATTTGAAAGTTCGTGTCCAATATATGTTTCAAGTTAGGTAACAAACTTTCAAATTATGTTTCGAGTTAGGTAACAAACTTTCAAATTTTGTTTCGAGTTAGGTAACGAACTTTTCGAGTTAGGTGAAAAAAAAGTTTGTTACCTAACTCGAAACATAATTTGAAAGTTCGTTATCGACCTGTATAATAAATTGGGTTGATACCCCTAACTCGACAAAAAAGAGAAAGTTCGTTGCCGATCTGCGTCATTTACCCTAAATATGTACTTTGTGTTTATCCGTTTTCAATACACACGGTTATAATCTGTTTTTGGTCTAAAAGTGTAAAATTCAGACTATAGTGGTTTGATTCAGCTGATGTAGACGAATTTCCTTCAACAAAATTATACAATAACAACATACCTAAAACGCACACATATACATAATCTTGGAATCCTTGTAAATTTTGATCTTCTTTCCCTTAATAAGTCATCAAATTTGGTGCTTTTTGATACCCAGTTGCTATTAGGAACAAAGGACAAAATATAATCGATTCCTTCATCTAAGTGCACTGGTTCTCACTTCTCCTTGTTCCTGTTTCTAACTCCTCATCAAGTCAAGTTGTAATTTGAACTTGGGATTCATATATGTGGCCTTTGACTACAATCAAGTTTGTAAAAGTGTTCCATACCTCTTTCTCGAGATATTCTTTTCGTGATCCCCCTCTCAAATTTTACAATTTATTTTATGTTTGAATAATTGTGTCACCCGGTTTGGGAAGAATACGAAAATGTTCTCACGTCGGAAAATGTACATACGTTATATATAACTAATCTTCTTTTTGGACGTTATGATTTAAATAATTCAATCATGTAATTCTAGAATATGATTTAAATAGTGCACTGGTCAAGTTTTATTACAATGCTGAGTACAAAGAATCACACACAAAGTTGACATAATATGACCATTACAATGACTAAGTGAGGATGTGTTTGACAAAAATAGCTATAGTTAAAGTTTGTGGTTGTAGTTGAAGATTATGACTTAATATTTAGTGACGGGGGGATTTGTTAGGAGATTTTTTTTCAACTATCCTTGTCTTTTCATATTACTAAATAGGACTTCTAATCAATGTTACACCTAGAGATTATTAAAGCTATAATCTTAATCACCTACTAAGTTTCTTCAATGTGAAATTGGGGGTTTCTAATTCAACAAAGAAATTAGAATACTGAAAGCAAAAGAATGAATATGTGAAGTGTTTTTGATTTGGAGTTTTAGTTCGAGCATCTGGGTTGTTCTTGTTTATGAGTGTCTGTTTTTCATTTTCAAATTATTGGGTTCTCCAATTTTCTTCGCAGAAGCACTATGAGTTGAGTTGATGATGATAGAGGTATAATTGATAATCGCAAGGGTTACCAAAATACTTGAAAAGGAAGTATATTTGAGTTGTTTATTGAAGTTTGTAATTGTGAATGTTAATACCGGTAACGTATATAGCTCGAGTAATATGATGAAAAAGAACAGGGTAATTCGATCGGAGGGTTGAGTAGTTGTTTTTCTAAACCAATAAGTTGGTTTATTATTGAATAAAAAACAAAGGATTATTTAACCTACGGGTAATATATTCATTTATATTATTAAGCATGTTCATCCAACACAAAAAAATAAACAAGTCGTATTGTATCGACTCTCCTATCTATATTCATGTGGGACTTAATAATAAAAAAAAAAAGTAAACAACCGTCCGTAAAGTTAAACATATTATAACGCAGTTCCCTTAAGCCAATTGCTTGAAATTGCAAGGGTTAAATGTTTGGTTATGTATCTAACTTTGCCTTTTTTACTATTGTATATAATAAACTTTCAAAACATTTATTATATGTAATAAACTTGTAAAAAATGCTATTGTGTGTTAACAAACTTTCAAAATATCTATTGTATGCAATAAACTTGTAAAAAATCGCTATCGTATGGTGCGGTAGTTAATGATTTGCTAGAGTTTGCTCGTGCCGTCACAAACCAATGTTAAAGAGCCATTTTCAGTTTGGCATGTACACATGGTAACCCGCAACATACAATAGAGATTTTTTACAAGTTCATTGCATACAATAGATGTTTTTAAAGGTTGTGACGTACAATAGGGATTTTTACAAGTTTATTGCATACAATATATATTTTAAAAGTTTGTTACATACAATAGTATAATGAGCAAAGTTATATACATAACCAAACAATTAACCCAAATTGCAATAAGGAAAAGTTGTCATGCATATGTAATTTCAATTCGTACAGCTAAGAACAATTGTTGGAGTGACATAGCATTTAAACATCATAAGTCTAACCGTTAGTTGAGCACCAATGGTTAAGTTCATTAGACAGAGTAGATGTGGTAATTTTAGACCCATTGGTTAATTATGGGTCAATTTGGTTAATTTTTAGTAGATGATGGGTTTGTTGGGTCTCCTTCCTATTTTTTGAATGGGTCTAAATGGGTTTTTCAATATAACATATAATTGTGTAACAATTAACCAACGGGTTTGGATGGGTCTAGCGGATTTTTTTTTCACCTCATTTTATTTTTTTCATTTTCCACTCAAATAAAAAAAAAGTTTGGTAAACCCGATGACCCGACCCGATCCGACCCGAGACCCATTTGACCCGGACCCGTTTAGACCCATCTCTCTAAATGACCCATCTAGACCCGGCCCCATTAGATCCAAACTCATCTCCCCCCAAGACCCGATCCGACCCATTCATTTTACCACCTCTAAGACAGAGTAACCAAAACTCATCGAGATCTAGCGAGTTGGGTCAAAAACTGTCACCAAAATCCTGTATGTGCACTGCACGATCCTGCGATTTATTGAGCTTGCATTTCCCTGGAAAAAATTTATATAACTGAAGCGCGAACATACAACCCATCCCAAATATATGCAGAATCATGCAATATACATATGCATTATCTTCATTAAAGATGAAAGGCTCGTAATAGCCAAAAATCTTATAATCTTTTGTATAATATCTTATTAGCTAGGTTTAGTGCAGGGAAATGTATTGAACTTTAGTTCAATCTCTATAGTATGTACCCAACTTCGTTTTGGTCTATTGTGTGTATTAACCTTTCAACTTTGAACGATTGTATATATCCAGTGACTAATTTGATTATGTGGCAACCGTGTATAGTGCACCACGTCATAGACACATCATAAAAACATGTGTCACGTCAATATACCAAAGCTAAAAGGTTGATACACACAATTAACCAAAAACTAAGTTAAGTACACACTATAGAGTTTGGACTAAAATTAAATATATTCCCCTGCACTAATCGTCTATACATTATCTCATTGTACTATTTTCTTATAATAGGGGATTTAATTCGGTCACGTCTCGTGGTATTTTTGTACATTTAATTAAGGACTTGCCACCTCAAAATCGATTTAAGCTTTATCTTTATCTTTATAGTATATATGTTACCTGTATTATAATTGTGTTGTTTGATTGTTTGTGTCTGCACCACACTACTCTACTATTTACTATCCCATAAGTGAATCAGGATAACATTATCTTCATATCATAATTCATCTTTGTTACATAACAAAAACTAGTTACTTAATTATTGAGTTTAAATCACAACTAGAGTTCATTAACCAAGTGATAAACGTCAAAGGGATAAACATCTAACAGATTATGTGCGCGATACGTTCTTCTGGAGGCTATCCTGTTTGCAGCTTCAGTAGAATGATATGCATCCCAAAAGAAATATTCATTTCTATCTGCACATGGAACTTCAAATGGTAGACATGTAAGTGCACCATTGTTTAACCCTGTTCCACAACACGCGCTATCCACCACCTTAAATCCTTATAATGACCAAAGAAAAATTGTTAATTGTGATAGGATTAAATGTATCTAATGATGAGTTTAGTAAGTTTTACCAAAAGCTGAAGGCTGTTTAATGGCTTCCATGCTCATATCGTAAAAGTTCAAGTAGGTAAACTTTGCATCTTGTAGGCTTGTGTCATTGTTGAGTTCATCAACAAGTTTAATGAGATTGTAATTGAATAAACGAACTGCTGTATTAATGTACTCTACGCATGAGTTATTATTAGAATGGCGTGACATCTCATATGGGGTGCAACCGACCGGACCCAAACCATGTAACGCTACTTTCCTTGCTCCGTACTTGTACAAAGTCTATAATAAATTGATTAACAAAAAAGTATCATCAGTAAAAAAAGATTGCAAGAGCTAAGGAATAAAAACACACCCGAATCTGGCTATTATATTGTCGAATGAGAAGTTTGGTGAATTTCTCGGTTGTAAACATGTTGCTAGTTTCATACACGGACGGTATGAAATAGTTATTAAGGTAATCATTGCTGCCAAATCCTATTTGATATAAACACTTCTTTAGGTGACTTGATGCAGAATCAAGGCCTCCTAAAATATCTCTGATTGTTGACATTGTCATTTTATGATTTCTCAGCTGCTGATCAAAGGTTATCCGATCACCCTATAAACCAAAATTAATAGTTTTATTAAAACAGATGTACAAGGTATTGTATAATCAAAAAGCATGGGAAATTATAAGTTGGCTACAGATTGGCCAAATAACACATGATATTAATCCTTTAGTTATAGACTTATAGAAACGATCCCACTGGCTCATACTTGTATTATCATTGATGAATGTCATATGGCATTTAGGCCAACTTTTCGGTCTATATTTTCGCCCTATATATCAGTTCTTAAATATTAAACGGCATATAAGCTGTACAAACTATATATGCATATAAAATCACCAGATGGTGGCCAGTTTCACTGCGAATTCCTGCAGCTGCTGATGCGTAATTTAGTCCAAGTAGTATATCAGACCCATTTGGAGAAGCAAATGGTGGAATGTGACTAGTAAAGCCCAACTTCTCAGCTGCAAAGACATACATGGACATACATAATAAGTGACATTAATCAACAACAGAATTAAAAGATGTAAATAACTTATGAGTATAAGACCGGGGCCAGGGTGCAAGAGAGACCAGTAAAATCAGCGAAAGTGCGGCCATTGCAAAATCGTCCAGTTGGTCCGGAGCTGAAATCAATACCGTGTGGAAGGTAAATAGCTTTGGCAAATGTAACTAATTTGTTATTGTTTCCGTTATCAACTAACGAGTCTCCAAAAATAAAATAACATGGTACTTGTTGTTTTCCAACTACCAATGATGGTAAGATAACACCATAAAACAATACAATCATACAAATTTCGTGATAGAGAGCCATACTTAGGATCAGTTGAGTTGTATGAAAGGATTCGAACAGACTAATATTTATACATAATATGTGACTGACCGTCTAAAACTAATACATCTAAAATATATCACGATTCTAGAATAAATAAGGTTTTAAGTGTTTCGAAATGTATCGAATTAAGATCTGACATTCGGTCTTTAAAGAAGTAATATATAACACCCCTCGTTTCGTAAACCATTTTAATAATGATTTTTAACTCGGAAGCGTAGGTCTGAATATAATATACAAAATGTACATAACCTTTTCCACCAAAACATATTACACAACAGTTCAAAAACTATTATCACAATATATAAGTATATAACCAAAGCGAGGTGTTATATAATTTCAACATCGTTACTATCAAAATATATCAGAGTTTAACGCCGGTCAAACATTCCTTCAAAACACAGACTTCCTGCCCGCCCTTCAAAATATAACCTGCAGGAAGCAGAGTGATAGGGTTAGCATAAAGCTAAGTGACACAGAACTACAACCATCAGTATAACTTAGCTACAACAATCAATTACAGCAACTAATTATAAACACAGAACGCACAAGAGGATCGGTGGTCCTTGAGTACCCAACAGCCTCAAGAACTCTTGTCAACCATCTGTATCAACATATACAGAGACACCGGTAGCCGGCTGTTATTAATACAAAACCCTGTGTCGTCCAATCATAACATCCAAGACCAACCAACCATGTTGACCTCTGAGCAACCACATATAATACCAACAACAAAATATCACATCTCAATTCAACAACTCAGGCAAAATAATATATTCAACAATATATACATCTAACTACAATTAATCGTTGTAACCAACTGTTACAACTAAATCATGCTGAGGGTTACAGGTCCACTCACCAATACCTCAGTCGTCCACTCAGTAGTCTAATGTCACTGAGTCTTCTGTATATCTGAAACACAATAGAACAACACAAGTCAGTAACTTGTCTCAGAATCATCATTCTAACATATTTATTTAATCAGATAATCCCTGAAGTCTAAGCAAACAAAAGTTCAATCAGAAATGAAATCAGAAAATACCAAAACGAGGTTCAAAAATTGAAAAATGTCATTTTCGACCCTTAGATGACCCCGAATGGCCAAAAACTGCCTAGGCTCTTAGAATAGAGCCCGAATCATTAGGCCATTTCCGAGTGACCATGCGAATTTCAACCCAATCAAAGTTAATGAAATTGTCACTTATCCGCGACCCCGAAAACTTGCAAAACAAAAAGTTTTAAAATCTCAACTCGCAACTATCTCGACTCGCACAGTCAACTCGGTTCGCAGAAACTCGATTCGCAACTCAACTCGCAGCGCTCAACTCGGCTCGCAGAGCTCACTCGTGACGTAGAGCTCAACTCGCTTCACAAAGCTCAACTCGGCTCGCAAGACGAACTGAGTTTTTCGAGTTTCGCTGCTGTTACCGATTTTACGCACCAAATCTCACAAAAACTCCAAAAACTTAGTTTCTAAGGTTTCTAAGGTTTCTAATACCTCAAATAACATCATATATAATCATTCCAATCATCAATTTCACAAATACAACACTAACCCTAATGATTCAAAGAAAGTTATTGTATAAACAATAAAAACACTTACAACTTAATTAAGAACAATATGATGATGATGATGATCTGATGAAGATGATGAAACTAATCAGTTTATAAGCAAGTAGCTCCCAAATTTGAGTTCTATTTGATTTGTTCATATGTTTAACTCAAGTGTGTGTTTGGTTTTACTTTAAGTGAGAAAAATGGAAGCATAAGGGAAATAATAGAAACAAGTCGGTCTCCACCACCGCCTTCACCTTTAAACAGTATAATTTATTTCCCTTCTTGACCTATTGTCTGGAACCCGAAAACCAATTATGAGTCCAAACATTTTATTTTACCGACAACTTTATTAATTTAAAACAACTAATAATTTACATGTCACAATTGGATATTTACCTCTTATTCCAATTATTTTCAATAAACCAAACAAAACTATTCCTTAACACATTAAATAATCATTTAAAGTTAAGAAATAATATAAAACTACTAGGCCTGAAATACGGCTGTTACATAATACTTACATACTACCTCCGTACCAAAATTATTGTCCAGTTTTGATTTACCGAAGTCTTTCTTTTTCAAGTTTGACTCTAAATATTTTTGTTTGTGTTATATAATACCTGATGCAATATATATGAATGGATCGTGTATTAATGTAGTTTCATTGGTATAATTTTTATCACGTACTATATAACACAAACACAAATATTAAGGTCAAACTAGAAAAAGAAAAACTTCAAAAATTCAAAACCGCACAATTATTTTGGGAGTAATTAGTTATTTGGAGTTAACAGACAACAAGTAGGTTATGTACTAGAAGTTGCACTTTAACTTTTATTACAGTACTAAGTATATGATTACTATTTATTATATGATGCTCAATATTACATCGGTAAAATAAATTAAGTTCATAACTAAGGTGTGATATTGTATGACTTACCATCGAACAACTTACAAGGTTGTTATCGTACGTGAAGAACAGTTTACGGTTTTAATCATCCAACTTAACTTATAATCAAACTGTCAATCTCGTTAAAGAGGATTATTGTTTAACTTAACGTATAATATACAACTTAACTACAAACTACTTTTAGTTACTAGTTCCAACACTTTAATTCAAAATCCTGTTATTACAAGAATATTATAAGTCGATGATAATTGATTTAAAACCACTTTAAACATTATCGTTCAAGTTTTTATTCAGAATTCTATTCTCCAACAAGTAATTTTCTGATTAGTGAATTTTAATACAAACGGTCAACAATTTGAAAATACATTCCCATAAACTTGAAATTCTATATATTATTATATGTATATTATGTATTAAGCTTTAAATCATTATTATTGTATGTACCTCTTAGGCGGCTCGCAACGTGGAGCTTCGGTTTACGTCGGTTACAAGCCGACGAAGTGACGGGATGGCATGGGTACGTCACTTCGTCTCTTCGGTTCGCCTCTTCGGATATACGAAGTGAGTTTTTGTTTTTGTTTTGGTTTTGTGTGTATAATATTAAAGGTAAATTGGTAAACGTGGGACCAGAAAAATGAAGTGATGGATTAGGGATGAGAGTGGTCATTCAATTTCAATCAGTTTTAATCAGTTTTATGAAAAACCTGACGTGACGTCAAAAATTTGTATCCATTTTTCATGATATTATGCATGGATCAGATATATCATGGCGAATTCTTCAGAAAAAATTCTGTCTTCCACAATGGAATCTGATAAGTGAGATTTCGAGTAAGTGTTTCCATAATCTTCTTCTGTCCGAAGAAATGATTCATCGAAATAATGAGTCACCATTGATATTGACGCTGACATGGCTCCGTCAGTTTCAGTCAGTTTGAGTTAGGGTTGGGAGGAGTCTTATAACTTGTAAATCATTGATGTGGCACCGACTTAGACTTTAGTTGTTTGTTATGTAATGAGTAAATTGTTTATTGTTTTGTTATGTATTAAACTTTACATATTTTACTTTTGTATGCGACAGGGGCGGAGCTAGAGTGGGGCAGTGGGGGTAGTCGCCCCCTAGAAATCAAAAGTTATCGAAAAAAATAATTTTTTAAGGTAATTAGTAATAGTTTCGGATTTTGACCCCCCTAATATTAATATGATAGAAAGAAAAAAAAATTTGCCCCCACTTCTAAAAATTCCTAGCTCCGTCTCATACTTTTCATTTGTTCTATTGTATGTAGTGAACTTGTAAATATAGTCTATTGTATGTATGATTTCCATTTTCGGTAAGGTCAGAAAAGAAAACTTTCCTATTTAGGTCTCACCCAAAAAGGAAATTATACGTACAATAGATCATATTTACAAGTTCAATGCATACAATTGAAGTTTTCAAAGTTCGATTTATACAATAACAAAAAGTGTAAAGTTTAATACATAATGAAATAATAAATCCATGAGTAAATTATCATATACATACGATAGCAAAAATAAAAAGTTTGATACGTCCACTATATTTTCAGATTTGAATACATAGAGTTTTAGATACGTTTTGACTATCGTGGATGACTAGATCTGAAGAGCCACTGAGCCAGTATCCTTACAATTTACAGGAGCAGGAAAATAATGGGCCTGATGGCCCACTTAGAACAAACTTCCACAAGTTCCAGCCCAAAAGCATCGCAAATTGAGGGCCCATCATTAAATTGGGTACCAAACTACCTATATATACTTGTATAGTTTGATACCACCGATTAGTCTTAGAGCCATAGCTATCCTTTCAATTTTATAAGGCTATCCATATTATAGCCCAAGTGGGTGTATCTTTTTTGTGGGAGTAAATTATGTACTTGTTGCTTATGCAAGTATAATAAGATCAAGGATCAACAAAGGGTCGTAGCATTATGAGTGAAGCTTATCAATCGGGAAGTTGTGTGTTTAAATTTTAATTGAGGTAGTAAATGTATATATTTGTGATGATTGTATATATTATATGTGTTAGATTATTGGGTTGTCTTTCTAAAAAACTAAAAAATAAGATCCTCAGTTGTCAATAGTTAATAAGGTAATTAGCTAGGGGTATTTTGAAGGGTGCCCCTTACTCCTACCATATCATAATTGTATGTGTCTGCCCTACTTGCAAGGAACATCAATCCCGGGTAAATCACATGTCTACAAATCACCCAGATATGCTGAGGCACATATTCGAACTTGTGACCCGTCAGTCACACATATTGAGTCTGGACGTTTGTGGTGACAGTACCAATTGAGCTATGTCCAATTGGTTAGTTAATAAAGGTATTATATTCTATTACTAACATTATAATATTAGATAAACATCGTTAAATATTTGAATCGGATAGAGTAATTCTATATTTACTTTAACTAACATCGTTAACATGAAGATTACTTCAACCATCAAACGGTTGTTTAAATGCGACTAGATTGTAACTAGAGCTTCCTGACATCAAGTTCATGTGCGGCTGCAGCACCCTTTCCCTTTCAGATATCTAAACAATCAACACGCCATTTGAATCAATAAAATTTACCATTATAAAGAGTTTGAGAGTATAAAACTAATAAGTATGTATGTAAGAAGGTTAAAGAAAGACCTTTTCTCTGAGGAGTTGATTACTTATATGCAACTCAATTCCCTACCAATTACCAAGTTTATATAGATAGCTTAGCTTAATCTTTCATGATTCAATGTATTTTAGTAAAGCTGCTCAGGCAAGAATATAACTTACTCGCTTTTGCATGGACTCGATTTCCGCAAATATGAGTTCGTCCTGCAGATTTGGTGGGAATGGTAGATATTGTTAGATTTCCAGAGATCGCATATATTTAGGACGTATGACCTGTAGCTACTGCTAGCAGTAAACAAGAGGCATATTGTTACACGTTAAACCGTTTAAGGTTTTTGACCCAACTTTATAGATATAAGATCGAGCATATATGGTCTAGTAATGTACGGAGTATAACAATATGCATCTTGCGTAGTGCTAGCAGCACAAACGGTTCATTTTCCTATATATTAATGGATTATGGACTAGAAACTTGATACTTTTCTGGATTTGATCTTGTTAATGCCTTTCTCTAACTTCCTTTCTAGTTTCTTGAGGTCTTTCGTCGTCATGTTATCAAGCAATTCACCCTTAATGTTCCTAGAAAGAAGTTTTGTTACGAACGCTTACAACATCGATATCAATATATAAGACTGGATATCGGGCACATGACCTTTTGAAATTACCTGTTTTCGTTCTGAAGAATCGTGATTTGCTGATGCAATTTCGCAGATTCTTGTTGGTAAAACTAGGATAAAATGCATTATTTAGTTGATTAATATTGTTACCAATAACGCTACTCTTAATTAGCACTTACTTAACCAAGTCGCATATACCTGATCACCACTACTTAGTGGATCTGTGGACTCCTTTTTGTACCTATTGACCGTCCCTTTCACGCTACATTGTGAACAAAAACAAAAACATCACATCACACTACATATTATTCTACGAGCATAATACCTGCACAAATGCACAATGGTGCAGTGAAAATGATTATTATAAATGACAATGTGATCTTAATGGTTGTAGTGGCGATGAAATGTATATATATGTTTTGTATGAAGTATTATTTAATTTACATGTTTTTGTATTGACAAATGTGATTTATAAATAGTAAATTAGTAATATTTAATTATTTATAGAGTATTATTACTTAATAGGGTTTTATTAATGGAAAAATGTTGTAAATGAGTTAAGGGCAATATGACATTTCCATTAGTTGAGACTATTTTTAAGACAAAATGTGAATATGCATTATAGATAATAGAGATAGAGATATATGAATGAATTTCCCCATACTAATATTACGGACAAAGTTTTCCGTATTCAAGTTATCCGAAAAGGACGAACACATGGTGCTAGTAGATTTGAACCTCAGACCTCGTGTAAAAATATTAGGTATCAAGATGTTTTGTCGTCAGCCAATACGCTACCTTCTTGTTAAAATTTGTATTGTGTCAATCTTAACTTTTTACTTGGACTTGTTCTATTTTATTATAGTGTTCTTATTGAAATAGAGATACACACATGTGGGTGTTCATGAAGTTCAGGGACCAATCTTGTCAGGTGGTGAAGTTTCTGATATGAATAGAATGAGACATTTTAGAATAAAAGAACTTCATTCCAGTCGTGTACAGATTAAGTAACAATGGCACATCTTCTTCCCAATAAATTAAATTTAGGGTTTTGAGTCGATCAGGTGATCTAGTTTTGTATAGACTGAGTTATGTAATTTTCATTGTTTTCTGTTTTTGGGGTTGCACACGATTGTGGACAACCTTCCATTTGAGTTGTATTATTTGTGAATTGATCAATCTATTGATGGGAATAGATGAAGTTGGTTGAAATTTGTTTTTTGTTAGTCTTTTTAACACTTGTGACTGTTACCTTCCTATACTAATAATTAGTAATAAAATCTATTTAAGTTTTACTTTACCACTTATTACAAATTATGTCATTCCATGCCACTTGTTAAAACTTTATAAACAAAGCTTCGATCTACCTTGTATATATCCAACCTCTTATTATATGTAATCGAAGAGTGTATTCTAATTTGATGACATGACGTTGACGTGTCAAAAGATGTAGCACGGCATACAGTTGTCACATCATAAAAGATATTGGTTACCGGATGAAGATTCATGTTGTACATACAATGGCTATAACTAAATCTTTGATAAAGAGAAGGAATGCACCAAACTTAAATTGGATAACAAAAGACTTTGAGCTATAATCAAATACATTTTGTGGACACTTATCTTTTTTATTTCTTTTTCTTATTAAGTAGATGCAAAATTAGAAGGTGAAATGTCAAAGGGCTTAATGTATTCAACTTTCACAAAAAATCTATTGTATGTATCGTCCTTCAAACGTCCCTATTAAATGTATTTAACTCGTAAAAACACCTATTTTGTAAAATATCTATTGTATATATTGTCCTTTAAATGTATTTAACTTTGACAATGCTATTTTGTAAAAGTTGGATACATACAATAGAGATTTTGTAAAAGTTGGATACAATATAGATTTTGTAAGAGGGGATATAAGATGGAGAAAAGCCGGAAATAGAAAACTAATATTGTAGAGGATAATAATAGGGCCGTTTTTTACTTCATTAATTATTTCTATCTTATTCATATTATTATCAATTATCATTTATCAATTTTGATAATAGGACTTTAATTTTAAATTGTGTTCCGAAAGGTAACATATAATCTCAAATTTTGAAATAAATAAGGTAACTGTTACTTTTACGTTTTTGAAAATTAATATGAACATATATCAAATACGTTAATTATTGTGCAATATCATCTTCGATCGGTATCGTTCGTAATGTCAGGCTTCGTTTTTCGTTGATTTTACCGTTTTCAAAATTTTCCTTTAGAAGAATTAAGGGATATATATAACAGAACCTGTTGTTGGCATACTCGTACAAACGACCACGGCTGGTAAAGATGATAAGAGCAACCTCAGCATCACATAGAACAGACAACTCATACGCTTTCTTTTGCAATCCGTTTCGTCGTTTGTAAAACGTCACCTGTCGATTAGTTGCATTTTCGATCCTTTTGATAGAAATCTTTCCTCTCATCCCAAGATTTCTTTGCGGAGACGAATCCTCTGAGTGATTGCGAAACGACATTGAATTAGGCAACTGTAAACAACACATCAGAAAACAGTCACATTCGCAGGCATTAGATTAAACTTCATATAATTAAGACATCATACACTGAACACAGTATCAATTTCTTTTTTGCATGTTAAACTTAAGATGCCATGCAGTAAACAAAATAGGAAAAAAGAAAATCCTACGTGAAATAGAAAGAAGAAAGTAACTGGTTTTTCAGAAGATTAATTGGTTGAGATATTTGGAATTTATGGGCACATGCTTAATTGAATAGAGAAACTTATATATATCAACCTTTACCTTTGTATTGCCTTTAAACTTTTGAGGTCCCACAAATTTGAACAAGAAAAACATTGAAAAATGGAAAATTAAGGAGGACACAACTCCATAAGGTCACTCCCAAGTCCCAACGGGTAAACTGGTTGCCAACCGATTGTAAATTGGTGTCATTGGTCAAATCACTTCCCAACTACTTTGATTCCAAACTGGATAACCGATTGCAAATTATTTGACACATGGTATCCGCATGCTTTTTTTTAAGTATAGAAATGGTGGTATATTGGTAAATGTGAGCCTCAAAAAATAGTGTAAGTCATTGATGGGCAGTGGGTAATCGGTTGTGACTTAGTTTTGGATCAGTTGTGAAAATATGACGTGGCGCTAAGGTGACGAAAGTGGTTTGGAAGTGGTTTAACCACAGTTGGGAGTGACCTTGTGACCTAAAAATAACAACATCCATACATTGGTATAAAATGAAGTATTGAAGTTTTAATACTGTATTCATTTTAGAACATGTAATGCACTGGATATGCTCTTAATCTTAAAAGTGAAAACGGAATGGGCTTCATACTACTGAGGCAAACAAAGCCTAGGCATCAACTAGCAGAGGACCCTTGATTTATTTTTATTTTTTTTAGAAACTGCAGAGGACCCTTTATTTGATCACGGATTAGTGTTTATTAGCAAGATGCAGGTAAGTTTACAAGGATACATCATTATCATCATCATATGTATATCTCTATAACGTTTGATAAAAATTAGATAACATTAAAATAAAGGAATTTGAACAAGATAACATGATATCATAAAAATGCAGACAAGTACCCTGTCCTGGTTTTTTATTATTTTAGAATCCTCTTGATTGCTATACCATAGAAATTGGAATGTAAGTACGGAGTAGTAATAAATAAATAGAATACGGTAGAAATAATAGAATGTAAGTACCAATAAATAATGACAACACCATTATTGATGCTCATGTCACATCAAGTAACAAAAATATATGAAATGGGTAAGTAGCAAAAACAGAGTAAGGGTAAATACAGAGTATATAACCACTAATCTACCATTTAAATGTCTTTTCTTAAAATCTTCATAAGGATATGATACTCCAACAAATAGACCTTTGTTAATGCCATTGGAAAGCTTTATGGTGTGGTGTTACTTAGAAAAAGAGGCGCTTTATTATATAGAGATCATTCCTGCGGATACTAGAAACGCGAACAAAAATAAGATAGAGAAAAAGGTACTTGCGAGTAGAGGAAGATCCATGGCATTCGGCTTAATATATACGGAGGCCAAGACTTGAAATGGCAAGTGGCACAAGAATAAATCAAAACTCTGCTTCAATGCTACTTACGATTTAACAGCTGTTTTTTATGTTTATCTCTGTGAGTATATATTAGTATAGCTCATATGATGAACAAGAGTGAAACTTGAAGTTTTTCCCCCTCCACGACTCAAAATCATGATTTCGCCACTGCTTGGTGTCCTGACACCCGTGACCCGTATCATATTTCAATGACACACGTCTGTCTATTGGCGGTACTAGAGTGGGGCAGTGTGGACCCCTGCCTACACAAAGATTTTTGGAACAAGCTTTATCTTTAGTTATTATATAAAGAAAATATGTTGCTACCAAATGCTCCCTCAATTTGACACACCATCAAATCTTTTTATCCTTTTAATTTCTTTTTTATATTTAACTTCTTTAAGATAAAATAATAATAACAATTTTATTAAATAACTAATTCTTAACTCCTAAACTTTTTATCATTCTCATGTTTATATTTTTGACACACTACATCTTTAAATCTTTAATCAAACACTTTTACTATTTCATTAAGTGTTTTTCAGCAAATTTTGATTAACCTATTTTAGAATTAATCATTTTATGTCTTCTGTATTGAGACATACACATCATAGTATACATTTCTTATCAAATACTATCCCAATAAAAATCTATATATTAGAGCTTTTTTAACAAAGTTTCTTTAACTTCTTTAAGTTTTTCATATTCATTCTACCATTTTGAAACATATAATATATTTTTTTTATTCGTCAAAGGTTTTCGCTTTCTCAATGTGTTTTGCCAAAAAGATAAAATATAAGTCTTTCAGAGCATTTACAATGTACGATTTGTTTAAAAAAGGTTCTTGTTAGAGTACCAAATTCAAATAACTTTTCCATTGAAGATAATAATTATTTGTGATAACATTGAAAAATTTGAGTCTTTACTCAAGGCTTTTCTTGTAAGGTGTGTATAGTTTTTTTAAGGAAAAATTATTATGGAGCATAATTACTTTTATAAATAAAACTTGATAAAAATGAGACCTCAACTAAAATAGGCATTAATAATTTTTTTATTTATTTATTTTATTGTAGATGTTGTGGGATATTTTAATGTGCACTCAAATTACTCACTATGAATACTTTAGCTTATATAAAATGACATGTAAATTACTTATTTTAGAAAAATCTATGATATTATTATTATTATTATTATTATTCACATGTATGAGTGATACAATTACACGATGAAGGTGAAAATGTGACAACTGTCATCAAACCGTTATCGTAGTTCAAACCGTGAAAACATATTTTTGTGAAAATACTTACTTTTGAGATTTGTTTACATCAAAGTCTTCATTTTTGAAAAAAGAATCCAACGCAAAAAGAATCAACGCAAACGGATGTGTAATGAAGAAGATATGAAGCAAAACGTAAACGAAACTTGGGCTGAAATCTGAGCACAAATAGCGACGCGGTTTGTACCATTTAGTGACGTGATTTTCACCCTTTTGCGATGCGATTTGCGGTATTTCGCGACGCGATCCTGTCTGACAATTATAAATTCGATTTTTAACCCCCAAAACGTATTTGCAAACCCTACAGCCGATTTCTGACCATCTGGAGCGACTTTTCTTCATACTTTCGAGTTCTAAAGCCTAAAAACTCAATCACATAACCTCTAAATCTTTCTATTGAATCGAGAGCTCGCATGTAGTGTTTTACGGTAAGATTTCGTGTTGTAAATCTTCGTAATTTCGTGTGCTTGTTGCATGGCGTAAGTGGATCCTCATGATACGTTGTTATTACAAATTCTAGCAAGGATTATCGTGCGGTTAATCGTTAGTTGGTACTATCTCTATCCAATTCATTCATTTTACTTATTTCGATTGTTTCGTTATTGTCGGTTTTCCTTTCGGTTCGATCCATTGTATTCCTAGTGAATGAAAAAATTAGGATATATGTGAAATTAGTAAATAAGTGATTAGGATTGAAATATATGATTGTATTGGCATTTTGGATTGTTTATACAAATATTTAGGGTTGATTACACAAACCCTAAATCTGGATAGATTCGAGTTTTGGATTGGGAAGGTTGTAACTTGATCATTTTACAATGAATTTTGATGAATCTTGAGTCTAAACATAAGTATTAAGAGTCTATTTTCAAATGGCATTAGTTTCGTATCCAAAGGTTGCGTATAAGTTAGTCAAAACGATTTTACAAGATTGAATGTCACTGCTGAGTTTTTCGGTTCATGATTTCGGCTAACTTGTCGATTTTTGAAATGTAGGTTAAACTAAGAATTGGGTCTTGAAATTTTTTACTGGAGTAATTTTAAGGTGTTAAAAGTTTTCTGTAAAAATATTTGTAACTTAGTAATTCTTTAAGTATTTTAAATAAATTGTAACTTTTGTGTATTCAGAAACCGTTGTTGTTTCTGAGCAGATTACTTTTGTGCATTTTAAAAAAAATAGTTAACTACTGAAATAAGTCTGGGAAAAATTACATTGTGTTCTTAACACATTGAAGTATCACTGTTAAAATTTGTAGAGTCAAATGATTTCATTAATCATGTTTAAAAATTTGTAAAGTGGAATCAAATTTCTGGACAGAATCTGAATTTCTCGTTAAGGTTGATTCTTGTAAAAATACACTAGGTTGGGTTGTAAGAAAACTTAGTGGAGGTGTTTTGGACTTGGGGTACAATAGAATGACCTATTTATGTCTAGGTTGTAACCCATATGCATATATGATCTTTGTAGATTGCGAGTTGATTTGTGGATACACATAAGGGCAATACTTACTTCTATATTAAGGTGAGTTTTCATGGCCCCGTTTTCATTTACATATTTTCAAATTGGGGAAAAGTATGCTCACATGTTTTATAAACTGTTTTGTGCTGTGACTACATTCATTTTTATTTTGGGACATATGCTTGAAATGTGTGACACTATATGACTTATGTGCATTCGATTGTTGGATTCATTTTTATAAAAACGCCTTACTTTTTCGAGGGTAAGTACCTAATGTGTACTGTTAGTATACATTGAAGGTCATGTTGTTTTTATAAAAATGTCTTACTCTTTCGAGGGTGAGTACCTAATGTGTACTATTAGTATACATTGAAGGTCATGTTGTTTTTATATAAAATGCCTTACTCTTTCGAGGGTGAGTACCTAATGTGTATTGTTAGTATACATTGAAGGTCATGTTGTTTTGCAAAAGGCCTTGCTCTCTTTCGAGAGTAAGTACCTAATGTATGCGTTGGTGTACATTGAAGGTCATATATGGGTAGCTACCGCATTTACAGGATTTGGTTGGGTCATACTCCTTCGTTGGGTGATGACAGTTTGTGGAGATGTTTGGTTATATTATTTCACTTGTGTACCTTTTCATATGCATTGTCCTAACTTATTATTATCACAACAAAAATGTTTATTTTTATGGTGTCTGGTTTCAAACCAACGAAACTCACCAACATTCGTGTTGATGTTTTTGGGCATATCCTTTCAGGTTATACTAGTGGACTTAAAGCAGATGACAAGAGAACTTAGTGGACCTTTAGGGTTGCATTAAGAGTTATTCAAGACTTGTGGTATGCCATGGTTGTTTGTGAAGGGATGTTTTGCCTTAACATTGTAGTATACGTTTGTTTGTAAGATTTTGAATTCACTGTTGAATTGTATGCACGACATGAACCGTTATTCATGTTAATGGAATCATGACACATTGGATATTGTATTTCATATAGAATTCTTTATAATGATGTGTTATGATCCTATCACCATTATACCCTGTTGTTTCCGCTTTAGACGGGGTGTGAGAGATTCGTATCAGAGCCATTGTTTATAGAGATCTAGGTGGATTGACCTAGACTATAAATAAGAAACCCACATATAGAACATGAGTTAGGAAGTTATGTGTGCATACAATTCTGTGAAGCTAGTTGTAGCTAGTGTCGATCATTCATCTTAACTATTTCAAGTAAGAAAGATGTTGTAAGCGTTTCTTCATCATCTTACGACTCTTTATGTGGTTCGTCTACATGTTACTTAGGATTCTATAACTATATGATCTCTTTTCATGAATACAAAGCTTATTGTGATACAAGGACTTGGAAGATAAGTATATGTATGAAAGGATACTTTTCCAATTATGGCTGCAGACGTAATTGACAAAGGTATTCTTACATATGTGTGCTTATCCGACCATATTTGCTTGCCCAGTGGGCTATCTTTGTGTCGTATGGGAATAAAATCTCAATTATATTCCTTACTGAATCTTGCTTATGTTTGTGAGTCTTGTGTATTTATGCCTTGACAAACTCCAAATTATTCATCTATTCTAAACTAATAAGAATTCGAAATTTTAGTGAGCATAATACTTAGACGCATTACTCGTAAAATTTACTCGTGGAGGAGAAACACTTGGTGGTGGTCATACAATTGATAGTGGTGATTGAACTGATGGTTGAACTGGAGGAATTTGTTGTATTGAAGGCAAGAACTCCAATGTTGTTGCGATCATTGCATGACAATGGTGAGCCTTAATATTCAAAGTTGTCATGCAAGTTAGTAACGGCATATTGAATCATGGTAGAGCTAACGACACTGAAGGCGAAAATGAAATTAATAGTCGAGAATTCAAATGATGGAAGTGGTGATGGCGCAAAAAATAAATAAAATAATAATAATAATAATAATAATAATAATAATAATAATAAAATAGATAAATAAATAGATATATAAATAGATAAATAAATAAAATAAATAAATGCACTGTTTAAGGAAAAATATTCTTTCAAATAACGAATTAAGGAAGTCAGTGAATAAATTTTCATATTTCTTCACGGTGGGAGTTAACCTTGCAACATATAACGAACAATTTCATGAGTTGGCAAAAATTTGACTTCATCTCGTGGCACTGGAAGCTAAGAGAATTGAGAAGTACATCAACAGTTTTGTTCTGGAAACTAGCAGGATCGTAGAAGTGATTAAGCCTCCTACCATCCAAGGCGCAATACTGATGAGTAAAAACAATACCAAGAATGAGAGGGTGTTCAAGAGACTGGTATATACTAACACATGAAGAGAGGGTTACACTAGTTCACATCCCTTGTGTGTAAAGTGCAGTTTGTATAGTTACCTAAAATCATTACATATTCTTAGTTGCAACTGATGTAGCGTGTACAACGTAACACAAATTAAACTTGTTGATTCTTAGAATACCCAAGAATAATCTCTTCTAACAAGCGTTGATTCACAAAGAATACCGCAGTTAGGATTTTTCAACACACGTTGATTCACAAGAATACTGCGGGGAAGATAAATTCAACTCAATTGTTAACACAAAATTGAGAGAAACTTTGATTTCATTATAAGCATAACTTTATCTACTTCTATTACAATAAAGGATGATATTTAACAAAACAATAACTCTTGAATATCTAAAGTCCCTAGCAATCAAGAGTTGCAAAACAATTAAATAAAATATTAAACATAATAATGGTACTAATTACCATCAAGATAAAAATAAATATGTGAAATATTCTATGGTTCAAGAAATATTCTACCTAAAATATGAACTATTTGTTGATATAACATAGATTAATTTGTTATCCAAACTACATGATTTAAAATTGGTTATTGGTAGCTCATGATCATTTCCCACATCATTTATATTAAGGATTATTATTTGGTTATGGGCTCAACTATACACTCATTACTATTGTATATACTTAACTTTCAGATCCTCTATTATATGATGTGAACCATCTAAAAACTATATTGTGTGATCTCAACTTTCATACCATGTATCATACAATGAGTATGAAAATTAAGAGCATACGATAGAGTTTTTAAAAGGTCAACCTCATACAATAGAGGGTACAAAAGTTGAGAGTATACAATAGTGATTTGCTGAACACATAACTTGACAAAACATTAGGGTGGGTCGTGCATTGCACGGCTCTTTAATTTACTAGTATATATAAGCAGAGACGAATTTACATGTATAGTAGGTAGGTCATTGGACCACCCATTAGAAAAATAAAATTAGTACAAAACTATAATTTTTCTAGTAAAATCTCATTGTAATGAGTTTGGACCTCCTTGCAAATTAGTTTGGACTTTGGACCCTCCTTGAAGTTTTGGGTCTCTTTACCTCTTGAATTTAGTGTAAGTTTTTTTTAACCTGAATTGTCCGATGAAGAAAGAAATCAAAACCACATGAAAATGGTTTGGAGAAGATGGATGAAGGAGAAAGGTAAATATTTCACAAAGGTCCCTATACTATCTATTAATTTGCTAAATAAACTAACATTATCTTCATTTATATTATTAACCCTTATAATTATTTACCTTTTCCAAATCACTCCTTTATAATTTAAATATATATGTAGTTGCCCTAATTGAATAATACTCCGTATCTATTACAAATAAAAAATACTATTTGTACAAGGCCACCTCTTGTGATTACTTTTGAATATTTGAATGTACAAATTATTAATAGTATATATAAAGTATAAAAAGGAGATCCACTATTTTAAGTTTTGAGGGATGAAATATATATTTTCTTTTTAATAATTAAATTATGGACAATCAAGGAGCATGTATATATAAATACTAGCCGTTAACCCGCACAATACGGCGGGAACGTATTTGAAATCCTCTAAAAAACGTGGTGAAATAGCATTTGAAAATAATAATAATATAGAACAACATTAACAACAACAAAATTCATAAGAAATTAAAAAAGAAACTACACAAAAGAAACATTTGGTTCCACAAGAAATTTAAATTGAGACTAAAGTGATAATAATAAAGATAATTAAAAGCATGTACTATGTAAAACAAAGAAAGAGAATGAAAGAATTTGTCGGTCATAATCTACTTTGTAAAAATGGTACCACATTTAAATTGAGTATAAATTTAAAGTGATGGGTAATATGGGGAATTCTCATATCCCTCTGCTAAGTCAATTAAGCCAAAATCTTGAAATGCTTAATAAAGGAGTAGAGATGATATGAAATAGAGCAATATATACAGGGAGTGATACTATTTGCAACAAGATTAAATAGTTACTATCTGATTTACTTGTTTGTGCTCCTTTTATAAGCAAGTGAGTCTTACAACATATTAAGCGGATAAACTAATGAAAAATTTGGAATAGATCCGATCAGGTCTTACCCGACCTAGTAACTAACTCATAACTCATAAGATCTAGTTATGTTAATGAACCCACTTATGTTTAATTCTAGATTCGTCACTGTATATAAGGTTATATTTATTCAAGTTTAGTGGCCATGTATGTGGGTTTTAAGTCACTAGTCCCCACGTAAAGTCGTATATTATTTCTTTCTTTTCTTTTTGCTTTATTCTTTCTTTCCTTCTATATATTACCAATTTTTTTCATTTCTATAATGGTGATACTTTTCCTTAGTTTTTTCCCCTTATAATCGAAGTCTATAAAAAATATCTATAATATATACTAAATCTTTCTTCACACATAGAGCATTAGAATAGTTGAAAACATTATAAAAGATGAATTTGCTAACACAAACATAAATATTCACAAGGTTTGTGCACATTGCAAACTTTACAAACTTGTGATTGGTTTTCTTATGTTGTAATCAAATTAAGTTATTTTTTTCTGATTTTGTTGGGTCATGCTAGCATAAATTTAGATTGATTTAGTTAGACATACTACATGAAGAAAAAAAATATCAATTCATAACTCACAACTTATGTTGACGAAGATTCTAAAACTTACCCCCGTAAAGAAAACGTTCTGGTACCGTCCCTGCGTCCACCACACCTACAAGGAACATCAACACCGGAAAAATCACATATCCACAAACCACTCAAATGTACTGAGAAACAGATTCGAACATTGACCTATAGCCCTATGATTCACACATGTGAAGCCTGAGCGTTTACGGTGACGGTATCACTTAAGTTACACCGGGTCCGTACGGTTCCTAATTTAAAATGTATGAGTTAATACTCACCTTTAGTATGATATATCATTTATACAATTTTACAAATATCATGCAAGAAACTACTCTCTCATGACTAGAAGTAGATTTGATGATTGACCATGATTATAAGGTCGTTAGGAGAAGAGTACCTCATAAAATGTTGTTGAAGGCAAACTAAACCACTACAACAAAAATGTCATTTCACCACACTTTTAAATGCAGAGAAATTACAACTTTTTAATACTTAAAAGTGTGGGGGAAAAATTGTAACACTTGATTTTTTACAAATAGAAAGTGTGGATAAATTGGGTGTCACAAAATTTTTTTCAGTGTTGAGACATCTCTCCACACTTTTAAGACTTTTTTACACTATTCGTCCCCGTGGTTTGTCTAAAATTTCACTCGTCATTATTGTACTTTTTTTTGGCACTGGTCATCCCTGTGGTTGCTAGTTATTGCACTCGCAGTCTTTGTCACTAACAGCCGTTAGTTTTCTTCGTTAAATCACCATCCGTGTAATTTATTTTAAAATTTTAAGTTTTTTGAAATTTAATATTATATTTTATTGTACTTAGCTAATTTATTTTTTGAATAATTTAATCAATTTAATTTAATTATTTTAATCAACTTTTTCGTGACGGTTAATTTATTCTATTTTTTTAAGTGTTCAGATTTATATAAATCCACTAAAAATATAATAGTTTAAAAATATACTCCTTCCGTTCCGAATTTATTGTCCACCTTTCCATTTTTGGATGTCTCAATTTTATTGTTCACTTTGTACTTTCAACCAATCAAAATATTTGATTGCGGTGAGAGATTAAATCTTATTGGTTGTATAGTACAACTAGTACACTTTTCTTAAACTGCGTATTTTTTGTCTGTGGACAATAAAATTGGGACGGAGAGAGTAATAGTTTTTTAAATAGTTTATACTTTTAATTTTGTATATCATCGTCGATTTCATGACTCCGTATAGACAATTCTACATATCTACATATATATTGTTAATAGTTTTGTATACCATATAGACAATTCTACATGCCTACATATATTGTCAATAGTTTTGTATACCATAATTTTTTTAAAAAAAAACAACAATGTAAAAAGTTGTCATGTACTATATCAGTATAATTTTCTACTAATTAACATAATCTAATATGTGTCGATTATTTTTAAAAAAAACACCTAATGTTCAACATATGGAGTATAATAATACGCTACGTAGTTATTGCAATTTAGTATTTTATAATTTTTTCTTCAATTAACTCAAAAACAAATGTTAGATGTTGATAATGTGCATTCTAAGTACGTTCATAATATATAAAACTATTAGCAATATATATGTAGGCATGTAGAATTGTCTATACGGAGTTGTGAAATCGACGATGATATGCAAAATTAAGAGTATAAACTATTTAAAAAGGTATAATATTTTTAAACTATTATATTTTTAGTGGATTTATGTAGATCGGGACACTAAAAAATAGAATAAATTAACTGTCACAAAAAAAGTTGATTAAAATAATTAAATTAAGTTGATTAGATTATTCAAAAAATAAATTAGCTAAGTACAAAATAATATTAAACTTAAATAAACTTAAAATTTGAAGAAAATTTTTTACACGGATGGTCCTTTAACGAAGAAAACTAATGGCCGTTAGTGATAAGGACTGCGAGTGCAACAACTAGCAACCACAGAGACGATCAGTGCTAAAAAAATTACAAGGATGACGGATGAAATTTTAAATAAACCACGGGGACAAACAATGTGAAAAAGTCCACTTTTAATTGTTAACTTTTTTCCCCACATTATATATGTGAAGGTTGTAGTGATTTCCACACTTATTGATGTAACAAATTTTTCTACAGTTATAAGTGTGAATAATTTTACTTATTTTCTATATATATTTTAAAAAAGGTAGAAAAAAGAGTGTGAATAAATGACATATTTATTGTAGTGAATTGAATACAATAGCAAATTCAGGAAAGCGCTACTATGTGTCAATGGGCTTTTATCAAGGGAACTTGGGTTGGGCCTACCAAAGATGTCTAAGGATGGGCCAATAAAAATGAAAGAGTTTGAGAAGTTATATCCTATCCTTTAAAATCTTACCTTGGGTGACTAGAGTAGTAGAGTGGCATATCTGATTTTACCATAAAATCAAAATTATTTCTGGTAAAAGTTTTAAGAAATATAGTTGAAGAAAAAAAAACTCTTTGCTCGGATTCGATTATGGTTAAATGGAATTAGTTAGAGTATGATGCTGTCATTCATGTGGAAGGGCATATACATCAACACAACATAGATCAGAGATTTTCATATGGAGAGTGTCTTGTTATCCTAAATGCGAAACCAACCTATAAACGGGAGAATTAACGCTTAGTTTGGGATTCCCCAACCGTTATATATATATGGCTGTGGAAGGCGAGTGACAAGTGGTCAACTCATATTCGTTGCGGGATCAAGAAATGAAAAGTACAACTCTTCCCTGACTCAAATAGCTTTACGTGTGCTACGGAAGTATAGAAATGTTATTAGCTTCAATGGCAATAAACCAATAAATGACACTATGGGAGATGCAAAATTAATTTTAGCCATTTGTGTATTATTGACCTGCTAAAGCACTCATTAGGAGTTTCATTCTGTTGTTAAAGAAAAGTAAATTATCAAGATGCACACTACCATGGATTAATTAAAACCTCGACTACTCAAAAGTTATTGCTGTATTTATTTCATATAAATATAATAAGTACATTCATCATAATAACAATTGAATAGTAAACCAATTATCAAAGACAATGAGGGTGATACAATATGAAGTAGTATAAGTATGGCAAAACTTAATCTGTAAGTTTAAAGCTGGGCCAATTGGCGAATATCCATCGGATAAGCATCAGATGACGACTGAGCACTGTAAGATCTCCTACCAACGATCTCATTCGCAGCTTCAGTTGGGTGAAAAGCGTCCCAAAACAGATGCTCATCTCTATTTTGACAAGGTGTTTGACCAGGTAAACAAGTGATTTGGCCGTTGTTCTTTCCCACTCCACAACATCCAGCATTTGTCACTGTGAAACCTACAAATTTCAAAACATAAACCAAGTTTCTTTAGAACACATGGACCTTCAAATCCTTAAGTATTGGATATACAGAACTGCCAAATAATGCTTTTTATCAGACGTACCATAAGACCGAGGGCTATCGATCATGTCTTGGAAAATGCCGTAATTGTCGATATAGATGAATTTAGCATCTGGTAAATCATTGTTGAGGTTATTAACAAGTGATTTCAGCAAGCTGTTGAACATTTGGTTTGCAGAATTGATCTTTGAGACACATGTAGTTCCATCTGCACTGTTTTGAGCTAATGCATTCGGACTGCACCCAATTTGTCCGATTCCATTCAATACAAGTTTCCTTGCTCCATAATTGTATAATTCCTAAATATCCCAAAAAACATATTGCTTATTAATGGAGTAGCATTCATAACCAAAACTTAAATCATGAGATCAACCTTGATCATTTTTTCAATTACCATGGGGTTAAGTGTTTGAAAATGTTTCAAACTTTACTCAAAATCAAATCGTATGTATTCTGTTTTAAAGGTTTCTATTATGTGTATCAAACTTCTAAGTTATTATTATCGGACCTCTTATAACTTGTAAACTGGTAATGAGGCACCGATTTTGATGATGTGTCAAACTTATATGGTTACCGCGTCAACAATATATACTAGTTACCAAGTCATTAGACACATAGATGATGTTTCATTTGCCATATTAACAAGTTGGTATAAAAAGTGTACTACTTACTCTTATAAGCTCGGAATATTGCTGAATGAGAACAGAGGCATACTGCTCTGGTGTATATTGATTGCTAGTCTGATAGTAATTAGGCATGAAATAGTTATTAAGGTAATCATTGCTTCCTAATCCAACTGAGTATATGCATTGTCTAAGATAATTTGCAGCTGAATCTTCGTCTCCAAGTATATCCACCACTTGCGACACCGTATTTTTGTAATTATTTACCTGCCCGCCAAAGCTAATTCGTGCGCCCTATAATATAATGCATCCGAAAAGACATGTAAGAAGAGAATTATCTTATGTAAAAATCAATTAAATAAATTATAGAAATAGACTGTGTGTATGTACTAATTGTTGGCCAGTTTCATCTCTAATTCCTGCGGCTGCTGAGGCATAATTCACACCGTATAGTACGTCGCGGCCCCTAACATTTGCATATGGCGGAATATAGTCATTAAAGCCTAAAAGTTCAGCTGCAAAAGAAGGAATTGTAGCTTAATTAGTATGGTCATGTTACTATAAACATATACTACCAAATAAAGATTTCTTACATAAAAATGAGACATTGGAAATTTATATGCATTTTTAAACTACAAATAGATGCATTAAAGAAGAATGAAAAGGCTTACCAACAGTATCAACAACTGTTTTGCCGTTCGAAAACCTTCCAGTCGGGCCATCAGGAAAATCAATACCGTAAGGCAAGTAATTCGCTCTAGCTAACGACGCAATACCGTTATTATTTCCATTATCAACCAAAGAATCGCCAAAAATGAAGTAACATGGAACTTGAGGATCACCATTAACCACAAAAGAAACCATTTTCAATACTAGCATTGTTACCGTTACTTGCATAACAAACCATCTTTTTTGCTCACTTGCCATTTTCATAAATGCACCGAAAAAACCAGTGTTACTTATTAAGAGCAAAAGGTGATAAGAAAATTAGATAAAGTGTTGGAAAAGATGATATATTTAATGTGAAGATTGCTGTATATTTATAGACATAAAAAGTGTTTATAATGATTGAGATATCAAGAGGACGAAGTCTGTGCTATGAAGTGTTACAGTTGGGAAGTTGGATTTACATTAAATTCACGCGGACACATGGAGCTGAGTGTGGGTTTCAACAGTGATCGAGCACAACACGATCCCACTGATCGCGCCTCAGTGATCGCGATGTACTGTCTTATATTTTCAGATAATTGACAGATAAGAAAACAACCATGCCCCATTGGTGCAATCAACTCATATGTACATTCTGATTCAAGATGACATTTAAGTTATTAAAGGAATTTTTCAATTAGTTTCAGTTTTTCACCAACTTACGTACTCTAGCCACTTCAATGCATTCATAAAGAAAACTTTGAATAAATGATTATTGTTTGTATATCTAATCTCAGAACTGCTTGTAAACCGGCGACAATGACACCCGTTGGTGATGAATGTTGTACGTGTTGGATGACATAACAGCTTATATAATTGACACTTGACACCCGATCAGTAAGATTAACCGCTTAACCGATGACTAGAAGATCATATCGGATACATAAAAAAATGATATGCACAATATAATTTTAAAGAGTTCATTAATTAAAATTTGAAAACATTTTAAAGCACTTCAACCCTTGATTATATTGTAAATTTGTGTTATTGATTTGAGATATCTATGGGTTGTTTTCTTTTTAAGGTAATGATCATATGTACGTGAATAGCACTTAACTTGAAAAATGGCTTGCAATTAGTGTCTTAATCCAAAATGTTAAACAAGTTAGCATATACTTCCTCTTGTCAACATTTTCTTTTTTTACATCCCAAAATAATTGTCCGCTTCTTATTTCAACCAATAAAAAGCGATTTTAGTGGATAAAGATTCTATTTAATTTGTTGAAAGGTGTTGTAGTCTCACTTTTATTAAAGTGTATGATTTTTATTGGTGGACAATAATTTTGAGACGGAGGGAATATTATAATAATCATAAGAGTAGAGCTCAAATGAGTACATCAATTTTGACTGAGAATGAGGGAACCAATGATATCGTGTCATGACTACAAAGAGAATGTTCCACATGTACAAAACTTATTTACCTCCAACATCAATTATCTCACAAATGACAAATCGAAAAATTATGAAAATTGCACCATAAAATTCAGCGTTTTCTTCTCTTCAATTTGCCGTCCCTAAACGTATACTTTTGACAACTTTTTTCTTCTTCATTTTTTGGTGGTTTTTACAAGTTAATAACACATGTGTTAGTGATTGGTTGTATATTTAATTTGTGGTTAGGGTTAGTGTTTAGGGCTAGGGTTTAGGATTTAAGGTTAGTGTTTAGGGTTAGGGTTTAACAGAGTTTAGGGTTTAGTATGATTTAGGGCTTAGAGTTTTGTAAAGCGTTTAGGGTTTAGGGTTTGGGATTTAGGGCTTAGGTTGTGTTTGGGGTTTCAGGAAACCCTAAACCATAAACGTAACACTTTAACACGTAAGGGGCTGTTTATTTTCCACTTAATGGTCTGTTTCCAGACACCTCTTAATTCAGACATATAAATTGTTGTTTCTTTTTCACTTAATTTGAAAGGAATGTCTGTTTCTGAAATAGGAAGAAAAATGAAGTCCTTACCAAAAAGAGGCACTTAATGATAAACATACATTTTTTCAACATTTTTTCTCCAATAGAATTTGAACACGCCATTTTTTATTCAAACTTTATATCATTTAAGCTCAATATTTTAGTTAAAAGAAAAATTACATTTACATAAACAACACTTGTTATAAACAGACATGTTTATCCAGTCAGACATTACATGTAAACAGCACTTAATGTGAAACCCACCAAAAAGATGGAAAAAAACTCGTCCAAAATATGCCTTGAGGGACGGCAAATCGAAGGGGAGAAAACGCTGAATTATATGGTGCAATTTTCATAATTTTTCGATTTGTCGTTTGTAAGATAATTGATGTTAGAGGTAAATGAGTTTTGTACATGTAGAACATTCTTTTTGTACACATGACACGATATTATTAGTTCCCTCATTCTCACTCAAAACTAACTATAAGTTGACATGTACACATGAATATAAAACAATAATACAAATAGATAGTATATGCATATACGAACATTAGCTCATAACATTAAAGATGATCAAAGATTCAAATGTACGTCGATATCATTAATAGAGATGATAAGATTGAATTACAATGTAACACAGTAAATACCGAATAGATTAGCCAGATAAGATCGTTGACTTCATGCAAGTTTCTGTACAAATGGAATAACCAACAATATATCATTTGAAGAAATAATCAAACTATATTTACTAGCATGGAAATGTGTTGGGCCTACATTAATCAATGTGGGCCTACATGATAAACCGACAAATTTCCAGTGGGTGTAAGTGTGTAACATGGGCTTTGGGACCCTGAAAATCAATGTTGCATTTCTCTATTTTTCTCATAAAACGATTTTTTGTTTTTTGTTACAAAAATTATTAATAATCACATATAATGAACCATAATTATTGCTAACACTACGTTCTCTTAACCAAATTTAGAAGCTTATAAACGAGGAGTTGAAATAAGATCACATACCTATGATGTTCCATTTAAACAGAATAGGTGAGTTTTGAAACGATTATGGTCTAGCCGTTTTCGGATTTTGCTTTAGGTTCAGTTGTTAACTAACGATTATGATCAAGCCGTTTTAATGAACAAGCCCTACCAATCGGATCGACCATGCCCTCACTACAAAAGTCAAACCCAAAATCACCATCACCGAATTGTATTTATGACTAAATCCAACAACCCGTTGCAACCCAGCTTCTTTTTCCTTCTGTCACCATTGACTTGTTCAATTAACCTGCAACCAATTGATGGCCATTTATTTATATGTTTGATGTTTGACTTCATGGATCACTTATCCTAATGCTCGAAGATTAATGCAGAAACTAACCTTTAGTAATCGTGAATTTGGTTATTTGGTTACTCCATCCGTCCCGAATCGACTGTTCATATTTTCATTTTACTTCGTATTAAAATAAATATACTCTTCGTAAAGTAAATAACCACATTTTTCATTTTACTCTTTCGTACACGTACATTAAAAAAATCGTAAGTAATGACAATGTAGACATTTAACTTCTAAAAGGTATAATGATTACTCATTCTAAAAATTATATGCTACTTCCATAGTGAACAAATAAATCACACCAGATATGAAATGGAACAATAGATGAAGAAATCTTAACGAATATACAACAATTCAAGCCTTTTTGATGCTAGAAAAAAGTCGGATAATTGTAAATGAAGCCTAAAAAGTCAGGGAAAGATGATGCATTAGGGACGGACGAGACTTCTTCTGATGCTAGAGGACCACTGGATAACACCCGGGACTAGAGCATGTCGTGAACGAAGCATATGCATTGGACAAGAAACTTACACTTGTTCACTACATATGGGGTTCACACCTCCTATGGTGGTTGCCATAGCTTTGAGTGAATTAGGCTATGCATTTGGATCCAGAGGCAGATTTGAGAGTGTGCAAAGTGAGAGCATGCACAGACCTCAGTTTTTCTTGAGCTCAAATTTTGAAACTTTAGTGTGTATGTAGGTTGCTTTTATTACCTTAGTCCCAGTGATAGAAGTTTATGTGAAAATACAAATAGTTTGCATTATTTCAAGGGCCTTTATTTTAATTATGGCACAAGGCATTAGAAATTACTGGAACGACCCTGCTTTGATCTACCAAATGATAAGAGTATTTCAAGCGGATGTAGTATTTAATTGTCAATGCAAACAATAGTGTAACATGGTAAACAAAGAAACATTGATTCACACATAAATCTCTTCTAGTTAGACCTTTTAAAACATGTTATAGTCTGTCCTGTTATGTTGTTAACACTGTAATGTAAGCATGGTTTGGACTATCCCAAAAGGCCGGTTCTCAGCATTTCTAATCAAAGTATTATGATATCATGTAGATTTATGGTAAAATATATTCTTATTTATTGAAATATTAAATCGTTTTGTAGCGGGTTTTTTCTCGAAAAATGAACAACTTATTCTCGTTTTTGTGTTTTGGGATATCAAATATTCTTAACTTTTTAAAATGAATAACTTATTTTAAAATTAGGATTAAAGGGTATATGGCCAAAAAGTTCAGAATTTTTAACCATTTGTGGAAGATTAATGAGTAAATAATTCTCGTTTTTCCCAAAGAAGCATTTAACCATTATCCGATCTACGTCATATTTACCGAATCACTGACATTAGCGTGTTTTCGCGTATCAAATTTTCTGAACTTTTTAGCCATATACCCTTTAATCCTAATTTTAAAATAAGTTGTTCATTTTAAAAAGTCAAGAATATTTGATACACAAAACACAAAAACAAGAATAAGTTATTTTTTTTTGGAAAAAACCCTTTTGTAGCATAACAACAATACATTTTACTTATAATAAATTTCTCCTGCAACAGGAGTACAGGGCAACACTAGCTCAAAGTATAACTGGGCCTAAATACAAATTAGAGTCTGAAGTGCGGGCTTATAACTAATGGGCATTTGTTTTAGGAGTTTGAGCTATAATTAGCTTAAAGGTTTAGGCCCAATCGTATTAAGCAGATAGCACCTCAACCTGATATTAACAAAAGTGTATCCGGCAAGACTACAATAGTACAATAGCGATTTTAGAAGGTAGCATAGATAGGATACATATACAATGGATTATTTGAAAGTTCCTTGCACATAAAAATAAATGATTTTATTTTATTTTATTATAAGAGAGTAATATTAAATCGAACATATGATTTATACTTTTTTGCTCTTTTACCTAAAACTAAGCATGTCTAGCAACCAAATGGAAATCGTGTTGCGATATCGTTATCAAAGTTGTTTAGAAACTAACGAATACGTTCATACTCGTAGACTTTTTGGATCATTCACTCCATTAGCATAATAATTTCTAGATGAGATTGAAGTCATTATCACGAATTAACTTGATTATAATGTCTATTCAACCTTTAATAAAATATCTAAGGGATATGGTTGTCTTTTTTGTATAAGTTATCTTACTTGTTTCATAGTCGTTACATTTCTAGAAACTACTTATCGTGACCAAATACGTACGAAAATTTAAAGTAAGGTCACAACATGTTTACTATTTACTAATTGTATGATATGACTATGTTGATGACTATACATATTGCTACTTTTTGTTTTACATTCACTCAAACAAAATATATTTATTTGGGTATTTAGGATCGCGTTTTCATAAAACACTTTATTATACTAATGTTTAAAAAAAGTGTTAAGCTGAAAATGGTCGCTTGTTTTGAATGGGATGACTTTACAAGAAAATGGTTATGTTTTCCAAATATGGGTTGACATCCTCCTTAAATGGCTGCTGAATCAGTCAGTCAATACTAGAGGTGGCAAAATGAATGGGTCGGGTCGGGTCTCGGGTCTAGATGGGTTTGGGTCTAAATGGGTCCGGGTCTAGATGGGTCATTTAGAAAGATGGGTCAAAATGGGTCCGGGTCAAATGGGTCTCGGGTCGGGTCGGGTCATTGGGTTCACCAAACCTTCTTTTTTTATTTGAGTGAAAAATGAAAAAAAATGAAATAAGGTGAAAAGAAAAAAAATTACCCGCTAGACTCATCCAAGCCCGTTGGTTAATTGTTACACAATTATAAGTTATATTGAAAACTCATTTAGACTCATCCAAAAAATGGGGAGGAAACACAATAAACTCATCCCCTCCTAAAAAGTAACCAAATTGACTCATAATTAACCAATAGGTCTAAAATTATCACATCTAATCAATAGTGTGCTTAGCATTGCCTAATGCATATTGTACAAAGAATTAAAAGAATCTTAAACACCCTTTTACTATATAACGAAAGTTGTTTTGTACTTGCGCTATTTTCATTTTTTTTATGACACAATCATCAATCCCAATAAATTCTTTAAAATTTACTCAATTAGAAACTTTAGAATCATATAATTGTAAGAGTATCTTCAATGATAGCTTTTTTAAAAGCTTTTTTGTTCAAAAAAGCTTTTAAAAGGCTTTTTATCATTGGAGTGCATAGCTTTTTTATAGTAAAGCTTGATAAATCTCAACTTTTGAGATAAAAGCTTTTTTCCAAATTTGTGTGTATAGGTTTAAAAAGAAAAACTTTCTAAAAGCTTTTATCATTAGAGTTTAAAGATTTTTTAAAGATTGATAATGTGTTTTGAAAAAAGCTTTACTAAAGCTTTATACATTGTGGGTGTTTCTAGTACTTCGTAAAACAAGAACACTAAATGACAATAAAGAGAATAGAAGAAAATTTAAATAGGCCGTACTTTGTAAAGTATACGTAAGGAATACTACCATTGACATATTATGGACCAATCAAATAGTTAAATTTACGTACATGTCAGTATGTAGCGTCTTAAGTTGGTATTCGTGGTACACGTGGTGATGATTGTTTAGTTGTCGTGTTGTGTCTCAATTCTATTATTCACGTGGTTCACAATGATTGGATGAATCACTTACTAAACTCAAATTCTTAATTTGTTCATTTTCATTTCTAACCTACTCTTGTTGTAACAAACTATATATAATTATATATAAGCTGAATCGCTTCAACTCATTAACAAAAGACTAACGTTATATATGTTTTAAATTTCTGTACAATTTATATATTACATGAAACATGAAATATATTTATTTGGTATTATTTTTTTCTAAACCAATCATTCACTACAACAAATATGTTTATTTAATACAACAAAGATATCATTTATTTACATTTTTTTTCGTTCACGCTATAAAATTGTGTGGATATGTTAGATTATTCACATTTATGATTGTGTAGAAAATTGTTACATCAACAAAAGTGAAAATCATCACAATTTTCACATATATAAGTGTAGGAAAAAAAATTTATACTTAACCTACGGAGAAATCTAAACTTATTCAAAACTTATAGGTGTGAAATTCAACTTGTAACACCCAATTTATTCATACTTCTAAATTTATAGGAATGGAGAAATCTAACCTTATCCGAAATTGTTTGTTGCAGAAGGAAACTCTAAAAAGGGAAGCAGAAATTAAAATCGGTTGGGAAAACAGAGCTGAACATAAAGCCCAAAATAAAACCCCAGTAATAACTAAAAATAAAACATAAAATGGCTCATAACTTATTTTAGGAGCCATTTTTGAGGCTCAAAGTTGGTGGGCATCGTTCCAAGCTTTGAACCAACAGCTTATGGAGCTGAAACGTAGATCTGTAGCCTAAGTTATGGTCTTTTTGGTGAAGCCCCTTTATATGCACGCCCGTAGACATCCATAAACATAAGGGTCCGTTCTTCAACACTTGAGTTATTTATCATATATTTTTTTAATAATCAAGTATAACCCAAATTTATATGTAATTTGAATAATTTTTAGAAAACTCCTTACTAAAACTATTCTGAAAATCAATTAAAACTTCTTCAAAATAAACTAACAAACGCGCAAATAACTTAATCATAACTTTCAAAAAGTTAATTAATTAATAGAAAGTCATTGGTTATCATTCATTTAATCGACGAATATTGATGAACATACAATACTGAAATCTCAAATTAATTAATTAATTAACTGATACTAGAACTAGAATAAATTGGCGAAGCGGATGACTTGCCGGAGCCTTTGGATGTGCCGAGTAGCATGGTTTTTAAAATTTATTCTTACGCCGCGTGTATTTTTGAAATTGAATTGAATTAAATTAGATTAAATTAATTAACACACCATACATATACAAATATACAATCATTCATTTTTAGGTCGATCTCTATATACTCCACTTGTGCAAAAACCTATCTTTGTCTTCATCTTATTTTTTAAACAACTTGTTATCACCATATTAGATTAATAAATGGTTTAAATTGTGTTTTACGGTTTTACCTCAAAGTGTTCACTCTCAATACCGGTTTGGTAAGCCTACATTCACACACAAATATTTATTATTGAATTTAACTAATATTCGTTTGATTTTCAATGCTATATTTTATTGATAATATGATTCCAGCACCAAGCCCAACCCCAATGCTACCGTAATTGTGTCGTGAAAGATATGGCTTTTGAGAAATAGGTCGTGTGTTCAATCATAACTTACAGTGACTTCATATAAAATAGTTGAGCGATGCATGAGACGACGCGTTTTGTAAAGAAGAGTGCATTGAATTCAAATAATTATGATTATGATGGTTTGTCGAAACAAACTTTTAAAAAATGAACACAAAAATATGTGATAGCTTGATACTAAGTAACAAGAATGGTAAGTGGTAACATGTGATTTTAATTAATGTGATTCTGAATTTTTATAATGATGAATATCATAACAAGTTCCTTTGAGGCATTGGATGAAATTACCAAGGACTTTGTATTATTAAACCAAGCTAATATTAAGTATTGCTATCATCATTTGTAGTTACTATATATATATATGTATATATATATATATGTATATATATATATGTCATAACTTTTGAATCATTAAGGAGTCACAAAACGTGCTAATTATGATGGAAAGGTCATAACAAAATGCGTGTAGAAGCAAATTGACATTTTGTTAAATTCATTACGACCCATACATTCATTAAAATTACAATTAACTAATAATAATACTATAATATTTAAGCCTCGGATAAATTAATATATCTCATTCAACTCTTAAAAAATATGAATTATACATATCTATATCTATAATATTATATAAAACATTTGTGATATATTATTTTAGATAGAAATTACTATTTTACCTCTACAATTAATAAGAGCTTTTTTAAAAATACATATAAATGACTAACATACCCCTACATCTATTCAATTCACATTAATACTATCATTATAAAACCATAAACTAATTAATATAATACATTTAATTTTAACTTCATTGTCTATATATCTATATCTATTAAATTCAATAAATACTATCATTATAAAACCATAAATTATTTAATATAATAAATTTAATTTTTTTAAAAACATTTATTTTTAACTTCAATATCTATACATCTATATTATATATATATATATATATATATATATATATATATGTATAATATTTTTGATATATTTTTTAAGATACCCCTACAATTACTAAAAGTTACGTGATGAGTATTTTCAAAAAAGACAAAACTTTTGAACCATTAATTGTTAAATTATGTGCCAATTATGGATGGAAAGGTTGCGATAAGATGAACGCATTATCAAACCGCAAAAGACGGTTTGTCTATCTTTCAGAGTCAAATTTAGCTTCTAAAACTCTTAAAACTTAAGTTTCCCCAATTTTACATATATTGTAAGTTTTAAATGACTAAAAACGAATGCTTGAATACGTTTTTAATAGAATCCTATTTTTACACCTTAATTTATACGTTTAATTTCGTTGTTATGATGTCAATTTTTATTTTTGAAAAATTACATTTTTGTACAAAGTTTTAGGATTAAAATTGAATGTAAATAATTGGTGGTATTAAATTACGTATAAGCAAACGAACAATGAAAAATCAATGAAAGTCAAACCTGTAGACTCAGCCAACGACTTCACAATTCCAAACTGGCTATTTAGAACTTGAAGCCCGACATTCGCAACTCCAGCCATCAAGTTTGCAATGACATATTTTGATATTTATAATTATGCGTATCTTTTAAAAAGATTTTCTTGTTGAAAAAACAATAATATTTGTGCATTGTTATATAGTTTTCTGATTTAAAAGATGATTCAAACACGTAATATTATTTATTGAAAGCACGTGAAACAAATAAATTATTGCCGCTGCATCGTGCAGGTATTACACCAGTTTACCTATAAAACATTTTACACATTAAAAAAAAAAACCCTTTAAAATCGTAAAACGGGATATTAATTTCTTACCTAAATACCCTTACATTTATTAAACCATATTATTATTATAGTCATTATCAAACCCAAATAAACAATTCCCGCCATGCGAGTTTGCTGCTAGTTTAATCACAATGCATTTCATTAATGATCATTTACCTTGTATATAATGAGCATATTAGGGTAGTTAATTTTATGTACGATTCATATCAAAGAATTAGAACAAATTTAACATGTTCCTATCGTGTGCCTAATACTTTCAAAACTCCTATTATTGTACTCGACTTAATAATCATTCGTATCGTCTGTAGTCATTAACCTTAACCTCAATTACTAGTCAAAATTAGCTAAATTACTAGACAAAATTAGCTAAGATGGTATGAGCCAGTGTAATCTCACCAAAAGTTCCATACATTTTTCTACTTCATAATCATCTTCACCATCTTCAATTTTCCAGTGTCACCATCTTTTCCGGTAACACTACCGCAACCAATTTAAACCTCCTTAACCACCAACCCTATCAACTTCATGTCCAAAACATATATTCGACATCATAATCTCTACCATTTTTTCGGCGATATCATTTTTCTTTTTACGAAAACACTACAACCAATTTACAACTCCTTACCAACCCCTATCATCTCCACCTCACCATTGTCTCTCAATCAACACCATCACCTCCACCGTTTTTCCGGCAACACCATATTTTCCGGCGACACCAATAGAAATATTTACACCTTCTTAATCACCAACCACTCTTATCTCCACCTCACTACTATGGTGAAGAAGAAGGTGTAAATAGTATCTAGTGGTCTCGACAGAAAAAATGACATCGCCGGAAAAATAGTGGAGATGATGGTGTATTTGGAGATTGTGAAAGTTGCGAGATAGTGGTGAGGTGGAGATGATAGGGGTTGGTGGTTAATGAGTTGTAAATTGGTTGTAGTACTTTCGTCGGAAAAAATAGCGTTGCCGAAAAAAATGTTAGAAATGGTGGTGACATCGAAGATAGTCATGTTTTGGACATGGAGTTGATAGGGTTGGTGATTATGGAGGTGTAAATTGGTTGCGTTAGTATTGACAGAAAAAGGGTGTCAGTGGAAAAGATCACCGAAAAATTGAAAATGGTGAATTTGATGAAGATCACGATGACGTGGAAAAAGAACGTTTGGTGAGATGACACTGACTTGACAATGGCACGTCAGCTACTCATGTCACCTTAGCTAATTTTGACTAGTAATTGAGGTTTATGATTAATGACTACACACAATAAGTGAGATTCGTAAGTAGAGTATACCTAATAGGAGTGGGTTAATATACAAATATGTTATTGTACTTTGTGAAAATGTTCATCTAGATTACTAAACTTTAAAAATGTTCAATTTTATACTGTATTTTCAAAAAGTGTTACCCTGCCTATTTATGCTTAATTTTGGTTAAAAGTTTAGTGACCCAATTGCACATTGTTAAATACATTTTTACAAATGCAGTGACATAATTGAAATATGTCAAAAGTTTTGGTAACCTAATTGAACACTTTTTGAAAGTACAATATGAAATTGAACATTTTTAAAGTTTAGTAATTCGGATGAACATTTTCGCAAGGGACAATGACCTATTTGTGTATTAACCTTAATAGGAGTTTTAAAAGTAAGATATATAATTGTATTATAATAGAATTTAATGAATTTTCAGACTATTTAACTTGTGTTTTATCTTTAATATAAAGTAACATTAAAGCACTTTTGTAGTTTGTGTTCCCCTAAAGTTCGGATGTAGAGAACAAAAGGTCACGATTATTTATATTAAAATGTGAGTTTCGTACAAAAAGTCATCCGATCCACACCGACACCCACACAAGACGTGACATGCAAGAAACAACCGTGTGGTAAGTAGGACGATAAACATCACGTTATATCCTCATCTTTTTTTATTATTAAATAAATAAATTTTATTTAACATTACATCACGCTATATATATATCACCATTCACAACATTATACTTTGTTTTCACTATCTAATTTTGTGTATGTAAAAATGATTAAATTAAACATAAATATAACTACTACCAACAAGATATATTATTTTCAATTAGTGTTCTCAGTTTTGAAACCGAATCAAATCAAATCGAATACTGATAATGACTAAAACACAAAACCATAAAGCCGAACTGACACATGTACTGGTTCCCCTGGTCTTTCCGTATGTACTGGTTTTTGCACCAGCGTATTGATAATTTGTTGAGACGGTAAAGATAGTTAAATCTAAAATTTATTACATCTAAAATTTTCTTTTTTTAAAGCAAAAAATATTGTGACCTTAATATCTCTACAATGTTTATCTTAACTTATAAGAAGTATATTGTTTTCTAGAGTAATTGTAGTTATTTTTCTAATAAATAACAAAAATGGAACACTGAAACAACTAATAATTAATTAAATATGTAACTCATAACAAGCTAGTGTCGTAATTTAGGGTCCAATGATTATTGTTAATATTTTCTTTCAAAGACAAAAGTGAAACATTTGTTATTTTAATTGTGAAACAACTTGCAACAAATATTTCTCAAATGTTTCGGATCCGACAAAATATATATTCTAGTATTAACTTTGAATTTTTTATTTTAAGCAATTATTATTATTTTTATATTTGACACGTCAGCGTAAGTATGAAAGTGTATTTCACACGCTACACTATACCTCTATCTATAAATACCCACCATTTGTCACCCTTATTCCAAATTCTATTTTCTAAAAAACACCCCTAAAAAATCAATTTCCGATAATGGCGGAAGAGTTTCAAGAATCCGAGGTTGTCTTTCCGGAAAAACCCACCGCCACCGGAACCGGAAAAGAAACCCGTTATCCGAAAGTAGATAAAAAGCGAAAAACCGATAAGAAAAAACCAAAAAAGACTGGTACTCAATCCCTTCCAATGAGCATCATCCGTGAAGAATTTTCGGGTAGTTCGTGGATTGATCAATATTTACAATCACATTCATTTGATGATCATGGCGATCATGAAGAAGACGAAATTGTGCCGCCACACGTGATCTTGGAGAGACGAGTTGCACGAAAAGTGGCATTTTCGCTTTGTTCGGGTGATGGAAGGACTTTAAAAGGACGGGATTTGAGTCAAGTTAGGGATTCGATTCTTAAGATGACTGGTTTTCTTGAATCGTGAAGTTTTTTTCGTTCGAGTTTTTTTTTCAATCGTGTATTGAGATTTTTGTGACACGAATGATTGTGATCGAACCGAAATAGTTTAAGAATTTGGTTAAGAACCTTGCTTGAGAGTTGAGACATGAAAAAATGTACCGAGTCAAAGCTTGTGTATTGTTGTAGGTATATAGATTTAGATTATTATTAATTAATTAAAGCTTTTACGTTTAATAAACGTAAGTTTATAATGTATCATTAAGTAACCTTCACATACTACTACGATATATAATTATTCTATACTAATTATTATTTATTATTTATATGTATGTGTATTTTTCATGATTACAGTATTATACCAATTCAATTGAAATTATATTCACAAAATTGTTTTTTTATAACAAGTTGGAAAATTTTGACTTTACAGTGTTTTGTAGAATATAATCTGGATTATAAAATATTTGATTTAAAAATTTCTGCATGACCAATACAAAAGGTAATGGAAATATATTAATGGTAAGGGTAATGGATTATAAACTTTATATGAGTTTACTTGCATAGATATGACCAATGCTATTTAAACTTAATGCAAACATCAATAATTACATAAACGTAACCTCTTGATTTGTTATTGGTTTCTTTTTTTTTCAATACAAAAATAATGTACTAAAGCAAGTAGAATTTGTATATGAGAATGTATATACGTATCGCACAAGTATCATTCAAATTAAAAGTAGAAACAATTATTATTATTCTAAAAAATGCAACCTTCGTAATCATAAAGTTTTCAACAAAACAATATATTACATCATATATTTTTAAAATCAGATATCCCAAAATACTTAGATATTTTAGGTGATTCAAGAAAATTAAAATTTTAAAATATCTATGGGCTCTCGAACTCCTGTGAAAAAGAATAGCCATGTTTGAATTGTTAGAGAAAAAAAAACCGCAAGAAATTATATTAAACATATTTTAAATAGCTGTAACGTCTTTGAAATAAAACATTAATTATAAGCAGTTAGGATAACACTTGCGGGTAATGAGTACAAATATTTCATACTCATGACTCGCCCATGCGGCTTTTTTCAACCTACAAAGTGTTTATTTTTCCACTTGTACCTGCAACCTGCAGATTCTCAAAGATACGAGTATACTCGTGGGTTTTATAACTCAATAAAATATAAAATAATCAAATATTTTATCGTTAAAATGTTCAAACAAATATTAGTTGTCTAAAATTGCAATCGTAATTTAACAAAAATAAATGTTAAATTTTTTATAATATATGAACCAATAATTTGATAATTATTGATTTACTTGATTACTTTTTTCACTTAACTTGTTTATGAAATCTTGGTAACTAAAAATTTTATTCTCTTCACAATAATAATGTTATACTCCATATTGTTATAAATTATTTGCATTTTATTCATAATTTGAACAATAATGTTATATATTGTTATATTATATTTATATATCTAATCTTAACTTATTTTATGTATAACTAAACCAAATTTACAAGAAAGATGTTGGGCCTTTCGATAGAGTCTTTCAATTTGATCCAACGATATATAATTAAATTAAATTAGATTATAATTAATAACGCTACACTTTACCCCACTAAAGCATGTGATCAACTAGCAGTCCAGTACAATTATTCACTCACTATTCATACCATGGGGTAAGATTTCACAGGATTACCCACTCACGATTGGACGGGTATCCGTAGGTAACGGATTTTTTCTCATTCAATGTCATCCACAAGCACTACCTCTAGCGTCAGCTACAATTTTCACCTAGTTATTACAAAACATATATACCGTTGCATATAATTGATTGATTTTGAATTCAATCTTTTCAAAATATATAAACTTATTATTAAATGAAGCAATCAATGCGATAATGATAATATAATAATACAATTTATTTGCAAATATAAATGGTAACTGACTCCATGTTAGTTTTCTTGTGGTGAAAGTTAATGTGTTTTTTTCATATGTCGTCCAACTTCAATCATAAATTTGGTTGGATATCAGAATGATGCTGTTCAGGGAATATATTATGCAACATATACTAGAAGATAGATATAGTATATGGATAATGAATAGTCTAGTTGACTTCTTGTATAAATACATATATTTAATATTAATAACGTATATCGATCAATTGTACAGATGCTTGGACAAAGGGTTTGGTATATAAGTTGTGTATAGTTTAAAGCAAAAGACTTTTTTGAGTATAAGAAAACACTCAATAATAAACTTCCACATGTAATCACACATAATATGTCGATGAGAGTTCCTTCTACGATTCATTTTCATTCTCTTCACAACTCCTTGATTCATTTCTACACATAAATTCTTCCATAATTCCCTTATGCCATCATTTTTTCTTATTCTTCGTTCAACGAGTTTTGTTTTAGTGTTTCTCTATTGATTTCTGAATTACACGTACACATACAGAATGATGACGAGTGAAGAATTTGATGAGTCGGAAGTGACTTTTGCGGAGGTTGAAGCACAAGGCGTTCGAGAAAATTATCAAAATCACACCGAATGGCGACCTAAGAAGTTGATTAAGGCTAGAAGCAAGAAGAAGAAACGTTCGAGTCCAATTAGTATTCCAGAAAACATATGTTGTGTTCGATACGTGGAGTCTGATTTGTTTGAAGATGATTATGAATACGAGAGAATAGTGCCACCGCACGTAATATTGGGGCGAAGAGTTGCAAGAGAAGTAGCATACTCAATTTGTACAGGTTATCGTAAGACTTCCAAAGGAAAGGAACTGATTCAAGTCAGGGATTTGATTTTTAAGTTCTTGGGATATATTTCTTGAAATTATATTATTGACAGGTTTGTTATTTTATTTATTTTATTATATGACAATTAAAGTTAAACTCCATATCATATAACTTTAAGCGAGATTTAAGATTGATAATCATTTATTACAACTATTACTAAAAGTATATTCAAAGTTAAATGACAAATTAAGCATAGATCGCATATGTTTACGGGAATTGGTTGTTTGTGTTATAGATGAGCTACTAGTGTACGATGTAACTTGTAAGCTTATGATGCATTTGTTTATGAATCATAAGAAATTAGTGTGCTCATCAGTGAATGTATATATTGTTATTTAAAGATATATAGGTTATAATTAATACGGTTGTTATAGATAAGTAATCATAGGTTTATAACAAATCACACGACACAATTATAAATAACGAATAGATCACATGTAGATCCCCCCAAACTTGTGAATTTGTGAAACAATTGTAAAATTAAGTCACAAAAAGTTCATAGGTAATAAGTTTAGCATTCAAACAAGAATAAAAATTATAAAGAATGATCAGGCACATAATAGGATTGACTTAATTATTCAAGCTTTTTGCCAAGCACCTATCGTTTTCGCAACGTAGCAAATGTAGATGGCGCACGAATACAGTTCACTACCTCACAGATCGTCTTTAAAGATGCATCGATAAATCGCGTACGTGTATGTATCCTTGAGGACCGGTTGATGATGGGTAGATAGGATAACGTACTATCTAGTTGGGACTCGACTTGATGCAACGATCAGAGATTATGACAATGATGGAGACACCGATTGTGTTGCAGGAATGATGTGTTGCTAGTACTATGTAACTTAGGTCGTTGATTCTGTAATATAAATATTATTTTATTTTTATTAGAGGGCTGTGTTTAGACCGTCATGGGACATGTTAGTTTTACCTTATTAATAAAAGTGTCACAATAGTAATTTAACCTAGCCCTCTGATAATTTTATGTATGTACATGTATCGTGTATAATGAAAGGTAAAATTGTAGAGTTTACAACTATATATGGTAGCTTTTATAACATATAACTTAAGACATTACTGTATGATGGAATAAAACAATCGTGTCGTAGACCAATTAACATTTAAAAAAATTACAAGTTTTACACTTTTAATTCTTCAAGCTATTCGTATATACAAAAAAAGTTCTTACATTAACGCTAACAACAACATTTCATCCGTACAATTAAAAAAACATGATAGTTTTCCTATAACTTATATGCTAGCGGCGCATATTAAAGTTCTATTAGTGAGGTTAACCATATACAAAGTAGCATGAATTATATAACTACGAATGAAAGTTGTTATACGGTAAGTTTTGTTTATGAGCAAAGACTTGTATACAAAAAATTCTTCATATACTATACATGACTGATTTTTAAAACGTACAGGCCTCATTAATCACATGTACAACACCATTAAAACGTGAACGTATAGGAAATTTTTAATTATGTATAAATCACCATATATAGTGTATAGGAAATTTTTAATTGTATACAAATCACCATCGTCTTTATTCTATTGATTGCTTTTTTTACCTTCTCCTTTTTGTAAGTTTTCATAATCCATTCTAATTTTTGGTGGCTAATTAACTAATGTTTTTCTTTATGAACGTGGCATTGCCATAAAAAAAGGTTTCACAAGTTTCGACTAACAAAAGAAGTACATAAGTGTTGAACAAAATATAATTGTTAGAATAAGTAAATAGGAACAACGACGATTTCACTTTATTAGTTGGTTACGATTCTATTTATACCTTTCTTATGAAAAGGCTATCACCGATCATGCTATGCATTTATTAAAGGTATTGAATTCGACACTACAATATAAACAAAACAAAGGATAATTTATAAATCAACACATATAGCAAATATATGTTCTTATGATGTGTAAGATGGTAGTTTAATTAAATGTTTTTAAAATCGGAATTTGAATGGGACAAGAGAGGTCCAGTTCTGGTTGAACCCGACCGGCCCAACCGCCCCAAAACCGGTCAAAAAATGTTTTAAAAAAGTTTCAAAATCACGGTTCAACCGGTCTGGTTCTGGTTGAACCGGTCAAAACTGAAAAAACCGACAATTCGTTAACCGGTCATAGGCCAAAACCGGTTGAACGGATCTCCATTTTCCTGGTCGAACCGGTCGGATCAGACCGGTTCAACTGATTTTTAAAACACTGATTTAATGTAACTTTCTTTTATAATCTTTAAAATGTAACAGTGTAAAATATATTTTTTTAGATGAAAATGGTTAATTGTGATATTGACCTTGTTCTGTATCCAGTTTTTCCCCTTGTACAAAATATGGGCCAAATTAACTCATAGTACAAAAATGATTCATTTTACAATTTAGACTCAACATTTTGCCTAGCTAGCGCAAAATCACAGTGGCCCAATAACAATAAAACATAATTTCGGTTTGCTTTAGCAATCCGAACCATGGAAGGATATCATAGACTAGAGTTCTTAACTCGTTAGGGTAGAATTCCAATTATAACACTTTAAAAATAAGAATAGTTAAGAACACATCATAAATATACATCTAACAAATAAATTCATAAAATTCACACTCAAATATCTCAAATATGTGTAGAAAAATTGATGCAAACTTTCAGAAATGAACAAAAATCGAAAAAACGATTATAGAGATAATCGTGCATCCATCATTTTTTTGATTTTTGTGCATTTTTATAAGTGTACTATAGCTATTTTTTTGCATATTTGAGATGTATGACTTTAAATCTAACTATTTCATTAAGAGTAATTGTGCATTTAGCGTTATTAGCAGTTCTAATTTTTAAAGTGTTCTTAATTGATCCAAACTCTATATTATCTATAATATTGTTTAACATTTTTTTTAAAGAAGTAAAACATTATCGTTGACCTACAATCAACACAATCGCTTAACTTAAAATAGATAATCGTCATTTATTTTTCTATGTTGTCCTTTCTGTTTTTATTACATTACATTAGAAATTTGTCTAGTTATTTTCACGTACATGTCGCACAAGAGTCGAAAGAGTCACATAAAAGTTTATAAATAACCAATAAGAGTAAAAGTCATTTAAGAATTAAAATTCTAAGTCGTCTCATTTTTAACTTTTTCTACCTCAATTCGTAACTCCTAAAATTGTAACAACTAACAAGGCATTCCATTTTAAGTTGGTCTTTATTCAGAACTTCTAAACATTTGATACATTCCATATTTATCCTACTACAATCATCAAAGTGATTATATTTTCCTGTTCCTTACCTGTAGCAACCTAGCAACATTGTAGCAACTCAATTGAATAGAAATATATTTGAACGTGTGTGTAGTGTATATGTGATTGGAGTGTAGTAGAGAGATCATTCTTTACTTCCATCCCTTTCACCATGCTTTGTCACTGTTTCTTTTTCACCCATACTTCTCTTGCTTTATCACTTTTCACACCATGCTATATCAAAACAAACTTTAATTTAACAATCAAGATGTGAACGAATATCTCATCTTACAAATGGGAGGAACATTGATATAGCAAATAGCATCCCAATCTCCTAAGGCCTTCTTCAATCATTTCCATTTCTCCATCTCCAAATATGTAGAAAAAATTGCATCTTTTTACAATATTCTTTCTTCAAAACTTTTCTTCTCCAACCATCCTACCCCAAAATCTCAACTCCAAAAACCTTTATATTAAAATAATCTAACTTTTATACAATACCTTAATAAGAAAAGGATAAACATTTTAATATTTTTTCAAGCTTATAATTAATAACGAAATTGAATACAAACAATAACCGTTACATTATACTACGATATTATCTTCTATTCCAAATTATCATATCGATCCTATAAATGTCCGATAAAGACTCGTTGGATGATTCAAGTCAATTTTTTGATATAGATGAAAATGTCGGTTATGTTCCTAAGTTTTAGTTTATCTAATATCATATAATCATAGTTTTATTTAGTTCTAGTCCTTTTATTGTAATATTGAAATATTCTACATTTCTCAATCAATATTCTCTATGTAATTTTTTTTATGTATGTTAAGTATTTTGGTATAACACTACTATACTAAGTTATGATTTACATCTTACTAGTGACTAATAGAAATAAATATATAATATAAGTATATAAATGTTATTGAGTTAATTGAAATTAAAATAATAGTTTATATTGATAAAGTGGTTTTGGAGGTGAGGTAGAAAATCTCCAAATATGAAGTAAAATTTCAATACTTTAAAAATTTCTCTATATTTGGAGTACCCATAAGAAATGATTTTCTTCATATATCTTACTTCAAATCTCCATTTATAAAGTAAATTGTATTTTGGAGGGAGCCATTGGAGAAGGCCTAACTTCAGCAAGCCTATGTACGTCATCTCTACCAAAATAGAGTTTAATGTTCTTGACTAATTTGAATATTTTATTTTTTGTTTTGATTATGTTGGTTTAGAGTTATTATTATTTGGTTAGTTTGTATTTTTACGGTAGTCTAAGGTTATATGTAGGGGTGACCAATATTTAATTGTAAATCATTTACTTTGAAAATCGAACTGAACCGTAATCTGTATGTTTAAAACCGAACCAATTTATAAAACGGTCTTTGGTTCGAGTTTTAACCGAAACTGAATATGATAATAGGTTTTCGGTTCGGTGATTGGTTTGATCACTGTTTATTCGGTTAAAATGAAAAAACCAATTATAATATACTAATATATATTTTTGTATTATATTATTTAGAAATAATAATAATCTCTTGCAAGTAAACAAACTTGATCTACATTTTCTACAACTATCTAAACAAACAGCCGGAGGCAGCCATTTACTCTTTTATTTTGTTTAATTAATGTGATGAAATTGAAACGAGTAAGGTATAATTTATCAATATTTTATCTTAAATTGTAATTTTTTTTTTTGGTTTAAACCGGAAACCGAATCGAATTGGAAAACGGTCTTCGGTTTGGTTATTTTACATATTTAAATGGTTCGATCCGGTCTTTGGTTAGCGTCTTAATAATTTTCAAAACAAAAAAACCAAACCGATTAAACCAATTAATAAAATCGAAAACCGAACCGATGAACACCCCTAGTGTTATGAAGGTAAATGATGATGACTAAAAGACATATATGAAGATTAAAGTTGAATTTCTAAAAATCAAAGGTTTGTTTTTCAAAAACTAGCTATACTTTAGCTTTGTACAAATGTTGAAGTTTTTGGTTTTTTATGCTTATTTTTCTTGAGATATTTGTCAAACTCACGAACTAACACTCTTACCCTCAGTTTTCCGGTCACTGCCACCGGGGGCACCGTTTGCCACCCTATCCGTCTACAATTCTTTCTCTCTCTCTCAACTTTATTTGATTATATCGTTTTTTTAGTTTGGACCTTTAGGTTTGATTTTTATTTTTTGTTTTTGGTGAGTGTGTGTGTTCCCGTTTTGTTTTACGTGTCCTTTTATATTAGTGATTTTGTGTGTTTCTTTTAGTTTTGTGGCCATGTAAGGTTTTTGTGAGGTTTTTTTAGCTTATGGTTGGTAATCGTGTATTATCCTTAATGAACCCCGCAAATAAAACAGGCAAGCCCAACTCGCAGGTGGACCTAATCCACAGGGAAGCCTATTAACAGGGAAGCACATTAACAGGGGATCTTATTGACAGGGAAGCCTATTAACAGGGAAGTCAATTAGCAGGATTCCTTATTGGCAGGAGAGCCCACAATGTGAAGCCCAATCAACAGGGTGGCCCAACTCACAAGCCCAAACAGATGAGGTGATACCATCTGAATAGGGTTCATGTCGTCCGTTAGGCGACAACCATGTTATGGATTCCACCTACGTTAGTGGTGGTCTCCCCAAGAGCCGACAAGGGTTTCTCTATGGCCATACCATTGGTCCATGTCACCACAGGGGACCCACAAACAGGAAGTATCCATTACAACAGTACGATCGGTACCACTAAGATGATGAGTCAATCGTACGATGAACAGTATCATTAAATGTTGATTCAGCTGTACGATCAAAACCATGAGATGGTGAATCAACCGATGAACAGTACCACTAAGATGGTGAGCTAACCGTATGATCAAAACCATGAGATGATGACACGTGGCAAATTTGCTCACTAAGGTGATCATGCATCACTATAAATACTAGGGTATGAACACTATTCATGCCCGAACACCTCCACACAAATACCCATATCCTTCATACTCAAACCTTCATCATCTAGAGGAGATCACTATTCATCTCCTCGCCAACAATTCACGCCACCCACGGTTTCATTCAATACACTCCGGCGTGTTATCCACGTAAGTCACGGAGAGCATCGAATCGGATCCATACTTCTTGCACTCAGTGATACTCATTATGGTGTCAAACACCAGCCCCACTACGATGGCCGGCAAAAACATGATGCATTTCGCTGTCCAAAACGCTCAAACACCAATGGATACTTTGGGGGAGCAGGCGGCGTGGAGCCACCGGCAAACGTTGGAGCAAACACGCTGTCAGCTGGATTTCACCACGACTGGGGGGGGGGGGGGGGATGGGGCAATTTTCACAACAACAAAGACCTGTATTCCCAACCGGCCAACCACCTTTGATGGAAGCAGGACCCTAACAGTTCCAACACACTCAATCGAGTGTCGGTCAGCAACCACTGAATGTTTTTCACCAAGCTTTCTAACAACCCCCCCCCCCCCCCCCAACAAAGTTTCCAGCAAACGTTTCAGCAACCTTTGGTTCAGAATTTTCAGCAACCCCCTGTCCAAAATTTTCAACAACAGTCCTCAATGCAGCAACAGCCTTACGGCCAGAATTTTCAACAACCCCCTGTTCAAAATTTCCAACAGTAGTCACATCAGTTTTATATGCCACAACAGAACTTTCAGGTACCATTTCAGGTACCACCTTAACTGGGGTACTTCAATACTCAATCATATATCCTGCAGCCAACTGGCCCAACACAAACATCGGTACAGGAGACTGCAAATGCCATGGGCCAACTACTTCACAACTAATGCAGCCCCCTGTAATACCACCACCTCCCCCGCCACGTCCACCAATGTTGGCGAACCTGCTAGTAGTTATGCAAGGAAAAACACCGCAACCTCAAAATATAATCCCTGATTCAAACACTCAATTCCACCCAGCTATTGCCAGTGTACCACTTCCCTTGGGAGTATCGGTCCCTGCTACTTTGGGAACGTACAACGGAACCACAGATTCAGAAGACTTTATCCAGTCATTCCATCATGCCATAAAAACACAGCACTAGGAAGACGCGGTTGCCTGTCAGATGTTTCCTTCCGTACTTGGATCATATGCCAAATCTTGGTTCTGGGACTTACCAGAAAAAAGCATTACCTACTTTAATGATATCAGGAGAAAGTTCGTAAGTCATTTCCATCAAAAGAAAAAACATGTCAGATCACATGTGGAAGCACACATGATTAAACAACACCCGCATGAGCCACTAGAAGATTTCATAGACATGTACACTGATGAGTGTTTAAAAATACCAGGGTTCCCTGAAAGTCTGCAAATCTCTGGTTTTATTTCATGCTTGGATGATAACCGCTTCCAAGCACTCGTTGATAAGTTTGTTGGAGACACACCTTCCACATTTGCTGCACAAATTTCACAAACCAGAGACTACATCAGGGCGATGGAAAAAAGAAAGTTAAATCGAAGAAATAAATAGGCTGCAAACAATAACAAGGGTGATCATAAGTACCAGTCCTATTAGGGGAAAGGAAAAGCACAACAGGGGGGAAGGTTCGACAAGAGATTTCAACCATACAAAAAAAATGCGGAAAAAGATATGGTTGTTGCATCCTTGTCAAAAACTCCGCACGAAATATTGACAACTGAGCCTGTTGCCAAAGGATTCAAGAAGCCACAACCCATGGTTTCAAAGGCGAAAGATAAAGGTAAGTACTGTAAATTTCACAAAGAACGGGGCCATGACACAAATGAATGCAGAGAACTCAAAGCTCAGATATACAAAGCAATTAAAAATGACAAACTGGAACACTTGGCCCTAGGAGCCAGGGAGTACCGGCAGGGCGAAACCAAGAAAGGGAAAGGTACAATTGAGCTACCCAAACCTGATGTAGTGATATTCATGATAAACCCCCTGGCTCCAGCAAAGAAACGAAAGATAGACAAAGTGGAGCTATGGGAATTGCAGGAGATAAGCTTTCCGGCAATTCATAGGGTACACCCCTCCACGAAACCGCTAGTCATCACCGTGAGAATAGCTAACTTTCAGGTTGGTAGGGTGTACCTAGACAACGGAAGCTATACAGAAATAATGTCCGAACATTGCTTTGAGCAACTACCAGACCACATTAAGGGCTGCAGGGAGGAGTTCCTGCAACCGTTGGTTGGTTTTTCTGGAGAAACAAATTGGCCGATGGGAAAGATTAAGCTCGAAGTTACCATGGGGGAATACCTACGCTACAGAACAACCATGCTTGATTTTGTAATCGTTCGTTATCTATCAAAGTATAATGTCATATTTGGAAGAACGACTATGCTCCGGTTTGGTGCAGTAATTTTGACTGTTCACGGTATGGTGCGCTTCCCAACACCACAAGGAATAGCAACTGTACACGCTGATAGGGCGTTACAAATTGAATACACGCAAGTAAGCCAGACAAAAGTGCAAGTGGTGGCTCCTCAGCAGGAGAGTGAACAGGAGGAGATTGTAATAAACCGAGCTTTCCCATACCAAATAGTCAGCGTCAGCAGGAAACTCCCATCCAGAATCAGGCAGCAGTTAAAGGAATTGTTAATTGAAAATCAGGACATCTTTGCTTTTCAACCTGCTGACATGACCGGGGTACCGAGGATCATAGAAGAACATCGCCTGAATGTCAAACCCTCTATTACACCATCGAGACAGAAGAAGCGAGGAATGACGCTAGAAAGAAGTGATTTCCTGCAAAAAGAAGTAAAAGATTTGGTGGCTGCTGGCATCCTTCGGGAGGTCAAATTTCAAACATGGGTAGCAAACCCTGTCATGGTGAAGAAGCCCAACGGGTCTTGGAGAATGTGTGTCGACTACTCAGATCTAAACAAAGCCTGCCCTAAGGACAATTACCCCTTACCAGAAATTGACTGGAAGGTCGAATACATGTCAGGATATAGGCTCAAATGTTTCTTGGATGCTTACAAAGGGTACCACCAAATCCAGATGGCAGAGCAGGACGAAGGTAAGACAGCGTTTCATACCAACCAAGGGATCTTTTGTTATAAGAAGATGACCTTTGGCTTAAAGAACGCGGGAGCAACGTATCAATGAGTCATCAATCCAGCTTTCAAGAATCAAATTGGACAAAATATAGAGGCTTATGTCGATGATTTGGTAATCAAAAGTACAACGGAGGTAAACATGTTGGTCGACATTTCAGAAACATTCGCAAAACTCAGGGGCATCAACATGAAACTCAACCCTTGTAAATGTACTTTTGGAATGGAAGAGGGCAAATTCCTTGGCCATGTAATTATGGCGGGAGGATTCCAGGCAAACCCAGATAAAGTTCTGGCAGTTACCAGCATGCCTTCCCCAAAAACCAAGTAGGTTGTGCAAAGCTTGTCAGGAAAGCTAGCCGCCCTGACAAGGTTCTTGTCCAAAGCCGCAGAACGTTCCCTACCGTTCTTTGATACACTGAAAGGTATAAAAGGAAAAAATGACTTCCAATGGACTGCTCAGGCAGAAAAAGCATTCCAGAAAATGAAAAAAATTCATGGCAGAACTACCAACCCTAACAGCGCCAATTGCAGGGGAAACCCTAACCTTGTATCTTGCAGCATCTGAATCAGCTGTAAGCTCGGTACTAATAGCAGAATGGAACAAAGTACAAATGCCTGTGTACTTCATTAGCAAGGCTCTACAGCCAGCTGAATTGAACTACTCACATATTGAAAAACTAATCCTAACGTTGGTTCACTCTGCACGGCGCGTGCGTAGGTATTTCCAGGCACACCAAATCATTGTACTTACTGATCAACCAATCAAGCATGTGTTGTAGAAGCCAGAAAGGTCAGGGAGGTTAGCCAAATGGGCAATTGAGTTGGGGGAACATGAAATAGAATTTTGTCCTAGAAACGCATTAAAAGGACAAATCATGGCTGATTTTCTGGCGGAATTACCAGGGGACTTTGAAGGCAAGACCTCGCTGACCACCAGTACTCTACTCGAGGAAACATGGGAGATGTATACTGATGGTGCAACAAGTTTTGTGTAACACCCTCTTCACTGGTCTGGTAATTCCTTTATTTTAATTGGTTATTTAATTGTTTTCAGGAATTACTTGATATTAATTATTTTATTGTGAAACTTAGGTAAATAAGTCCCAGGACTGATTGTGAATAGTGAAATATTAGTTCTTTTAAATTATTAATGATGACGATAAAATAAAGTAATAGTTCTCGCAAATGGTTTTTAGGTTCCAGACAATAGATTTAGGACGGGTATAAAATTAAAGCAATTGGAACAGAGGTGGTAGTGTGAGCCGACCTTTATTTCTTTTATTTTCAAGGTTTCTTCATTTTCTTTCATAACAAGAACTCAAAAACTCTCAAATCCAAATCAAGAAACCATAACCAAGTTACTAGCCAAACTTGTTTAGGTGATTCCGAGTTCTAAACATCAATTTTGCATCATCCTTTCACCCTTATCTTCATCAAAGAGTGAGTTTAAATCTGATTTTGGGTATACAAAATGGGTTTTATAAATTTTGATTGATTTACACTAAATTGAAGCTTGAGATGTTGTTATTAGGTGTTATTTGATGTTAGTAAAGTATTAGAAACCATAGAATTGAGTTTTTTGAAGTTTTGGTAAGTTTTGATTCGAAAAACTCGTAACAGCAGCTGTGACACCCACCAAATTAGGACTAGTGATTAGTGCCTAATCAACTATTAACACATGTAATTAGTCCTTTGATTAAGGTAATTATGTATCATAATATATGTTGTTGAATATATACGAATATGTGATTTGATTTTAATCGTACACATTTCTAAATCGAATGGATTTCGATTCAATTAATGCGGACGTTGGTGAACAATTTTATTAAATAATATAATGTTATTTAATACAACTATTAAATCCAAAAATATTATTGTGATAATATATCAATTCAATTTTTTTATCGTACAAACAAGGCCTACACGATTAAAATACTAAACGCGCAATCAAAACAAAACAAGTCAAGTTATATTTTATAACTCAACCATTAGGTATTTGATGAAATACTCCAAGTAAAATATTGAATAAATATTCGTATTTTAAAACTTATAATTAAACGTTCATAAAATTATTTAAACGTTTAATCGATCGAGGAAACGAACACCACACGAAGCGCGAATACACGGAGTTAATAATGGAGACCCACACCTTGGTGGGCCCCCATCGAAATCATCCCACAAAGGGGGGGAAACCCCACCCCTCTTCCTCATTCACCATCATCATCATCTCACTCCTTCTCTCTCTTTCTTTTCTCTTTCAAAAATCCACCACCATCACCAAAAATCATCAAAAAGCACCACAAAACGTCATCAAATCTCGAAGATTATTTAGAGAAAAATGACCACCTCGTAACGATCTACATTTCCATCTTTTCAGATTCTTCGCACGTCGATTTGTAAGTTTCCGACAAATCTCGAACCATTTCGATTTTAAGTGTTTTTAACTAAAAGTTGTTTATTTAAGCTTGAAATGTCCAAATGTGGGTTGGGTAAAAGAATCGGACCAAACCGTGGCCGGAAAACTCATTTTCGACTCAAAAATCCGTCAACAGACCTAAGTGTCGCATAGGCAGCAGAAGCGTAGCGTCACTTCGTGCGTCACTTAAATGTCGCATTAAATGACACATAAAACCCTAATTATGCGTCACTTGCCTAAGTACCGTATAAAACCCTTTTTTTCCCGACACTCCAACCATCACTTGCCTAGTGACGCCTAACACCTTTATCCGACACTTCTAGCGACACTTCCTAAGTGTCACCTATGATCAGAAACCGACACTCGCACCCGACAGTCCCTAAGTGTCCCCCCCCCCCTATGCGTCACTTCTCCAAGTGACGCTAATAATTCAGAAACCATCATTTTATGCGACACTTCCTAAGTGTCGCCCAAATTTTGGAAGTGACGCATCAAGTGTCGCTAAAAACAGAAAGTTTGAAACTCATATTTCACTAAGTATTGAGGCTCAAATTTGACACCCCATTTTACCAGAATTCAAATCCCAAGTGCATTTTCAATAAATCAATGTAGTAGAAATAAAAATTTGGGTTGAGTTTCCGACACTTCTAGCACGACCCCAACCAGGGGCTCAGCCCCTTGGACCCCGCCAGGGGTTGCCATCCCTTAGACCCCGCTAACCGGGGGGCTGCCCCCGGACCCCCGTCATTGACGAGCTTCGCCCTTACCCTAGGGTCACGAGTAACAGTGTTACATCTAAACTTTCACACCAAGTGTTAAACTTGTATAACATCAAACACGAATGCGATATGACTTCTAAAACACATTGGAACTTACTTTTGAAGTATATCACTTCAAAATCATAAAAATAATAATGAGATTATTGATACAACCAATTCACCGATGGGCCGTATACGTTTTCAAAACACAATCAAATCAACCAAGTCGTAGTAACTTGGACAAGTCCAACAACCAAATCGTAGTAATTTGGATAATCAAATCAACCAAGTCAAAGTAACTTGTACGGGTTAAACTACCAAATTATAGTAATTTGGGACAATTCAATCAACCAAATCGTAGTAATTTGGACATTCTAAGTTGGACGAACAACTACAAGGGCAGTCTTTCGAGATGCCTACTCATGTTATAACCATCGTGTGTCTTGGACACCCTCAGGTTACAAGTCTTCGGACATCAATTCACCGCTAATCAATTCAAGTTTATTAAGTTAAACACTCAAGGCTCAGGTGAGTCTCATAGCCCCTATTTTACAGTTTTCATCTGGGGTGTGATTACATTGCTCGTTTTATTTTACAATATGAATGCAAGTACAATACAAATCAAATACTACATGAGTTGTTTTCACTAATCATTTCAAATCCCTCCACAACATAGTTTGGTAATACATCTGTAGCGTGAATGTTAGTATATGATATCATATAGGATTGACAATCCTCGTCCGGGTTAGTACGCACTAACTGGTCAAACGGACGTATTAGCATTTGGGAAGACGAGCGTAGATTAGGCACTCGTAGGAGGAAACTCATTTAGGTTTTCCTTAATTGGACCTAACGCTCAAGTTAAGCTCAGACTATGCGCTCATGGCTGTATAACTTTTATTTTGCTTAATTGCATTTTAAATTCAATTAAATCTTGCGGTTCATACAAATATGTGTTGACATACAAACCTGTGAGCTCACCAGCGTTTCGCTGACCTTTTTTAGCATGTATCACAGGTACTTAGCAGTAGGTTGGCTGCCTAAAACAGAAATCATTAGCTCGAGTCTGCATTCAAACAAATCAGATATTTAATTGCATTATTATATTTTGTATAGATTAATTATGTAATGTAAATCTCTCAATTTCAAGTAACTGAGCTAATGTAAACAATATTTTGATGTAAACTTTGGTTCTTATCAATACAATGTAAAATAACGCATTTAATGGTCGTTCATTATAACTTTGATTAGTCGCGCCCCGACCCGATTCGCTTCCGCAACCCGAATTTGGGGGTGCGACAGCAGCGAAATTTGCAGTTCTCAGTTCATCCTGCGAACTGAGTTTATGTTGCGAAGCGAGATGAGATGTTGTGAACCGAACTGAGATCTTGCGAATGAGTTGTTGTGATGCAAGTTGAAATCGCGTTGCGAACTGAGTAGTTTTGCATTATGAACCGAGTTTTGCGAGCCGAGATGGCTGTGCGAACTGAGTTATTCCGTTGCGAATTGAGATCTCTGCGAAGTGTTTTTAGGGTCCCGGATTAGTGACAATTTCATTAACTCGGATTGGATTGAAATTCGCATGGTCACTCGAAAACGGCCTTGATCGCGCCTCAACGGTCGGTCAAGGAATCGCTTCCCTGTCGTTGCGGACCTTCCAGTCGGAGGCGGGTGATCAGTGGGTTTTAAATTTATAATGCTGGGAAGCCTAAGTTTTATTACTACCTACTGCTCTTGTTAAGGGTAGCAAGCGGTAAGTCTGACTCAGGTGTCGTTCTTAAAATCGGAGCGAATCGAAATGAAGTAAATACTTTAAACAATAGAAGCTAATAGGATGGGTTTAAAAGAGCAGGTAGGGTTTGTTTTTGGGATTTTCTAAATTAACTACGATACAGAAAAGTAAATACTAAACTACGGGTAGGGTAAGCAGATAGATAGAGATTGTGATTGCTGGAGTTTTAATATTCAGGTTTCGGGATGATGTTCATTATAAAAGATGATTGGAGACTTCCCTTTAATAAAATTAACAGAGGTTTGGTGTCAACACTAGCATCCTACGATTTAAGTGGAAAACCTAAGTCGCATGTCACTGAATACTAGGTTATCATGAGTCTGATCAGATCAGGCTGCTCAGTCCCCCAACACTGTCCGATGAGGACAAGTGACCCGTCTTGGAGTTAACTCCTGGGCGCATGAATAAGGCAACATACCGATATTTAATTTCTGACCTTTCTTAACACCTAATTCTAATTGATTTTATTAAGGGTCGTACTATTGCTTGCTAATGTATGTTAAACTGTCAGTTATGTTCGATGAAGGGGTTTAAGCATCCTACACTACAGTTGAATGTTTGCTTTCTTTTCAAGATCCCTTAGATTTTAATCGAGGAGCACAAATACTTCTGTCAAGGTGTAGACCCTCCTTTGCGATCAAACGTTCATCCCTAGGTTCGTTTTACGGTGTATACTACGTTTTTCAGTAGTTCCACAACTTTTATATATACCTAGACCATGTTCAGGAAGGGTGACTTCCAGGTATCCACGGTGTCATATGCTTACGACCGGTCCGTAGCTTCCACGCATTTGTACTCCACCAGTGGTGTTTTCAGCGCTATACTAAGTACTGGGCCGTTTTACAGCATGTCCACAGCTTCATACAAAAACACAGATAACTATCTACCGATACTAGGGTTGATCAGATCCTAATACTAAAGTAATAGTCACATGAAAGCTTGGAAAGGGTGGAATGGGTGGTTTAGATCTACCGCTTGAAAAGTTTAACCCGATAGATAACATAACAACTTCCAATTACATATTTAATTAAAGATTAATTTAACATCATCCCTACTCCTAAATATCTACATTTCAACAATCACAATATTACACTACTCAATAAACATGGCAATAAGTAAAACACATACTATAATATTACACATGGATAAATCAGACATAATAATAGTATGAGAGAATAGATATCACCGGATAATAGAGCAGCATAACAAGAGAATAGAACTTGCAATCCTTGAATAAAAGCTTGAACACCAATACTCCTTGATTACAACAGTTACTCTCTACTCTAATCTACTAGCTACCCACTAACTACTCTCTAACCCTCTAGAGAGAGAGGTAAGAGAGAGAAACTAACTAATAAATGAAAATACAAGAGAAAAGTGTTTGATTTGAATGAAATTGAATTGTTATGAGTTGATGAGAAATGAGGAGGTTGAAGCCTCTATTTATAGGCATCCAAGTCACAATTTACACTTAACACCCTCGCATCCGCTTTAACACTGAAATACACCCTTGAGCTATGAAATTCGATACCAAAGAAGGCATATTCGACATCAAATAGGGCGTATTCGGTAGCACATAGGGCGTATTCGGTAGCAAACGGGGCGTATCCAGCACCACAAGGGGGTATACCACCCCTTAGAGGGGGTATACCACCCCTAGAAGGCGTATACGGCCTCTACAGGGGCGTATACGGCCCCTAGAGGGTGGTATACGGCCCCTGTGGGGGTGGTGAGCCTTGGTCAATGGTCTTGTGTGCTGGATCGTAAGTCTTGTGTGCTGGATCGTGCTCGTTTGGCCTTATCTTCTTCGTTCTTGATCCGTTTTTGACGATCTTTATACCCACGCATTCGTAATCTCCAGACCTACATTTTAAGATATTTATTAAGTCACAGATCGGAGTTTTACGATAAAATCGCGTGTCGAACGAATTATGCCTTTTTAAGTGTGTTTTTCGTCCATTTACCGTTGTTTTTGAAAAACTTATAAAGTTTTGACCTTTTTTACAAAATGTGGTAAATGTGAACTTTATTGGCATGATTTTGTTAATTAAGTGCTAAATATGAGGTAAAAGATGTGCGTAAAACATGACTTTTTAGGTCAAATCAGGCCTAATGATCCAGGCTCTATTCAAAGAGCCTAGGCAGTTTTTGGCCATTCGGGGTCATCTAGGGGCCGAAAATGGTATTTTTCAGTTTTTAAACGTCATTTTGGGATTTTCTAATTTTATTTCTGATTGAACTTTTGTTTGCCTAGACTTCAGGGATCACCTGATTGAATAAAAATGCTAGAATGATGATTGTGGAACAAGTTACTAACTTGTGTATTATGTGGTATTTCGATTTACTCCAAAGACTCAGTAATATAAGATTTATGAGTGTGGATTCTGTAGAGGTATCGGTGAGTGGATTTGAAACTCACCTTTTGATTCAGTTGTAACTGTTTGGTTACAACAAGTGAACGTAGATGTGTTTGTTGAATCATTTAATCTGAGTTATTGATTATAAATCTACGTGCTATGTGGCCTTCGGGCATCATTTGTTATTGAGGTCAACTGGGTAGTTGGGCTATTTGGTTATTGTGTGAATTACACAGGGCCTTGATACATTCGTTGTGTGTAGAACCTGTGTTTGAGTATAATAACCGTTAGCTATCGGTCTATTCTGTATTGGCCTTACATATTGTTATATAAGTGTTCTTGAGAGCCATCGCGGCATTAGGGTTTCTCAAGAGCCACCGATCCTCATTGTTGAATTGTTGTACTATGTAATACGTGTTTACGATTATTTGATGTAAACATGTGGTTATGCTAAGTTGAATTGGGGGTGACAAATTCATTCACTTAGCTTCATGTTAATCCCTCATTTTACTTCCTACAGGTTATATTTTGGGTATGTGGGTAGCAGGAAGCAGATGTGTATGCATGAAATGTTTGACCGCACCATCTACTGTGATATGGTTTTGTTATAAATTATGTTTGGAATTTTATAATAACCCTTTTGTGTAATAAGTGTATTATGATTTTAATAGTTTTAAACAGTTTTGTATTAAAAAGGTGAATGGTTTATGTACATCTTTTTGAATGTACAGTAGTAAATTATGTTTTAAAATTTATGCTTCCGAGATAAATAATATAATATTCAGGTTTAGAATGAGGGGTGTTATATTATGGGGGTCAGGAGCTGGGCTGATACTTACAAGTCCGGCAGGCGAAGAACATACCTACTGATGTCTAAAATCTAGTTATAAAATTAAACAAAGAAATATTGATCGTTAATTATTACACAACTGAGGTAAGTATACCCTATCATGTATAATATAGCAACAGTAAGTCCAAGTTCGTTCCACAGGGATTATGTATTTAAGAATTATAAATTAAATGCAATTAATTTAAATAAGTAATTAAATGGGGTTTTGTGTGACCGAATTGTCACTTTGCTTAACAACTAAATTAATCAAACTAAGTGGACTCAGGAAGAGTCAAATTGATTTGTTTAACTTTCAGATAATAAAAACGACACTTGCTTGGATTATTTCACTAATGACTTCGGGGTATTTAATTAAGACCAGTTTATTTAACAATTCATGCTCATTTCGATTAGACTAGGTTTAACATTTTCCATCACCTACACTCTAATCTCAATTCACAAAATTACAATTTAATCTAGTGAAAGACATTCGCCAAAATCACTATCTTACACGTTTGAGTTTAATAGTCTAACTTATTACTTATCTGCGTCCGCAATCAAAGCTCAATTATTCATAGACAAACAGTTGATAATAAACATATAAGTGACAAACATTCGTTATAATCACTTATTCATTTACCAAATAAATTAGAACCAATAATTAAACCTAAATATATAAGGTTCTTGATTAAACGCAATTAATTCAATATAAACATCAAATAATTATACCCCTAATCAATAGTTATTTCATCCAAACAAATGTTAAAGGATTTAGCTACGCATAATCATGTTAAAATAAACACATATAATAATTGAAATCACCGCAAACATAATTATATTGAAATAAAAGAGTAAACGAATGATTACAATGATTAAATGATGATCCGTAGTAGCCGAATAATTAAGATGAATGAAAGATCTTCAAAAGTATGAAATACCTTCAAATATGCAAAGAAAATTTGTAACCCTAATTTTAATATATGAAAAAGTAGAAGCAAAATCGTAGGCAAAAATTTTCTTTTTATATTTGCTGGGACACAATCCATACGCCGTATGGAAAAATCATTCGGCTTATGGATGAAAATGGCGTAGACTCCAAGATTTGCTAGCCGCCTCCCTTGTAAACTTGAATTTCGCTGGCCTAGTTGACTAACTTTGTGAATTTGACCTAATTGACTTGGGCCCACTTCCTTTTGCTGCATCTAGTAACCTGCCAAAATAATCATCATCGTTATTTATTATTCTTTATTATTATTATCATTAAAACTTTATTCCAACGTTATTACTATGAATTAACTTTATTATTATTACGTTATTATTATAATATATTATATTATTATTATTATTATTTAGCCTAACTAATTATTTGGTCCAACTCATAAACTCCAATAAATCTTCAATCTAATTATTTTCACTCAATCCATTTAACTTTTTGAACTAAACTATTCGCGAACTTTATTCATTTCTTGAACACTTTCTTGTCCCAACTCATTTATATACCTATTTACAACTATTAACCAAATCAGTATCAATTATTAAATAAATACAATATAAATATAATAAAAATCAAAGAATATTATAAACTAAATATAACATTATTTAATGTTATCACCTACGCCCTAAGGTTTGATTTCCCTGTTACAAACAACGAGGTTGAATATGAGGCTTTGATTGCATGCCTGAAAATTGTCGAGCAAATGGACGTTTTGTCCATCCAGATGTTCATTGACTCACAACTAGTAGTAAACCAGTTCAATGGAAGTTTCAAAGCAAAAGAACCAGCAATGAAAAAATACCTAGAGGTAGCCCAGGGAATGACCAAGAAGTTCAAACACTTCAAAATTGATCAAGTCCCAAGAAGTCAGAACAAGAAAGCTGATGTACTAAGCAAACTGACACCCCTAACGTTTGCCCACCTGACAAAAGAAGTCCTGGTAGAAGTTCTGAAACGAAAGTCAATTGACAGGGAACAAGAAGTACTACCCATTGAAGAAATTGAAGACAATTGGAGGACTCCAATCAGAGAATATCTCTTGCATGGTAAACTCCCCGACGACAGGTTCCTCGCAAGAAAAATCAGGTTCAAATCCCTGATGTACACCATCGAAAAAGGGAAGATCATCAGGAAGTCTTTATTAGGACCCAATCTCAGGTGCGCCAGGCCCAAACAGGCGGATATGATTATCAGGGAGGTACATGAAGGTGCGTGTGGGCTACACTCTGACCCACGGGCGATCATAGGTAAGATAATGAGGCAAGGTTACTTCTGGCCAACCATGCATCAAGATTCCTTAGCCATTGTGAGAAAATGTCAAACCTGGCAAATTCACGCTCCAATATCAAGAACCCCAAAACACGATCTCATCCCTGTCACTTCTCCTTGGCCATTTTACAAGTGGGGGATGGACATCGTAGGGCCCCAACCACCGGCGGAGTCAAGTTCATCGTGGTTGCAATTGTTTATTTCAACAAGTGGGTGAAAGCTAAACCTTTAGCTCAAATAACAAGAAGGAAGATAGTCAGTTTTGTCCAGGAAAATGTTGTTTCCAGGTTTGGAATCCCGCATGAAATTGTTAGCGACAATGGAATGCAGTTTGCCTCCGACCCATTCAAATCATGGTGCAGTGAATTGGCAATCAAACAGACGTTCACCTCCGTGGCCCACCCTCAGGCAAACGGGCAGGTAGAAGTCACAAACAAGGATATTGTTATAGGGATTAAGGCCAGGCTGGGCACGTCTAGGACTGGATGGGTTGACGAACTGCCCAATGTACTGTAGGCTTACTGTATTATGCCAAAAGGGAACAACACTTGGGTCACACCGTTCAGCCTTGTCTATGGAACAAATGCAGTTATCCCTGTTGAGATCAGTGTACCAACTCAAAGGGTGCTTCAGTTCAACGAAGAAACAAACTTGGTATCCTTAAAAGAATACCTCAACTTCACAGAAGAGGTCAGAGAAATGACAGCTATTCAGGAAGCCAAGAACAAGCATAAAATGGCCAGATACTACAACAGGAAGGTCCAACACATGGAGTAAAAGGCTGGAGATTATGTTTGGCGAAGGAACGAAGCCTCGAGAACTGAAGATACAGGGAAGCTAGGTCAAAAATGGGAAGGTCTATAAAAGGTCGTTCAAGCTCACGGCAATGGATCCTGTTCCCTAACACACTTAGATGGTACTCATGTTCCCCGCACTTGGCACGCGACTAACTTGAAAAAGTGCTACATATGAGCAACTATCTGTAAGCCCAGGAGAACTTGATCACCTCTCCTGACAGGCATATTTTGTTGAATCACTTTTCAATAAAATCAAGTTGTTCATGCCAAAAAATTTATTACTTGTTTTATAAACATTCACCTATTTGCAAAAGTGTCAAGGACATATCTTTTCACAAGAATGTCATATGCACAGGGCCATCTCTTTGGCCGGAATCATACCCCATGATTCCACCGTACCCTGTTCCTTGCACCCGGCTGACTTAGTCACCTGAATTAGCAGACATGAGCAGCGATCCTGCCACAGTGGAAGGTGTATTCTAGCCCTATCCCTGGCAGAGATTCACCATAACCAATATGTTGGCTAGTGATAGATCAGTCCAAGGCAGGAATGACACAAGAATCCGCCAATAGGCTTGCTAGTTGATCATTCCTGCGCCACAGGCAAACTAGAATTTGCCAGGTCATGACCGCACATTAAATACAGACAACATACAAGTAAACTGTATAAGCATTATAGGACGAGTACTCAAAATAAACAAATATAGTGAGACGTGTAATAATAACTACACAATCACATTACAAACAAACATAGTGTATATTACAAACTATTGGAAACAAATGTATATTACAAACATAATTCCAGATGCACACTAAGGCTTCATCGAAAGAAGAGCTTCAACAGGCATGTCAAGATCTTCGGTCAGCTTCTCCAGAAATGGAGAAATGGATAGATCAGACAAAACTTGTTGGGCAGCCTTGACCCTGTTATTTATCTCCGGATCAACTTGAGCAGCCAACTCCGCAGGAAGGGGGTCTATGTGCTTGGCTGCCAGGGATGCTGATTCGTGTCGTCCTTGGGCCCTGACACATTGAAGTTGTCGACCGAAGGGTCCAATTATTCCGGGGCAACCCATCGAGGTAATAATCAGGTCAGGGAGCCCGCTTTGAAGTTTCTTCTTCTTATCCGTAGCTGCATCCCTTTCAAATACATCCTGATCCCTCTCAATCAAGGCCAAGTCCCTAACAGCCAAAGCCTCATCTCTCTGAGCAATAACAGAGTTGAGCTCAAGCCCACTCTGTTGCAGAGAGGCCTCCATGTCTGCAGCCTTCTTTACCTGCACGAAAAACATGAAAATTACACAAGAGAATAAAAACTTTCGTCCCAGGCATTATATCAGGGAGATAAATTAGTAAACAACAATCTAAACCCAAAACAATACCCGCTCAGAAAGCTGTGTCCTTCATGACTCAATCTCGGAGGTCATAAGATCAACCTTGGCAATATCAACAGCATGCTCAGCTTTAAATTTTTCATGAGCCTCTCTCTCCTGGGCAGCTTTAGCACGGTTATCTTTTAGGGCGAACCCTAGCTTCCTCCTAAGCTTTTCGAAATGATCAGTAACCCTCAAGATGTTAATGCTCCACATGAAAGAATCAAAGGTATCCTTAAGCCCACGATGGATGCTTTGACGCCCATTCAGGGAGGCCATATTTTTCTCGATAGCTGGAGGCATCGCATGCATCACGTAGTCCTTGCAGGATTGAAGGTCACGACCAGGGTTGTCCGCCTCAAACTTCCAGCCAGGAACAAAAATGGAGGAGCCACCAAAATCAGCTATGGGTCCAACAGGAATGTGGCCCTGAGCACCCCCAATAAAATCCGTGGCATCCTCATCTTCGTCTACGTCCATATTAGGAAGAGAGAAGCTAGAGCGACTGCCTGCCTGCAGTCTGGAAGATTCTTCGCGCTCGAGAATTGTATCCTCTTTCTTTTCTTTCGAGTCAGCTCCCCATCATCCTCATCTAAAAGAACATGAAAGGTCAAAATCAGGTTTGACAATGAAAAACCCAAAAACGTGAAACAGGAGTATAACTCACCAGTAGTTTCATCGCGCAATCCTACACAGGTTGAGATTGAGAAATAGGCTCTGCGATTTCAGAACCACCGGCATCCATCTCACTTGTCTCCAGGGGAGATACGGAGACAGTACGGTTGGCCTTTTTCTTCTTCCTACCACCACCACCCGCAACGAATTTCTTCTTCTTCCCACTGAACTCCCCCATATCATCAACGGTGGTGTAATCAGGAGGAATCTCAGAACATGCAGGAAGAGAAGACAAGGAGGAACCGTCAGGATTAGTTAGGATGTTGTCCACCGAGGTATGGCCTATCTCGACTCCAGTCAAGTCGTCAGCAGCAAGGAAGCTGTTGAACTTCATCACTGCAGGAAAGAACAAACATAAGAAGACAAATATGGAAATAATGTAGACTACACATACGGAACCTCCTGGGTACCACCACTTCCTACCTTTATTCTTATATCTGAATATAAGGACACGACCTTCCCTTTTCCAGTTCTTACTCATGCTGGCCATCGCCAGGACGGAGTCAGGATACTGCCTTATAATAACTCTGCCCTTCCTAAGGAGACGAAAAAAATCCATGTCTACCTCTGGATCAGACTCGGGGATCATAGGGGGTCCGTTCTTCACAGGCGCCGATCGAGACACCCAGATCTGAGGATTTACCCACTAAATAACCCCTTTCTTATCAGCAGGAATTACCTTATCATCAACATATAAGAACCTCTCTTTCCAACCCCTTAGACCATCAACCCTCGGACCACAAAAATTGGTGTTCTTCCCTGCTCGCTTGGTCACTGAAAACCATCTCTCAAGAGAGTTGGTTATGGTAAATTGGGAGGCAAAATACAAGAGGGAGGGTTCCTTCCTGTGTAATCTACAATACATTTCGAACAAAACTATTTTTTGGAGCCCTAGGGGATGAAGCTGGGAAAAACCTATGCCATAATACTCTAATAAGGAAATCAGAAAGGGGGTAGAAGGAAGCCTGAAGTTACTAGTCAAGAACCAGTGTGAATATACGGCAACCTTACCTACAGGAGGAGAATGAGCTCGCTGTGTAGGCAACGGCGCGGTGGCCTCAAAGTGATCTATATAAGGATACAGGGCGATAAGGTCTAAAATGGCATCCCGGTCAATTATGCTCTGTACATTATCCACTGTACCGCCGGAAAATTGGGCAGTAACTTTAGCCATAGGGTCGGAAATAATAGAAGGAGCGGCAGAAGTGGTGGCAATAGTCGACAGTTCCATTATTATCTAACAAGGCTATATAAACACGAAAAATCAAATGATACAAAGAGAGAGAACGCAAAAACAAGAAAACGAACCTAAAACTGTCACCGGAATCCTAACAAGTTGACGGAAGTTGCAGAGAGAAGAATTGGATAAATTTTTGAGAATGTGAAAATGAATGCGTAAAGGAGAAAAGTGGGTGGAATGACTCTATTTATAAGGAAAGAAAAGTAACCGTCGCAGGCTCATGGGCTCGTGGGCCTTAATTTCCACCTTACATGTGTAAGGATAAGATTGTAGAACAGGGGACGCGCATGGTCAGTTGCCTTAATTAAATGCCACAAGCACCCTTGCAGCCGTCTGCACGATTTCTAATGCACTCAAACGTCTCGATCATTAAAAACCTCCCAGAAGCCTGTAATTTCTGACACATTGATGGGACGCCATTAGTCAACAAGTGTACCGCCAAAAATAAGCCACATCCTCCCTGCTAGTTTGGCCCTCCTGAATAACAACTCCCAAAAAGATATGCGTTTAGGACGGTAGTCTTAACCCTAGTTCAGGAATCACCGGGAAGATTCTTCCCTGTACCCGGAGATCTCGAGTTCAATTCCCTGACACAAGCCTCAGCAAACTGAACTGGGGGACTTAATCGTGTACCATCCTTATGGACCCCGCAAACAAAACAGGCAAGCCCAACTCGCAGGCGGACCCAATCCACAGGGAAGCCTATTAATAGGGAAGCACATTAACAGGGGATCTTATTGACAGGGGAGCCTATTAACAGGGAAGTCAATTAGCAGGAAACCTTATTGGCAGGAGAGCCCACAATGTGAAGCCCAATCAACAGGGTGCCTAACTCACAAGCCCAAATAGATGAGGTGATACCATCTGAATAGGGTTCATGTCGTCCGTTAGGCGACAACCATGCTATGGATTCCACCTACATTAGTGGTGGTCCCCCAAGGAGCCAACAAGGGTTTCTCTACGGCCATACCATTGGTCCACGTCACCACAGGGGACCCACAAACAGGAAATATCGATTACAACCGTACGATCGGTACCACTAAGATGATGAGTCAACCATACGATGAACAGTATCATTAGATGTTGATTCAGTCGTACGATCAAAACCATGAGATGGTGAATCAACCATACGATGAACAGTACCACTAAGATGGTGAGCTAACTGTACGATCAAAACAATGAAATGATGACATGTGGCAAACTTGCTCACCAAGGTGATCATGCATCACTATAAATACTAGGGTATGAACACTATTCATGCCCTAACACCTCCAGAAAAATACCCACATCCTTCATACTCAAACCTTCATCATCTAGAGGAGATCACTATTCATCTCCTCACCAACGATTCATGCCACCCACGGGTTCGTTCAATACACTCGGGCGGGTTATCCACGTAAGTTACGGAGAGCATCGAATCGGATCCATACTTCTTGCACTCAACTACAAATTATGCTTGATCAGTTGGATTTCACTATATTTAAAGTTTTGTGTGTTGAAATTCGTTAGTTTAAATTGATATGTTATTTTTGTGGTGACTGTGAATTGTACTTGTTCACCATGGTGGTTGACTGTAGGTGTTTGGTGGTTGATGGTCAGGGACACCAATCATTTAAGTCGACTCGGTGTAAATTTAGTTGAAAAGTTATTGCTTTTTAAAGAGTGCTACCACTCATATTTAGGTGGTGCACCTTATGTATAAATAAACTTAATAAACAATCAAGTTGAGGGAGCTTCAAAATCTTTGTGACACCGGTGATTAAATTTTCTGGGTCCGCCTCTGTTGATGGTGGATGAATTTGGACTATTTGAAGTTCATTAACAATAAAGATAACCTTAAAAATGGAAATGATATGATGACATGAAACAGTAAACTCACATAATAAAATAATATATGTTAAACGAAATTCTACAAATTTTTAATATTTTTATAGCTTTATTAGTTTTAAAATATAAGGTTTTCTAAAGTAATTCTACAGAAAAAGTTAAATGAATAACAATATCAGATCAGATGGTGGTTGAAAAGTTAGTTGCAAACGCAATTATATACTACGAGACTACGTACATGGCTAATGTAATTTTTTTACCTATATATTCAATGAACACTATTTTACATCAAAAAATTATTGAGTAAAATATTTATCGATGAACATCATGACTAAAAGGAGTTTATATCATTTCTTCAAATTTTTACCTTACTCACGATCATTCCCCTAACGAATGAAATGGTGGTGATTTATACAACACTAAATTTTAGCAATACATTCCTAATTCCTAATAAGCATCACGCTATTGTAATGTATATATAATACCTTAAAATATAGTTAGTGGTTATTAATGATAAATGTAAAAGATCACCAAATAATTGTGTAGATCCCATAGAATAAAAAATGATTCTAAGGATTCCATAAAATAGGAATAGATAATGTGTATATCATTTCCTTTGTGTGTACGTATATTGTACTATTTAAAGTGATGAATGCATTCCTCACCTTGTGTGGTGATTTTGACAAACCTTTCATGGTATCAGCCTAACTTTGATCCTACTCCTAATCATCTATCATGGCAAGCAACACCACCGATACTTCCCTTCCCTTTAACACAATACTCCACATGTTGACCATCAAGTTATCTTCTTCTAATTATCTTCTATGGCGAAATCAAGTTCTCCCTCTGTTTTCTTATCAAAAACTCACCGGTTATATCCATGGAACAATTGAACAGCCCTCTCCATTCATTGTCACTGATGGAAAGTCTTGTCCGAATCCGGCGTTCGCTAGTTGGGAAGAAGCTGATCAACATGCTCTTATTATACTCCAATGTGCAGCGACCGAAGAAGCAATGGTTGAAGCACTCGGCCATAAAACCGCTCGTGTTGTTTGGTGTGCACTCGAGGCCGCTTACAGTCATGAATCGATAGAACGTATGCAAACTCTATGTGATACTTTACGACAACTTCAGAAGGGTGATTCTTCTATCCCCGAATTCGGTCAAAAATTCAAATCTCTATGCGATCAACTATCTGCCATTGGCCAACCAGTTGATGATATGGAAAAATCTCATTGGTTTCTTTGTGGACTCGGGGCCACTTTTGAATCTTTTTCCACCGCTCAACAGGCTGTTAAACCTCACCCCACATTCCTTAATCTTCTTTCTCAAGCCGAAGGTCATGAATTAGTTCTTAAATCGGTACATAGCCCAACTGTCCCAACAGCTGCATTCACTGCTCAACACAGTCACTCAACAAACAATTACTCTAATTGTGGTCATGGACGAAATAATCATTATGCTAGAGGCAGATATTAAGGTGGACGTGGCCGTGGTCATCGCCCTCCTCATTGTCAGCTTTGCCGAAAAGATGGTCATTATGCCTCTACATGTCCAGATCTGCCTACATTTGCTCAACGCGGACCTTCTCTCGATGCTAACTTGGCTCAAGCTTTCCATGCTCAATGTCATGTCAATGACAATTCTCCTGATTGGTATGTTGATTCCGGGGCTTCTGCTCACATGACGCCATCAGCCGCAAATCTTGATTCATCTACATCTTACTCGGGTAAAGAGCATGTCACTATTGGTAACGGTAAAGTTTTATCTGTTTCTCATGTTGGTAAATCCTATATTTCTAAAGATATAGAATTATTAGACGTTCTTGTTGTCCCTCATTTGACGAAGAACCAGCTTTTTCAGTAAGTAAATTGACATTAGATTATCCCGTTGGCGTTTATTTCTATAACAATGCTTTTGTTATTCAGATACCACTCACAAGGGAAATCGTAGCACGAGACAGACTTGAGCATGGACTTTATGTGCTAGAGCGAGATCAAAAGGCTTTCATGGCGGCTGTACACTCAAAAAGGATTCGTGCTTCTTACGAGCTCTGGCACAATAGATTGGGACATGTTGCTTTTAACATTATTTCATTACTAGATAAATTAGGACATTTATCTGTTACTTCTATTTTGCCAAAACCAAGTATATGTTCATCTTGTCAGCTTTCTAAAAGCCAAAGATTACCATTTGAGAATAATGTGAAACGTTCTTTACATGTTTTAGATTTAATACATTGTGATTTATCGGGATCGGCACCCATTGTCTCTACAAATGGATATCTTTATTATGTTATTTTCGTTGATGACTTTTCTAGGTTTACTTGGTTTTATCCACTAAAGGTGAAATCTGAATTTTTTAATGTGATTACAGCCTTCTTCAATTTTGTGCAAACGCAGTTTTCATGCAAAGTTAAATGCTTTCAAAGTGATGGTGGCACTGAATTTTTAAATCATAGTGTCCGAAATCTACTTATGGAAAATGGTACTCATCATCGCCTCTCTTGTCCTTACACGCCTCAGCAAAATGGTCGTGCTGAACGCAAGCATCGCCATATCACCGAAACGGGTCTTGCTATGTTATTTAATGCTCACGCCCCTGCTTCATTATGGGTTGATGCTTTTAGTTCCGCCACTTACATTACCAATCGTTTTCCATCTAAAGTGTTACACTATAAAATTCCATTTGAGATGTTGTTCGCCACCAAGCCAAATTATGACACTTTTCGAACCTTTGTGTGTCGTGTGTTTCCTTATTTACGAGACTACTCGGCACACAAGTTGGCTCCTCGAAGCATCTCATGTGTATTTATTGGATATAGCACTCAATATAAAGGGTATCGTTGCTTGGATCTCTCAACTTCGCGTATATATACTACGTGGCATGCTCAATTTGATGAGTTCACGTTCCCTTTTTCTGGGAAATTTCCAACAATGGACCTTGCAAAATTGCTATTTTCCGACTTTGAAGAAGTTGTTAGTTCAACCCGAATGACAGTCCAATCAAACCCTAGTAACGGAACTGCTACTTCTAAACCCAATTTCATGATCATCATACAACTCAAGACCCTTGCTCACTTTGTGATGGGTCTGTTCCAGTCCCATATGTTGTCGGGCAAGCTTCTTCGCATCACTCGGAACCATTTTATGTAACTGGGCAGTCCACTTTGCAACGATCTACAGCCACATCTACGGTTCAGCCAAGTTCCACCAGTCAACACTCAACAACTTCCTCGGTACATCCCATGATCACTCGTTCTCGAAATGGAATCTTTAAACCCAAGCATGTTGCTAATCTTGCTCATATCATAAACAATAAACTTCACATTTCTCTTTTTGCTAATAAAGAACCTAAAGGTTTCAAATCGGCAGCCAAAAATCCTAAGTCGCTTATGGCCATGAATGAAGAAATGACAGCACTACGCACTAATGATACTTGGGATCTAGTTCCTTGACCAAAATCATCAAACGTTGTTGGCTCAAAATGGGTGTTCCGCACTAAATACAAGTCTGATGGATCAGTTGAACGATTTAAAGCACATTTAGTGGCTCAAGGTTTCACTCAAATTCCAGGCTTGGATTACTCTCACACGTTTAGTCCGGTTGTAAAAGCCTCTACGGTTCGCATTGTGTTATCCCTTGCCATTATAAATAAATGGTCTCTTCATCAACTTGATGTCAAAAATGCCTTCTTGAACGGACACCTCACTGAAATGTCTTTATGGAATAACCACCAAGTTTCATTGATACCCGTTTTCCTCATCACGTCCGTCGTCTAAAAAAAGCATTATACGGTCTCAAGCAAGCCCCGCGTGCTTGGTTTCAACGGCTTAGTAAATTTCTTACTCATCTTGGTTTCTCATGTAGTCGAGCTGATACTGTAACACCCCCAAAATTCGTTGATTGAGTTTAGCGGAAGCATTTAATTAAGTATAGGGAGTGCCACAATACACAGTACATGCATACGTATCAGAGCTTATGATTACAACGGAATATAATGTATTAAGATGCCAAAAGTAATAGTTACAAAGTTTACGATTCATCGAATCGTATAAGTTGAAAAGTAATTAAATTACAAAAGTAGATTTCATAAATATGACTAAACAACTTAGTTATATAAAAGAAATCCAGTTGTCAAAAGTTGGCATCCTATTCCTTCGGGGGTCGCCTACGTTCCATGTGTGTAGGATGTCTTACATGCAGCTAATTCCCTGAAAAACATAGTAAAAGTCAACAACGAGGTTGAGTGAATTCACAGGTTTTATGTTTGCAACAGTTGAATCAAGTTTGTAAGCACAGTTGTTAAAACCAATACGTTCTCAAATAGTTATTGCCATAATAGTTAAGTAAACGTTTTATGGAATGTTATCCAAATATAGTTCGGTTGGGATGTTACCCAAAATACAGTTCGCGTGGGATGTTACCCAAAGTATCGTTTACGTGGGATGTTACCCAAAATACCATTTGCATGGGATGTTACCCAAAGTACAGTTTGCAATACGTTGCATGTCGTTCTCCAGCATTTCTAAAACAGGAGCGGTCGTTCTCCGGTCTAAATACGTAGGGGTAGTTCTCCTGTCCAAACTCGGCCAGTCGTTCTCTGGCAATAAATACTGTTGGTTGTTCTCCAGCAAAACACGGTACCGATCGTTCTTCAGTCAAAAGACGTACGGGTCGTTCTCCCGTCCATTTGGCCAGTCTTCTCTGGCACTAAAATACGTTGCTGGTCATTCTCTAGCGTTTACATAAAAGTACCGGTCGTTCTTCGGTTTACCAAACAAAGTTTAACAAGTTTATAGTATGAAAATGTTGTTTCATAAATACCAGTTTTGTGTAAGAGTTCAACAGTTCACAGTACTCTAATCATTCGAGTAAAACAAGTATACAATCATGTAAGTAAAAGCAGTTATGGAAATCAATAAAGCAGATGACTATGTTTCTCACCCCAAGTTGAAAGCAGTAAAACAGTTAAAAGTGGGGCTGTGAACTCACCTATTGAGTTGAGTATGTTCAAGTGCTAGCAAAGCCTAAAGCCCATGAAGTCTGGTCGAAATCTCCTAACGCCCTAAACGTATGAGATTTAATGAATACGTGGAGGTCTAAGTTGACCGTCCATGCTAGTGTTCGTGCAACTAAGTTATGTCCAAAGTATTTGTTTAACGTTTACGTTTGTATTTCGTAGTTGTGAAAATGTATACGACTCGTTGGTAACTGTTTGTAATAGTAATCTCTGAAAATATTTTTATATTTGTTTCATTGTGGTTCATAAAGTATGAAATTTTGTACGGGGGTCCGGGGGCAGCGCCCCTGGTAGCGGGGTAAAATAAGGTGGTAAAATCTCATTCTAAACACTTAGTGAAAAAGTTGTAAACTTTCTGTTTTTAGCGTCACTTGAGGCGTCACTTGCCTTAGGGTAGCGACACTTAGGAAGTGTCGCATAAAATAGTAAGTTCTGAATTATTAGCGTCATTCGAGGAAATGACGCATATGGGGCGTCACTTAAATAAGTGACGGGTATAAGTGTCAGGTCAAAATCAGTATTCGAGTATAGGCGTCACTTAAGCTAGTGACGCATGGTAGTGATGGGTAGAAGTGTCGGTGTGATGACATGCAAAAAGTCATGTTTTTGTGTGCCATTATCTCACCATTTTGGCCTAATTATTAATGAAAACACTTGAATATGAACTTAAACATCACATTTCATCATAAGGGCTAAAATATAGACGATGTTTCAAGAATCGACAAAAACAACCTAAAAATGAGTAAAACAGAGCACAAACGATCATTGAATCTTCTGTTCACGTATTTTAGTACTTTTTGAGCTCCACAAAGAATTATGACCTCTAACTTATGTCATTTTCTTCGTTAGGAAAATACGAACGCGTGGATATAAAGAACGCTCAAAACGGATAAACGACGAAGAAGTTACGCCCGAACGAAGAAACGAAGAACCGAAGGAGCAGGATACGGCTGAGCACAGCCGTATACGGCTGAGCCAGACCGTATACGGATGGACACAGACCGTATACGGCCTATGCAGACCGTATACGGCCTGTGCAGACCGTATACGGCCTGTGCTCAGCCGTATACGGCCCAGTTCAGCCGTATTCACCCTATGCTCAGCCGTATACGGTCCAGCTCAGCCGTATTGTGCGTTTGGGTGATAAAAACCTGATTTTTATTCGCCTTTGCGATACGGTTGTGCGTTTGAAGGTTTGGATACGGTCTACGGATACGGTTGTGCGATCTCTATAAATACAAGCCTCATTTCATCATTTCAACACACCAACAATCCTCAACACTTCTACACTTCACATTTTCGTTACATTTTTGTTCTTTTAGTTAGTTAGTTTAGTTTCTCTCTCTAGGTTCTCTCTCTAGTCTCTCTCTCTAGTTTCTCTCTCTAGAAACTAGTTAGAAGATTAGGGGGAGAATCCGCCGCTGTTAGAATAGCTATGTAAGTACATTCGTAGAGGCTAGCTTATGTAATGCTCGAATATTATGAAGAAATACAAGTGTTATTCTGCTCACATTTCGTATCAGTATTATCTATCCTTTCTAATATAAATTTGTCATATTGTTCTTGTTTGATGTATGTGGTTTATTAATGTTAGAAATGATTACTGCTATGCTTTGTGAATAGTTGCTTGTATGGTTGCAATGATTTAGCTAGTTATAGATGATGTTGAATTAATCTTTAAATCTATATAATTGGGGATTGTTATATTTGTTATGTCTAAACTTATCATGCATCTAGACTTAGTTATGGATCACCCTTTCCAGTCCTTCGCGTGACTACTACTTTAGGCTTAGAACCTGATAAACTCTAGGTACAGTAGGAAATTATCTGTGTTATAGTAAAGAAGTCGTGTATGTCACTGTAAACCGGCTGTAATACTGGGCAAACGCCCCGGAAAGAGCCGTCTGTGCTTACACTGTGGATTACCTAGAGACCCTAGAATATGGCCTAGAAACCAATATAGTTGTGGAAATGCACAGTACACCGTCTGGCTACCCCTGTAACTGAAGCTATGGAAACACTTCGATATTGTACACCGTATATGTACCTAGGGATGAAAAGCTGTGGAAACATCATAGTACACCGCAAGTACATCCTTGGTTACACGAATCTGTGGAACTGTCTAAGTGTTGTACATCGTGAACGGTTCCTAGGTTAGTACACTGTGGAAGGAGTATGCATTGTACACCGCTGGTGTTCCTAGGGCTGAATGACTGATTGCAAAGGAGAGGCTAGATCATGACAGAAGTAATTGAACTAATCAAACGTAAGGAATGAGTCTGGAGATGAAAGTCAAGCCCAGCAGTGGTTCAGGATTCTTAAAACCCCTAGACTCTACAAAACTGATAGTTTAGAATAGCAAGTTAATGATATGAACATGTTTAGGAAATGGCATTTACATTTAGGTGTTAAGAACGGTCAGAATTACCTGCGTGGCAGTCTGTTACCTTATTCCTGCACCCTTCAAGGGTCACTTGTCCATAAAGACGGTGTGGGGGGTTGAGCAGCCTGTTCTGATCAGAATCACGATAGCCTAGGTCTCGTGACATACTAATTCTGGTACTTAACTAGAAAGAGTAGGGTCCTAGTGTTTACACCCATAATGCATCTGTTTATTAACTAAAAGTGTCCCCAAATAAACATCATCCCAATCATACACTACCCTAAATCATGGTGAACCACGTCTTCGTTATCATTTAGGTGTTATATATGCTAGTCTCCCCTTTACTTTTATGTTTCATTAGTTTTAATAGTTTAATAGATAAAAACCCAAAAACAACCACCTATCCACTTATCTAAATCCTAGCTTAAATATTAGTTTATCAGAACTAGCTCTGTTTCAATTCTACCGTCGAGAGGAACGACCCTGGATCATCCTTACCACGTACTAATATCGGGTATTCGTACCCAGTAATAGTAAGTAATTCGGAAGGTTTAGGCTCCCCCGACTATTATAAATTTAAAACTTCCTGATCCGCGCCTCAACGGCTGGACCAACGACCGGTGTAAAAAACCGACCGACCATTTGGGCGCGATCAAGTTTTTGGCGCCGCTGCCGGGGACGGTAGTACGATTTGGAGCTTGTTTAGATAAAGTAGTTTTAAGTGATCCTTTTGACTAGGATTCACCATCCCTGTCATAAGTTACTTTCTGCCCGTAGATTAGCGTAGCTTAATTAACTTAGCGTAGTTTAGATTAATTTCCCTTCTCAACCCAACTTTAATTCTTAAACCTTCTTCGTGTGCTGTCTTTTTCTGAAAACTTGGGCAAATGGCAATTCAACAACAATTAAAAGATCAAATTGATAGTCTTGCTAAATCAATCCAGGATAGACGTAGGAGTAATGCCTATTTAGATAACGAATGTCAAGGGAATAGTATGATTTATTCGGATAACATAGGGTACTTAGATCCTCAATTACAATATCATTATGACCCTTATGCTTTCCAAACACATCAATACCAGCCTTACTATCCTGAACCATCCAATGTCTACTCACACTCATCTTACCCTGTACACGAACCATCACCATATGAGAGTTCTGACTCGAAAGATATGCCCATAGCTTATCTCAGTAGAAATACTTCCTCACTTTCCTGCAACCCACTTGAGCAACTACTTAAGGAACAAGAAGACATGCTTAGAAGATGTACTGATAAGCTATCTGAAATACAAACACGAGTCCAAGTGAGTAGTAATGAAACTAGGAATCAAGTTACAACCGACAATTGGCTACAGGAAGATAATAGGCACTTACACACCATATCTACATCATTCGATACAGACTTTCATTCTCATGAGTCTGGTTGCAAACTTCCTTCAAATCCTACACCCACACAATCTTCTAAACCCTCACTTCCACCCGTTCTTAACCTATCAACGTCCAAGACCGACAAAGAGATCATTCTAGAGGAGCTCTCCGAACCATTGCAACTCGAAACTTCCGGCCGGGTGACGAGTATGACGAGGTAGACGAGGAAATAGAAAGGGAGAACCCGGCGTGGGAGATCTACATAGAAGACTCAGCTTCATAAGGACGAGAGGAATGTGCGCCGACTTTGAGAAGTGATCTGATTTCTATTCAAACCGACATGGTTGACAACATCCCACAACAAGTTGTGGTTGATGATGTCCCATCTATCTTTCCGAATGAATCACCCAATGATCTAGTTGAACCCTCAATTGCCTTAGACCAAGTAGTCGATGAAAATGTTGCTACGAGATTGGAGATGAAAATGAATACTGTCCCACCTCCATGCCCAGAGTACAAAATTATCATTGACCAAAAGACCATAGGAAGCAAGGTGGATTCTGCGTCATGGTTTCTTTTCAAACCATCTCTCCACCATATAATGTCTTATAAACCATTGAGAGATGAGGATTCCTTCGACCAACCCATTCTGACAATCCAACCCAAGGAGGTGTTAGAAGTTGAGAGATTTGTGATACCTCTGATAGAACCATTCCCTCACTTCGAGCCATATCCTTATATTGGACATACCCTGGCCTTAATCTGCTCTAAAATTTTAGGTATGTACCAATATTACTCCCTGTGTCTACTGATGGATGCAAGGAAGCTGCTAGGATTGCCCGATAAATAGTGCTAGAGTCAAGCTAGAGACTCGAACAAAAACAAGCGCTTCTCGGGAGGCAACCTGTGTCTAACGTAGTTTTAATAGTAGGATAAGTCGTAAGCTAACCCAAATAAGTAGAAAATGATCCCTAAAAAATTGTTCCAAGCTTTCTTTATTTTTATGAACAAAAAGGATGGTTTGCGAAATTATTTCAATGAAATTTTTGTCGAAACCTTAAAACTTCCTACTCCCACTTGTTTGAGCTTTATTGCAAAATCCAATCAAAGATCTCAAGTTCTCAGTATCCCTTTCACTCTCATGGAAACCTACTAGGAGTTAGGAGCATTAGTCATAACCACTGGCATGTTTCGAGCATTTGAGGTACTTACATATATTTATGTAAACATACGTGAGATACTAATTCTTAATCTGATATCCTGATCTGTATGTCAATATGTGTATTATGCTTGAACTCGTTTAAAAATGTGTGCTTTGGATATCTCTATTCTTGGCTACCTAATTCAACTAATAACACTAGTATTTCCATATCTGCTACGGTGAAGTTTTAGGCAACTAACACTTTTAGTGTGAGATTAGACTCTAAGTCATATACTGGTTTGTTTCATCTTCAAAGTACTCACTTTGATAGTCTTTTCACAAACCAGTGAATCTCTGATTTGGAGGGTAATCACTTGTTTGTTAGATCACGTTTGCTTGTTCTACTTGTACAAATGTCTAACGAACAGGGATTTATGCCTATGGATGAAGAATCTTTGAGAATGATGGAAAGGCAACAAGGGAAGCTTACAGTTCATTAAATTTGGAAATCTTTGGAGCATTTCTTTGCAGGGGAAGAGATGGTGCTTTCAGACACATATATGATTTCTAGTTTTCTATGACTATTTCATCAAGGAGAGGCCTTCACTCTTCCAGTATCCAGAGGATGCCATCACTTTGCTTTATTTTCTACAATCTATCCAAGTCAAGCTCTCGACTATAAAAGCATCGCTGCTCGGGAGGCAACCCGTGCAATGAATATCCTTTAGTATTAGTAGTATTTGTTTTTAAGTTCCAAGAAGTGAATTATCTCTGACTATCTTTCACACTTGGATATACACCACTTCATTTTTACTGATAGCTTTTACCACATCACTTATCTAAGAAAATAGGAAACAATTTTAAATAATAAGTCATGTGTTTCGAGCATTTGAGGTACTTGCGTGCTACTTTCACGCATTATGCTCAAACTCGTTTAAAAACGCATGACTTAAACTCGTTTTGTATTAGCAAACATCTTTGGCATTCTTGGATTAAGTCACTCTTTTGGTAAAAAGCTGCTATGAGAAGTCGGTAAAAAGTATGTCTAACGTGTTCACACTTACGAGATATCTTCACATGAAAAGTGAAAGAAGTGTTAAGATGGAGAATAAAGCTGCTATTTGTGAGATTTGCGCGCCAAAAGATCTTCATTGAGCCGCCGAAAAAGAATTCCTGGCAAGATCTCCTCTTCGGCACATCTTCAAGAATCTCCGCCTTCCACCTTCACTTCGATAGGGAAGTTCTCTAGTTCTCATCCTCGTTTTTGATATGATTGTTAGCTTTAAATTCTCATTAAATTAGTCTATACCATATCCCAAGCTTATCACTAAGTGTGGGATTCCAGCCCAAATAAACACTTGAGTAACATTTTCCGATATGTTCAAACTCTAAGTGTGGGATTTTCCTCAAATCCCAACTCAAGAAAACATTAGGGACAATGTTCCTCTAAGTGTGGGATAGCGGTATAGAATATCTTAGGTTTGCTTGTTAGATTCTTATTTCCAAAAAGCAAACTCAGAAAATGTTTCTCAAAATCATAAGCTTAACTTCAACAGTGGAGATGCCACTCATTCAGTTGGCTTAATTTTCATAAAAACTCACTTTTGCTAAATTTTTCAAAATTTTTTGAGTTAAAAGGTCTTAAGAAGGAGTATTTTCATATGTGAGTAGGGTATTGTGGAAATTAAGATTAAATAAGATAGGAGTTTCTTAGGTCTAAAATGATAATCTAAGAGGGGCATCGCATGGCTAGGCACAAACAAACCCAAAAACTTGCAGTGAGGTATCTTGAGCCAATATAAGCATTCATCTTTAATGCTTCACTATTCGTTTGTTTGAGTGTGCCGATGCATGCATCCGGAATTAGAACTTGCTTGTGGTATGCACTTCGAGACCACATTGGTAGAGTACCGTACGCGGTATAGGTGCAGTTAGATGACCTTGACATTCCTTAGGATTTAACCCCTTTTATCATATCTTTTCAAGCCCAAAACCCTTCCAACACTCATCTTTAGTGTTGATGATCCGCTTAGATAACCCTGTTGAGCCTTAACCTATTCGTTTCTTTCAAAACCCTCAAAATTTCAACCCACTTATTCCACACCCACCAAAAATCTTATCTTAAAAATCTAAACTAGGGGAAAATGTTATTTTAATATCCTTTTTGCTTTCAGTCCAAATCACAAATACTAGTGTTTACTCAAAATTTCTCGTGTGCGTTTTCTTGATAAAAATCAAAAGTTGAGAAGTTTATGATGCGAAAAATTGGCACCAAGTAAGTGCAAAGTCATCAAAAGGATGAAAAATATGAAAGAAAGAAAGGATCTCGAAAAGGGCAAAAAGGAAGAAAATAAGAATCCCTAAAAAAAAAAAAAGCTAAGTGCTTCAAATCTCTCGAAAAATCCTGCTCTTATAAAGATAAATTCCCTCGTGTATTTTCAAAAAAAAAAAAGATAGAAGTCAAAATAGCTATCTTCTTCCCTCACTGTTATCCGTTTCCGTTTTCATTAAAAAGGTTGTTTAAATAATGTTTTTCAAAAGTTTAGAAGTCCTAAGATAAGCAAAACCCTTTACAACCCCCTTTTCCCACTTATCCATACCCCGTAACCCTCACCTACCATTACAACCCACTCGGAATGTCCTGGGATAGCTAGCACCGTCCTCACCTAAGTGGTGGAGATATGATTCTCGAGCAAGCCTATGACGATGGATGTTGCATGACTGGCTTATGAGCGATTTCGTTTGATTAGATTGATAGGTAACCCGAAACACTTTTGAGTGAATTGAGTGACCACCTGGTGAGATCGCCTAGTCATGTATATTCCAAGATCGCGAGAATTGAAAGCATGCCTAAGAGAATCATTTCAGGCCTCTGAAAGGAATACCTTACTTTCGCTTATTTCCAGGATATGTTGCTTGAGGATGGTTGTCTTTAAGATATTTTGATTTCCCCCAAAATTAAACTCGCGTTTTCAAAATGTTTTTCCTAAAAGCAAGTGAGAATTTTGAGTTTTGCTTGAGGACAACCAAAGTCTAAGTGTGGGATATTTGATGACACGCAAAAAGTCATTTTTTGTGTGCCATTATCTCACCATTTTGGCCCAATTATTAATGAGAACACTTGAATATGAACTTAAACATCACATTTCATCATAAGGGCTAAAATATAGACGATGTTTCAAGAATCGACAAAAACAACCTAAAAATGAGTAAAACAGAGCACACACGATCATTGAATCTTCTGTTCACGTATTTTAGCACTTTTTGAGCTCCACAAAGAATTATGACCTCTAACTTATGTCATTTTCTTTGTTAGGAAAATACGAACGCGTGGATATAAAGAACGCTCAAAACGGATAAACGACGAAGAAGTTACGCCCGAACGAAGAAACGAAGAACCGAAGGAGCAGGATACGGCTGAGCACAGCCGTATACGGCTGAGCCAGACCGTATACGGCTGGACACAGACCGTATACGGCCTGTGCAGACCGTATACGGCCTGTGCTCAGCCGTATACGGCTCAGTTCAGCCATATTCACCCTATGCTCAGCCGTATACGGTCCAGTTCAGCCGTATACGGTCCAGCTCAGCCGTATTGTGCGTTTGGGTGATAAAAATCTGATTTTTATTCGCCTTTGCGATACGGTTGTGCGTTTGAAGGTTTGGATACGGTCTACGGATACGGTTGTGCGATCTCTATAAATACAAGCCTCATTTCATCATTTCAACACACCAACAATCCTCAACACTTCTACACTTCACATTTTCTTTACATTTTCGTTCTTTTAGTTAGTTAGTTTAGTTTCTCTCTCTAGGTTCTCTCTCTAGTCTCTCTCTCTAGTTTCTCTCTCTAGAAACTAGTTAGAAGATTAGGGGGAGAATCCGCCGCTGTTAGAATAGCTATGTAAGTACATTCGTAGAGGCTAGCTTATGTAATGCTCGGATATTATGAAGAAATACAAGTGTTATTCTGCTCACATTTCGTATCGGTATTATCTATCCTTTCTAATATAAATTTGTCATATTGTTCTTGTTTGATGTATGTGGTTTATTAATGTTAGAAATGATTACTGTTATGCTTTGTGAATAGTTGCTTGTATGGTTGCCATGATTTAGCTAGTTATAGATGATGTTGAATTAATCTTTAAATCTATATAATTGGGGATTGTTATATTTGTTATGTCTAAACTTATCATGCATCTAGACTTAGTTATGGATCACCCTTTCCAGTCCTTCGCGTGACTACTACTTTAGGCTTAGAACCTGATAAACTCTAGGTACAGTAGGAAGTTATCTGTGTTATAGTAAAGAAGCCGTGTATGTCACTGTAAACCGGCTGTAATACTGGGCAAACGCCTCGGAAAGAGCCATCTGTGCCTACACTATGGATTACCTAGAGACCCTAGAATATGGCCTAGAAACCAATATAGTTGTGGAAATGCACAGTACACCGTCTGGCTACCCCTGTAACTGAAGCTATGGAAACACTTCGATATTGTACACCGTATATGTACCTAGGGATGAAAAGCTGTGGAAACATCATAGTACACCGCAAGTACATCCTTGGTTACACGAATCTGTGGAACTGTCTAAGTGTTGTACATCGTGAACGGTTCCTAGGTTAGTACACTGTGGAAGGAGTATGCATTGTACACCGCTGGTGTTCCTAGGGCTGAATGACTGATTGCAAAGGAGAGGCTAGATCATGACAGAAGTAATTGAACTAATCAAACGTAAGGAATGAGTCTGGAGATGAAAGTCAAGCCCAGCAGTGGTTCAGGATTCTTAAAACCCCTAGACTCTACAAAACTGATAGTTTAGAATAGCAAGTTAATGATCTGAACATGTTTAGGAAATGGCATTTACATTTAGGTGTTAAGAACGGTCAGAATTACCTGCGTGGCAGTCTGTTACCTTATTCTTGCACCCTTCAAGGGTCACTTGTCCATAAAGACGGTGTGGGGGGTTGAGCAGCCTGTTCTGATCAGAATCACGATAGCCTAGGTCTCGTGACATACTAATTCTGGTACTTAACTAGAAAGAGTAGGGTCCTAGTGTTTACACCCATAATGCATCTGTTTATTAACTAAAAGTGTCCCCAAATAAACATCATCCCAATCATACACTACCCTAAATCATGGTGAACCACGTCTTCGTTATCATTTAGGTGTTATATATGCTAGTCTCCCCTTTACTTTTATGTTTCATTAGTTTTAATAGTTTAATAGATAAAAACCCAAAAACAACCACCTATCCACTTATCTAAATCGTAGCTTAAATATTAGTTTATCAGAACTAGCTCTGTTTCAATTCTACCGTCGAGAGGAACGACCCTGGATCATCCTTACCACGTACTAATATCGGGTATTCGTACCCAGTAATAGTAAGTAATTCGGAAGGTTTAGGCTCCCCCGACTATTATAAATTTAAAACTTCCTGATCCGCGCCTCGACGGCTGGACCAACGACCGGGTGTAAAAAACCGACCGACCATTTGGGCGCGATCACGGTGTAAGTATCGGAAAAAAGGGTTTGTAGCGTCACTTAGCGAATTGACGCAAAAAGAGGGCTTTATGCGACACTTAGTGCGTCACTTAAGTGACGCGGTACTGTTTTTGGGCCTGATGCGTCACTTAGACTGTTCGTAAATCAGTTTGTAAAAACGAAATTTAAGCTTCGATTTGGACATAATCAGTTGTTAAAAACACTAAAACATGGTATATTAAGTATTATAAACATGAGATATCAAAGAAAATAGCAAGATTTAGGAGTTTGCGGGATTGTCAGGATCTTACAAAGTTATCGCATGAGAAATCCGAGAAGATAGGGAGGTAGAGCTCGACTCCATGATCATTTTTCTCTAAAGGAGTTATGTGATTCGATGTGTTTTTGGTGTAGTTTTTGTGTGATTTTTGTGGTGGATTTAGAGAGAGATTTGAGAGGAAATGGGGGTAGAGAGAGAGAGTGGAATTGAAAAATGAAAGGAAATTGAGGTGGTGGTGAGGGTGGGAGCCGGTTTTGGTATCCAAAAAGGGGAGGGGACTTTGTCCCAATTTTGTGGTATTTAACCCGTGTTTGTTTACCCGATCGTTACATGTTACAATATTTTAAATAATAAATTTTTAAATACGCATTCCATTATATTTTTAATTGGGATATTTATAAAACTAATCTAGTTGAGTTTATAAAATATTAAACTTTATTTTGTTTCAGTTTTACGTAATAAATGTTATTCGTTACGAAATACTTGTAAATATTATCGACATAATATTTAATAAACGTTAATGTTATTTAATAATTTCTTATTGTTAAATAATTTTGTTCGCCAACAGTCGTATATTTTTGTCGAGTTGTTTAAATCGTTATGTACATAATTACAACTAATTATGAATAAGTAATACTACGCATATTAACTAGTTGGGCTTTGCTAGATTTACCTCTAAAAGTAGTTGTGAATTCACTCAAAGTTAGGGAATTAGCCTAAAATGTAAATGTTTAGTGTACGTAATCACGTTTAAATTTGCGGGGTGTTACAGATACATCTTTGTTTATCTTCAAGCGAGATTCTTGTATATTATACCTTTTAGTTTACGCTGATGATATTATTCTTACGGGGAATAATACAGAGATCATTAGCAAGTTCATATCTCGCTTAAATAATGAATTTTCCATCAAGGACCTTGGTCAACTTAACTACTTCTTGGGACTCGAAGTTACTTACACCGATACCGGGCTCTTTCTAAGTCAAGCAAAGTACGCTCAAGACATTCTTGCTCGGGCTGGCTTGCTAGAATCCAAACTTGTGGGTATGCCCCTCACTACTACCGAGCAACTATCAAGTCTTGGTTCTCCTTTTTCGGATCCTACTTTGTATAGGTCTCTTGTTGGAGCACTTCAATATCTCACAATCACTCGCCCGGATCTATCTTATGCCGTTAATCAAGTTAGTCAATTTCTTCATCTTCCCACTGAAGATCACTTTCAGGCAATTAAACGGATTATTCGATATGTTAAAGACACCATTTCATACGGTCTATCATTCCAACATCCTCCTACCACTTCCCTTGTCGGGTACTCGGATGCAAATTGGGCTCGTTGTATTAAAACTAGACGCTCTACATATGGCTACTCTATTTTTCTAGGTGGTAATCTTGTTTCTTGCAGTGCCAAAAAGTAACCCACGGTGTCCCGCTCAAGTTGTGAATCTGAATATCTTGCCATGGCAAACACGGCTGCTGAAATTGTATGGATCACACATCTTCTTCGTGAACTTCATGCTTTGCCTCCTGACCGACCAACTATTCTTTGTGACAATCGAAGTGCCATCTTCTTAAGTCAAAATCCAATCTCTCATAAAAGAGCAAAGCATATTGACATTGATTATCATTTTGTACGCGAGCTTGTTTCATCTGGTCATTTATACACTCGGTTTGTTCCAACTAAGCTCCAATTGGCAGATATCTTTACTAAAAGTCTTCCGCACCCTCTATTTGAACATTTTCGTGCCAAGCTTCGTGTTGGACCACCACCTCTTTGCTTGAGGGGGGTATTAGCGATAAATGTAAAAGATCACCAAATAATTGTGTGGATCCCATAGAATAAAAAATGATGGATCCCATAAAATAGGAATAGATAATGTGTATATCATTTTCTTTATGTGTACGTATATTGTACTATTTAAAGTGATGAATGCATTCCCCTCACCTTGTGTAGTGATTTTGACAAACCTTTAAGTGGTATACAAATTATCACCTTAAATGAAAGCTCAAAGTTTTTATTTTACTTCTTGACATCTGCGTCTTATTGTAATTTTTTTTCTTCAGGATTTACATTATACGGAAAAAGCATTTACGAGTTTAAAGTTTTTATTTTATTTTTTTACATTGGATCTTATTGTATACTTTTGTATGGATTTACATTACGTGGAAAAATCATTTACATCATCATAACATTTAAATTTAATTATATTGCACCCAAATGGACCAAAACATTGTTCATCAAAACGTAGTTTCTTGAGTTTAATATTTGTGAATGATTATATTTACGGAAATCTACATTTTTGAAACCCGCTGCGCACGGGTAAGGAAAACTTGTTTTTTTTATATATATTTTTTAAAAGAAAGTTAAAAATTAAATGGATTCATGAAAACCTAAAACCGAAAAATAAACTCAATAATGGATGGTCAAAAGGCGTGTTTAACGGTGAGCCATATTTTTAGTACTTTTTGTTACCTAATTATATTAAATTTAACACATGATCTCCTTGAATTTTTCTACGCCTATAATCATCTCTCTAAAAAGCCTCTTTCCCTTCATTCTTTCTTCTAAATACATTCATTCTTTTTATCATACTCATCATTAATCTCCAAGGTAAACTACCTGTAATTATTTACTATATATGTTTTACGTGCAATTCTGATTCTTCATTTCTGTAACACTGCAACTGTATGCATACTTATGCATGTATTTGTATACAATATACTCGGTGTATATGTATAATGTATATATTTGTTTGTCACATATATTCATATTTCTTTTTTCATTTTTTGAATACTAGTACTGTCTTTGGTGATCAAAAGGATTTTGGATCATGCAAATCTGAAATCTGAACCACAACCTTTAACTATTTTGCCATATGTTTTAGTGTGTTTACCATCAATGGGTCTCGATACTGAACGGAGTGGTATCGAAAGGATCCAACAACCAAAAGGTTGTGTCCAGAATAAATGTATATATTTGTATTGATTATGTGTGATGGCTTCATTCCCCATTCTCATGTTCCTTTGACAATGGGTTATGCGATTCTCCGCTTCCATGTTATCTATGGGACCGGTCGGTATGGGCTGCAAGAGAGTCGGTTTTACCCCTATGTGAGATATATTTTCCCTAGTGAAAAGAAAATTTGGTTTCATTTTAATGGGAAAAAGGCATACTACTGTCATTTCATGTTTGGCCTTGTCAATCATTTTAGTATTTTAGCCTTAACCGATTAGAAAAATTGGACAGTGGACCAAAAGTTGTGTGGAATATGAGATGTAACTTAACAACGTTGCCAGCTTATCGAAAATGTCCATTTTCATCAACTTCTTATATACTTTTAACCGTTGTCAAAAACGTTTGCTAATAGCTCAATTTATGTATCTAATTATAGGAGAAATGATTGATCAAGCACATCACCCAAGTGTTTCCCAGAAGCTAGCTGGGAGTCTTCTTGCATCAAGCATGACACAATTCCATGCTTGTGACAATGTCTTACAACAACCACGTGTGTATCAAAGGCGTTTTCATAACAAAAACTACACGAACACTGCATTTCAGTACCCAATGCAGCCACTTCCCTTAATCACCAAACCATCTCCTATTTATGTTCAAGCCCCAGCCGAAAAAGGGTTTGCAGGGTTCGCCGTTGATTTCCTTATGGGTGGAGTCTCTGCAGCCGTATCAAAAACGGCTGCAGCCCCTATTGAACGTGTTAAGCTCTTGATCCAGAACCAAGATGAGATGATCAAAGCCGGTCGGTTGTCTGAGCCATACACTGGAATTATGAACTGTTTTCGTCGGACTATTAAAGATGAAGGTCCTATGTCGTTGTGGCGAGGAAACACTGCTAATGTCATCCGTTACTTCCCAACTCAGGCTAGTAATGAAAATTTTAAATTCTTGTGTTTTTGGTTTTCCCATTTCGAACTGATTTTTTTATTAATGTGACACTAAGTGACAATGCCAAGTTATTAGTGTTCGGATAAACGAATTCTGTTTCTCATCATGAGATTATTTTAAGACTTGAATAACCAACTTTAAATCATGCATTTTATTTGGAAGCTCAAATATGATAACGTATTTACCTCTTATTAACAAAAATTAAAGATTTCGTTTTCCATCTAACAAAGTCATTCCAGTCATTTTCTAATGCTAGTTTGTGATCAGATTTAGAAAAATCAAACACTATGGTTATTAGTTATTATACCTTCAAACATTTCATAATTGCAGTCTGTTTTATCCAAACATTCTATTTGCAGAGGGTAATATAACAATTTGTTATTTAACTCATTATTATAATCACTACAAGCGCATATGTTAGACCGCCTTGTTAACAATGTCTGGTTTGAGTTTGTATCTCGTGCTTATATAAATTTGTGAAATCCAGGCTTTGAATTTTGCATTCAAAGATTACTTCAAAAAGCTTTTCAACTTCAAAAAAGATAAAGATGGCTACTGGAAATGGTTTGCGGGTAATTTGGCATCTGGAGGTGCTGCTGGTGCTTCTTCACTATTTTTTGTTTATTCATTGGATTTTGCAAGAACTCGTCTGGCCAATGATGCTAAGTCGGCAAAGAAAGGTGGTGGAGGAAGGCAGTTTAACGGTTTAATTGATGTCTACAAGAAGACATTAGCCTCTGATGGTATCGCTGGGCTTTATCGCGGATTCAACATTTCGTGTGTTGGGATTATTGTCTATCGTGGTTTGTACTTTGGGTTATACGATTCTTTGAAGCCTGTTCTTCTCACAGGAAAGTTACAGGTAACTAGGCATGTGTGTGGTTTCTCAATTCGTTTAAAGAAGAACCTTTTGTGTTAATCAAATGTGGCATAATGGGCGGTTTAGACACATAGGATAACATTCAAAAGGGTGTATGAGTTGAAATGAGTTGTGTGTGTCTAATTTAAAGTTTATCATTACTAATTTTGGTGGTATATATTATTAGAGTTATTTAAAATTTCAATAATAATAAAATTAATTGAATATGAGATTTTAGAGATTTCATACCGAAACATTCAAACACGTTTGACACAATCAAATTATCTTCTTAGTAAAAAAACAAAAAATTGAGATTACTTGTTTGACCTGTTAGAGAAACAATATAACTAAAAACTACTTATATATATTGATGATTGATGTTGGTTCTATCTGGGGTGCTTTTTCAGGATAGTTTCTTTGCAAGTTTTGCACTTGGTTGGTTGATCACAAATGGTGCTGGAGTTGCATCATACCCAATTGACACTGTACGAAGAAGAATGATGATGACGTCTGGTCAAGCGGAAAAGTACAAGAGTTCAATGGATGCATTCACTCAGATCTTAAAGAAAGAAGGGCCTAAATCTCTCTTCAAGGGTGCTGGTGCCAACATTCTCCGAGCTGTTGCTGGTGCTGGTGTGCTCTCTGGTTATGACAAATTGCAGCTGCTCATCTTTGGCAAGAAGTATGGCTCAGGTGGCGGTTAAGTCCTGCAGTATGGTGATGAAAAAGGTTATGAATTTTTTGATGATGCATTCTAATTTTCTGGTTTTTATGAAAGTATCTTCTTAATAATGGGTTGGTTGAGTAAACGTCGGTTGTGATTGTCAAGACTTAACAACCACTACTGAGTATTCATCGCCAATTTTGATTTTTGATATTGATACATTTTGTACTATTTTATAATGTGGCATGATTTGAATATGCTTGAACAAGATTTTGATTTTCTATCTAAATTAGGGTGAGAAAGACTTATGCTGGGTGTGTGAAATGTGTCTAATAGTATGCGTGTTTTGGTCTCAAATCTAGTGTTCTATCGGGTTTATTATAATGAAGTTATGCAGTTTGATGATGTACATCATGTACTTGTTTGTATCACAAATGTGTGGTTGAGTGGATGCACAAATGTGGTCATCTAACCAGGGGTTGAAAGAGAATGGTTGTTTTGTCAACAAGTAAATGGGCTTTGATGACGCGGCTCGAGCTTGGCTTTATGAAGATTTTCAAGTTTGAAGTTAAAGCTTGAGAATTTTAATAAGAAACCATTACTGAATATTAAGTAAGCGGGTTCAATTTTATTTCGAGAGCTTGATATGGTTGACACTTGAATGACTAAGATAACTTGATTGGGTTGTACCCACAGTTGTACATAATATCACCTGCATAACCTGAAAAATCCGATTAGAATTCGAGTCACTGCTTCTAAACTCAACATCGACTCATTATATGTTATAGCCCTTTTCGTGTACTTGATCGCCAACTCTCAGCAGGTTTATTAAAAATTACCACCAACAAGCTAAAATCAATCAAATGATCATTCTGATTACCATAGTGAAACTCTCGTGGCGAAATCATCTTCCTAGCTAAAAAATGTGGACTTTTGCTTAAGTTTCGAAACATTTTCATTGTGAAATCCAATAGCAGAATGTTGGTTTTTGCCTTAATTTCATGGTATTTCCATCGTAAACTCAAGACCAGAATGTTTGGAAGTAGCTAGTTTTATATATACAACAACTACAATACCAAATCCCGTCGAGGATGGGGTATGAAGAGGTACGATGTAGACAGTCATACCCTTACCCCCAAGGAGACTGTTTCGAGAAAGACTCCGACACACCTGTATGCAAAACAAAAACACACAATACACCAGCGGTAATAATAATAATAATAATAATAATAATAATAATAATGAAAATAATGATAATAATAATAACATCAATAATACTGGTAAAATAATGATGGTAATAGTGATGATCATACTATTTGTATAAGTAGAGTAAAACTTAGCAGTAGTAGTTACAGACAATAGTAATAATATAATGGATGTAGGATATATATATATATATATATATATATATATATATATATATATATAAATATATAAATTTATATACCAAAGGTGTAAGAAAAATACAAAAAATTTTATTTTATCCACCTATAACATTATATCTATCTATCCTAAATACCAATAATAAACCCCTTCAAATTAAGTAGACATCCATCCTCCTAGAACACTCCAATAAGCATAAAATTAACAATCGGCCTAACAACGTCTTACTCCTCATTCGTAAACCTAGGATAACAACCTTATATGTAAGAGCATCCACAATCATAAAGTACAATAGAGTACAATGAGTTTGACACATAAGCATTTCATCTTTTCATACACATCTTCACAATCCATTATACTTTTACAATTTGGTAAAGTCGTAAACAAATGTTGTAACAGAGAAGATAAATGGCTTGGGACCCACATCTTTGGTAAATAGATGTTGTAACGGAGAAGAACATTTGTTAACTTTAGGAACTCCACAACGCATTTACCTCCTTAAACTTCATTTTACTTCTCATTTACTTTTGCCAAGTCATCCCATTATGAATGCTCTAAGAGTATCCATCTACCTAGAAATAACATACTCATCTACTATATTCTACCTAAGAACACTCTGCTTAGTTATTTAAATATATAGGTAACACTATAAATAATAAATATATCATTCTTCCTAAAAAAAACTCTATTCATCCGTCCTAATTTTAATCCTCCACAAATTTCTATTAGAGGTCATGTCCTTGGACCTCGGTCAAGAGAAGCTCTTTCATGTCCATCTTGAGTCTAACCTCCCACTTACGTCTTAGTCTACCCTTTCTCATCATGCCGTCATCATTGAGAGCTTTCACTATCCTAACTGATGTTTGTCATATGTCTCCTACTTACATGTCCAAACCACCATAACCCTAGTCTTCCTTTTCTCAACTTGCCGGTGACTTCTAACTCTGTTTTTATCATTATTTTATTTTATTATTATCTACCAATAATATAAAAGAACCCCACTTATTACTGTGGAGCCTCTCAAAATAGCCACGTTGGACTAGAACAGTCCAACACTGTTCACCTTTTTCATATCATGCAACAAGATATCATTTGCACTACTTCTTTACATTTTTTATTTTATTCCCCTTGCTTCACTTTCATTTTTCATCCTTTTGCTTTCTCTCACTTATTTGCAAACAACACACAGACACACTTGCACAAACACTTAAAACGATTGAAGTTTCCATCTAACCATTTTCATCTTTTTTGGTATGTACGTGATTTCTTTATTTGCTTGTTATTTCTACACATTGTTATATATCATATCACTCCTTACATGTTATGTATTATCATACATATAGATAATATTTCTTTTGGCTCCTCTGTGTGTTGTCCTCTTAGGTGTTTGGCATCACTTCATTATTCAATGTTATTGAGATCTCTTGAGGTAAGTAACACTAATTATTGGTATACATCTCTTTGGTTTTTGAGTTTTGTGGAAGAATCACACAAGAGTGTACTTGTTTAAGAGTAGATGAGTTTAAAGTGACTTTTAACCTTGGTTTGTTTTAATGTAGTATGAGATTACGATGGAAACTAGATTTGAAAGCGATTAAGGTGGTTACACTTGCAATATCTAATATCATTGGTCTCCCGTGGGAGTAGCTTATCGCTTGTGCATATTTTGTTGAAGATGGTGGCGGAATAAATATATTATAGGTGGGACGTTTGTAGGTATGAATATATATGATATCTATTTATATGGAGTAAATAATTGTGTTATTTTTAAACTTGACCTTTGAATTTTGTATGGAATTCTTGAGGAAGTATTCATGTGAAGTGCATAAAATAATGCAGGATTGTAATTTACACTTAATTTGTTTGAGTTTTCTCTGTCAATCATGTGGAAGATGTTGCTCAAAGAAGTTGTTTTTAATTGCAGGTCACCTTTTAGGGGCTAATTTAGGTAATAAAAAGTGTTCATCCTATGAGCTATACATGAGTTTTTGTTTTGTTAATTATATATGATCAATTTAAACTTTTTGGTTTGTTATGCTAACGGAGGTGATAAATACAACAATTTTTTTGATTCAGACAACAATTTTATGTTTTACAATATTTGTACTGTAAGTTTTAATAATTGTACAGTTTGTTGTATGAAGTAATTTATTTGTTTTATATATCACCTCCCTTATGCTAATCTGTCACTTATCAACCTATAGATTTATAAAAGTGATTTGGAGATCAAGCAATGTATAGAATAATTAATATTAAATTCAAGGCCAATTGTTTATTTAGATTTCAGAGTAGGGTGGTTGAGTGGTTGGGTCTGTGTGTGTAAGACCCCTCACTATCGTGAACATCAACTGAAGCATCAGTTGGAGCCACATCAGCGTCACGTCAGCTTTTTCCAAAACTGACACAAACTGACATTCCATTGCCTACAGTGAATATCAGTTAACATCACTTCTCTTTTTTTAGGACCCACACACTAATTTCTTTTTCTATTTAAACACAAACTTAAATAAAAATAAAACATTACATTAAATAAAAATAAAATATTACATTAAATAAATAAAAAACATTACATTAAATAAAAATAAAACATTACATAAAATAAAAAGAAAACATTACATTAAATAAAAATAAAATATTACATTAAATAAAAAGAAAACATTACATTAAATAAAAATAAAACATTACATTAACGCGATCGGAAATTTGGTGGGAGAGTCGAAATGTGCGCGATTAGAGCCTCACGGAGTCGATGATGCACGGCGCGGTCACGTAATTCCTTATCCATACGTGAGTGCGTTGCAACCCTTTCTTCCCACGAACGTTGAGGCATATTATCCGGGTTTGCCATGTAGTCTTCCTCAAGTGGACACATATTTCGTCCATTGTCTTCAGTTATCATGTTGTGTAAAATTACACAACAATACATGATTCGACGAATTTTGTTGACGCTGTATGGTCTAACAGGGTTTTTGATGATTTGCCAACGACCTTGAAGAACTCCGAATGCCCGTTCCACATCTTTCCTTGCAGATTCTTGGTACCTCTTGAACCTCAACTCGGCTTCTGATATCGGATGCTTAAATGACTTCACAATCGTCGCCCATTCTGGATATATTCCATCGCCGAGATAATACCCTTTGTTGAATTGTTGACCGGCAATATTGAACACTACTTCAGGAGCTCTATCATGTAGTAAGTCTTGAAATAAATCAGATTCATTAAGAACGTTGAGGTCGTTGCTCGATCCCGCAGGCTCAAAGAAAGCGTGCCAAATCCATAAATCATAAGAGGCAACAGCTTCGAGCATGATAGTTGGATATCCGTGATCACCTCGAGTGTATTGACCTTGCCATGCTATTGGGCAATTTTGCCAAGCCCAGTGCATGCAATCGATACTTCCGAGCATACCCAGAAAACCATGTAACTCCGCATGTCGTTGATGTAAACGTTCCACATCATGGAGTGTTGGCCTTCTTAAATACTCATTTGAATATAGATGGAAAATACATTTACAAAAGTTGTCCAAACAATCGTACGCCGTTTGTTGACCCATATGTAAATATTCATCAAATGCGTCGGCAGCACAACCATATGCCAATTGGCGTAAGGAAGACGTGACTTTTTGATAAACATTAAAACCAAGTTTTCCGGTTGCGTCTCGACCTTGATGAAAAAACGGAAAGTAAGAGGGTAACGGAGTGTGAGAGTATGATAATATACCTTGACATATACGGATAAACAATGGGCGACTCATCCGAAACCGACGCCGAAAATAATCTAGAGGGAATGTCGGGCTCTCGGCAAAGTAGTCTTGATATAAACGTTGGCCGGCACCCACCCGATCTCTACTTAAATAACGTCTCGTTTGTGGAATACGAAATGTAAATTCGGTATCCTCGTCCGAATCCGAGTCCGAATCTTGTACGTCGAGATGATTTAGCCTAGCGATCGGATTGCGGACGGCCATGACGGCACTCAAATCTTCTTTATCGGAATCGGATGATGACATTATAATTTTTTTAAAATGTTTGAAAAAGTGGATGAAAAATGGGTATAGATGTGTGTATATATTGTGGAATGGAAAATGTTTATAAAAAGTGGTGGTTTTGGTGTGTATATATAGAGGTTAAAAATGAAGGTTTGGGTTTGGTGTATATGTTGGTGGTTAAAAATTGTGAAATAGAATGGGTTAAAAATTGTGAAGTAGAGGTGTGTATATATAGTGTTAAATTGTGAAGTGAATGGGTTTTTTTTTTGGTTTTTGGCTCCTGGAACCTGGCCCAACGTATACATCAATTATTTTTTTTTTAGCCGTTGCTAGCTACCGACGCGGGCCCAAGGTTTTTGATTTTTACTTCGGTTTGGTGACGTTTTTAACCGATGGACGCGAACCGACGCACCGTGCCTATGGCGTCGGTTCCGTCACTCAACCGATGCCAAGCTACCGACGGACTATAGTGAGGGCCTAATAGACATATGTGTATGGTAGGTGAGTCGGTGGGGATAAAGCCATACAAGTACAGGAAAATTATTACATTGCTTTGACCCTTTGGAATGGTCATGTCAAATAGGAAGTAAATATATTTTAATGTCCTCTACTCTACAAGTTTTATACTTTTTGACAAACAAAAGCTGTTTTTGATTCATCTCCTCACATTTCAAGTATATACCGAATATATCAAACATCCTTTAGAAAGTATATGTCCGTTTCTTCACTATTTACATTTTCATGTAATGCTGTAGTGGCTTAATTTAAAACAAGTAAGATTATATATTTTGATGCCTTTTTATCGGTTTTTGAAGGGCTATATCTGTCATCTATCACATACTCGCCACGTATGATTTGTTGACCAACAAATTAAGTTCAAGTTGATCATTGGTAATGTTAAGAAAAATTAAAGTTTGTGAATGTTTTTTCCTTTTCATGCTTAAGTAAATGGCAATTGTGTATCTATTGTTATTATTACAATATTTTATCATATAATAAAGGGTGGATTAACGATTTTTTATGATAAGAACTGTATGAACGATCTTTTCAATTTTAGTTTTAACATACGTGCACTTTTTGTATTAATTTTGTATCTTCTTTAATATTAAATTGATTAAAATAAATAAATTATATATGATACACAAATTAAAGGTATGTATCACAACTTTTATGTGTGATATCGTAATACACAATAAATTATTTATGATGTGTATCACATATATTTTAAAAAATTTATCTCATATTAAAGAACATAAAATTCTAAAATAATTTGATACAATGTTTTTTTTCAAACAAATTATTTATTTTAAAGTTAAAATTAAAATCAAAAATGCTAGATTGTATAAGAAGAGTAGGTACTTTGGGCAAATGTGCGTACCAAAAGAAAGAAAAAAAAAACATGTGAAAAATAAATAAATGGTACACTACTTTAATTTGTATTATGCTTTGAATAAAATGCTTTTAGATTGTTTATGTTTTATATTTTTGTCAGAACTACAAACATATAACTTATCGCACATATTACCTATAAATAAAGACACACATTTTCGAATCTATACTCGTGAAATTTCTTAATTTAATTTGATAAATTGATATTGATAATAATGATCTATAATTATTTTACTATAATTTTTCTCACAAAAATACCTATCTATTTCTAAAGAATTATAAAAATAATCATGGGGCGTGTTTAGCACGGCGTAAAGAAATCACCTGGTTATTATGTAAAAAATCCATGTTGTATTTATAACTTCCCAAATAATACACCAACATATATGCATTAAAGTCTAAATAATACACCAACATATATACATTAGAGTCTTGTATAGTATAACACTGTAATACATATGTTGGGGTATATGTAATAAAATCGATGTTGTATTTATAACTTCCCAAATAAAGGTCAAACGGTCAAATAACCAAAACCAAACACTGAAAATGGCCATCCGTCAACTCCGCCGTACATTCGCCACCGCCACCGCCGGCAACACCGACAAACTCCAGCTGTACTCATGGGGACGAGGGTCATCAGGCCAACTAGGTACCGGAAAAGAAGAATCCCAATTATACCCTTGCCCCATTTCATCACTCAAACTCCCTTCTTCTTCTTCTTCTTCTTCCGCCACGTGTCACAGTGATCAATCAGATATTGGTATTGCTTGTGGGTTATTTCATTCCAGTGTGGTTGTTGATGGGAAGCTATGGATTTGGGGTAAAGGTGATGGTGGTCGCTTAGGTTTTGGTCATGAAAATACCCTTTTTCGACCCACTTTAAACCCTAATCTTGATTCAGTTAAAACTGTTGCTCTTGGTGGACTGCATTCTCTTGCGGTTAATTCAGTCGGTGAAGTCTTCTCATGGTCAGTTATTTTTTTATGTTAATTTTCTTTGGCCGTTCAATAATGTTGGTGTGAGCTAATGTTTCACAACTGTTGGGATGCTAAGTGGTAAACATAGTTAAGTGATAATTTACACCAAACAACATATGCTGCAAATGTTGGTATGCTATAGTAGTTGATGATTGTAGAGATGGTGAGAAATCTGGAAAGTACTCGTGCATGATCAAAAATACTGTTAGTCGTTACCTTTATGCGTTGAAGCCCATTACCGTATAGGATTCTGTTTATCAAATGCTTGTGACTTCTTGTTGGTTTCAATTCTGCTCGATTAAGGCTGGTGGTGACTATGAAGTTTTATATTATAAAGGGGAGGAATATTTATATGTCAATCTGATAGTTTCTGAAGTAACTAGAAGATTTGTTGGAGGTAAATGCGAACTAGAAGTTTGTACTTCTATATTTTGATAGTTGTAAACTGTAGATATGAAGGGACGGTAGTGATGATCTCGTTAGGTTCATGGCCTTTAGGATGTATAGTGTCTGTGGAATCGGAGTTTACTACAAGCTTAAAAAATGTAATTTGTATGTGCAATTATTTAGTCTACTTGACACTATTGTTTGAATGTAAAGCACTGAAAGTGGAACCAGTATAGGAAACTAATGTCAGTTATGGCACATAACTCTTAATATAATCTGCTGAAAATTGATATGTATAGTTTACCTCGAGTATTTATTCTTATTGGATAATGGGGTAACGAACAAAATCATGACTTTTTATGTCATGGAAATTGCAATGTTTGTGTTTCCCTAAAGTAATGCTCAATTTGGGGTTTATAATGAAGTTTACAGGGGCTATGGTGGGTTTGGTGCTCTTGGGCATTCTGTTTATACTAGAGAACTCTCTCCAAAAAAGGTAGAAAGTAAATGGGATGGAAAGATTTCTCAAATTGCAACTAGTGGCACACATACTGCTGCTATCACCGAAGCAGGTGATCAACTAGTTTCTCATATCAAAGTTGTAACATAACAATTGTCTTAGGCCTTACCTTCTAGTCCGATTTTTAATAAAATACCATAAATGGTTAGAATTTTTTATGCCATTAAGTTATTTGCAATAATATTTTTTGTATCACATGGTCAATGTAGGTCAACTATACACTTGGGGACGTGATGAAGGGGAAGGCAGACTTGGGCTTGGTCCTGGTCGTGGTCCAAATGAAGTTGGTGGACTTAGTTTACCTTCTAAAGTGAAAGCGTTACCAGTGCCTGTGGTTTCTGCTGCATGTGGTGGTTTTTTCACAACAGTTATTACTGATGATGGCCAATTGTGGAGCTGGGGTGGTAAGAAATTGGCAATGCTTCATCCATTCAATGGATGTTCAAATATATAGAGGTGTAGTTTTTATCTTCCCATTGATAAATAAGAGAGTAAAAGTAATTATATTTTGTGCAGCAAACTCAAACAACGAGCTTGGAAGAGGTAATCGAGTAGGTGGTTGGAAACCTCAACTTATTCCCAGTTTGGAGGGTGTTCGTATTATTCAAATAACAAGTGGTGGATATCACTCTCTTGCTTTAACAGGTATGGCAAAGTGTATATATCAGATTTTAAAAAGGATGGAATTGTAACTTTTTTTTTTGTACAATCTGATATTATTTTCGTTTTGGATCTTGAAGATGATGGTCAAGTACTATCTTGGGGGTATGGTGGACATGGACAGTTGGGACACTTCTCTACTCAAAATCAGCCTGTTCCCTCAGTTATCGAGTCTCTAGCTTCTGAGAAAATTGTGTATATTGCTTGTGGAGGTTCTACATCAGCTGCTGTAACTGGTAAGTTAAGCTGCATCTCTTTTCACTTTCCTTGGGAATTCAGATATAACGTAAAAGCGTATCACTTACTTACCTAGTATATTGAGATGACAATATGGGTGGGTTGGGCTGGTTAGGTAGTCCGACCCATATGTCAACAATTAGTGCTTTCGTCATGATTACAGAAACATTACTATTACTGTAATAGCACAACCCTTTAAATAAAATCATTTAGGAGCTTGTGTGCATTCAAAATAGAGATGTTGGATGACTTTCAACCTATTTGGCACATTGTGAGTTAGTCAACCCATAATAAGTAAATGGGTTGAAATTATCACCTCTACTTGTTACTTTAACAGAAGTTTTACTGAACATGTGATCTAGGTGGGAAGTACCTATTTTTAGTTTATGGTATAATCAATTTACCAAGTAATATCACGAACAATAGAACTCTAAACTAATGCTTATATCATTAGTGACCTTAATATGTGATTACAGAAATACAGATACAGTGCCTTCAGTTTGAATTAAGCCCAGAGAGTGGCACTAAATCAATTATAGTTAGATCTCTTCTTTTTGTAATACTATAGAATTGGAGAATCCAAACATGTTCCCGTTTTACTCCCGTGGTACACCTTCTCTACTTGAGACCTACGGTGTGAGCTCGGTCATTAGTAGCTATGTCACTATGGTGATTATATACCTCACTAGAGGTTGTGGAAGCTGATGTGTTGTGTGAACATGCAAGTTTTGGGGTGAACATAAGTGGCTACTAGCTGGTGTGAAAACCTGATGTTAGTTAAGAGCATTTTCTACGATCCAGTACAAGTGCTTTACAAGCAGTCTCTTTGTTTACTGAGCTGATGATGACTGTTGTAGGAGTTGGAGTTCATGTTAAGTATTTGTGGACCTAAAATGATTTAATAGTCTGGAAATTTGTATAGGGACTGTGACATGAATATAGAGAGCATGACATTGCAGATTTGTAGAAATAAGAGAAGTTTATGTAAATAAGCTAGGTTGTAATAGACAAGGCATTAGTTGGTCACGAGTCACAGAAGATTAGAGTTAGTTGACTTTTGAAACCATGACAGTTGACCTGTTGCCATTCGGCAAGAACGAAAATTAATTTGACATAAAAAAAAAATAGACGTGGCAAGTTCAACCAGCTTTCTCATGAGTGGTTCAATTTGGGTTGTGTTTAACTTCAAATGCATCAAATTGAAAAGTTTGGTAGCTGGTGAAATGGGTTGGAAAGTCTTCTTAAGTGTATTATGTAACATTTAACTGTCTAAAACATTTAGGGTTTATTGTCTCGTTATGCGCTCAACTTTACACTAGTTACTATTGTATGTTCCCAACTTTCTTACCCTCTATTGTATGAAGTGAACCTCTTAAAAACTTTATTGCGTGCTTCTAACTTTCATACCATCTATTGTATGAGATGAACCTTTCTAATAGAGGCTTTGGAATGTCTAGTTTACATCTTATTACTTAGAGTTTAATGAAGTTCACCTCATACAATTGAGGGTATGGAAGTTGAGAGCATACTAGAGTTTTTAGAAGGTTCATCTCATATAATAGAGGGTACAAAAGCTGGGCGCATACAATAGTCCATACAATAGTAATGACTGTAAGTTTAGCGCATAAGCAAACAATAAGCAAACAATTAAAAGATACTGTCATTACAGTAAGGATATTGCTTTTGTCACAAGTAGCACGTTAGTCGGATATAAAAAACAAATTTCAAAAAAAATGATTGTTGGTACCCATACCAATTATAATTTTCCTCAATCCGAACCTTTTTTTATCATTACCCGTATGGGGAGAAGGTTATGGTGAAGGAAAGGAAGATTATATGATAGTGTTATGCAGTTGTAATACTGCTAACTCATTTTATATGTATGACACCCCTCATACTCGAGCCACTGAATGTTATGGCTTCTTCAGTTTGTGTATGTAGACTTATAAATTAAAGCATGAATCTATTATATTTTGTTTCCATATGCAGGTACTGGTAAGTTGTACATGTGGGGGAATGCTAAGGATGGTCAATTAGGGGTCCCAGGTGTGCCAGAGATACAACCATTTCCAATTGAAGTTAAGTTCCTTATGGATGATGATGGTTTAGGTTCCCAAAATGTTCTTTCGGTAGCCATTGGTGCGTCACATGCTCTTTGCTTGGTTTCTAGATCAAGTGATTCACGTTCAGAAGTCTAGCAGTTTCGACCTGTTCACAAAAGCCAACCAAAATGTTGCAAAATGATTGGCAGACTTTTCAAATAGCTCTATATGGTCATCTCAAATCTCTTTTTGCAGTAGCTCCATTCTGCGGCATTGCGAACTTGTGCTCAAATCTTCTTTTGGCTGTATGCAAAGCACGTACTCGCGTTCTGGTCTAGAATGGTTTGGGTTATCCGAGTTAGGCCCAACTCTCCATTCACTTGCACATTTTAGTAGAAGACTTTCTTTAGGTTGTCAATTAAAAGGTTGCGGAGATTAATTTATAATGTAATGTGCGTGTGTGGCCATTAGATGAAGGTAGTTGGGTATGTTACATAACGAGGTTTCAACTCTCTTAATTTGGAGTGGTACGATACCTTCCATGGGAACATTTTTGATAGAAAAAGAATATATATATATATATATATATATTTTTGTTGACATTAATCTTTTGTTAGAGTACTACATGTATTTACAAAGTAATTATTGAAAGGCAGATATCTTGCAAAATCCTTTTACGTTAGTTCTAGAAAACTAGGCCAATATGCTAACCAACTATATTTGGTTCTAGTGATTTTATTAATTGTTCTCAAGTACGTTAAATAATCGCCTTCTTAGTAATATTAGTGTCATGAAGGTTATGTGTATTTGAGATTTACTCATGATCCAACAAGTTTGATATCGAAGTGTGGAGTGTACACTCGTATAAACTACGGTGAATATGAACCACCACATAAACGTAGGAACAGAAGGGGATCCGCCCCATTAAAGGGTCAAGGGGCATTCGTTCTCACCAACCGTTTATCAACTGAATTAACTATCATTTTATCTCCCATTATCAATTATCATAGTAAACTTTCATTTTCTCACCAATTTCAAGGGGATTTCTCATGAATATATCACATGACAAGCTAAATTGAGATTTTCATGATATATCACAAGGTATAAATTGTCTTTTTCTTCAACATTGTGTATTCACTACAAATTATAAACATATATAGATGTTATTTTCTTTTCTTAAATGACATATTTCATTACTTTTCTCAAATCAACTTCATTTCTCTTTTTCTTTTAATTCTTTAAAAGAAACTGCGTGTTTTTCTAGGGACAATAATTTTGACATAGACGGAGTAATTTATATTAGAAATTATTAAATTCATTTTGTAACTCTTTTCATAGACATTATTATGTGTAACTAAATTATTATGCTAACTATAAATATATGAAGCATTGTCATTGCTTCTTTCATATATGTTACGTAGTTTGATTGATCAGAATTTGTAAGATAATTGAAAGTTTTGTGATAGAAATTCAAGTTTTAAAATGATAGATTTGGATGCCATATATTTCTAGACCATATGTTTTAACTTTTAAATTATTTTGACATCAAGATATATGAGATGTTTCAATTTTAGATAATTTTGTTTGTTTAACATGACCGTCTTATTGTGTAGTATTAGGCTAAAATCCTCTCGCATTGCGAGGGGCAAACAAAATCTATTTAACTATCATTTCTTAATAATTTTTTATTACATGTTCAATATAGTTCGAAGGGCTATTTTTAAGAAGTGGAGATTTAAGGGAGCTGATTTTGGTAAGGAAAGTTTTACTTCATACAAGGAAATAGTACAATTATTTATACATACAGTACAATTATTTATGCAACTGTTTCCTTGTAACAAGTAAAAGTTTCCTTGCCAAAATCAACTCCCTTTCATATATGTCATGGCGAAGTTTCAAAATATCATATTTCCTCAACTAAACTTTATAACATCATATATCCTATTCTTCAATTATAAATTATAAATATATCATATAGGCCCAAAATTTTAAACACCTGATTTAATATATACATCCAGATTATTTACTTATTGTTAACGTTTCCGTAATAAATAGGAAAAAATTACTTAGGGTGTTTGGGAGCTTATTTGCCTGCTTATCTTATAAGCAAATAAGCTTAAAAATTTTGGCTTACTTTGAGCTTATAAAATCCTCTCACAAGTAAGCATATCCAAACACAAAATTTCAACTTATTGTACTACAATAATCAGAGAAGGAGGGGCATGCCGAATTCAATGCATTTTCGGAACTAATTTATAGGTGTAAAATGCAGTGTTGTTAAAATGTGGTGTTCTGTTAGTAAGATGCCATGAAGCTGGATGACACTTTTATCCTAAAATGCAGTGAATTTGACATGTCTCTCGTTCCCACATCCTTATCCACATAACCTTACCCCAAAAATTATGCCCCCAAACACCCTATTATTATTACAAAATTACGTTCTACCTGTAATAAGTAGGAAAAAAATACTTTCAAATTTGTAAAAACAAATAGAGTATTTATTTTCAATAATAATAATAATAATAATAATAATAATAATAATAATAATAATAATAATAATAATAATAATAATAATAATAATAATAATAATAATAATAATAAAAATAATAATAATAATTTAATAATAATAATAATAATAATAAAAATAATTTAATAATAATAATAATAAAAATAATAATAATAATAATAATAATAATAATAATAATTTTAATAATAATAATAATATTAATAATAATAATAATAATAATAATCTATCTATCTTATACATTATAAGAAAAATAATGGAAGATTAATGGCCATTAGATAGAGATCAACTTTAATGATGTAACCGTTAATCACTTTCATTGACATAATTATTTCAATTTATTTGTGGTTAGAAGACTAATATACCCTCATATATTTTGATAAAATATTAATTTTTTTAAACTTAACAAAAATATTGCTTATTTTAATATAAAGTTGAAAAAATATATAAAATAAATAAAAAATCTCAAAATGTCCACCGTATCAATTATTTTTAGTAACATCAATCACTATTATTTAAATTGAATGAAATTATTAATTAGTAAATTAATAAATATATACTAATGAGAGTAGGGAACGGGATATAAAAATTTCAAAATGGGTTTCATGTGGCCCAATTAGTCAATCTAATCTAATCTACTTAATTTTTGCATCACAAATGGAAACCACGGACGGCGGAGATGGAACCGACGATGAAATACGACGGCGACGATCCTCATTATTCTCTCATCTGACGGTGACGATCAAATCTTTATTTTATCACCTTTGAAAGTTGTATCCTGGAGACGGATACGGCAGCATCCAGATGGAAATGAGGGCTGGAGATGAAGCGACACGATAAGACGGTAACACGATGTGACTGAGTTACGGCGATTATTGGAAGGTCTACCATTGAATTGAAATTCAGAGCACACCTCCCCAATTTTTAAGTGATGTTCTTCATCTTATAAGGTATTCATCCTTTTAATTTAAATTAAACTTATTGATTGATTATATGTTTGTTGAAAATTCCGTGTTCTATAATATCATAAAATTAAAACAGCATCATTAATCATTGATTTTTATATATGGAAAACATGTCACATTAATTATTAAATATCAACTTGATGAGAATTTCTCATATCTATCGTAAATTTGTTTATTTATGTCTTTATTATTATTATTATTATTATTAATTATATTTATTAATTATTATTATTTTAAAAAATATATAAGACTAATAATTGTTTATATGGAAATTTACAATTTCAAAATTATTGACATGGAAAGATTTAAATTAAAATTTTTTTATAGTCATAGTTATTTGTTCAATCTTCTAAAAAAACTACATATATCAATTTTGTGCTAAAGTATCACATACCAAAGATCATGTATGTAAATTTTCTTCACAAATAACAACTTAATAATTTCCTTTTACAACTAAATAATTTACACCCCATTTTTATGCTCTGAATATTACCAGACTACTTTAAATACATAATACAATTCTTGCAAACACCTTACATATACTCTCAAACCCTTTAATCATTTATTACTTTTTCTTTTTTAAAGATAGTTACTATGGAAGCTCTACAAGTTTACACCCCACTCTAAATAAACTAACCATTGACAGGGACGACTAGGTAATCTCTGTAAAGGTTCACCATGTTTATGTCCAAACGTTTAAAAATAGCCCACGGGTATGAACATCACCATACTACTTTTTTAGAAAACAACATAATCTGAATGATGCGATGCACCATATTTAATGATCACATAACCAATGTGTTGAGTTCAACTATTATCATCTTGCAGAGAAATAGAAGCCACGCCAGCGTAAAGAAAAAATTGCTTCACGATTTCAATGACTTTATTAAAGAAGGAAATTGTGTTGGAGATTAGTAATTTTAGTTTAAGCCCGTACACCGGCAATTATCTAATGGTTGACCATCACTTGACAATAAATTTTAGCCGGGCCACAAAAGTAAGAAGAGTTGCCCCGTTTGAACTGATTGACAATGGCTACTCATTTATCTCATATGATGACATAAATGTAGGACGGCTAAATAGAGACGTTTGAGCACGTATGATTTTATTTTTTTGACCCCTGCTAAAATACTTGCATATAATACAGTATCTCAATAACCTATGTAGTTGTCAAAAAAAATCACATATTTCCCTTTTACACAGATGTGGTTGGACAACTGGTTGAAACTGGTGACATGCGAATCATCATACAAGATGGACGTCAAACCAAGATCCTTACTTTTGTGCTTTAAGACATTGAGTAAGTACACCTCATACCTTCTGTTCAAATTAACACTTTTGAACATCTAAATTCGTCACCTATTTGACATCTAATTACTTATTTAATCATTTTATTAGTAATTTTTAAAAGTACCCTATTTACGTCATGCCCTTATTGTTTAAACTTTTAAATTGATATCATATACTGTTTACTTCTATAACTATTGTTAATAAGTACTCTATTTTAATTAGCTGAAACGTTTTTGGATTCCCCATTATTATGAATGTAAATGACTTATAGTGTTATTTTCAATGTTTATATGTTATAATTTTATTTCTACATCATCTCATATTCTCATCTTTCATATGTACTCTGATTTATACGTTATAAGATGCTCCTATTATTCCCAAACAGACAAGATGCCATGTGAATAATTTTTGGAATACCCAATTTTATTAATGTAAATGACTTATAGTGTTATTACCGATCTTTATATGTTATTGACATACGAATATTTGTATTTTTCTGTATTTGTGATATTTTTTTGGCAGGTTAAAAAACAGTATATTGCAAAATCTAACAATAATTGTATTTAACTTGATTGATATATGTTTACTTTTATTACAAATCAATGACTTCTTTTGGTATTAGATTTCCCCGAATTATAAATTATTATTTTCTTAGTTATATAATATAAAATATGAGCCCATATATGTCTCTTATCAAACTTAAAATTGACATTCATACAGAAGTGTTCAATTGCAACTCACGACCTGCAACTGTCTTACGATGTCCAGTGTATCCGATCAAAGTAATAGCTGCAAGAGGAAAACAAGTACCAGTCTACATCTTGACAACAGAACTCAAATAGGTTATACATTAGTCAACCAACTACTTTTCTTCAATAAAGTTTACTTCTCTGTCAAAGATATGTAATTCGTTAGTGGATAAATTGTTTGTCTTAGTATTAAACGCATGTGAAACTTTTCAATTATATAATCTAATCCAGTGAAATATGTGTAGTTGATCATACCTAATCAACACAAACAAATACTACTGGCAAACCTACAACCTCTTGACGTGGTAGAGGTAGACCACCCAAAATCAAAACTACACAGAATGATGCAACACCTTTCAGATTCCCACATCCATACATCAAGGTCGATTGCATTTGAGTTGTCATGTTTTGTAATCTTTCATAAAAGTTAAAAAGATAAAGTAATGCATTATAGGTCATTCATTTAAATCATAGAGAGTAAATTAGATGCGCGAAAACAACCAACGCACTGCAAATGACGTTATTCTTTTAGTACAAAATAGTATTTACCTGCTTAATTGGTAAATTTCCTTATTTGAAAAAAGAAATAAGTATTATTATTAAATATCAATACACATAAAAAAGTGATATCATACACAACATTATCACTATTAATTAATTAATTTATTTGAACTCATCATACATATAACACATCCAAATTAGTGTAATAAAATAAAACAAACAATGCACTGCAAAAAAATATATTTTTAAGTACAAAACAGTATTTACCCGCTGAACCGGTAAATTTGATTATTTGGAAAAACACATAATACGATCTAAAATAATATAGTATTTTTATTAAATATCAATACATATAACAAACTTAAATCATACACGATATTATCACTATTAATTAAGTTATTTTTTGGGACTCGATACAATCCAAAAAATATCACACTTCAAAGCCTTAATACATTTTCATTCAAATTTAAAACAATACAAACCGATGTACCGTATACAAACATCAAAACACTTATTAAATTCATATAAGACATATTATAAAGTCAACCCGCAAATTTTGTGGGTCTTAAACTAGTAATAATAATAATAATAATAATAATAATAATAATAATAATAATAATAATAATAATAATAATAATAATAATAATAATAATAATAATAATAATAATATATCTTCTAAAACCCTTGTTATAATTTCAAACTTCATTCGGCCCTTATTATACCCGGTTTAGTTACTTCTTTATTCCATATGAACTATTAAAGAATATGTTGTGCATAAATAAATAAATAGTAAAATTCTAACGAATTGTTGTAAAAGTAAAGAACAATGAACAAAATATAGAGAGAAACCAAAAGAGAATTGTATTATTCATCTCATCAGTGAGGTATATTTATAGTTACAAGATATCTTAACCTATAAGAAATCAATCTCCTATTAGAATACAAACTCTATTTACAAGATATTGACATCCATTCCATATTTATCCATAACACTCCCCCTTGGATGTCCATTGTATAAAGATTATGCCTCGTTAAAACCCTTACTAGATAAAACCCGTAGGACAAAAATCTAGTGAAGGAAAAGGAGTACATAATCCTTTCAATACGCTTGGGGATGTTGCCTCATTAAAAACCTTGCTAGAAAAACCCAGTTGGACAAAATCTTAGACAAGGGAAAAAGAGTGTAACGCGTATTTTCTCCCCCTGATGAGAACATCACTTGATCTCATCACTTGTACAAACTTGTTGACGGTTAATATCATCATATTTTACTATTTTTAGTCCATGAGTAAATTTTCACATTTACAAAATAAGTCATGGCTCCATCACCATCGATGTATCAAATAATTCATGGCTGCATCACCATCGATGTATCAATCCTTACATTTGAGCAATACAACAAATACCTTTCCAAAGAAACAATTTATAACTCGCCAACAAATTTCCTCGTATGAATATGTATAAATCTAAATGCCCAATAATATCTAAATACTATACTTCTTGACTATTAGTTTCCTTGTCATCCTTCAGGGGTCGAAAGGAATCAAATAATCTCAACCGTTGAAGTGCTTAGTGAATGTCGTTAGCCCAAAAGTCTTACTAGCACTTCTTATATAGGTTTCTATTGGAGCACAAATATTACGTCATTAGGATGCTTCAATCCTTAATCCATGATAGAACTTTGTCTTTACAAAATCGTTCATCTCAATTTCTTTAATGAGTATCAATCGCCTTTAGAAACTTCCAAATAGTTCTAATTATATACAATTTTCACAATCCATATGTCAAATGATGCATGGGCTAATACAATCATTTTATATAGCATATTCTTTTCAAGAAATATTGCAAGGAAGATTTCATCATATGTGCCTAAACGATTTTCATCGATATAAGGTCTTTATTCAATTTTATCAAGTAGTGTTCTCGAGAACTCTTTCCTTCAATCTTAAGGAATTTCACATCATAAAACATTATTTAATAATTTCATATCCTTCATCGAATTCCAATAATAAATGAGCTCTAACAATATACAATAGACGCGATTTACTTTTCCTTTTCTATTTTATTGCCAGACTTTCTAAGAAATCAATAAAACAGTTGCATCCACCATTCAAAAGTATCTCCTCATAAATAAATCTCAGTCTTTGCAAATAATCTTTGTATCACACTCTTGCCTTATATCTCATAATTTCCTTCTCATTGGGCTTTTTGCATCAAAACTGATTTATATATGATAAATTTTACACTTTCAAGTGTATAGAACTTAAGCCAAACCATCGCACATCAAGAGATTATATTTTTCATACATTTTATGCGTCTTTTTATATTGGCCAATAATTTATACCTCTGCACATCTTGGCAGGAATACTTTCACGACCCTCTTATATAATATCTAGCGCTATATTATACAATAACATTAACGACGTCGATTTCATTCATTCGATTCCACACTTTACGAGACACGATATAATTTATTAAGATATTTTCACTATTCGAATTTTCACTTGGGGTACCCAAGGTTCATCTAGAACCTTTATGTCTAGTGTTTCTCCATTAAACTCTCGTGGGGTCTTATTACCTCGATTTGACCATCTTAATTTCTTGCTCCCTTGTTACTTCGAGGATTTTATTTGAAATCGATAAATCTACCATGTTTTACGTGCCATGGACTTATACCATTATTAATCGGAGCATGAGCAGCTTATATAAGTGACCTAGTCACTCAATTTTGGTCAATGAATATGTCTGGCAACTATTTAATATGAATTATCATTTGAACTTTGAGTTCATTCTTCACCATGAGGATCAATATCATATTGTGATCATTCAAGTATATGCTGCTTATCCCCTCCCCATACATATTCTCAACATTCTTTCACATTTAGACATTGTACATTGTGGTGGAGCAACTAAAATATATATTGCACAAATAAAACTCTTAAGATGTGATTTATCTTTTTCATGACCACATATCAATTATCAAGGGAAGGAATCATAATCTTGTTGGCTCGATGCGAATTCATATTATTTCATGTTTACTAACATGGCCCCATACTATAAGTAATAGTTATGCTCTCATCATGACAGTAGTCAAGTTGTATACTAAATACACTTGTTAGTGTTTCGACAAAAGTAATCGGTGTATGAACTAATAAATGTTCAACACTTATTACAATCAACCGAAACGCTGCGTATGTGATTCATCATAATATACATTCACCGACATTGCCAAAGAAAATATGATCTCTAGAATATGTGCTCGCGATCTCACTAAGCGAGTCAATTATTCATGCAAACTCTAGTTGCAATTTTCATGACCATTTACAAGATGCATCGATTTAAAACTTCTAAATGGTCCACTAGGCGGATATACAGGCCTACATATATCCCCTTTGTATCAAATCCACAATCTTAAGAGATTCAATCTCATTTTTAGTCAGTAATGACTAACTTTCTTCGAGAGCATTCAACTCATATCAAAATCACCACTTCCAAGAACTTCCTAGTTCTTATATATATTTCGCATCATCATTGACTCGGGATGGTCTAACCGGTCATGCCAATCACTACAATAATCAATGTTCATAAAATATCAAGTTTATGACCACAGTGTTTAAATTGCACTTGTCCTTTTAATATAAGTTTTATCATATATGATTAATAAGGCATGCATCACCACTTCACAAATTCTTTCCTCGATGCATGCATTCATTATCACTTAAACAATGTTTCATAGTGCAAGTAACTGAATTACCATTTACAATCAAATTCTTAATGTTGATATTGTCAAATGAGCACACACGTACACACATAATTAGCATACAACTCTAATATCAATAACGATATCAAAACTATTTTCACTTACTTAAATATAAGCATCTAGATTACCAAGTTTAGTTACTAAACACATATTTAAATCATGTAGCTAGACTCACGTTTTATAGTATACTGACAAAGAAATATAAGTCACGTATATATTACGAAGTGAACATGATTTATATATAGCTTTATATCATGCTTAAAGAACCGTAGATTTTTAATGGATTATACACCTTTGTGTCTAATATCAATAAAGATCAATAGTTTATGCTTATGAATATTATCAAATTAATGATATATATGGAGCTCAACTCAACTATATAATTACCGATAAATGTCTAACAGATAATAATCAAAGTCAATCGTTATAACAACAGACAATCTTGTTTTTATGAATTTTATTTTACAGAAATTTCTCATGCCGTAATATAACTCATCAATAATAATAATATTATTTCTTTTAAAACAGTCTAATGATATCAATATAAAATCCTTAAGAATGAGATATACTATAGTCACATATGAATTGATTATGCGCAAATTGGTATTTACTATCAATTTGACCAGTATTATGAAATAGTCAAATAGGTGTATCATCAGTCATTTGAACTAGAGACTACCTCAATGGTCATAACAAATTAGAATCGTCTAGTCCCAATTTTTTATTTTTATTTTTTGTACTCCAATAAATATACACGGTCTATATTTAAAAAAAACATGTGTGACAAATGATCGATATCTATTAATAATATGAGTATTGTGTATATCTTATCCGTAATTAATCTCACTTATGTAAATCTAGGTGTTTAAAAATCAAACGGAAGTCTGTCTCTTACCCTATTACTGTAGAATTCTATTTGAAATTTATACTCTCTTATACATTGCGAGTAAAAGTAAATCAATTAACTATGACCATTAGTTTATCGTTAAAATCAAAATAGATAAATAAAATATTCATGCCTAGTAGCCTAGATATCTTCATGCACAATTTAGATCAAGATTCTTATTATGCTCGGCTTATTAAATATCTAATTTCTCAACTTTTCTTTTATGCAAACATCTAGTGCATAGTTTACAAGTCATAAATCAATAGAAACCTCTAAACATGCAAAATACAATAAGCAAAGATTTAACCATATGCAACCCAATACAAAAAGCCTCCGACTTATAACTTAATACGAAATACATGTATATTATCACGAAAGGGTTATGGATCGATTATATAAATCTACGAAAACATAATGTATTCGTGTATGCAATAACATTAAATCACCTAAGTAACATTCTATTGGTTGCCGCATAACAATAAAACCTTATATGGGATACTATAACTGTAATATCAACATGGCAATATATATACGAAAACTTCATAGGTTTAAGCAGACACTATAATTATATTCAAGTTAAGATATTGATATATACTAACAGAAGGTATTATATGTTACTATAAAAGAATGATACAAGCATTCTTTATCTCTTAACTGATTGATTTGTGAGAAACAAACATTCAAATTATATGATCAAAACATTCGGATGATGTTAATAGGAATTAATAGTAAAAAAAAATAAAGATGATCCATAAAACATAGAATATTATATTACTCAACTAATTAATAACCTATGGCTTATCAACTCATATGTACCATTAAGTAATACTGAGAAGCAATATAATACTCAATTTTATATATATTTACGACTTAACCAATGAATACCAATGCTATTTTAATATATATCGATCATGTTAATTTGAAGGTTTATTGAAATTATAAATGCAATATAATATATCATTCAAGAAGTTAATATCATCCGATCCAAGTAATATATGAGATTTGACATAAAACAAGTTAGCATTTAAGATCTAATCTTATAATCTATAATCATCTCATAAAGTTGTGGATAAATATAATCACAATTAAATTCATCAAATAGTTAGCCATGTACTCATGTGGACCACCGACGTACGTGGATCTCAACTTGACAGATGACCAAAATATATATCTTTTGATAAGTATCACATAATCACATAGGTATTATTAATGATAAGAGATGGTACGAAGTATCAAAGTCAAAAACCATAAAAGAATGAATGTACCTCAAAGTTAATTGCGACGTACGACGAAACTTTGAACCCACTTTAAATTAACCCGTACATATGGTAGAGACTCGTGCTGATAACGTGTTGTAAAAGTAAAGAACAATGAACAAGATATAGAGAGAAACCGAAAGAGAATTGTATTATTCATCTCATCAATGAGATATATTTATAGTTATAAGATATCTTAACCTATAAGAAATCAATCTCCTATTAGAATACAAACTCTATTTACAAGATATGGACATCCATTCTATATTTATCCATAACACGAATTAAGAAAATCAAAACATGCTTCGAAGAATCGTCGAAAATTAAATGTAACTAATCGGAGGTCTCTGTGTCTTTTTCATTGAGTCTCAACTCTCAAGTCTCAAGTAAACAACAACCCCTATTGATTGGCCCAATAAGTCCCTCATTCACTTAAGCCCAATAAGCTCAATGTAAGCAGGCCCATAACTTGTTGTCCACGTAACTTATATATATATATATATCGCCTCTCTTGGAATTGGAAGTTGGAATCCCACGGAAAAGTCGATCAAAATCCTTCACACTTTGTTGCTATTTGGACTATAACTTAACAGGTAATTTTGTAATATGTATATTATATTGTATTAATTTTTCAGTAAAATAAGTTTTGATTGAATTGAATTGCTGTACGTATAGCTAGGTTATTAACTAATGATGTTATAATAATTACTGTATATGATAACTGAACTGATCGATGAACGAGAATATATATATTATCGTGTTATTAGTAGCTAGCTAGCTAGTCTCTTTATTCTATGGTAGAGTTCCGACATACATGCATTCCTTTTTAATCATAAACCTACAGGTATATAATCATAAGGTTAAAAAGCTTTTCGTGTCATTGATTCGATCAGGTTAACTCATTAATTACAAAAGTCTCATATGAAACAAGTAAATCGAAAGGATGGCCGAAGAAGCAGTACTATGGTATCTGCAAAATAATGCAGATATAGATGATTCCGGTGAGTTTGCTGCTGAACAAGGAATCAAACATGAAGAAATCGTCAATGTCGTCAAGAGCCTCAGTGGCTGTGGATTCGTTGTCGCTCAGGTCCGTTTATTCCTAGGATTTGTAATAATTTCCCATGATCTATGGCTCTATGCAGATGCTTTATGTCTACATTATAAGTTGTATTGAACTACAGATTCGGGTTGCTTTTTCTTCTTTAGGATATTAAAAAGGAGACGTTGCAATTAACGGCTGAAGGTAAAACGTGTGCCTCTGATGGATCTCCAGAATGTCAACTGTTCATGGCTATCCCACCAGAGGGTATTTCAAGGGAACAACTGCAGGTAAAACAATGCAATGTTTTTGTTACCTGCAATTGTATGCAATATTCGTTTTAAGCATATACTCGATGAATTCTTTTGCTATGCAGAAAAAATTGGGGGACGCCGTTTTCAAAGTAGGTTGCTCGCAAGCCATGAAAAATAAATGGGTGGAGATAGGGAAGACACAAGTCTCTAAAAAGGTGAACTTCGTAGTGTAATATTAAGTATATGATGGTTGGTATATTGAAGTTGAGTCAGTTCATGAATGGTCTGCATGGGACAACGTTTATATCTTGAAACTTTCATGAATTCCCTCAGTTTCATAAGCTTAGAATGCGGAATATCCATAGAGGAATTGATAAAAGGATCTGATGATCCAAGTGATACATATGTGAAGTTACAAGATGCCAACTTTAACTGATACATTGTAATTGTACTGATTTTAGTGTATTAAACAATATGATCAACATGCTTATGCCGCTGCTTGGCATCCTTTGTTTATGTATCAAATTTCTGTTTACCAATTGCTAGATCAATATATATGGTGTCAAATTAGTTTTCGTGTTGACCGAATAGAAACTAATTTCGACAATTCTGACTTGATGTAGGTTGAACATGTTGATGATATAGTGAAGGCTATGCTCTTAAGGATAAATGACGGAGAGGTGATTCCATGTCCATTTAATGAAGAACTTGCATTTTTGTTTTATCATATATGTTATCCGAGTACGCAATTTCAAGCGGAGTTTGACTTTTGATATATTTGATCTCAGGCCCTCAGTCAAGAGGATATTGATGCTCTGAAGCGAAGAAAAATGATTTATCTACAGTAATATTTTCTAACGATGTTTAATATTTATAATTTTGGTTCTACAACAACTTATCTAGGCACTCTGCTTGCCAACTTCATCTGTTTTGTTATGCGACATTTTACTTAGTGTTTCAGTGTACATTCTCTGTTTCATGTTGATCTAAGTCATATGCTTGCTTCTGTATTTGATTTGGATGTTATATACTATCTATATATACAGGGTATGGAAAGGCTACTCTGTCAAAAAAGGTCCTAATTTTGCGCCCAAAAGGAAGAAGCTGGCTACTGATTTAACGCGAGAAAACCTGAGGTATACAAAAGCCTTGTTGTTTCCTTTAGTTGGTGTTTACAGCCCCCCCAAAAAAACATATAGAGTTTGAAACTCTTAACTCATAATTCAGAAAATATGTTTACACAAAAAATAAAAACACTTGCATTAAAATCACAAAAGAAAATAATGTGTTCTCATTATTTATAAAATGGTCATCTCAATGGCGACGAAGTGGTTGCTAAACGTTTTCTTGTTTTTTTTTTTTTCCAAGATGTAAAAGAAAATCAATGTGTATAAGTATTGTCTAACCATGTTCTCTCTTGATACTTGCATTAACTCTTGTTTGCAAGTAGTGACTGGAAAAATTCAGAGTTTAAAGAGTATAATGACAGAGCAAAAGGTGCTCCTGTTGATGGTGGTTATCTTCATCCATTGCTCAAGGCAAGAATACTGTTCATCATTTTCTATATTCTTTGATGTTATACTTAATGCACAGATGGTGCATTTGTTCATCAAGAGCAGTACATTTGTATCCTGTTAAATATCATATTTTTGCAGGTTAAAGCTGCGGTGAAAACAATTTTCGGTCAGATGGGGTAATTTTAACTATTTTTTCCATACTGGCATTATTTTCAATTGCAAAGTCAACACCTGCACACACTTGTACCCTACACCTTTGAATGACTTCAATCTGTATCTTACCTGTTTCTGTTAATTGCAGATTTGAGGAGATGGCAACTAATAAATTTGCTGAAAGCAGGTAGGTACTGTTTTTCAGTTCGTTAGATTGTATATTGACAACTTTGAGTAGCTATTAATAACAATGTTTTAAAATTATGATTTTTATTTAATTTGATACAGCTTTTTCAACTTTGATGCAATTTTCCAACCACAACAACACCCTGCCCGCGATTCACATGATACATTTTTTTTACAAGGTATATTCAAACTATAGGTCTGTGTTTTTCGTGCTTTTGTTTCTGATTTTACCGTAATGGGTGGCGTGGAAATGATGTATATCTAGAACCTTCTACGACAAAAACTCTTCCTGAAGAGTATGTTAGACGGGTGAAGCAAATTCATGAGTCTGGAGGTCATGGTTCAAGAGGGTATGCTATCCGATAGAACTTGTACGGTTATATATATAATTCCATTTATATTATGATTTTTCATCCTAAAAGTTGTTGCAACATGTATACTGAAGGTATGGATATGAGTGGAAAATAGAGGAAGCAATTAAAAATGTATTAAGAACTCATACAACTGCCGTGTCCGCGAGGATGTTATATGCTCTTGCACAGGTTTTTAAATTCTTCGATCAGTTATTTTTTAATCGTCAATTATGTTTTGTTTTGTGTGACAAAGAAAAGTGTATTACAAGAGAAAAAAATGCTTTTAGATACGTATGTTGGTTTCCTCTATCTTTATTTGTCTGCATATGAAGATGTTAACGGCTATACTTTGCAGAAACCTTTTGAAGCACAAAAATACTATAGCATTGATCGGGTTTTCCGAAACGAAGCCGTTGATCGTACTCACCTTGCTGAGTTTCATCAAATAGAAGGTATCATTGCAAAGATAACTAACAAGAACAATGAACAAGCTGCTAATGCTTGCGATAAGAAAGTACAACAAATGTTACTGCATTTAGAATTAAGTTCCCATCATTCATATTAGATTTTTAGTTTGAATTATTGTATGCATGACTCAATAATATGACATGACTTGAATCGTTTCAGGGCTAATATGTGATCGTGGACTTAGTCTTGGGGACCTTAAGTTTGTGCTGCACAACTTCTTCTCCCGTTTGGGTAAAATATAGATATCTTTCAGATACATAATTTGAATCGATATTCGATAATAAATATTATTAGTGTTATATAATCACATGTCTTCTTTGCTCCAGGAATGCCTAAGTTACGTTTCAAGCCTGCTTATAATCCGTACACTGAACCCAGCATGGAAATATTTGCGTAAGACTTCATGTCTTCATTGTTTTTCGCTAAACTGTAAGACGGTAGAGTTTTTAACTATAAATGATTGTGCAGTTATCATGAAGGTTTAAAGAAATGGATTGAAATTGGAAATTCTGGAATGTTCAGACCTGAAATGTTACTCCCTATGGGACTTCAAGAGGATGTTGGAGTTATTGCATGGGGACTTTCACTTGAACGGTATGTGCAAAAATATTTATGTAACTTTATAGAGCACATTTGCATATTCTAAAAGGGATACGTTTCTGGAAATGTATTTAAAGTGTATGACCCAAAGTATATTTGTGTGTAGACAATTTATTTTGGTTTATTATGTGTATAAAACTTTGTATCTGTTGCTGTTGTAATCCGATGACTTCTTCATCCGGTAATTGGTGAATTTGTTTTATGAGTGGCAACCGTATACGTATGTTACCATCTCATCTGACACGTCATCAAAACATGTGTCATGTTGGCAATTACAACTTACAAGTAATAAAAGGTCGGATACATACAATAGCAATATTTGAAAGTTTGGTACACGCAACAAACCAATATGTAGTAGATACAGTAGATTTCGGGTCATAATGCAAAGCATTTTCGGACACTAATATAATCCTTATTCTAAAGTCAGCAGCTAATATCTCATACCCAGTAAGTCTTTGATTCCCTGGTGACTGTGCCAGCTAAGCAGGTTGGTTAACAGATGAAAATGGGCCAGGATGCGTTGGGTCAGCCAAACTATTTTTTTTGTTTCTATTTTTGAATTCAGAAGTAATTATTGTGATAAATATGATTACACAATGCATTTATTACCAATTGATCTACTGTAGCGATTTAGGAGGTCTTTTGTACATACACATATGTATGATGATTGTCTGCTTGACGACTTTTAACCTGTTTTAACTGATTTTAGTTAAATTTTCGGTTTAACCCATTGATCTGTACATAAAAGTATATTATTTAGTAAAGAAACTTGAACGAGTAATCATACTGAATTTTTATTGTATTGTTAAGGTTTTGATATGATCACCTGCTGATAAGTTTATAATATTCATCTGACATGCTTAGTGCCCAAGTTTGCAGTTCTAGTTTGTGTGTTTTGTATGGCCACAACTGAAAAGGTTAACTGGAAATTTCAGTAGCCATACTAATCAAATACTAATACGATACTGTTTACTTCAGGCCAACTATGATCCTTTATGGCATCGATAACATCAGGGATCTCTTTGGGCACAAGGTATACGCAGTTTCTCTAAACCACCAAAGTAATCTGTTCTGATTCATTATAACAGCCTTTTTAAAATGAGTTTTGATTATGTTATGTTATCTTTTATTGTTTGCAGGTGGACCTCGGTCTCATTAAGAGCAACCCCATATGCCGTATTGGTCTACACTAAAAAAACGACGATGAAATGGTTGATAGTGTGCGTGATCTATGAATTATACCCCTAAGTTACTTGGCACATATATCCCATTTAAGTTACTTTCTCCTTCTCCATGATATTATTGTTGAAGGCATTGGAAGGTTGAAATTAGATTATAGTTTTGTTATGAAATAGACTTATATGACGACATTGATTTCCCTGGACTCGGTTTATTCTTTACTTTAGTTAAATTTGATGCAACTGTTCAAATCGTGTTGTTTCAGGAGGGAACGGGATGCATGTGGGTTTGGCACCAATGTTTTTTTCTTTTTCTTCGGGATTTTCGGTGACTTAATGAGTTAGTTGATTTCTAAATTTTTATAAGCTCATACTTTTAAGGGAAAAGAAATCTTATTTGGCAAATAAAAATAATGATAGATTGCCGGAAAAGGAAGCACCGAAAATCTATTAACATGTAAGTTTCTTCAATTAGCTTCTAAGAATCTCTTTAGTTGTTGTTTTGCTCCAATCACAAGCTAAAGCTCGAGCTAATTGTTGCCAAACGTACTTACACCCATCTCTATACCTGTTTTTTTTTTTTAAGAATTCTTTGAGTGAAAATTTATGCTTACTTGTGATACTAGAATGGGTACAAAACGTCTCTCTTTTGGATGGTATATTTCCAAACTTAATACAACGGAAACTTATTAATTCCCGATCGATACGATTGAATGAATGTGCAGATCAAACACGGATTAATAAATTTGGAATCCATTTAGAAATTAACGAAATTATAGTTTATTATCAATTGACAAAGTAAAATCAAATGCTAATATATCTTGAGATATTAAGGATAATATAATGATTAACTCATTTAAGCGAGAAACTTGAGATATCATAAAACTTTCTTTGACTTCAATTTTACTTGAAACGTCCCGATTTTTTTTTTATTTGCAATCATTTATGTCCCATTTATCTCGATTTACTTCACTATTTATTATATATATATATATATATATATATATATCATATTCAACTTTGGATTTTAAAAACGATTTTCTGATTTTGACATGCATACGCGATCCGGGTTTGAAGTTAGGATCGCGTACCAAAGAACAAAACTTACTGATCACAAATTGCACTAACATACGCGATCCTATAACTTGAGTGGGATCGCGTAATCATGAACAAAACAATCTGTTAACAATTTCTTCATGCATACGCGATCCTAGACTATGATTGGGATCGCGTATCTTAGTGTAAACTCGTCTGTAATGGTTTTTCTCTTTGTTACGCGATCCTAGACTTCTTGTGGGATCGCGTAACAATGATTGAAACATGAAAACTGTGACACCCCCAAATTCGGTCAACGCGGTCAACGCACGATTAGCGGAAGCATTAATATGTGCGGGGGGTGCTGACGTTAACGTAGAACATCATGCCAGATCAGAGCTTATGATTACTGCTGAACAGTAAATTAAGATGCCATTTATGAATTTAGTTTGTATCAAAAGAACTACAACTTGTTACCATTGTAGAATAGTATAAGGAAATATCATCTTTTATAAAATAGATAGTTTCCAAAATAACAATTCCGTGAGCATGATTAATGTAAATCAATTAAACAAATAAATCTTTAATGTCCCAAAATATGGCATCATAATTAGTTGGGGGTCGCCTAACTCCATATACGTGCAGTCTTATCTGTGTTGCTAATTACCTGAAAAACATAGTAAAATGTCAACACGTGGTTGAGTGAATTCACAGGTTTTTATATGTATGGTTTGTTTAACCATATTCCTTTAGTAAAAGAGTTGACAAGTAAGTCAAATAGGGTCTTTCACAACAGCTTGTAGGAAAGTAATATTCTATGAGTTGTTTATACAGCAGCATGTAGGTATACACAAATAGTTCACAACACAGTATGAAATCATCATATAATCAGTAGCACATAAGCAATTAACTAGCACAGAGGCATCAAAGTAATTATAAACAATTGTTGCATGTTATAGCAAAACAGTTGTTATGTTTTTCACCCCGAGTTTAAAAAAAAAACATTTAAAACAAGTAAAAGGTAGGGGCTGTGAACTCACCATAGTGGTGGTGATGTGAATGCTAGCAGAGAAGTGTAGCGCGCCCAAGGTATGTCAACCTATACGCAATAATTGTATTAACATAAGTACTTTGATTTTTTAAATCCATTTATGTTAATAGTTCGTTGATTTGAAGAAATTGTTAATTTCTTAAGTTATATCAATAGTTGTTGACGTTATGTTGAAATGTTGTTATTATTTCTTACGTCGCATATTTCATTTCATATATGTATATACATGTATGTAGTTGTATATATATATATATATATATATATATATAAGTGAATGTCAATTTGTTCTCATTGTACATATATATATTTGTTCTATATATATATATATATGTATATAAATATACTTGTTGTATACGTTTGTTAAACGTATATTCTATTTGTATATATATGTGAAAAAAATATATAATTGAAATCTCAATACGTTGTATTTGTCGTATTTATATATATATATGTTTATATATATATAAGATTTAAATACGTGATTGACGTATAAAATGTATATAAGCTTTATTTGTTATAAAATTTGTTGTCATATTTATTTCCGTTTATAAAATAAATATATTTCATCGTTTCGAAAGTCGTCATTTGTATATATATATAAAATATATATATAGATTTGTCGTTTGTTATTAAGTATGTATATATATATATATATATATATATAAAAGTTTATAATTTATTAACTATGTCATAACTTTATAAAAATGTACCAGTCTTTCTCGGTTAAAGTTTGCGTTTTAAAACCTCACAATCCGTTGGGCTTGACCCAATTGGTTCAGCCCAATCACTAAACCCATTCATTCGGCCCAATAGTTTTGGCCCAATAATATTTTAAAACTTTTGGCCCATTTAGGTTTTTGTTTCAGCCCAATGACTTAGCCCAATTATATAACTCGTTTGACCCTTTTTTATTTAGTAAATAGTTTTGGCCCATTTAGATTGTCTTGTCCCAATGGCCCATTTAACCGGCCCAATATTAAAACACACGGCCCATTATATATTCGGCTCAATGATTTTGTTTGCGTTTAACGGCCACGTACCCAGTCCTGTGTTCAAGCCCATGATCTGGTTCGGTCCAAAAAAAAGAAAACATAGCCGTTCGGCTCTACTATCTCAGCCGATCGGCTGGGTTAACCTAGCCGTTCGACTATGGTTTCCTAGCTGATCGGTTCGGGTTGGCCTCAGTCCGAGCTCTGTTCTATGTTTGATTTTTAGTCCAAAATTTACACACATTTTTGCTATATTTCGAGCTATGTTTGTGTACAAGATTGTCAATCATCATCATACTAGCTTCTATCTTTTGATTTCACGTTTTCATTACACTTGTATATATATATATATATAAAACTTGTACATAGGATATATATATATATATATATATATATATATATATATATATACCTACTTTGTTTACTCACATCCATCAATCATCAAAAGTATCAATATATATATACATGATTTATGTTATAATAACACTATATATACAACAATACAAGTGTAAGAAATTTAAGAGATGGAAGGTTTTCTCACTTAGATTAAGATGATGTTGAAAATGTCGTACGATGATGATGATGATTATTGTGAAGGAGTTGTTGTTGTTCTTGGTTTGATGTTTCCACTTCCACTACTTTGGTGATGCTGCTGGTTCTTTGTGTTACACCAAGAAGAAGATGATAGATGAAGAATATGAAATGGAAATGGTGGTGTTGTTGATATGGTTAAGGAAAACACATCCCTGAATATAGGATAAGGAGTATGTTTTTAAACAAAATGTTGCCCCTCAATTATTGAAGGTTGGTGGCAAATTTTGACCCGTTAATTTCGGGTACGAGTATAATTATAGCACAATAAAATCTAATATTTTATATTTTTATTTTGTAGATGCTCTCCTGGTTCGTAATGTATAATTAGAATAATGAGATTTTCATTATTTTGGACAGTTGTATAATTTGTCCTTTTTAAACTTTCTGCGTGCTCAATTTGTATTTAAAACGCAATATTATTCAGTTTTAAAATTTTTCCCATATATTATTTTTGTTAAATAATATTTCGAAATGATTTGGGGACATTTTCTGAGATGTTTTTCGGACACTTTTTCGTTTGTCCTTAACGTATATAATATGTAATTATATAACTTATAAATTTTGTAATACTTATCGTATTATTATTTAGTGCTTGCTAGGATTATTTCACATCAAAACTTTTGTTTAAAAACTTTTTCCAAGAAATTATCACAAAATTCGTGAGTTTACTGTACTCATTTGTACTCAAATTTTGCGGGGTGTCACAAAAACACTGCAAAAACACAACTTTTAAACCAAAACATTTATTTTAATTCCAAACCGTAGAAACAACACTTATAACAATATAATTGACTTCAAATAGTGAGTCAAGGATCATAATCACATACTAACCCAAAACTCATAATTGAAAGACTCATTGATCCACATACGCCCATTTGGACACTTTCAAATCATCAACCAAAACAAGGACAACATCACATTAAACTTAAAAGTTTAGATACATCATTCAAGCATACCAATCTTAACCTTCAAAATGTGACCACTTCATTGTCCCAACTTTCATCTTACTTACAACATTTAGTTAAAAAACATATTTGATTACAAAAGGGGCTACAATAGCTAATCGAGAGCATGAGTTTATAAAAGGGATTGACTTACTATAATAAGTAAGTCCCACCACTAGCTTGAGCTCGACTCCTTACCCAAATTACCCCTTGAGCCACTTGGACGATCTACAACAATAAAGGGGTAAGTATAAAATACTTAGTAAGTAATAGGGAATAAGCTAACATTACAAACTTATAACATACTTAGTGTTCATAAATATGAAACACTAATCTTACAAGTATGGATCCATTACTTTACATTCCTTGTTCCTAAATAGGAACACTTATAATGGGCCAAGATATGAATAATGAAAGCCCTCAAATTCCATTGCCATACTTAAACTCCATTTCTTACTTAACTTACAATTGGGCTTATAATATCACACATTCCAAAACTTACCAACACCAAGTATATTTGATCATCCATTATGGGAATCACAAAGCTACTTATATGTCGACATTGATTTTCCTGGACTCGGTTTATTCTTTACTTTAGTTAAACTTGATGCAACTATTCAAATCGTGTTATTTCAGGAGGGAACGGGATGCGTGTGGGTTTGGCACCAATGTTTTTTTGTTCTTGGGGATTTTAGGGGACTTAATGAGTTAGTTGATTTCTAAATTTTTATAAGCTCATACTTTTAAGGGGAAAAGAAATCTTATTTGGCAAATAAAAATAATGATAGATTGCCAGAAACGAAAGCACCGAAAATCTATCAACATATAAGTTTCTTCAATTAGCTTCTAAGAATCTCTTTAGTTGTTGTTTTGCTCCAATCACAAGCTAAAGCTCGAGCTAATTGTTGCCAAACGTACTTACACCCATCTCTAAACATGTTTTTTTTAAAAGAATTCTTTGAGTGAAAATTTATGCTTACTTGTGATACTAGAATGTGTACAAAACGTCTCTCTTTTAGATGGTATATTTCCAAACTTATTACAATGGAAACTTGTTAATGCCCGATCAATACGATTGAATGAATGTGCAGATCAAACACGGATTAATATATTTGGAATCCAATTAGAAAATAACAAAATTATAGTTTATTATCAATGACAAAGTAAAATCAAATGCTAATATATCTTGAGATATTAAGGATAATATCATGATTAACTCATTTAAGTGATAAACTTGAGATATCATAAAACTTCTCCGACTTCTGTTTCATCTCTACCTCGAATCGTAGATACAACGAAATACTTCTCACTTTTTATTCCTTTATCCTTTTCTTTCCAAATAATACAAAAAACATTACATATGTACAGACTTTGAAGTTTCTTTTCTTACAAAACCAGAAGCTAGGTAGAATGCGAAGCACTGACCTAGACTCATTCTACATAGTATAATTTGTGAGATGTCTAATCGAAATAATAAATAAAAGAACGCTGATATTTATGTCGTACCTTTTATAATTTTTCAAAAATTTTAAAAATGTAAAGAAACGTGAATTTTGTGAGTTCGTGGAGTTGTTGTTAGTCGTAGTAACTAAGATAGATGGAAGATTTTAAAACGTTCCTTCCTTTGGCATATTTATTTGATTATTTCACTGCTAGTCTGCTGCTCACCACAAATGTTCCCGCCCTTTTCTATTTCCCCCCAAATAAATAAAACCCTAGCCCATTTCTGCATCTTCGCATTTCATCCAAATTAGGTAATCCACTCTCTCTATCTCTATCTCTACTACCTGTATAATTCATACTTACTTCTCATTCGATTACTTCATTTCCTTTTAAATTCAGTCGTTAACTCTTTGGGATTTATGATAATTATTATTGCTTCAGATTACAGATAAGAGGCCGTATTTCAGCTCATTGGATTCAAGTAAGGATTTTACTGACTTAAACCATACAATACAATTTATAGTAAAATAAAGTTCCAATTTTGTGATTATCAATTGTTTGTTAGTAGTTCTTTGGAATCTTTAAACCACAAGTAACCACCTGCTTCCAGGAAGATAAAAACACAGCTACATTGTTTGATTTTATAAAGTGAAACAATATTTGATTTCTGCTATGTTACTCATGCATTAATATTATGATATATCATATATTCTTATGTAGTTCCTTTGATGATAATGTTTATTATACGTGCTAGTAGATTATATAGAAGAAGATAGAGTTTTTCAACTTTTTTTTGTGGCAAGTTTTCCTCACGGTCTATGTATATCTTATGTTAAAGAATGGAAAATCATACCATTAACAGAGAATTCATACAATTTTAGGAAGATTGCAAGATCTTTACGGGTTTGTAAACTCTTTAGTGTTGAGGGCGTCTTGAGTATCACATGATGTAGAGGTCCATTTTGACTAAAAGTAGCTGATCACTTAAGTATGTCATGTTCATCTACGCTAATCCTAGCTTATAAGTTTTTTCCGGAGTCACGTACAGGGATTTTGTTGTCTTGAGATGTCACTGGATTGATGGTATTGTTAAATTCTGAAGCGAATAGACCGAATGTCTGCCATAGTAATCTTATGCATTCAATGGTTCTTGCATTATACGTGCATGTTTCTGTTTAGGTACCTCGGCATGCTAAAGCAGCACTGTATGACAACCTGAATGAAAGATCTGTCACCACTTTCTGATTATTGGGAAACCCTCTTTAGTAACTCAGATAAACCACTATAATTGTTGGCGTAAACTGATTAGGTTTACATTAAAATCGGCAGTTAAATATATGTCTTATTGGACAGCGCCTTGGAAAAGCTTAGGCGGGTTGGAGGGAAGCTTTTTAGGTCAGAGTTGAAAAATCAGAAGCATAATTTTCATGTAGTATTATTGCTGAATGTAGTATCTAAGTAGCGTTCTAACTTTACGGATACGTACAGAACTAAAAGATATGCCAAATGGGATTGTTAAGAATCATTTTTTTTGAGATTTTCTCGATTTCAGGTTTTCTACATTGAAGATAAACCTAATATTCCAAAGATGGGAAAGACTGGGTCTGGCTACACAAAAGGAGCAGAAGCAGTCCTAAAAGTTCCCCCAAACTCATCAATCCCAATATTTTATCACCCTCTCTATGGTCCTCATGATGACCTACTTCTTCTTGAGCTTGATGAGAAGCTTCTACCTGATGTCATCAACCAAAGGTAGTAACTTTAACTGGTGTTTCTGTCTTTCTTTTGTCTATTATCCGTTATCATTATTCTGGCCTATTTATTGTACTTCCATACTCAGAATTAGCTTACGCGGACAGCCAGATGAAGACGCAGTTCTCTGTACACAGTCAAAAACTTATGCCATTAAGTTTGTTGGAACCTCAAATTCTGTTTTTCTTGTACCCCCTTCAGACCAATTTACGGTAAACGAGGATCCACAAGATTGCAATGAAAAAGGTACCAATAGTAATGCACCATTTGCGTCTGTCCTTAAGGTGGCACCTGGAACCATGGAGCTTGTTGAGGTAGCCCCGAGAATAGACAAACTTAAATCACTTCTTTCAGAAAATCCATACAAGTTTGATGGAGACACTGAGATGTATGATAGTGGTTTGTATCAATGGGATGACCTTATTGACAGGGTTCAAGCTAGTGATGAAGAACTGAGGTCTGCACTTCGGGTTCTTTCAGCTGTTGAAATAAATGGGTATTGGAGAATTATTGATGAGAAATACATGGGTCAAATACTTAACACGCTTATTAATAACTCAATAATAAATGAATGGTCTTTGTGTGCACTTAATGAAGATGAAGCTGTGGAATCGTTGGTGAATGATGGATTCTCACGTGTTATTGCACGCCATTGTTTGGAAGTTTATGGTAGTAAAACAGATGGGTGTGTCTGGGAATTAGATAACAGACGGATTTGTGTGCATTTTGCAAGACGGATATTAGCGTTTGGAAAGATGAAAATGGAGAGCTTTATGGAGGAATGGAGTGGTAAAGTCCCCAGAGGAATGGAGGTGAGTTTGGACATGTTGGAAGGCGAAGTGTTGGTAGAAACTCTTGGAATACAGTCTTGGATTTACACTTTTAGTGTTTCTTCGCTGCCATCAGACCCTGCCAATCGTTTCTCCAGACTATTTCAAGAACGGGCCAAATGGGATTGGAAGGATCTACACCCTTATATCAGGTGTTATAAATGTTTCTTTGTGTGCTTTCAATCTTTTATTGCTTTCTTATTTATTAGATCTTGGTTATTTAAGTGCTGAGATATGCTGGGTGGATGGGTCGGGTAATGCATAAAGATAGGTTGAGATTGAAACACACTATTTACTAGTTTCAGTCCCCTATTGGATTGACCAAATAAAACATTTTTCTGTATTTTTACATTAAAGCTATTTAACACAAGTAAACTGACCAAAGTAATTCCATTAAATATTATTGGAAATAATATAATCACAATAATAATCTAAATTTTGTATCAAACAGTTTGGAAGGTAGTATACATTACATGATACACTTTGGGCAACTTTCAACTTCTTTGTCTCTTTTGGGCAATTCAAGCCATTCTCTTTTTGGCTTAATCTCTCACATGGCACCTCTAATTTCGATTATAACTTTATACGTTTAAACAATCTATTTTTAACTTCAAAATTGATATCAATATGTCAACTTTCATGGAAATTCAGTGGTACAATAAATTGCAAAATAAACACTATAATTGGTGCCTTGGTGGTGTTAATTTGCATAACACAATCTTGCACTGAGATGTGATAGGTTGAGTTTGCGGAAAATCTAAAGTGTTGCTGACATTTATTTTCTTGGAACATACTTCAGATAATAGTGTTGCTAACACATGATTTTTTTGTTTACTATAGGGATCTTAGTGTTCCAGGACTGACTTCAGATGGTTTACTTCTTAAGTACACTAGAAGGACTCAGCCTACTGCAGATGCGGAGCCTATTTTTACTGCAAGATGATGGGTTAGGGTTCTTATAGCAAAGCTATGAGCTTTTAGGATAATATTTTTTATAGCTATTATAACTAGCTTTTTTTTGGTTAATACGACACTATATATATGCTTGCAGTGCAAATAGACATGGTGTTTGGCATAATTCAAGAAATTAGAGTTTGGATTCTGTTTTTGCAATGTTGTATATTACCCTACTAGTTAACTGAACTTCTTGACAATTAATTTATAAATTATATGATGGAAGTTCATAGAGGGTCCCAAGAAAGGTGCGCGTATTGTAGGAACTAGGAAGTGATAGTTTATCAGGTTCAGTTGTCGTTGCGGTAACTTTTTCTGTTCTGCTCATTGTTGGTCTGATAAGTTTAATTGCATGTTTCTTTAATTATATCACATCTTATAAGTTATAAGGATGCCATAGCCAAAGGCAGCCCTATTAATGAATAATGCTCAAAAAGCATTTGCTCAACATATATACATGTATTGTAGAAAACACACTACTAAAAAGTGGTTTTAATATATCAAATAAACATAGTTGTGAGCTATTAAATACACATGGGGTGACCATTATTAATAAACTTGAGTCACTCAACATGTCTAATTTTACTTTTAAAAAAATTATATTTCTACCCATTTGATCTGTTATCGACCAAATAAATATATTCGAGGCTTTTTTTAGTCATGTCATGATATGCGATATCAACGCTCTTCGAGCTCGGGACCCGGATATCAGTCCAAGGGCGGAAGATGCTGTCCGGAGTGATAGTAGTACATTCTGGTCCTCACGCGAGGTCGGAGCCCGAGCACCAGTCCAAGAACGGAAGATGTTCTCCAAAGTGACAGTAATACATTCCGGTCCTCACCCGAGGTCGGAACCCGAACACCAGTCCAAGAACAGAAGATGCTATCCGAAGTGATAGTAGTACATTCCGGTCCCCACGCGAGGATGGAGCCCCAGCTTTAGTCCAGGAACAGAAGACACCGTCCGAAGCGATAGTGTGATATTCACATCTGATCATGATAATCAGTGTTAGGAAAACCATACGTAGCAGTTGACTGAATATCCTGACAAAAGCAATGGTGGCTGTCACAATCAGGATCTTCAAGTAAATCCACGCGCTACCTAAGTCAAAGTCACTGTTACACGCGCGCCCCCACGTCAGTGGCAGATTACCAAACAACATGGCTCGTTCATCCCACGCGTAACTCCACGTGGGGAGCAGTCGACCGGATCCTCGGGAAGGCACCGGATTACGCTACGTGGACGAACTAAACTAGATTGCGCCACGTGCACAGCCTTAATCATTGCAATGGTTTAGCCTCTACTATAAATACCACCTCCTAGTGCTTCACTCAACACAACAAGAATGCAAGCACCTCATAAATCCGACAATAGGATTTAGCTTTCTACCACCCTCGATTGACTTTGTCTCGAACTGGATTTGCACGTTAATCGGAGTGTAGAAAGCTTAATCCCTCATAAACTTCATTAATCACACCCTCATTGCACTCAGGTAAACTTCATGTAACAAAAATTGTGACATTTATTTGATACGTAAATTTGTCTGGTCATGGTCGAACAAACAGACGATTTAATCAAATTACAATCCAAACATATGATCTAGATCAGCCAACACAGAAAATATATTATATTAGACGAATCAAATGATCCTAATTATTATTAACGAGAAATGATTCCCGTTTAAAATAATCATGGACAATGATATGTGAAGATGAATTTACAATCTTGTATATATTCAATGAATACGTGGATTAAAATAAAATAATTGTATATCTAAACTTTCTTTCTTCAAGTTAATGATTGAAGATTAGGAGTTGGAAGAGGCATATTGGCATAAGGTATACCCACAACTTTATGAACATGTTGATAACCTCCACTTTTAATTAGTGTATAAATTTAATTTAATGTAGTTTTGCTTTTGTTATTTAGCATTTTATTTGACAAATGTTTACAGCTTCCATCACACGAGATGAAAAATGAAGATAATTTTATTTGTCTTGGGGCAGGCTTATCACAATTTTGACGTCATAAGATGAGAAACGAGTCTATTTTAAGAAAATTGTGTCAAATATAAGTATCATTTTATTCTTTCATCGGTTGACATCTTTTTTAGCTTCAATGTACGTACTTGTTATTATAAGTTTGGTTTATATATATTTTTTACTATTTATATTATCGTAATTGTTTTCAAATCATATTTCGTGATAAATAAATGAAATTATATACAGATACATGATGTTGTACCATTATACGTGAAAAATATATTTTATACAAGGGTTAAGTATCTGAAAATGTATTCAACTTGTTCTGAATGTCTATTGTATGTATCATACTTATGGAGGGTTTATTTAATGCATCCAATTTTCAAAAACGGTTTATTGTACATGGCATCTTAAACAGACAACGCATCATCAAAATACACACAATAAATCGTTTTTGAAAGTTGGATGCATTAAATATACCTCCCGTAAGTATGTACATACAATAGACGTTTGGAACAAGTTGAATACATTTCCAGATACTTATCCCTTTATATAAAGCTAAAATACAAGTGACAAACGTAAAGTGTTGGTAATACAAAAGTACGTGGTGGAAATTTGTATCATGTAGGTGTAACTTGTCAAGTTGTTAAGTAGGCGTGAGTTATACGAGTATTTTTTTTTTTTGGAAAATGCACCTTTATAACCTTCAAAAGAGAATACAAGATGATAAAAATAAGGAAAAAGTACAATAAAAGGACTATACTAACTCATTTTTATTTAAGGTACACAATTTTAGATTTTTCAATTTAAGGTATCTAACTTTCAATTTGTAATCAAGTTAGGGACGTGAATTTCACAAATGACGAGTTGTCACCAAATTTCTTAATTTATAAGTAACATATCTATTTAATAAATTAATATTCCTCGATCAATTTTAAAAAATATTAAGTATAATGGGAGATATTAAAGTTGAAAGTGGTAATGAGTTTTTGTTAAATTCTTTCTCCCCACTCAATATTTTTTTAAATTGGTCGAGGAATATTAATTTATTTAATAGATATGTTACTTATAAAAACGAAATTTGGTGACAACTCGTCATTTGTGAAATCCGCGTCCCTAATTTGATTACAAATTGAAAGTTAGATACCTTAAATTGAAAAATTTAAAGTTGTGTACCTTAAATAGGAATTGGTGATAAGTATATTCCTTTTATTGTACTTTCCCCTAAAAATAACATCTCAAACACCAACTAAACCGCTAAATAAAACTAAAAAACATACCTCCATCTATCCTACAAGCTGTAAAAAATGAGGCTCATAACACTAAACTAAACAACTACAAACTTACATATATACAAGTATTGACCCTACCAATCAGTGTTTTGAATTTCAATGAATCGGTAGTTCGACTTGGTCGAATCGCCTATTTTACACTACATTCATCGAACCGGTTTTCCTCTCATTTTCAGTTCAACCAGTCCAACTGGCCGGTTTGCACAGGTTTTTAAAACATTGCTACCAATAAGAAAATACAATGCAAAATAGACCAAAAGCAATATGACAATACAATATGACCATTATCCCATCCATCCAGCAACAATTCCCCTTGGATCGGAACTACATCAGACCACCATCACACAAGTAATTTATTTAACTACTATATAATGTAATTCATCCCTTTCAACAATTATGTTTAAGTTTCAAATTTTAACCAATAAAAAACCATATGTCTCACAAAAATAAAATGCGATCGGTGAAACGGTAACGTGATTGTACCTTTCTTAATTTGCGTATTTTTTTTCTACGTACTTCGGTAATAATTAAAACAATTATTTAATGTATTATTTTAACCACAAGTTTGTACTTTGTAACAATGTTTTACTAGTATTCTTCTAATCGGCACGTCATGGCTCATGCGGACACTTACGTAGCTAAATGTAAAAACTACTCCGTAACATAAAACTTGACCATCTGTCGTTCCGGGTGATGTACAATCACAACTGCATAAATTACAACCACAACCACTTTCCAAACTTCACTTCACGAAAAGAATGACGTCATGAATGTATCATGATGGAGTAATTAACACGTCACATACTCATCCATCCCCAGCCCCCAAAATTACAGTAATACCCCTCCCCTCATTTCCATAAACTCACCTCATTATCATAACGCGTTCAACCGACCTCTTTCCCCTTAAATCACCCCTCCCACACCCCTCACCATTTCATCCAAATTTATCTTCAAAATCCTCCAATTCATCAATCATCATATTATTCATCGTTAATTTTAAACCTTCAATCGGATCGAATGGCTCAGAGAACGGAAAAGGAAGAAACGGAGTTCAAATCCGTACCTGAAACGTTGACTCTATGCCTCAACAACTGCGGCGTCGTTGCAAATCCGGCGACGAGCAATATGTGTCAGAAATGCTTCAACGCGTCGACGATCGCTAGCTCGACGACGTCGTATCGTAGATCTAGGTCACCGGTACCGGTAGATCTGGTGATTGATCGGGCGGTGGTTGAGGTGACAGACGAAGAATTGAATACGAGGAGTGATGAACCGGTCGTTGTGAGAAAGGAGGTGAATCGGTGTTCAGGTTGCCGGAAGAAAGTAGGTTTGACCGGATTCCGGTGCCGGTGCGGTGATCTGTTCTGTTCGGAGCATCGGTATTCCGATCGACATGATTGTAGTTATGATTATAAATCTGCGGGACGTGAGATGATTGCGAGAGATAATCCGGTTGTTAAAGCTGCAAAGATTGTTAGAATATGAAATTTACACGAAAAAAAATGAAATTAAGCATTAAGCATGTATTGTTGTTACGTAGAGTTATTATTGATGATTTTTCTTATGTGAAAAATATTGTAAAATTTGAAATTAATGCATAAGTTTTTTTCTGAATCAGCGATTGAATGTTACGTAGTTGATTGTTTTTCTGGAATTATTTCTTGAAAAAATGAATTTGGTGAGGTTGTTCTGGTCGGGTCGGGTTAAAATGTTTGGGTTGAGTGTAGACGACGGGTTGGACCGAGTTTTGGAAGGATTACGTGGGTGTTTTGACTGGTGTGTTTCTAGCAGGTTGGATTGACCAATACCACGAATTAACAAAGTGATTATCTATCTATATAACTTCTATTATGAATGAACGTAGATATATAAATACGAATACTCGATATATCAAAAGCTTATGATTTGTATTGATTAGAACGTATAAAGATTAAAGAAGTCACTCACAGAATCACCTCCCACATCTATGTATTCGTAAGTTACTGATTGAAACCCTAACTCGTGTATATATACTCTAACCCTTGTGACACTTGCTCTAGCCGACTCTTGCGACATTAAGCAAGTGTCGCAGAACAACACTTATAGAATTTCACAAAGTATAATTTCATTACAAACTTGATTTTTACAATATCAACTCGTACAAACTTTAACCAATTAATTTTTCAAATTTTAACCCTATACGATGATGAAAAAATCTAAATTTTACTAGTTTTTGATAAAGTGACCCAAGTAAAAAAATAGATAAACAGGCTCTTCATGTTTTTATATGTTCATTTTGTGCGAATATTTATAGGTTGGATGGAGCCGACCATTTCTAGTTTCTACGATCAATCATTCATTCATTGAATTAATAAACAATGTCATATCTTAATAACATGAATTTACTATTTTATAATACTGAGTTTGTATTTCATTTCGATGCTATGAATCACTGTCCTACTCTGCATATAAAAAATAAAATATGGCTCTTCATGTTTATTTAATTATAATAATCTTCATTTTGATCCATTTATTTACGTAAACATCATAAATTAATTTGCAATTAAAATGGATAGGATGCATAATACTCGTAAGTAATAACACCCTGAAATGTCTTGGAAGGACCATTCTTAAATTTTGTCAAGGTTGGTTAGTGGGTCTATTTCATGGACTTCTAGAAGAATACTCCGTTATTCATACCTACAATTAGAGGATTTTGGTCCTACATCATCTGCATTTTGTACTTCTAATCTCAGCCAATTAGCCTTAATGGTTATATTTAACAATGTTCGTTAGACATAAGATAGGGTGCCTAGTCTAATTTATAGGTGGTTGTCCGTACATCAATGTGTTTAGAAATACACCACCAAACATGTTATATGGTGGTGTATTGTACATACATTTAATTATGTACGGTTAAAAACAGATGGTATATAAATCGCTCCCCATTATTTAATGGTTAATATACGATGTATAACAATACTATGAGTTGTCATTAACAAAACCCCGATAATTAAATTGGTATTACATATTTCAACATGTAATATTGTGTATATTACCTCCTAATCATGACATCTGATAGATATTTTTACATTAGACTTTTTAATTTGCACATAGTATTTTATAGGGTTAATTACTCGCAAATGCATGATGTTATAATCTGGCATTTGTACTACGGATTTATATCGTATGTAATGAAGTTGCGATTTATTTACATTGTATATATTATGGTCAAGTGAACTATAATAAAGAACGCTACGTGGCAGCGTATATATTCAATACGTGAATGAAGTACCATAAATTACATACAATGTAAAGAAATTACAAACTCGCTACATACGATGCAAGTCCGAATAGTTCACTACAAATAATGAATGTCAAACTATAGTTCGATACATTTGCACACACTAAACCTATATTATAACTAATATCACTTCATTAATACAATAATCATAATTACTACAATCTAGGTTCAACATTTCGGCAATTGATTTGTGGTAATAATGATATTTACTAATTTACATTGACTAAAGATGTTTATCCAACCACAAGTATTATTACTACGTATAACCAATCAACTAACGTTTTAAACAATGTATTTAGTTAAAAACTAGGAACATAAATGATATTATCATTATTACATCGTTAACTAATAAAATTTTGTTGGTATGTTTTATGATTTTTTAATATGGGAATTTGAAACAAAATAATATGAAAAGATTGACATTTCAGATGATACGAAAGAACCAACAGATTAGAAAAGCAGTTTCATTCGATATGGGAGAATATGTCTCCTTGGAAATGTAATCGTCATCATGATCATCGTCACACATCTGTGATGAGTTTGATTACAATCCCTGCACATGATATAATCTATTCTTTTTGAAAGATATCCCAGTTTCAAGAGTATTTGAGGTTTTTTTATTTTATTATCATTTCTTGCCATCACTTATTACATTATTATCCTGCTTTCCTTGCTGTTTTTGGTATCTAGTGTTCTTGAATGATGATAGTTTCCTTGACTGTTAGGTGTTTTTACATTAGTTTCTGGGGATGCCGACGTATTTGTCGATAGATTTTATTTATCTTTTTGCTTGTTCATAAGTGAGACTGAAATCAAGTAACAATATTTCTTACATGTTCGTTTATAAGTATCTATTAAAACTTCTTTCGGTATACTGATGTTGATAAAATTTTGAGAATGTTTTCTCTAACTTCTCCTCAACAGTAACTTTCTCTACAAATAAACCCAATTCATAAATGATCTTGTACATGGCCGAGTTATAACCATTTGCCTGATTTGAAATCCTAACCCTTGGCGAACCCATTCATAACGACCTCTCGATAATATCCAATTATTTGGTCTTGATATAAGTTCTTGACATTGATCCAAAGGACCAAAGGATTTTTGATAATAATGTATTCAGATTCAAAAGTTTCATGGAGATTATGGTGTGGCAAAATCTGTCTTCACGTTTTCTTGCTTAATTTTTTGGCTTCCCTATTCGATTGTGCTGCAAAGACAATGATAGTTCGTGTGTATTTCAACAACCTAACACGCATACCAGATAATTCTCTTCGGTAGAGAAATGGGATTAGATTTGATTAAGATTAACAATATATCGTAGCACTGCATGGTACATAAAAGTTCATATTTCATGACTCAGTGTGAGTAACATATTTCAGAGTAGTAACTATATCTCCATATAAAAAGCACAATTTCAATCTTGTAAGTGAATAATATCAGAGAAAACACAATTAGGATCGGCTTAGGGTGAAAAGTAAAGTAACATCCCATACCGGCATACCGCCTTCCGCGGATTAGGGCCCAATACCGTCTAGGTTGTTGTATGGGGGAGGTTAAGATGTAGACAGCCTTACCCCTACCCTAAGATGGAGAGACTGCTTAGATAACTACCTAAAGGTAGAAAGGACCTTCGGTCTTTTGCAGGGGATGAGATTCGAATCCCTGACATCTTGTTCAGAGGCAAGGGACTCAGCCACTAATTCAACTATACTACTTTTTGGTTTTTGGTGAGTTTCTCCCAAAGATTCTGTTTTTGGTTTTAGACATAATGGGGGGAAAAACTCTGTTCGGGTCTTGTATTTTGAAATACATATAATTTATTAAGGTCCTGGTAAAACAATTTAGAGGGAAACCCAAAAATTATGCAAGAAAAAGTGAAAACGATAGATTTTCGGACGCCATTGTTTCCATGGAGCTTTAAAAACTAAATATGTTAGTGTCGAATGTCAATATTCTACTTGTCCATAAAAGAGAGGGACCAATACGACCACCACTATACCTAAAAACTGTGATATTACCAAGAGTGTGTGATGAATGAATTCGCCTAAGGATATAAAATTACAAGTCAGTGAATGAGAACAACTTGAACATACACACAATCACTCTCATTTAACTTCATGTGAAGACAAGATTGACCATAAGAAGATAAAATAAAAAAATAAACAAGAAAAAAATTTAAAAAGCATCGGAAGCTTTAGAAAAGGTAATTGCAAACATATTGCAGGGATGCAGATATTTTGGATAAATCAAATATTGGTATGCTGTAAAGTGTAATTGCTTGCTTAAGCTAATTAGTAATTACCGAGATATTGCAGATACATAAGGATTGAATGTTCAAATAGTAAAAATTAGCATCATCATAAGTTAAGAATTTGCACACCAAACTTAATTGTTTGACTGGAGACAAACACACCTAAACGAAATGAGATTAAACTCCATCTGTCTGGATAAAAGGATTGGCGATCTCCTCTGTACCGTCAGTGGGTGAAACAAGCATAACCGCAGTACCCCTACAAACCTGCAATGTAAACAAAATGGCCATAAGTTTCAACTTCATAATTTGAGTTTAGGTAAACTGATTGATATCTTAGAGGTTCAGCTACTAATTACTATTATGATCACAAATCACACACATATACACACCAAACGCAGGTTCAAGAACATTGTAACTATGTGGTTACAACATTTTATTCAACATCCCAGAGGGTCCCATGATGTTTATTATATCTCATATTTTTCTTATTATTTGGTTAGCAGTAATGACGCAGCATGAAATGTGATGTAGATGATATGTTTAAATCATCGCACTTATTTCAAAAGATGGTAACTATTAAAAAAAAAAGATGACGAAGACTTGTGCAATCAAAAGAACACTTTACACGTGAAACTGGCCTAATACTAACATGTGAAAGCAGGGTGAATATCAATAACAACTTTATATATTTCAATAAAAGAACATCTAACTGAGTATAAGAATACATACGATCAAGCCAAGACGACGAGTTTGATCAGTAGTCTTCAATGGATCATCCGTATCTGCAGTAAATCAAATACAAATCGTGTCATTCTTCTCAGTTCTCAACCCAATGCATTTAAAAGAATATAAGGTACTCAATGGCAGTCTAAAGCAGAAGCACAGAGATAATTCAAATATTTAATACTACGTAAAAAAAAGCAACAGAAATGAAAAAAAAAATTCAACTATAGGTCATAGCATATAGTATAGCCCATGTAACATCAAAATCATAATGGTAAACTGCAGCTTCAATGGTCACTACTAAACAATGATAATTCACGAGCAACTTTAGGTTAAACGGGCAAACACGCAAAACAGCGTTACTTGTTACATAGTTGCCAAGATATACCATCCAAGTATGTATGTAGGCAACTGTGTAACATCAAGATCATACTGCAGCCCATAAAGTGAGTAAAAGGTGAACAAATCAATCGAGCAAAGGCTTTGGTACAATCTCACATGTGATTTTCATAGTAGAACAAGCAAAGGCTTGTGACTAGAATGCAACAGCTTTCAGAACTCCTTGAGTTAGGTATTTTTGACCTTCTCTTGTGGTTATTGGAGAATCAATTGGTTATGTGTGTCCTTATAATAGCTTCCTAATAACTTCAATAACATCCCAATCATATACATAAGAGAATCGGCACAGGCCCAACTTAGAGATTAATCTTTAAAAAATATATCTAACCGAGTATCAAGCAAATGAAGTTGAAGAATCGTTCATTTGCATATCGTGTAGTAAAAAAACATTTTACTCTTTAGTCATCATGTCTCCTTGTTTGTAGGCAATTCATAAATGCGTATCCCATATGTGGAAGTACACTACATGCACGCTTTCAATATTCATGCAAATTTCCTTTTAGTAGTTTAGTGCGTAAGGTAACCAGATTGTAGTTTCAACTTTATATAATTACGTAACCATTGCATTAGTAGAATTTTAGGCCAAAAAATTTTCCAAAATTATATTATATCTCGTTTTCTTCTAGGAGACCAGCCATGTCGAATAGCTTTCAACCAAAAAAGTTCCCCTCCTTAACTGTGACTTAGTTGTTAAAAGGGAATATATAAAGGTGTTACTCGCATAAATTGACCATCAAACTATAGGTTATTGATCTAGTTGTCAGCTCATCAAGAATCTGGTCAAACACTAATTACAGGGATGGCATAGCCAGACTATATATAAAAGTTGCAGCATGTGCTTATAACCATTGACCAAGCATTTATAAATCAAGTTAAAGAGAACCCAACATCTTTGACTTTGAGGTGAGAGTTTTTCTAGTCCAAAACTGACAAAAGATGTGTTGGTAGTAAGAAACATATCCCACCATTTAAGATGGGCGAATTCAATGTTAGGTCAATGGCAGACTTGATAAATCATGGAGTGCATACAATTTTACAAGGCAGCAGCAAGTTCTATGGCAAGCAGTGGTATGGTGTATGATAGATATAATTTGCGTTGGATTAAAAATAATATAATAATAATATATAGCTAAAAAAAATCAAATTAACTCATATTCTGAAGTCCAAGTCCTTTCATAAAGTAAACGTCTGTTTACATTTTACAGTGAACCCAAGAATGGACAGTAAGTCATGCCCATTGATCAAGTTGTGGTAGTCATGCACTTAAATTCTTATTTAATGATTTCTAGGTGCAGTAGCAAATGTACTAAGAGCGCATATAATCTAGGCAGTAGTCTATTTAGGAGTAAAAGGGTATGGTCAGCGTGTAAGAGTCATATGGTCCAATTTCCCTTTAGTTTTTGTGTGTGCCTTACAGATAAGATTGGAGGCTTATGGTGTAATTTGCACACAATTTTAATTTTTTCTTAGTGCTTGTAAGTTATTTATTTTAAAATTTTGTAACATACTAAAGAAAAAGAAAAGTAATAAAAGAAAAATCATAGCTACATATGCACAGACAAGAGTAGGTAATAAAATAAAAAATATTTGCAACTGCTACATGATTTCTTACCTCTAAGGAACTCCACAGCTTCGTCTAAGACAAGGTTAAGCAACTGATCATATCCTTTAAGCGTCCCTGACACTAATTGAGAAATGAAAGTCAATTCAAGAAGTACTAACCAAGAAATATGCATTTTGTACACAGTACACCATGGGTTCATAAACAAAATAACCAAAATAGGGATAGCTAAAGGTCTCCATGAATGGTAAATGTAACAATAAATATATACATGATTAAAGAATATTCATATTATGATAGACCTGACACCTCACTAATTCATCACCTAAACCACCACTAGCTAATGAAATAAGGTTGAAGCTAAAATCCAACGGTTGGATGAATGGCAACTCGATGCTATTTTTGTATGTAACTTTGTACAGCTTAGATATTACACAGTTATAAGATAGTATATCTTATGATTGTGCTTCATATCTAGGAAAAATAAAAGAAGTTGAATCAGGTAAATGCCTTCAATAGCATAGCCAATTGCATACGACCACATAACATTCACAGCAAGCATGAGAGTGTGACAAAAAGACATAGATCCCTCACATCAAAGATATCCAAAAGGTACTAAAACTATTCTGTCATCCTTCATCCTTCATCTACAATTTATACTTATTTATTATGCTTCTGGTTTTCCATTATCAAGTCAATACCATGTTGATGTAAATTCCCATACAGATGCATTATTATTTAGTATCCCATCATATATGTGTCATACTTTCAAATCAAGTGTCTCAGCTACTTATACATGTACCAGTTGATTCCCATTTTTCCAGAAAAGTAGTAGCAATATCTACATTCTAAGCATAAAAAGCATGCTTATCATAATACATAATAAAGAATTTTCAAGCAGCTTATAAGAACCCATCTAGCTGGTGTGATAAAGTTAATAGGCCAGAAAGCAGGACTAATTAAGTAGTTACAGTTCAAAGTTCAAACTTTACAAACATAGATCAGACTATATCCCTTTTAAGTCGTCCCATTGTACCTCAGTCATATTCATTCGTAAGTAATATGCAACCAATTATAATAAGGAACATATATACGTAGTTGCTATTGCTAACCTTGCCTTCCCCCAGTGAGCTTGACTTGGACACCCTTATCAACAAATTTGGCTAAATCTAAAACTGTTTCCTTCCTGCCTGACTGAAACATATATAAACATAAGAAACAAATCAGATAAAAATGACTAATAAATATGAAACATCTATTAACACTAGAAATTGTAACATAAAGGCTCTAATATTGCATTAATAAGAAGTGCAGTTACTAGCAAACTTTTACCATTTACATCAATAATAAGAGACCCTACAACTTTAATCTTACTAGCATAATGTACTGTATCCAATATTGCTTAATTGAAATGTTTTCATGGGGTGGTTTCAATCTTGTCGCATATAAGTAAGCAGGGATGAATGATGATAGTGAAAAAGAGTAATACCATTGTAAATGATCCTTGTTGAATGTGGCGTTCACAAGAAGATAATAATCCTGCAAAAAGCGAGACATAAATCATTAAATTGAATCGAGATAAAAATAAAAAACCAGGAAGTCCAACTCTCCTATTTCTAAGACATTTGTAGCTTCTTCCTTTTTAGACTATTACAAGAAAACCATTAAATTAGACAACATATATAAACATCAAACAGCATATATTAACATTACTACATGTACAAAATAAAAATTGCAAAGTCTAGCAGTATAAGATCATGTTACACTAAGTAATTGTTTCAAAAATTTTATTTATAAGTAAATGGAAACTTAAACCCTAAATTGAAAGTTCCGCTAGGATTAATACAAATTTACGATTTCAACAATGAAAATTAGTAATTTATATACTAGAATCAAACCACATATAACGCACAAACAGTATAGTAAATTCGTATCTATATATATTGCGGTACGTATGTAACAGTATGAACACGTATTTGTGCGCGTCTGTGTTTGTGTTTATGTGTGCGCTTGCAAGTGTTGAAAGTGAGAGTTGATTTAGGGCACAGGAGGTACCTACGATTGATCGGAGACGGAGTGACGGCGGCGGTAGGATGTCCGGCAGCCGGAGTATGCTTAGTAAGCTGAACGAATGGAGTGTGGAGACTGAAGAGGGAAACTGGTTCGATTTGGAGTAATAGACCTCCAGGGTTACATATTTAGTCCCTCGTGTATCATATGTTTTTCCTTTTAGCACATGAGAGTTATTGTGTTTATTGTCCTGAGGGTTAGAGTGACAATTCGAGTTGGGTCAAGTTGACCTGCTCGGGTTATTGGGTTGACGTGTCATAAATAGTTAACCCAAATTCGACCTGATTTTCTAATTGAGTTGAATATTTCAACCCAACCCAACCCAACCCTGACCAAATCCTACTCGACCCAGTTGACCTAATTTTTTAACGAGATCAACATATTTTTGGGTCATTTATATTAACGGGTCAATTTCAAGTCAAATAAGTTACATGGATCACTATCTAAATTTATAATTCGTCATTAATAAAAATAAAAGTGTATTAAATCCACAAAAAATCATATTAGCTATTATGTTCATCAAAATCTAGTAAAAAAACGTAATAAAAATCTAGTAAAAAATATAATAAAATACTTGATTCATTAAATTTACTAACACTTTTAATTTTTTAACCACATTTTTAATTTATTCGAATTGTCGGGTCAACCATAAAACCCAATTGGGTGACCAACCTGACCCAAACAAATAGCAGGTTAACGGGTTCGCGAGTAAAAAAATGTCGGCCCAACCTGCTTATTTTTGAGTCGGTTTTGTGTCAGTTTTCGGGTCATGTCGGAAATTGCCAACCCTAATGTAACATATGGATAAAAAGATGTTCAAATGTTTTATTTAAACATATAAGTATAAATATTTTATAATTAAATTTGTTTTTCGGGTCATCGAGTTAACCTGATGACCCATCAAGTTACCCGAATCCGACCTGAAAAAAATCAGGTTGTCGGGTTGGTGGGTCAACGGGTCAAAAAATCATGACCTAACCTGTTTATTTTCGAGTCGATCTCGGGTCGTGTCAGAAATTGTCAGCCCTACATTAGACCATGTGGTAACATTATCTCAAATGTAGCAAGGGTAACACGATATTGTGAATGGTAGTGTAACACCCCTAAAACACGTAAGTTTTAAATAATATAATATATTTATTGTCTAAGTTATATAATATAATATATGTCTATGAATAAGTTTTATAAGTATGGAATATGTTAAATGTGCAATGTGTCTAAATGTGGTAAGTTATTAGAAATGGGTTAGTAGGACTAACCAAGTCAAAGAAAGCTAGTTAGAGGGGCTATATGTGCCAATATGTAAAATAGAGAAGAGAAGTATGTAAAATGAATTAATAAAAACTTCATACAACATTCTGATTCTTCCAGTGCACAAAAAAATTGATATGTATGTGTATGTATGTGTCGTGAAAAGAGAGGGAACCAAGAACATAAGCTATAAATCGAAATTAGTGAGAATTAAAGTGAAGTTAAGCTTGTAATCATCAAATTAACCATCCTTGAGGTATGTATGATCTTTCTTATAGCTTAATTCTTATTAGGGTTTGATTTATATAAACCCTAGATTCATGAAAGTGTAAGGAAGTTAATAAATTAGCTAAATTAGTGTTCCTTACATGTTTATTAGATATGTAGTATGTTTAATTGATGTTAGTTTGAATAGAGAAAGCTTGATCATGTGAAATTGGGTATGTTTAAGTTCTTGTATTGTGGTAATGATCTATAAGATGGAATTGATGAAAGTAATAATTGTACAAAGTGATTAAATGCCCAATTTCGTATGATTATAAGAATTATGTATGGAACACTTGTGATGAGAATAGATGTTAGTGAGTAACACCTAAATTATGTGATTGAGTTAAAGGAAGATATTGAGTGTCATGTTAAATGATTGCTATGTGTTTATGTGTATAGGTGAACAAGAAAGAAAAGTTAATTCAAGTAAATTGCTTATTCAAGAAAAAAGTAAGTAGATGAATATGAATGATGAGTCAAGTAATGGGTGAGCCATTAGCTTGATGGTTTCCGAGTAATGAGTCATGAACATTAACTCGGTATAAATGTTAACTCATATTAGTTAGCATGATGATGTTTAAGAATCCTTAATATGATGATGTTTATGTTAAAGTTATATATAGATGTTTCCATTACTTACTAAGCAATTGCTTACGTGTTATGTTTACAATGATGTAGGTGAGTCAAGTGTGAATAAGGGTGATTTGGGCAAGGGACACGTTTGAAGCTATTGGTGAAGCTTGTTGTACAGTCTTGGTAACAAGCTATCCCTTTTAATCATGCTCATGATATATAGACACCCCCGTTGTAAAGTAAATGACATAAAGTATTATGTTTTGAAAAGATATTGAGTCTCACTTATGGGTTTGGAATGATGAATGATGTTTTGTAAAGTCAATGTTCTAGTCAAAGTTAATGTCCTAGTGAGGCTAGTATGATAAAAGTTGTGAATGTATGAAAGTGTTGTTTAAATAAGAAAGTTAGTTATGAAAGTAAATTATGTCAAATATTGATGTTATGGTCAATGGATGATGTTAGTAAGTTAGTTTGACTTAAATAAGTCAATTGGATGAAAATTTACCAAGAAAGTGGGTCAAAAGGTCAAAGACCCAATCAGATCATTTTGGTGTCTAAATGGGCAATCAATGAGGTAACGAGTCAAATTGATTAAGAATGGATGAAGGTCAAATGTTATTATGTCAATAAGTCTCATTGGTGATGGTAAAGAAGGTGTCAGAAGCTCAAAGTCAGAAGTGTAGTAGTTTGAAATGTGGTATGCCAAGTATATTGGTCCAAAATGGTCAAAATTGAGTCTACGGGCTAAAAAGAGATAAAACGCAAAATTTGAAAAGTGGAAATGAGGAATTGTTTATATGGTCAAAGTGAAGGTGTACGCAAATTTTCAGGTCAAACGGACTTACGAGCAATAAGTTAGTGAGGTTTGAATTTCGTATTTTGATCATAAGGTGTGCAGGGTTAAGTCTGCTGTCCAGACCAGGGGACCCGACGGGTCATTTGGGGACTGTTGCACTGCACACCGGTCGTTGGAATTTCTAATGAAGATGCAGCACAGCAGCGGGTTTTAAATTTATAAGGCTGGGGCCTGGGGTACTACTATTGCTAATCTAAGGGCTAGAAAAGGATAAGTATAACTTAGAGTCGTTCTTCAAAGCGTGACGAATTGAAACTAGGAGGGTTTAGGAACTTTTATGAACTTAGCTGAGGCTCAGAAAGATGGTTTTGGTTTTGGGTTTTTCTAAATTAAAATTAAATTTAAGGTAAACTAAAAGGGTGGATGTTACTTCGGGCGTTCAGCAATTTAAAGCGATTGTCTACTATGAAGTGGTTTAGGTGAAGTTAAATAAGACGAGTTCTAACGAGGATAAATTTGTAGGTTAATGTGAGCTATTCTACAGTCCTTCTATCGGGCTAACGCGAATGTGTCCACAATCTGGTAAATAGAATGTCACATGGGTTAGCAGAATATATTAAAACATGCACCAAAAGTTCTCTCAAATGCATGTCCACATTATCTAACAGTTAATCTCAATTCCTATTCCCCAATCTCGGTCATCAGAGACGTCCGAATCATGGCATAGTTTGTTGAATAAACAATCTTGTAAAGGGGTTTTACCCTCGCCAGAACAGGTTGGAATAACCGGTCTAGACGGTTGGATAGCATGTCATCACTTATTCATACAAATTATCAACATTACTCGAGTATGCAAGAAAACATGGATGATTTATACTAAGAATAGAAACTTAAGTAACACGTTTGTTAATCGATTCATAACATGACTACCTTCGGTCGTTCCCGACTTCCATACATTTGTACTCAGCCATAAGTGTTTCCAGTACTATATTAAAGAATAGTCGAATAGGGGCCGTCACATTATTTCACGACGATTAGGGCTAAATATATTTTATTATCATGACAATCCTAAGGCAACAATCAAACAAGAACATGCAATAGGATAATCAAGGTAATGGTTAAATTTGAGGATACAAAGTTATTATCTAAGTCGAGGATATTCTGAAAGTTGCCTCAAAAATATCATCTGTTTGAATTAAATCTTAATCTACCTCTATTCCCATGTTCCGTGTCTCTTAGATCCTAGTGTGGTCCAGAGAACACCGACCATGTCGAGCTCAATGATTTAATCTAACATAGTATAACTAAGTGACCTATACCCTATGAGTTAGCTACGTTCATTTTTGGATAAGGTTTTAGTCATAACATGAGTTGGGCAGATAAACGATAAAGATCCGATTCCTACATCTATTTGCTCTCTAAAGCATCCACAATCTCATGATGTTGAGTCATCTTAAAGTGTCTGTCAGTTGGTCATGAGTCTGTAATAGCTTTGTATAGAAAATAGTAAATTTTCTGTTTTAGGCGACACTTGTCGAGTGTCGCATTCAGGCGACACTTGGTAAGTGTCGCACTAGGGTTATGATCTGCGACACTTGGTAAGTGTCGCACGATCGGTCAGTTTTGTATAAATAGAGCCAACACGGCTCATTGCAAGGGTTGGACAAAACCTGAGCACAATTCGTCGACTAAACACTCTGTAAACAAGCTAGTAAGCGTTTGATAGTGCAATACAAATCGTTATTACTCAATTCCTTATTGTTTAGATTTGTGTTTCATATTAGTTACATCAATTGTGTGATTCCGCCACATAATTGTTTGATTATACTGTTCTAGATTCGTGTTAGAAGGGACAACAAAGTGGTATCAGAGCCGTTGGGCTTAGAATTTCAGTATTGATCAAGTTTCGTTCTCGTTTCGGTTGAATTCGGGAAATCACTAGCAAGGTTTCGAGGATTAAAGTGTGTTTGGTCTTCAAATTATTGTTACTAACTTGTTTTTGCAGGTATTGTTCGACTGGGAAAAAGTATTTTCGATTAGGGTTTCGAAAATACATTTTTTTTTTGGGTTTCTGGTCTGCTGCTGCACGTTCTGCGACACTACAAGCGACACTTACCTTAGTGTCGCCTTTAGGGTTCTGCAACACTTTCGAGCAACACTTCAAGCGACACTTACCTCAGTGTCGCCTTAGGTTTCAGCGACATTTCAAGCAACAGTAACTCAAGTTAGGCTAGCGACACTTGCTAGCGACACTGTGTTTAGCTAGCGACACTTGCTAGCGACACTTGCTAGCGACACTGTGTTTAGCTAGCGACACTTGTTAGCGACACTTCTCTGCGACACTTGTTCCTAGTGTCGCCTGTGGTTAATTTTTCACCATTTGCGACACTTGTCTTAGTGTCGCCTGTTAGTCTGCGACACTTACCTAGTGTCGCTTAAGTTATTTTTAATCAGTTTCATTTTTAAAATTTAATTCACAATGTCTATGCAAGCTTTTGCTCAAATGTTCAAGAACAGTAATGAAGCTGGTAGTACAAATAAGGCTCCGATCTTTACTTCTAGTTCAAATTATGTTGAATGGAGATAAAAATTCGAATCTTTTATTTCTTTTAATGAACCGGATATGATGATTCCCTTGATGGAGAGGTATGAACATGCAAAACAGGATGGAGTATTTGAGGGAATGGCACCTCCCAAATCTATTCGGGCATTAAATGCTGATGAAAAGAAAGCATGGGACATGGAAAGAAAGGTTCACTCAGCTCTTGTTATGAGCTTATCCTCTGAGGTTCTTAAAATGTTTAAACATCACGAAACCGCATTTGACATGTGGAAGGCTCTTGAGAATAGATGCGGTGGAAGTGCTAAGTATAAGAAGAGTAGGTTGGAACTGATCAAACGACAATATGAGTTGTTTGATATGTTGGAGAATGAGTCTCTAAATGGGTTGTTTGTTCGTTACTCACATCTTGTGAGTGAGCTTTCTAATGGTGGTGTGGTTATGTTAGCTGTAGACATTAACAAGAAATTGTTAAGTGCTCTACCTAAGAAATGGGAGCATAGAGTGATGATGATGGAAGAAGACGAAGGTGTAATGGGTTTGTCTCTTGATGATTTTATTGGTCAACTACAAGCATATGCACTAGATATGCAATGTAAAGAAACTAAATCTAGTGCCCATGTTCAAGATCCGAGTATCTATGGAAGCAAATTTCCTGCTTCTGGAGTTGCTCTTTTATCTGGAGGAGGTCTATCAACCGCCAAAACAACTACTACTAATGGTGGTGGTGTTTCCAGTGGATCCTATTCGTTTTCTGGTGGATCGCCTTCATCTTCCGGGGGATCCAAAAGTAATCCAGCTTCTCCAGCTACCGAGGAGAATGCTGCTGTGTTCCAAGCATTTTTGAGTGCTTACGATAGTTTTCTATCAAAGAAAACTAGTTCCATTGATTTGACAGATGAGGATTTTGATCAAATAAATCATGATGATCTTGAACGAATGGATATCCGATGGAACTTTGCCATGCTGACTAGAAGGGCAAAGCGTTATTTGAGAAAGACTGGGAGAAAGAACCTGGAAGATGAAAGTGATTCAGGTTTGGGCTTTGACAAAAGCAAGGTTAAATGTTATAAGTGTCACAATCTTGGACACTTTGCAAGAGAATGTGAGAAGTCCAAACAACCTTCTTCTGGTTTCTCAAAGCCTTCTGCGTCAAGGAAGACTACTACTCAAGATGCCAACAAGCTTGATGAGAATATCAATGAAGCTCTTCTCCTCACTGGCGATGACTATCACAACTGAAGTGATACCGAGGAGAACTTCCACAACACAGCGCTTATGGCAGAAATTACTGATCAGGTACCTATTGAGGAACCTCTTTCTTGTGTTAATTGTATCAAACTAACTGGTAAAATTAACAGATATATTGAGGATAATGCTCGCCTGTATTCTGATTTAGATAAACTTAAACAGGCAAATCAATTATTAAAAGAAAATGAAAAAGATTTTTGACAAAAAGATGACTGCCACCTTAACTGAAAGAAAAGATCTAAAGGCAAAAATCTATTGTCAACAAGATGCTATTGACAGTTATCTTAAGAAAATTGTCAATTTACAAAAGGCTCTTGATGAATCTAAAACTGAAGTTCTTGATTTAAAACGAAAAGTTTCTAATTTTAGTACATCCTCAGTAGTTTTTGATGAGATCCTTCAATCGCAAAGGACAAATACAAAAAGTAAGTCGGGGATAGGGTACCAAGCGGTACCTCCCCCAGCTAACTATGAACCTATGCCATCGAAGGATGATATTAAAAACTTTGTGCCTTCAACTGTTAATGAAGGCAAAACATCTGTTAATGAGCCAGTGGTTACGATACCATCTGTGAAGGGAGATAAACCTATCTCCCAAAAGAAAGAAAACAAAGTTACTGTACTTCCTACCATTAAAGAGGAAGTAGTTGAAGTTGCGGATGTAACCGATAAGATTGATACTAAGGTTACAAAATTGAACGTTAAGCCTGAAAATGTTATAATTACCAATGAACCTTGCAGTGAACTTCCTTCACTAAAAAAGGTTAAATCTAAGGCTGTTTCTAAGGTTAAAAAGGAATCAAATTCGACTAAAATTGAATCAATTTCTTCTAAACCGAAGAATAATAAAAGTAAATCAACAACTTTTCAACGTACCAATTCAACTTGCACACATATGTGTACTTGTTCAGTAACTGGAAATATCAATCCACCTTCAGTTGTGCAACCTCAATTTCAGTATCAGTCATTCGTTGAAAGGAGATCCTGTTTCTACTTTAAGAAATAGGGTCATTTAATAAGTGTTTGTCCGTTGCTTTCTAGACAACGGTTTGGGAAGACAGTGCCTAGAGCTTCTGTTTATAAAAATTTTTCAAAACCTCAACCAAGGCACAAGTTTTCACCTCCCAAACCTGTCAGGAAAACTGGCAAGAAAGAGCCGATTACACCTACCAGTAATTAGCAAGTTCCTGTCAGAAAGCAACCATCCAAACCTCTTCAGGTTTGGAAAGTCAAAGAGTCCAAAGAAGACTCTGTATCACCTAATAACCCATCAGTTGAAGTGCCAGAAATTTTAAAAAATCATGTACTTACTGATGTAGTTATTATGGATGATTCTGGTAGACCCAAGTCCATCAAGGCTTGGGTCTCACACTTAAACTAATCTCTTCGTTTTCATGTGCCTACAGCCATCTGAAAAAGTTATCAAGAGCCAATGGTATGTAGACAGTGGCTGTTCAAGGCATATGACCGGCAATATATCCCTTCTCTCTGATGTTCAACCTGTAAAAGGGGGATATGTTGCATTTGCTGGTAACAAAGGAGGAGAGATTACAGGTCGAGGAACACTCACTAATGGCTCAGTGAGTTTTGATAATGTGAACTACGTGGAACAACTGAACTACAATCTTCTCAGCGTATCACAAGTGTGTGATAAAAAGTTCACAACCATGTTTACGGATTTGGAGTGCCTTATACTTAAACCTGGCTATAAAGTGCCTGAGGAGTGGGTGCTCATTTGAGCACCAAGGACAAAGGATACATACATACTTGACATGAGTACGGTATCAACCACTACATCAGAGCATACGTGTCTACTGTCCAGGGCTACTCCAAAGGATTCCCTTCTGTGGCACAGACGAATGGGACATATCAATTTTCGCAAGATGAACTATCTTGTGAAAAATGAGCTTGTGACTGGTGTGCCTAAACTCACATTCAGTCTGGATGATAATTGTGTTTCCTGTCTTAAAGGAAAACAACACAAGCAATCCCATAAGTCTAAGAAGGTGAACTCAAATTCGTCGCCCTTAGATCTACTTCATATGGATCTATTCGGGCCAGTTAACAAGAAGAGTATGGGGGGAAGCACATACTGCTTAATAGTCACAGATGACTACTCTCGATTTTCTTGGGTCTATTTCATTACCACAAAGGATGAAGTACCTGAGATATTGATTTATCTGTTTGACAAGTTAGAGAACTTATGTGGAAAAAGGATTAAAAGGATTAGAAGTGATAACGGAACGGAATTCAAGAACAAGACGATCGAGATGTACTGTTTGAAGAAGGGAATACATCATCAGTTCAGCTCGGCTTATACACCTCAACAGAATGGTGTAGCTGAACGAAAGAACAGGACGCTCATTGAAACTGCGCGGACAATGCTGTCTGATTCTAAGCTTCCGATTACCTTTTGGGCAGAGGCGATTAATACCGCCTGTTTTGTTTTGAATAGGGTTTTGACGGTTAAAAAGGAAAACAAAACATGCTATGAGCTGTTTAACAACCATAAACCCAATCTACAGTTTCCGGAATCCTTTGGCTGTCCTTGCACCATTTTGTCTCGACATCAAAAGGACAAGTTTGGTGAAAAGGCAATGGATGGCATATTCTTAGGTTATTCTGTAAATTCTCCTAACAAAAGAATTTACAATTTGACCACAAAGCGTATAGAGGAGCACTATGAAGTCAAATGTTTACGATATACGCTCTTTACGAAAAAGTCTGGAAATGATTTGTTACTTGTGCAGGTATATGTAGACGACATCATCTTTGGCTCTACAAGCAATGCTCTCTGCAAGGAATTTGAGCAACTTATGAAGTCCGAGTTTGAGATGAGTGCAATGGGAGAACTCACATTCTTTCTAGGTGTCCAAGTTGAACAATCTGCCAAAGGCATTTATATCCATCAGTCAAAATATGTTCATGATATGTTGACTAGATATGCTTTGAATGATTTTAAAACTTATGGCACCCCCATTGACCTTGCTCTCAAACTTGGACCAGCTGAGGAAGATGATGACTGCAACGAGAGAGACTATCGGTCAATGATAGGTTCTCTCATGTATCTAACCGCTACTAGACCAGATATTGTGTTTGCTGTCTCCTTGTGTTCCAGGTACCAAGCTAACCCGAAGGTTTCTCATATGATGGTAGTTCAGCGAATCTTTGGGTATCTCAGATATAGATCATCTCTTGGTCTATGGTACTCGAATGAGGACGACTTCAGTCTGACTGCATACTCAGATTCAGATTATGGCGGTTGCAACAAGGATAAGAAGTCCACATCTGGTGGATGTCAGTTTCTTGGACCACGCTTGGTGTCATGGCAGTGTAAGAAACAGACTACCGTTTCAACCTCCACAGCCGAGGCTGAATACATTGCTGCTGCCAGCTGCTGTTCACAAGTCTTGTGGATTCAGCATCAACTTCGCGATTATGGTTTCATCTTAACTCTTACTCCTATTCATATAGATAATACTGCAGCCATATCTATCACACGTAATCCCGTACAACACTCTAAAACGAAACATATAGAGATAAGATTTCACTTTATACGGGATTGCTATGAGAAACACTTAATCGAACTTATTCAAATAGAAACTCTTAAGCAAAAGGCTGATTTATTTACTAAGGCCTTTTCTCGGTCACGATTCGATGAATTAGTTTCTATGCTTGGCTTACGATTTTTTAAATCGTCTCAGTAATTTTGATTTTTTAAATCTAAAAAAAAAAAAAACGCAATAGCCACACTTTATACTTCTTAGTATGAAAGTAATGCATTATTGCTACATTTATAAAAAGACATTGGGTTTGTCTGTAAACAACTTGGGATATGATAGTACATTAGGTATCATTCATAAAATGCATATTTTTATTGTTATATCTGATGTATCAGTAGGTTTACTTGAGATATTTTTCATAAATTTCTTAACACATAGATTCATCATATGATATGTTCATAGGCAACTTTCTTTTTGTTCTCTGAGATATTAAGTATTAACATCAACTACTTGTTAATTTTCTGCAATAAACATAATATGACGTACGACTGTGTGTCTTAATTCCTATATTTCATATGGATAATTTTTATATTCTGAAATTTTATATTTACTTATTTGGGGGATATAGTATTGGTTTCCTTTGTTGTACGTCGGTACAGACCTGGTCTCTGTTACTATATCTTAAAATAACTGTGAGTAAATAAAACTTGCAAAATCTTAGAGCTTCAAATTGCTTTAAAATAACACAACTAAGTCAAGTTAAGTCGCTCTGTTGTACGTAAGTACAGACCTGTCACCAATGACTTGACGAATATTGATTGTGTTTAGACCTGAATCAAGATAAGTCGCTCTGTTGTATGTAAGTACAGACCTGTCACCAATGTCTTGACTCTTAAAAATAAGTTTTATATAATTTTTCTTAATATAAAAATAAACCATATGTAAATGTTAGGGGTATGTCATATGTGTGAACTGCAAAAGATTGAACATATTAACAATAAAGGTTATCTCAGATGAATGAAGGTTAGCTGTTTAAGTGGATAACGATATGAACAATCATCTTGAACTCTGTGTTATTAAATTTATTTTAAATATCTTTTGTAAATTTAAAGAGGACAAGTATACTGATAATTGGAATAACGATAAATATATTCAAATTAATGTATGATGACTTGATATGATCCCTAACCAGACCCAAAACAATCCCGTCACCAAAAATAGTGTATTTGTTTTAATTTCTTAGTTAAATAGTGTTTATTTAATGTATTTTGTTTTGCTTTAAAATCAAAAGTCACTGAATAGCCAAAACCCAACCACAAATTAGTTAAAAATTTTCAAATTTTTCTGTTCTGCGACACTTTCTAAGTGTCGCATCGAGTGTCGCAGTAAGTGTCGCATATAGTGTTGAGTATATAAACGCATATATGCGACAGTTACATTCACTCTTACTCTGCGACACTTACTCTCAAACCTGCGACACTCTCTCGCGATCCTGCGACACTCGATCTGTGCCACTGTTCTTTGTCTTCTTCACCTTCTGTGTGGATTTCACTTCTTGATTCTTATTCTTCTACTTCATACGCATCTAAAGGTATCATCTTTTCACTGTATCATTGCATATCTCACTCGTTCTAATCTGTAGGTGCCCTTATCTCTGATCTATCGGATCGTTTAATCAACCAAACGTGCGGAATCCGTTTGGTTAGCGATTATTGAACAAATAAACAAACACACGATTTCTATAACGTTTTCTTTGTATTCACAATTGAGTATAAACGTTACAAGCTTTTCTCCTCTCTCTCTCTCACACACAAAACGCCTCACACTCTATCTCTCTCGTCCAACCCTAAAACTGAAACATAACTCTCTATTTATACTACATCTGCCCTACATGCGTCACTAGAAGTGTCGCATAAGCAGACCCATGCGACACTAGAAGTGTCGCATACTGCGACACTGACCTAAGTGTCGCATGTCAACATTTGTATATTTTCTATTTCACTATTCATTTACAGACTCACATATATATACGCAGACTAATTAACGTTGACAATTACAAACGTTTGACCAACTGACTGACACAAACTCCCCCATGTCAGCAGCTTGGTCAAATAAGTCTTCAATTAGCCTTCATCAACAAACTCTTTCATGTCTTCAACAATCGGAATCTCCCCCATTGAGATAGCATGGTCTTCAAAGAAATCTTGATGTCCAAATTCATGTGACTGACACAAATTCATCATACAATAAGATCTTCAAACTATGTGACCATCTCTCAATCATCAACAGCTTCTCTAATAGAATTTATCTTCATGATCTTTGGAGAATAACCGACATCCTTTACATCTTCAGTATTTGCCTTTAACAAGATATGTGATTGAAGAAAATAATATAGAAATAAAATCTTTTTGTATTTTTCTTTATAAAGGAAAAGTAAAGAACAAAGATTAAAATAAATTTGGGGATAGGATTACTTTATGTCTGCTTAGAGATCATATCAGGCCAACATGCAATTATTAGAAAATAGCAAGTGTTATTTCGATTATCAGTATATTTGTCCTCTTTAAATTTACTTAGCATATTTATAACACCTTTTATAAAAATTATTTCAAGAGGATTACTGGTATTGTTTGTCCACTTAAACATGTTACATCCGGGTCTGTGAGTTAACCTTTTATTGTTAGTATGAATATTTATCCATGGTCCCCACCTATGACATACCCCTGTAACCCAGACATGAGCATAGCTTCCTAATCCAGAGAGAATATAAGAATATCATTTTTAAGAATCAAGCCAGCGGTGACAGGTCTGTACAAACGTACAACAAAGCGACATAACTTGATTCAGGTGTAAGCAAAACCAGACTTGGTCAAACCATTTTGGTGACCTTGTTAGGTATCTTATGATTTAAGACTTTTTCAAGTTCATTGACTTGCGTTTGCTTAACTTTTAAGCATATACTAATTGAGACCAGGTCTGTACTTACGTACAACAAAGGAAACAATTAGTATAGACCCCCAAATGATTTCAGATAAACCTCTAAAATAGAAATATGTCATGCTATGTTAAGGATTTAAGACATTTAGTCGTACATCATATGGTGTTTTTCCATAAGATCATAGACACGTATTAGAATTACTTCTTAAGAACCCAGAAACCGGTGTGTATCATGTCTACCAGTACATCATATGATGAAGCTAATGTTTATAAAAGCTATTTTAAATATGCCAGATAAACCTACTGACACATCAAACATAAACCTTAAAATTTCCATTTTGTGCATGTCATCTGATGTACAATCATTTCCCATGTTTTTACAGACACAATTCAATATCTTTTTGAGGAATAAGAATCTTGCTGTTCACATTTCTGATCCAATTAATTAGAATTTTAATTACTCCCCCTGAACAGCAAATTCTTTTCGAAAATCCAATTCAAAAGTACTCCCCTTAAACATTAAACATATTTTTGTAATTTTTGATTTAAGATATTCCGCAACATTGCATTTCTTTGATACTAAAAAGTACAAAGAATGGCAGTTGCATTATAATAAAATTTAAAAGAAAAGTATCAAAATCATATATCAAGTCAAATCAAATGCCTTTTATCACTTTTACCACCACGAAACTTCAGAAACTTCAAAACATTCTTCCAACTATATCCACATCCATGCAATCACTAAGAATATTACTTTACAAGAAACTGACTGCATCACCACAAACAATTAAACATTAGTACTTGTGGGACACCCAAGCCTTGATAGACTTGGGTTGTCCATGATCATCCATAATCATCACATCAATGAGTTTATGATATTTTAAAAACTCAGAAGATTTCATTGATGCATTGTTTGTGGATTTGGGTTTCCAAACCTGTTTAGGTTCAAATGATTTGTTTTCAACAATGTTGTGCTGTTGAACTTGAGGTCTACTAGGCACAACTTTGTTTACTCTTGCCATAGGTTTTGGAGAGTTTGATGCACAACTAGATACAGGCGTATACGAACGACGCCTTGAAAAAGAAATCTTAAAAGAAGAAGTTCTTGGCATTCCTCTACCAAACCTATCTAGGGATAATAACCTACAGTCCCTAATAATATGGCCCTGTTGATCACAACGAAAACAAGAACGTCTCTCAACATAAGATCGATTCCAGTGAGTCCCCTCAAATGTTTTCGGTGGAGGACAATACACAGAAGGTCTATTAGCAGGAACATTTGTTGAACATGCACTCTTAGGTGTACATGTTGAAGTATATATTCCCGAAGTTGAGTTATTAGATTTAGAATCCCTTTTAACATTTTTAACTTTGAAAGATTCATTATCGACTTTAGCTTTGCCTTTACATTTAAAACAGACAGGTTTGACAGCTATTTTCTCAACCTTAATGGTAGAATCTTCTGGTATATCTTCTACCTCAACAATCTCCTCAACACAAACTTGAGATTGACTTTCAGCCTTAACAAACTGAGGCAAAGGATACTCTTGCCTCTTGGTTTTCTCCTTTGTCAGTTTGTTTAGCTTTGATTCTTTTGCCTTAATTCCATAAAGCTTGGTATAATCAACTGAGATCTCCTCAAAGCCTTCCTTAACAATCGGGGGACAGTATTCGGCATGAGAAGGTGGTGGTACTTGGTTATAGCCAAGACCTTCCTTCTTTTTGCCACTTGCCCCTTGCTTACTAACTATTTCATTAAAGACTTGAGTTGCGGATGTTGAACCTAAGATTTTGCTTTTATGATTTTCAAACTCATTTTTCAAATCAGATAGTTCTTTAGTCAACAATTCAATTTCAGTAAGATAACTTTTAATTGCATCTTGCTGGCTAAAGACCTTTGCTTTAAAGGTTTCGCTATCTAATTTGTGAGCCTCAAGGTGTTGTTCATAAAGTTTTTCATTATCTAGCAAAAACTTATTAGATTCAGTAAGTTTAACTATCTTGTCCCGCATATCTAAATTGTCTTTCTGATAGGCCTCAAGGGATTCAGTCAATTTAATGCATGAGTTACAGCTTAGAGGTGCTTCAGGTTCAATGTGTACCTTAGGTGCATTAGAGTCAACGTCTTTTTTCGAATCCACCATTGCATTATGTTGAGGTTGTTCTTCCTTTTTATAACCACCACAACGCTTTTCAATGGCAGCCCAGAGATCATACGCATTGTCGTAAACCTTAAACAACTTTAAGACCTCCGTAGTTAAAGATCCTTTAATTGCGTTGAGAGTCTTCCGTTCATTATCCCATGCTTTACGTTCTTCGAGAGTCATGGATAAACATGATTTTGCAATTCTTGTTCCTTCCATGACTGGTCTTTCATATCTCTCAGTTAATGGAATCCACATGTCTGGATCATTATAAGAGATATAGGCTTCAAAATCTCTTCTCCAGCTTGAGTAGTATGTGTTTTGAGTGAACATCGGAAGGTTGTTGCCAGCACTATGTAAGCGTGACATCTTTTAAACAACCAGATTCTCCCACCAAAATTCGATTCGAAAATATTGAAAATTGGGCGAGCACAACTAAACTTTTCCCAAACTAGAATTATGAACTTTTAAGCTCAAAAACAAAATTTGGTACTACAAAATTTTCGCTAATTTTCCCGCCAAAAATTCGACCGAAAACGTCCAAAAATGACCGGGTAAAATGAAACTTTTTCCAGGCTAAAATTGAACACTTTTAAACCTATGGAAAAATTTTGAAAACGCAATTTTTTTTTTCCGGAGTTTCCCGCCAAAAAACTCTTTTTTTTTTGAATCTAGAGAAAAATCACAAGTGACGCTATAAAGTGACGCACAACAAGTGACGCACTGAAGTGACGCAGGTAAGTGACGCTCTTAGTGACGGCAAGTGACGCACTTGAGTGTCAGCAAAACCCTAGTTGAAACTTACGAAGTGACGCACTTGAGTGACGCTCGAAGTGACGCTTGAAGGTAAGTGACGCTATCAAGTGACGCAACGAGTGACGCAAAAACGGCTGTGAACCCCAAAAAACCCTAAAAATCGAAAATTTTGAAACCCTAACGAATGTTGACGAACAGCAGACGATTTAGCCCCAAAAATCAACCCAAAACTCAATATAATCAACACAAATAACCTAGAAACTGATTATAATGGATTAATACCTTCGCGAATCAACCGAAAATGTTCAAAACACGATCCGAAACCGTTGAATCCTTGATTCACGGCTCTGATACCACTTGTAGGTGCCCTTATCTTTGATCTATCGGATCGTTTAATCAACCAAACGTGCGGAATCCGTTTGGTTAGCGATTATTGAACAAATAAACAAACACACGATTTCTATAACGTTTTCTTTGTATTCACAATTGAGTATAAACGTTACAAGCTTTTCTCCTCTCTCTCTCTCACACACAAAACGCCTCACACTCTATCTCTCTCATCCAGCCCTAAAACTGAAACATAACTCTCTATTTATACTACATCTGCCCTACATGCGTCACTAGAAGTGTCGCATAAGCAGACCCATGCGACACTAGAAGTGTCGCATACTGCGACACTGACCTAAGTGTCGCATGTCAACATTTGTATATTTTCTATTTCACTATTCATTTACAGACTCACATATACATACGCAGACTAATTAACTTTGACAATTACAAACGTTTGACCAACTGACTGACACACAAAATGCACCAACATAATCTAGGGCATATACGGATTTTTTAGGAGTTTAATGTTTATGTGATTAAGATGTTATCTGTGTTAATTAGGTGAATAGTTTATATGCCTCATAGTCGAAAATCATATACTTGTTAGTTGGTTCACCTAATGCGGCCTAATTTTAAAATTTTGCAAATTTTTTTGAATTTTATCACTGTAGATACTGGGCTCATGTTCATCATTGCGACACTCGCTGCGACACTCGCACTAAGTGTCGCAACATGGTTAATTTTGAACATAAACTGCGACATTCGTCCTAAGTGTCGCATTATTATTCTGCGACACTTATGCTGAGTGTCGCCCTTTAAGAATTATCAATTGTATGCGACACTTGATTAAGTGTCGCCTTCTCTGCTGCGACATTTAACTCGAGTGTCGCCTACAGTAATTTTTAAGTGCCGCTTGTCTTCTGCGACACTTACTCAAGTGTCGCCTAATTTTTGATGTACACTTATGCGACACTCAGTTAAGTGTCGCCTCTGGATTTGCAATTTTGCGACACTTACCTCAGTGTCGCTTGTTTACTTTTAGTACTACTTAGTGACACTTGCTCCAATGTCGCTACTGCACTTAGCGACACTACCCAAGTGTCGCCACTGGTTTAGCGACACTTTCTTAGTGTCGCCTGTTTGCAATTTTAAAAAACCATTTTACGTTTTATTTGTACTAACGGTATAACATTTCTTTGTCTATTCTATATGTTCTATGATTATGCAGATGGCAAACTTAGTTATATATGGTCGTCGCACGCAGCCACGACACAATGTGGTTGCTTTTCTGGATGATTCACACGCCAACTCTATTCCCTTCCATCCGATGATCCAATTCCTACGCCGTTCGCGCATACATCATGCGATCACTGCGTCGTGTCCGATCTTTCTGAATCAGATCGAGGAGTTCTATACACACGCAGTGATTAATACTGAAGGGGAGGATAGGAGGATCACTTCTTCCGTGTTTGGCTATCAGATCCAGATTACCGAAGACACCATTCGAGAGGTGTTACAGTTCGGTGATGAGGAGGACTACCCTACGCAATTTGACAACACTTTCATAGCCGGGGGTCTTCAACGAATGGGATATCCGGCAATCCCTCCGGACCAGTATCGCAAGCAGCATCTTAGCAGGGTCTGGAGGTATCTAGCACACATTATTATTATGTGTCTCTCACCTCGGAAAGTTGGATTCGATGGGATGAGTCACAGTACTCTTTCGCTGATGCTAGGATTGGTTTTTAACAAACCATTCAACTATTCTGGTTATATTTTTGAGCATCTTCTGGAGATTCTACGGGCTGGGGATAATACTTGGTTTATGTATCCCCGTTTCTTGCAGCTGATCCTGAATTCCCTGAATCTAGGGATTCAGCCTGACCCAAGATCCGTTCTGATCTTGACACCCATGCTGGTTCGGGTGTTTGGGGATTGTGCTACGCCCCCCAAGGGTCAACAGGCTTTGCCTGATGTGCCATTGTTTGGGCACGTGATCGACGAAGATTACGTTGCTCCGCCCAACGATGGATTTTTGGATATTGCAGCTCCACCACCGCAGGTTGACAAGGCGGTGTTGGAAGAGGTCTTGGTTGACATTGAAAATTTTACGACCTCTCCTGCTGCTGTAGATAGACCTTCCTCTGTTGCTGATAAGGGCAAACGGGTCCGCGAGTCTTCTGATACGGAATCTGAGGAAATCCCTCTGAGACATCGCCAACGGACATCGACTGATGAAGACATTCAGCCTCAGCCAGAGTTTTTGCGAAAGATGATGAATGATATGGCTCGGATGAACCAAATGCTTCAAGATCAACAAGCTTTGATTCAGGTTCAATCAGCCAGACTTTTGGAATTAGAGACTACGGCGGCTCGAGTATCGGAGTTAGAGCGTCATCTTTTAGAATTGGAAACCATAGCTGTGGTTCCGGGGGAGTTAGAACCAGAAACCACAGGCCAAGAAAATGTAAATGTAATCGATGATTCAAATATTAATGAAAATATCCGTTTAGATTACTTTGCGTCTTCTTCACAAGTTCCTGGTCAACCACTGCCACTAGATATAGATTACTCGCATGCAAACCTAGAATATCTACAAAATCTAGTGTTCGGGGCATCTACTGAGGATAGGGGTCCGAGTATTTTTGATGAAGAGGTGGAATTTGAAACTGAAGTTGTGTCTGATGAAGATGTGTTCGAAGAGAATCCGTATGAGGAAGTAGAATCAGATGATGATGATACTGTTCCTGCTGCTGAACCTGCAGCTTCTGCCGAACCTTCTTCACACTCTGCGAGTACCTCAACCTCTGCTGCTCAGCCTAAAAGGTATCTAGAGTGGATGTTGCCGCCAACGCCCGAGCTTAAAAGATGCCGAGCATATTCTGTTCGTGGTGATTTATCTGGGCTTATTAAATCTTGGAAGTTTGATGCTGATTTCAGACTTTTTGTTATCAAAAGGAAGGACGGCATTCAATACTTCAAGGCTAGGCTAGATCATCTGTCTACACTGCCAAAGGTTGATTTGAATAGGCTAGCTCAGTTGAACATGATCAATCCCACTGACAATCGCGAAGCTGAATTCTTTCAGAACATCCTGCGTCGAGAGATCAACTCAAAGAAATTTAAGTGGATTAGACCAGTGATGGGGATTCGATTCTCAAACAAGAAGAAGTTGGACCCGAGGACGCGTCAACCCATATATGGTTATCATTATCCTCCAACCAGGAATCTCACTCAAGTGCCATTTGAAAAGTTACCACTTGATGTGTTGGGAAAGTTGAGATTCTGGTGGTTCGACTCGGTTTCTGGAGAAGCTGTTATCGAGTATTTTTCACAGAAAGGACCAGGGCGTGAAACTAGAGAATGGAAGCATGTTAATGGCTATACACTTAGAGTTTTTGATCCTCTTAGCCTTATTAATATGTCTAAGGATGATCTTCAAGCTCTTCATGTAAATAGGTTGCAATATGAAATGATCGATCAAGAAGAGGCTCTGAAGTTTCAGAAAGTTGTGGATTTGTGTGTGGCTAAGGGAATTCATGCAGGTGGGAATCTCCCGGCAGACTGGATTTGAAACAGAAGATATTTTAGAGACCAAGCTGAAGACACGGGGAGTTTGTTGAGTCATCTTAAAGTGTCTGTCAGTTGGTCATGAGTCTGTAATAGCTTTGTATAGAAAATAGTAAATTTTCTGTTTTAGGCGACACTTGTCGAGTGTCGCATTCAGGCGACACTCGGTAAGTGTCGCACTAGGGTTATGATCTGCGACACTTGGTAAGTGTCGCACGATCGGTTAGTTTTGTATAAATAGAGCCAACACGGCTCATTGCAAGGGTTGTACAAAACCTGAGCACAATTCGTCGACTAAACACTCTGTAAACAAGCTAGTAAGCGTTTGATAGTGCAATACAAATCGTTATTACTCAATTCCTTATTGTTTAAATTTGTGTTTCATATTAGTTACATCAATTGTGTGATTCCGCCACATAATTGTTTGATTATACTGTTCTAGATTCGTGTTAGAAGGGACAACACATGACATACAATACAATCACATATTTAAACTTTTTCTAAACGACTATCATAGCAGACAATTGAGTTATTTAGTTAATCATGGCAATTCTAGCATGCATATTTAAATTTATTAAAGAAAGAACAAACATATTAAATATGAAAGATAGATTAACATCTGGAGAGAAGTACAATAACTCGTAGCTAAAATATGCATCCCGGAGCACCTCCGTACAAATCTTCCTTGATTAGTTAATTAGCTAGCCTAATTAACTAGGAAGAATTAAAAATTACAAAGAAATAAAGGTTTTTAAGTAAAGGTGTGTAGATGCTAAAAGATGATATTCAAGATTCCTTCAAATGAGGTCTAAGGGCTGCTATTTATAGGTGAAAAGTGGCTCACGTTAGCATCCCTAAGCTCACATTAGAAAAAGTAGCGAAAGGTGGTGCACCGGGTACGAAAAAGTAGCGAAAGGTGGTGCACCGGGTACGAAAAAGTAGCGAAAGGTGGTGCACCGGGTACGAAAAAGTAGCGAAAGGTGGTGCACCGGGTACACACAAGGACGGAAAAGTGCAAAAGAGATGGGGGTAGGGGAGGCGGCGCTGCCCACCACCTGGCCGGTGGCGGCTGGTGGCTGGCCGGCCCGGCGGCTGGCTGCCACCCGCCCTGGTCCGTCGTCTTTCGTTACGTTGCTTAATTCGTGCGTATCTTCTTCGTTATGCGTCCGTTTGTGTTGATTCTTTTTGCATTGGATTTGTAATTCAAAAACGAAGACTTTGATGTAAAGATATCCCAAAAATATGTCTCCTATCTTCAGATATTGCGTACGAATATTTGGATCTTCCGGCGGGTGTAGAATCTTCATTTTTTATTCGTTTTTGTTGATTCTTCTTCTATTGGATTCATAATTTGAAAACGAACATCTTGGATGAGATGGATGTTGATGATGAGCACTTTTGTCTTGAAATCTCGTTTTGATGCCTTGAATCTTCAAACGTGTGTGAAATCTTCGTTTTTCATCCGTTTTGCTTGATTTTTATCGTGCAACCTGATTTTGACCATCTTGGTATAATATCATTGATTTGTATTGTTTTTGAGTTTAAAATGCCAAGAATCGTTCTAGAATGAGAGAGATATCGGTAGTAAAAACATGACTTTTTACGCGATATCAAGTATCCCACACTTAGAACTTGCTTGTCCTCAAGCAAATCTTCAGTAAAACTGTTTTTAAAAGTCTAGAAAGGGGGCTTTGCATCCTGGAGAACTTTTATTCCTACAGGCTAGGTAAAGAAAGGATTTAAGGCGGGGTTTTAACCTTTTGATGTTTTTCCAACCTGGTTCTAGCAAGCTCTCTTTTCAATCTTCGTAATGTAAGATGTACATGACTGGGATCCTCACAGGTGGTCACTTAATTCACTCAGGTGTATCGGGTTTCCTAATTTCTAATTCACTCAGGGGCCAGTCATGCAGCTCTTCTGTCGTCATAGGCTTGGTCGAGGATCAGATCTACAGTACTTAAATGAGGATGGTGCAAATTACCCCTAGACATTCATAAGAGGGTGAAAGTAGTATATATGGATGAGGGGTTTTGTTGGTAGTTTATTTGGGGTTTTTAATATAGCCTAAGAGTTGTCTGTGATGACTTATCTTTGGTGCTTAGTAGCGCTTCTTCTTGGATTTTCTCTCTTTGAGCCTTCTTTTGCAGCTTTTTCTTTCAAGTTTTCTTTTGATAAACCTTTCCCTTGGCTTTAAATGATCCTTGGGATTTTAGGTTTCTTCTGACAGCTTTGCTTTTGCTGAATTTCTTTTTCTTGGAGCTCCTTTTACGGATGATGCTCATCCTTTGGGGAACGGTCCATACTTCTTATAGTAATTTTTCTGACAGAACATGAAACTTAGGCTATGGCCAAAAATTAAAGAAGGGATTGGTTTTTGAAGTGAGTTTTTGAATTGAAAAGGCTAAGGCTCAACATGTTTTCTGCTGATCTTCAATGCTGAAGGTGAGCATTGGTTAGGTTAGGTTTGAAAGCAAGGGTTTTACGAGAAGGTGTTTATCTTAGGAAATGTCGAGGTCTTCTAGTTGCACCTTCGTCACGTATGATGCCCACTTTTGTAATCTCGAAATGTATTTCTTGAACAAGTTCTGATTCTAGAGAACATACACCGGCACACTCATAATCGAAAAGTGAAGCATTAGAGATGAATGCTTTTATATGGCTCAAGAATCCTCACTTAGTTCGGTGGTTTAGTTCTTAGTCATGCGATTGCTTGCCTCAGAACAGAGTTTGAAAATCCTCAAAGGGTTTTGCCCGACATTATCTAATTTCAAAGCCTTTTGAATTTCTGTTGACCGAAAATACCCCTTTTTGATTTTGAAAATTTTAAAATTTTGAAAATTTTAAAATTTTGCTAAAAACATGACTTTTACTTAAAAGATTGATCAAAATTTATGTTGCATACTTTAGTAGTGAATACTACTGTCATCCCACACTTAAAAGAACATTGTCCCTAATGTTCTATTTCTAAGTTGGGTTAATCCCACACTTAGGTTTTTGAACGTTGATCAATCTTTTGAAGTTATACTCTCTCTTGTGAGACATAATCCCACACTTAGAGTTTTACTTAGAATTTTAGTGTGTTTTAATCAAGCAAAACAAGGTTAGAAGAGATACTCCCTTGTGCTGTGTGTGTATGTGGATTTGCTAGAGACGGACCAGGCTCATAAAAGTGAACTCGTTCCATAATTCCTACATCAATTTCTGCATAATAAACATCCTTCACAAACATCAATACACATTAATATTAAACACCAACAATACTTGTTAATATCAAACACAAATAACTACTAGAAACTAATCCATGTCAGCAGAGAGCGTCTCCCAATCGGTGAAGTCATCATCCACGAAGATCGTGTTTTCAACGACCGATGTGGGTGATGATGACTCCTCGATGGTGTGGACCGGAGATGCGGTACCATCCTATGGATCCTGAATCCAAGCATCTAGTGTAGCAACCTCCTCCTCTAGTGGGTCCATAAAAGTGGGGTGGTCCTGCGCAGTCATGCTCCAAGGTGGAAATAAGTCCCACGGTGGAATGTGCAGAGCGGGACAAGGTGCCATCTGAAAGGGGCACACAGGTGTGGAAGGGAAGCCCATAGCAGTGTGGATCTCAGCGATGGCATGGTGCTGGACCTCAAGGGCCCTCAATATAGACAATGTGACATCAGGGTCTGCAGTAGTAACCCCATGCTGAAAGATGGGTACCCTGGAGTTCCCTGTGGTCTATCCCTCTAGTTGGGGAGATGAAGGTAACCTAGCGTGGGTGGAGCGCAGAAGAAATGTCTCCTGAACGATCACCTCCACCAAGTCTGCCAAGATCTCATCCAAGCTAGGAGGTGGTGACTGGGATCCTCTGACAGTCCTCATGCTACTACCCAGTGATGAACTCCGGGAGTGATACATGGCACATGAGCGTCTTTGTCGTGGTATGTCTGACCGTGAACTCATCCTGCAAAATGTAAAAGGTTAATGGCCCAGGAATAATCCTTAGTCCATTTATGAGGCGAGAACTGCATAAAATAGATTAAATTGAGAACAAGAAAATTAAATTAATGCTGAAAACATAAGATAGGCTTGGGGTCTCTCGTAAGATAGGCTGTTCGTAACCATAGACTTCCTCGGATGGGGGAAAGTCTTGTACGTAATGTTTCAAATGGTGACCGTTTACCTTGAAGTTTCCTTCAGGGTCCTCGAGCTTGACGACACCATATGGAAATACTTTCGATATTGTAAATGGACCGCTCCATTGTGTTTTAAATTTGCCAGAAAAATTTTTAAATCGTGAGTTAAAGAGTAGAACTTTATCACCTGAGTTGAAGCGTGTGGGGTGGAGTTTTGAATCATGGAGCACTTTGGTTCTCTCCTTGAATTTATAGGAGCTTTCGTAAGCTTGATCTCTTAACCCTGCCAGCTCGTTCAGTTGCATTTTTCGGTGTGTTCCAGTGATCGTAGGATCCAAGCTACAATTTCTCAATGCCCAGTAAGCTTTGTACTCTAGTTCGATTGGAAGGTGACATGCCTTTCCATATACAAGCCTATAAGGGGTCGTTCCTAACGGTGTCTTGTAGGCTGTCCGAAATGCCCATAAAGCATCTTCTAGCTTATCTGCCCATCTTTTCCCGTGTTGACCGACTGTTCATTCCAAGATCCTTTTTAGTGCTCGGTTTGTAATTTCTGTTTGCCCATTTGTTTGTGGGTGGTAGGCTGTAGACATCTTGTGGGTAACACCCTATTGTTGCAATAGTTTCATAAACTGCGTATTGCAGAAGTGTGTGCCACGATCGCTGATGATTGCCCGAGGAGTTCCAAACTAACAGAATAGTTGTTTTAAGAATTTGGTTACGACCCTGGAGTCATTTGTTGGAAAGGCTTGAGCTTCGGCCCATCTGGACACGTAGTTGACTGCCACTTGGATGTATTCTTACCCGTAAGATTTTGGAAATGGTCCCATGAAGTCTAGCCCCAATATGTCAAATATTTCACATGCTTGGATATTCGTCAATGGCATTTCATTATGCATTGTGATATTTCCAAACCTTTGGCAAATATCGCAACGTTTTACCAAGTCTTGTGCGTCTCTGAAGATAGTGGGCCAGTAGAATCCTGGGTTGTAAACTTTCTTTGCTGTTAAATTAGTTGCATGGTGTCCTCCGGTTGGTCCGTGGTGGCTTTGGTGGAGTATGTGTTCGGCTTCTTTCCCATCGACACATCTTCTTATAATTTGATCGGGACAAACTTTGAACAAGTATGGATCATCCCAAAAGTAATGCTTGGCGTCACGGAAGAACTTCCATTTTCTTGATGATGGCATTCCTTTCCTTATGATCCCTCCAACTATAAAGTTTGCAATATCTGCAAACCAAGGATCATCAGTGAATTGCGAGCCCTGCATTGATTCTCCTAAGCTCATTAACCGTTCTTCTGGAAATCGATCTCTAATATCTCTTTCTGCAAGTTGTTCTATCAACCGACTTAAATGATCTGCGGTGACATTTTTTGCTCCCTTCTTATCTTTTATCTTTATATCGAATTCTTGTAGGAGTAGAATCCATCGTAGCAATCTGGGTTTTGCGTCTTGCTTTTTGAAGAGGTATTTTAGAGCGGAGCGATCCGTGTACACTATCGTTTTGGACAATATTAGATAGAATTGGAATTTATCAAAGGCAAGTACTACGGCTAGAAGCTCCTTTTCAGTTGTTGTGTAGTTTTCTTGAGCGTCTGTTAGCGTTTTGCTAGCGTAGTAGATTGGTCAGAAGTGATTATCCTTCCTTTGTCCGAGAACTACCCCTACTGCGAAGTCGCTAGCATCGCACATGATTTCAAATGGTAGACTCCAATCTGGAGCAACCATGATTGGTGCATTGGTCAACTCCTTCTTTAGGTAGTTAAAGGCCTTCATACAATTTTCGTTAAACATAAACTTGATGTCCTTTCCTAAAAAGTGGGTGATAGGTCGAGAGATCTTTGAGAAGTCCTTGATAAAATGGTGGTAGAATCCAACGTGTCCTAAAAAACTCCGAATGGCTTTGACGTTGGTTGGTGGTGGAAGTTTAGTGATGGTTTTGACTTTGGCTTTGTCTACTTCAATTCCTGACTTTGATATCCTATGTCCTAAAACTATTCCTTCTTTCACCATAAAATAACATTTTTTCCAATTCAAGACGAGATTTGATTCTTCACATTTGGAGAACATTATGTCGAGGTTTGATAAGCATGATGCGAAGGAGTCTCCAAAGACCGAGAAGTCGTCCATAATGACTTCCATGCATCGTTCGATCATGTCGTGAAAGATTGCAACCATGCATCTTTGAAATGTTGGGATTATCGTAACTAGATAAGAGATACCTCCTCAAGCTCCAATACAGGAAGATAGTAAAAAGTTTAGTTATAAAGACTTTTCAGCTTGCAATCCACCAGACTTTGAAGGAGAGTTAGATCCGATACAATGTTATAGGTGGATCAGGGAGGTAGAAGGGGCATTTACTACTTCTCGATGCCCAGCTGAATTGAAGGTAATCTTTGCAGCTAATTTGTTAAAGTCTCGTGCAAAGAATTGGTGGGAAGTGCAGCGATGCACCTTGGGTGACGAGGCAATTAGTAAGTTGAGTTGGGATGATTTTAAGAAGATGTTCGAGAATGCTTACTCTCAAGAAGCTGATTTAAAAAGGATACGTCGTGAGTTCATCACTATGGAACAAATGACAGAGTCAGTAAATGAGATAGTTGGAATTTTCCTGGATAGAGCACAGTTTGTCCAGAATATACAGAGAACCCAATAAGGCTTATGGATTATTTCCATGAGGTTTTGAAAAAGGAGATTAGTCAGTTTGTTAATCCCAATCGATGTAAGTCTTTTGAAGAAATGGTGAATGAAACTCGGTTCCAAGAGCTTGAATCACAGAAAGGTGAGCGTGCTTCATCTAAAAGAAAGTTTGAGCCAGTTTCAGTTCCAGTTAAGAAGTTTAAAGCTAGTGCGATTTTTAAGAAAGATAAAAGGAAACCAGAAAGATCAATCCCTCCCGAGTGTAAGAAATGTCATAAGAAACACTTTGGAGAATGTATACTTGGTTTGAATGTTTGTTATCAGTGTGGAGAAGAAGGGCAATTTAGCAAGGATTGCCCTCATCCGTTGAAAATTTGCTATGGGTGTTATGAACCTGGGCATGTAAAGTCAGAGTGTCTGAAACTTAATGCACAGTCAACTTCTTCATCATTCCGTCGATCATATGAGAAGAAGGCGACTGAACCACCGAAAGCTAGGCCTCGTTCATTTCAGATCACAGCCGAGGAAGCTAAGAGGACTCCAGATGTAGTGTCAGGTACCTTTCTTGTTAATATGATACTTGCATATGTCCTTTTCGATTCGGGTGCCTCTAGATCCTTTGTTTCAGAAAAGTTTAGTAAAAGTTTTATGATTCCACTTTCTAATTTAGACACCCCATTAGATTTTGAAATAGCTGACGATAGAAGTGTATATGTGACAAAAGTATATCGTGGGTGTCGATTAGAAATAAGTAATGAGTCCTTTTCTATAAACCTAATCCCTATGAAAATGGGGGAATATGAGGTTGTAATTGGTATGGATTGGTTAGCGGCTCATGATGCTATGATTCAATGTGAGCAAAAGATTGTAAAGGTTAAGTTACCACGTGGTGAAGTGTTAGATATTTATGGGGAAAAGAAAGAAATGCCCATTCCGATATGTACTTTTGCTAGAGCTAAAGGACATTTATCACATGGTTGTCAAGCCTTTTTGGCACATGTGGTAGATATTCAGAAACCAATCCCAAAGATTGATGAAATTCCTGTAGTAAAAGAGTTCCCTGATGTATTTTCCGATGAGCTACCGGGCATACCGTCCGATAGGCAAGTCGAATTTCGGATTGAATAAATGCCTGCAGATGTACCTATTGCTAAGACACCTTATAGGCTTGCTCCATATGTGTAGGACCCCGTACCGGACCTGATCAGATCATCACCTCAATTGAATGTGCGGAATACAAAAAATCTAGTAATGAACGTTTAACGAATCAAACAAACACGATATCTATAATCTTTGTATATATTCACACTTAAAGAATAATGATTACAGAATACATTCACAGCCTCTCTCTACCTCACGAACTCTCTCTCTAGGGTTTGATCAACCTTGAAATGAATTCTAACTCCTCTATTTATAGATGTTCAGACCTACTAGTGACACAACTTGTGTCGCTATTGTGACCCTTGCGACACAAGCTATGTGTCGCATGAACAGTATATTTTGTATATTGTTTATTTCACTATTCATTTACAGACTCGCATATACACACTAATCACATCACATACTAAGACTAATTGACTTTGACAAGTACAAATGTTGACCAAGTGACTGACACACATAATGCACCAACAATATGAGATGCAGGAATTAATGAAACAATTACAGGAATTGTTGGACAAAGGATTTATACATCCAAGTAGTTCTCCCTGGGGAGCGCCGATTTTGTTTGTAAAGAAGAAAGATGGTTCAATGAGAATGTGCATAGATTATAGAATATTAAACAAGGAAACCATCAAGAATAGGTATCCATTACCTAGGATTGATGACTTGTTTGACCAGTTGTAGGGTGCTAATTATTTTTCAAAGATTGATTTACGCTTAGGTTATCATCAACTGAAGGTCAGAGAAGAAGATGTTTGTAAGACTGCTTTCAGAATAAGGTATGGTCACTACGAATTTGTAGTTATGCCTTTTGGTTTAACAAATGCACCTGCAACTTTTATGGATTTAATGAATAGAGTATGTCATCCGATGCTTGATAAGTTTGTAATTGTGTTCATTGATGATATTTTTATATACTCTAAGTTTGCTAATGATCATGGAAACCATTTGAGGCAAGTGTTACAGATGTTGAGAAATGAGAAGCTTTATGCTAAATTCTCGAAGTGTGAGTTTTGGTTACGAGAAGTGCAGATTTTGAGGCATGTTGTGAATAATGAGGGTATAAAAGTTGATCCGATTAAGGTTGAAGCTGTTATGAAATGGGATGCTCCAACAACACCAACAGAGGTTAGAAGTTTTCTTGGATTGGTAGGTTATTACAGACGATTTATCCAAGATTTTTCAAAGATAGCTATGCCACTTACTAAGCTTACCAGAAAGAATATTAAGTTTAAATGGAATGATCAATCAGAACAAGCCTTTCAGATTCTTAAGCAGAAGCTTAGTCAGGCACCAGTCTTAGTACTTCCAGAGGGTACTGAAGACATGGTGGTATATTGTGATGCATCGTATAATGGTTTAGGTTATGTTCTTATGCAACGTGGCAGAGTCATAGCATATGCTTTTAGGCAGTCAAATGAGCATGAGAAAGGTTATCCAATGCATGATTTAGAGTTAGCAGCAGTGGTTTTTGCCTTAAAGATATGGAGGCATTATCTCTATGGTGTAAAGAGTACTATTTATACTGATTTGACGTAAAAAGTCACATTTTTGCTTACATAATTCTCACCTTTTTAGCCCCAAAATGGATGAAATAATTCAATATCAATAACTTTTCACCAAAATTCATTATTAAGGCTAAAAATAAGGCATTGCTTCAAAAATCAAGTAAAATGGCTAAATAACGTACAAAACAAAGCATAAACGATACGGTCACGTTCTACGAGTACTTTTTAGCATATTACCTTGAAATTATTCCTTGATTAGTTCATTATGATCTTCAAGTAATTACGATCACGTGGATATAAAGAAGACTGAAAACGGATCAAGAAATGAAGAAGTTATGGCCAAACGAAGTTCGACCAGTGCACAAGACTTACGATCCAGCACACAAGACCACGGACCAAGGGGATACCACCCCATAGGGGCCGTATACACCCCCTAGAGGGCCGTATACCCCCTTATTGGGCCGTATACCCCCTGTAGGGGTGGTATACCCTCTCTACGGTGCCAGATACGCCCCGTTTGCTACCAAATACGCCCTATTTGCTACCGAATACGCCCTATTTGGTGTCGAATACGCCCCTTTTGGTGCCGAATATCGTAGCTCGGGGGTGTGTTTCAGTGTTAAATTGAGAGCGAGGGTGTTTAGTATAAAATTGTATCTTGTAAGCCTATAAATAGAGGCTCTCACCTCCTCATTTCAACAACTCACCACACATCAATCCATTCACCACTTTCACACACACACACACACATACTTTCTCTCTAGTTTAGGTTAGTTAGTAGTTAGTTTCTCGTTAATATTTAACGGGACTAACGGAGGGGCTACTTTGTAATATTTGTTGGAGATAGTTGGAGGGGTGCTTTTGTAATATTCGAGGCTCTGCTCGTTGTAATCTTTCAACTTATATTCAACTACACATTTATCACGGTTATCTCTTTCCTTATCTGTCATAATGCATGCTATTGTTATTATGCTAGATTTAGGCTATGTTTGGCACGCTCATTTTTTGAGCTTATGGAAGCTTGTACCTTGTAGCTTATGGTTTTCATAAGCTCCGTTTGACTAATAAAATTTTAAGTAGCTTATGGTTTCCATAAGCTCCAAAACCATAAGCTACTTGAAGTAGCTTATGAAAGTAGCTTGTAGCTTATGGAAGATGAAATTTCATAAATACCCTTCAAATAATTATATCCATCTATTAAAATTAATATATTTGTCCTTTTATGTCATTTTACATTCATAAGCTACAAGCTCCAGCTACTCTACCAAACATAAATATTACCAAAAGCTCCAGCTACAAGCTACCAGCTACCAGCTCCAACTACTTTCACCAAACATACCCTTAGGATTTGTTGCCATGATTAGTGAGTAGTTAGCTTGTGTGTTTGTTGTGATGTAGTTAGCCGCTATAATGGGGGATGATGTTAATTTAAATATATAACTGAATACTATGTATGTTTAACTTTTTATCTATGATTATAAACTTTTCGTCAAACTATCGCCTTTCCTCCAATAAACGTGGTTAAAACCCTAAAAGACAAGGAGTTGCGAACCTTGTTCCGAGAGTAATTAATTATCTGTGCTATCTATGCATGGTCTCCGTTAGTTTCTCGTTAATATTTAACGGGACTAACGGAGGGGCTACTTTGTAATATTTGTTGGAGATACTTGGAGGGGTGCTTTTGTAATATTCGAGGCTCTGCTCGTTGTAATCTTTCAGCTTATATTCAACTACGCATTTATCACGGTTATCTCTTTCCTTATCTGTTATAATGCATGCTATTGTTATTATACTAGATTTAGGATTCGTTGCCATGATTAGTGAGTAGTTAGCTTGTTTGTTTGTTGTGATGTAGTTAGCCACTATAATGGGGGATGATGTTAATTTAAATATATAACTGAAAACTATGTATGTTTAACTTTTTATCTATGATTATAAACTTTTCATCAAACTATCTCCTTTCCTCCAATAAACGTGATTAAAACCCTAAAAGACAAGGAGTTGTGAACCTTGTTCCGAGGGTAATTAATTATCTGTGCTATCTATGCATCGTCTGATTTCGAAGCTTTGGAAATACCGCTAAACCAAATGTATTGTACAACGTGAATAAATTAGGGATTTGTTGGGTAATATTAAATGAGGGCTGGGTTTATATCATAGATGGGTATGCTTTAATACAAACTGAGTTTAAAAGGCTTCAGAGTGCCCCAAAATATGCAACATGTGTGGAATACCGTAAAACGACCTATTACTTAGTATAGTGCTGGAACCACCTCTGCTGTAGTACAAACGCATGGAAGCTACGGAACAGTCGTCGGTGTATACACCCTGACTTGCATTAGTGAGCAAGGCATGCAATGCCGTAAAACATCCTAGTACCTCGTGTAAGTATCGGAACCATCCTTTGGGAACGGTTCCTATACACCCAAGCTCTAGAATGGACGTCGGTGTATACATTCTGAGAAGCACTGGGTCACCCACCAGCTCTGAACCTAACAAACCATCAATGAAAAGTTAGCAGACGCTTTCCGAATTAGTTCTTAAATGCTCTATTTTGAATTAGAATACTTTATGGTATCAAAGAACGGTCAGAGATTAAATATCAGTTTGTTACCTTATTCATGCGCCCAGGAGTTAACTCCACGAAGGGTCACTAGTCTTCACAGACAGTGTTGAGGGTAGAGCTGCCTGATCTGATCAGAATCATGACAACCTAGTACTCAGTGACATGCTATATGAGGAATCAGATAGTAGGGTGCTAGTGTTGACACCATAAAGCACCTAAAATAGTAGAACACAAATACTTAGAAAGAACATTTTTAAAACATAAAAATCAAACATCATCTCCCCTTTAGGCTAATGAAATCACAACAAACAATCCTCTCCATACTGATTATCACCTTTTTTTTTTGCTGTTTATTTAGTTTAATTTAGGACCTAAGTAAAGAAAACCCAAAATCAAATCTCTTGTTTATAAACCCTACTAAATCGAATCGATCGTCTTGGCTGCTTGGTTTCATAATAGGGTTGGTCTTAAGAATGACCCCGAGTCATTACTTGTCGCTAACTACCCTTAGCTATAGTAAAACTTAGGTCCCTGGCTCTATAAATATAAAACCACCCATCCGATTGTGCGGTCCCGACTGGGAGGTCAGCAACAACAAGGAAGCGATTCCTTGACTGACCGTTTGGGACCCGATCAGGTTTTTGGCGTCGCTGCCAGGGAATCAATCGTAAGACTCTTAGGCATCTTGACGAAGTTTTCTATTTAGTTCCACCTGTAAATACCCGTAGTTTTCTTTTCCTTTTTCCAGCCAAAAATTCCTTCCCACAACACACAACGACAATCGACCAGATTATCCAGGACTGAACCACTTATCTTCACACCTGATCCTGAGTCGATTATCTGAAAAATTCGCAAAGAAGGCCGCTCTCTTCCGACAGATGGCCACATGGATCACTCTCGCCGACCACACCAAACCATCTATGGAAGGACGACGAGGACCCATCAGCTATCTGGAAATCGAAGGCACATATTTCGAACTTAAACACCACATCGTTCAACTCATCAAAGACAACTGTCAATTCCATGGTTTACCTCGTGATGACCCCAACGCCCACATCGACAAATTCATTTAGATTTCTAACTCTTACAAGTAGAACGGGGTTGAGCAAGATGTAGTCCGCTTATACTTGTTCCCCTATTTTCTCACTCTACATGCCCAAACATGGTTTGAGGGACTTGAGACCGGCTAAGTCACCTCATGGACGGATATAGCTACAAAATTCCTAACCAAATACTTCCCTCCATCCAAACAAACCAAGTCCAAGAATGACATCACAAACTTCCACCAAGCTTGTGACGAATCTATCTATACAGCATGGGAACGATTCAAGATCCTTCTGAAGAAATGTCCAAACCACCAACTCAAAAAGATTGCCCAGTTATGCACATTCTACAACGGTCTTGTTCCAAACCACCGCATCACCCTTGATGCCGCTGCTCAAGGCAACTTCATGCAACTCACGGATGGAGAAGCTTGGAACTTGATCGAGAATATGAAGATGCACCATCACGACTGGAAGACGGATGAGCAATCTACATCACTACCTCTATCCTCCTACAACCAAATCCAACCTGAGACAATCAAATCCTTGAGTGAGCAGATTGAGTCGTTGACGAAACAACTAGGAGAGCTAAAGAAGAAACCGCAGCAGATCCACCAAATTCAGGCTTGCCAGAACTGTGCTCACCTTCCCACGGAAGAATATCAAGTTGAGTATGAAGATCCAGCTGACGACACGGTCTACTACGCACAATTCCCAGCTCGACCACGAAATCCATCTGGTTTCGGATGAACTTCTCAACCTAGGACACGAGGCACTTAATTTCCTCCATGAATCACCTAACCAACCTTCCAACCCAAATACCAACTATGATACCCAACCTACACACATCAACCCCAACTTACCTACAACCAACCCTTATCCTTAACCGCACCAGATGTCAGCCCACCTAGTGATACCACAAAGACCATTGTGCTTATCACTATTCAAGATGATAATCTCACTAAATTTATCGAGGGTCAGACACAATTCAATCGAAAAACCACCGCCAGACAAGACCAGACTGACTTGTTCCTTAGAAACCAACTCTCGGTTTTTAAAAGCCTTGAGAACCAAATCGGTCAGTTGGCTCAGTGTCTTGACACTAGACCCCAAGGAACCCTTCCAAGCAATACCATTCACAACCCACACGTAGAAGAGGCCAAATAAGTAACCTCCAAGGACCCAAAGGTGGCACCGAGCCAGCCTAATACTTCTTCTCCGGTGAAGAAAGAATCTCCTGTCCCAAGACAGTTGAGACACCATCTATACCCACTCCTGCTAGAGAAGTGAAAATCCCATTCCCTAATCGCCTTAAGCAAAGGTATAAGGTTAACTCCTTCAAGCTCGATGCTAAATTCTTAGACACCATGTTTAGAATTCCTACCAGTGCCAAGCACATTAGGCGAATGCTTTCCACCAAAGATAAGATACCTGATGTATCTACTATCCCACTGAACGCAGAATGTTCAACCATCGTAAGCAACCTGCCCAAAAAATTAGGAGATATTGGTCTTTTTACCTTACCCTGTTCTATCTCTCAGTCAGGCATGATTCGCTCCTTGGCCGATCTTGGAGCCAACATCAATCTCATGCCTTACTCTCTATACGTCAGATTAGAATTAGGAAACCTTAAGCCTACAAAGATGAGCGTGCAACTTACCGATCAATCAATCCGATATCCACGAGGAATAGCCGAAAATATAATGGTTAAGGTTGATAAATTCTTTTTTCCCACTGACTTCGTTTTGATGGATATACAGGAAGATATCAATATACCAATCATCCTAGGTAGGCCTTTCATGAACACTGCCCATGCTATCACTGATGCATACTCGCAGACTATAAGCCTTCGAGCCAACGGAGAGACGGTATCCTTCCAAGTTGATCAGGCTGATAGTTCTCATCTAGAGCATGCTGAGATATACACAATATCCACTGGCAGAGTCACATCCGATGATGATACATCTGAGTCAAATCCTTCAGACACATATGTACCCGATAACCATACCTGTGTCATCTCATCAATGGAAGAATCTGATCTGAATCCGAAATAGAAGAGATGGAAGACTCAGAGTCAGAAGCCAATAAGATGGAAGAATCTGAAGAGGAGCAAGAAGAGGATGAGCCAGAAGGAGAAGAGCAAGAGGTGGACGTTTATCAATCCATACCACCTCACGAATACTTCCCTGATTCTCAACATCCAACAGAAGAGATCATGCAACTTGAGTATATTCCAATCACTCTGTCAGATGAAGATTCAGAACTAGGCCCACCGATTGATCACTCCTGCCCTGAAGAAAAGGACATTAAAATGGACTCTTCTCGGCCCATATCACAAATCACCGACGTAACTCAGCCACCATCCGATACTGTTGAGTTCGCTGATTCTCAGAACACAGACACTCCAGTAATTGACAGTGATGAGGATGACGTCATCTTTATAGATGTTTTGATAGATGTCCGCTCCATCCACCTTCATGCATCTCCAGTTATTCCTAATCCGCCTCTCGAGATCATCCAGGTTCATGTCATCTCTACCTATGAAGGGATGATCAGTGCTCTCGAAAGATTTTCGTATGATCATGGCTATCATTAGAGACTCGACTAATGAGTACACTCCGAGACAGAGAGAGTTAATTGAGGAAATCAATGCTGAGTATACTGTCTATCGTAGTCCTCAATTTCTACAAAAACCGCATTCATGCCTTCGCCGAAGATCTAGCAAGTCAGCTTCTGCAAGTACACCATATTGATGAGACACCTGCTACAAACGAGCTAGAGTTCTTCAAGGAACAAAAATTCATATATGGCAAGGTTTATGAAGCCCTAATCAGTTTCGCATTTCCATATTCTAACCAACAGATGAGTTTGCTACATTATTACAGGTACAATTTGGACTATGCATCTGGGAACCCTGAGGAGGAAGTAGACATTTAGATGATGAATGATCTTAGAGGATTGATGGATTCCATAGCCGATAACGACCATATTGATGATACCTCACCACATAGGTTTTACATCGACTGAACCATTAAACATCATGCCCACAAGATTATTGAGAGGCTCGAATACGTGAGTTTCGACGAAAGAACGTGTGTCATCCCTTCTTCCATCCCAAATGGAACAATGGTCAATACTTCAAACTTTGTCACGGAATGTCTCTCAAAGATCTTTGGTACTGTTCCTCCAGAAGAACCCAAGCAGCTATTTCATGACGGTCTACGTGAAGTCTACTACAGAATCTTAAACATCTTTAGGAACTCTAACCTCACGTACTCCAGTCATCAAAACCAGCTTCTCCAGGGTATTCAAGAATCCATCCATACACTAAGAAGAAACCCGAGCACATACGCTCATGAAGACATACATCTACGCTTCTTCAGTTTCATGGATTCTTTAAGGAGAGAACGTCCTGAGCATGAGGTTGTCAGATCCAATGGGACCCTCATCTTTGATCCCAAAAGAGTCTTCTTAAAGTCAGTCGATGATATCACCCGGGATCTTTTTCACTTGCAAAGGGTGGCTGAAAAACACTTTGACAACTTCCCTCTTCATGTGGAAAGGATCCCAAACATCACTCAGGTTATCACCGGCCGCTTCTTGAGATTCTATTCCAGGGTCCCACCTTCCAGAACTATTGGCCTTGGAAGTTCCACCACCCACTGATTCTGAAGGAAGGAAAGTCGAGCTCTCAACTCTAAAAGCAACGCTTCTCAGGAGGCAACCCGAGTAATAAAACGTGTGTTGATTGTGTGTTAATAAGTGAAGAAAATCTCTGAATATCCTTCACACTTGGGTATACCTCAAAAATATTTCAAAGTCACCACTCATCTTTTGCAAAATCACTTATCTCAGATAAATAGGAAACACTTTTCAAAAATTAGTTCATATGTTTCGAGCATTTGAGGTACTTGCATACTACTTTTATGCATTATGCTCGAACTCGTTTAAAAACATATGTTCTACAAAATGATTTGTGATAGAAAACATCTTTTCATTCTCAGAGAGTGATTCTCTTTTATTGCAAAAATATGAAGTTGAGAGTTAAAAGGTATATCCAACGTATTCACACTTAAGAAATTGATTCACAAATGATGGTTGAAATGGAAGGCAAGGTTCTCATTTAAAGGCAATCCCCCTAAAAGCCGAATAATCCTCATGGAGCTGCTGCAAAAGAAAGACTTTTCTACTTATCGCGTAAAACTTGCCAAAAACTTGTTGGCACCCGAAAGCGTCGGGGTCATTGATGGTAACTAATCAGGCACCACCAGGGGTTTTAAAAATTTATATTTAGCGGGGCTTAAATTATATGTACTACCTACTCTGGTTAGTAAGCGGTAAGTATAACCTAAGATCGTTCTATGAATCCAAACGTGTGGTGATTAAAGTTAGCACTTTTGGTAGGGAAGTATTTAGAATGGAACAAAGTAGGTAGGTTTGGGGGTTTTTAAACTAAAGACAAGTAATTAAAATGCAGGAAAGTAAGTTGCAGGGAATTAAAGTACAGGAAAGCAGATAAAGATAGAGATATGATTGCTGAGATTTCGATAATTAATGTTTCGGGATGATAGACTAAATAGGAACAAAACTTAATATAATAAGTAAACTATTAGGTGTAAACTCTAGAACCCCACCAACTAAATTTCCCATTGGCATGTCACTAGGAACTAGGTTATCATAATTCTGATCGGAGCAATATGCCAACTTCCAATACCTATCTGGATGAGAGATAAGCAACCTATTTTGTTTTTATACCGAGGTGCATGAATTAGTGGTGCATCGTCTCATAGGTCCGACCGTTCTTAACCCCTAAGATAGTTTACTATTCTATTAACATGCAGATTAATAACTTTGTATGTTTAGACCGCCGATTTTATAAGACCTAGAGGTTTAAGTATCCTAAGTCACTTGGACTTTCACTTTCATTCCTAAGTGTTATTTATAATTCATTAGATTCCGGTTTCTTCGACTTGTGACTTAAATCTCTCACTTTCAAACAGTTATACATCCCTGGATTATTCGTAGTTTATTAAAAATGTGTTTCATATGCAGACCATGCCTTTCAGTAATTAGACCGTGTACTTTACAGGGTAGTTCCACAGCTTCTTACATCCAACATGTGGTCAAGAGTAATTGACAGTGAAAATGACACTCTAAACTAATTAAAAGTAAAGCAGTGCGGAAGTGTAAACCTAATATATACAACAAGTGGTTTCACTGTGTCTTACTTATTGCATGTCATGAGCACGGATAACTACTTACCATAATTAAGGTTGATCAGGTCCTAATTACTAGGTTGCAGTCACATGGATAACCATAAAGGGTACTCCATAGATTAAACTTAAGTTCATAAGGTCTTAACAGTACAAGGGTTATCAATTCCTATTTTGTCTGAACGTATCTTACGAACGTTACTTTATGATGCATTGAATTTCGTAGGATATACCAGTTAGTTGTGAAGTTGTATTATCCTTTTGAAATTCCAAATGTTAAACCAGAGCTGATTCCAGTGATATACTACCTTCAGTCATTTATGACTTCCATACATTTGTACTTTGCTCGAAAACATTTCCAGTACTATATCGAATAAACAGTCGAATAGGGGCTATCATATCACTTTACGATTGTCGTGCACTAATTATATAATGTCATCCCTACTTATAATTTTCTACATCATTAATAATCACAATAATAAACTACTCGCAATTCATGACAACAAATAAATCACATACCAGATAATAATACATATTAAAATAGGAAATGAGACAAGTAAAATAAAAGTTTAGATATCACCCGGAAATAAATGCGTAGCAGTGTATTATTATGATTGACAACTCTTTTGCACGTACAAAGATTGATCTCCGAATCCCTAGCATTCGCCCTAGCTTCAATAATAATCCGTAGATTAATTACAATAAACATAGAATGAGAAAGACTAAAGAATACAAGAGATTTTCTAAAGAAAGTGTGTAAGATTTGTAAGTTGTGTTGAAAGAGTGTGTTTTTCAAATAAACCAAAGCCCTCCTATTTATAGGTGAAATCCGGATTACGTTAGCAACTTGAGGAGCACTTTAGCAAAAGGTGGAAAAGGTGGTGCACCAGGTACGTACAATCGCGCAAAGGTGTGGCAACGGGTACGTACAATCGCATAAAAGTGTGGCACCGGGTACACGCAAGTACCAAAAAGCGGAAATGGGACGGGGGACAGGCGTCAGGCACCGCCCACCAGCTGGCCGGCTGCGGCTGGTGGCTGCCACCCGCCCTGGTTTGCCGTCTTTTGTCTCGTTTCTTAGTTTGTGCGTATTTTCTTCGTTATGCGTTCGTATAAGTCAATTCTTTTTACGTTGGATTCGTAATTCAAAAAAAAAAGATTTTGATATAACGAATTCCCGAGATGAGTTTCCTATCTCCAGATATTGTGTACGAATCATTTGAATCTTCCGGCGGGCGTAGAATCTTCATTCTTTATCCGTTTTTGTTGATTCTTCTTTTGTTAGACTCGTATTTTGAAAATGAAAATCTTGGGTAAGATGGATGTTGATGATGGGCTCTTTTGTCTTTAAATCTTGTTTTGAGGTTTTGAATCTTCAAACGTGTGTGGAATCTTCATTTCTTGTCCATTTTGCTTGATTTTTCTCGTGCAACCTTATTTTGACCTTCTTTGCATATTCTCATTGATTTGAGTGTTATTTGAGTTCAAATGCCAAGAATCGTTCCAGAATGAGAGAGATATCGGTAGTAAAAACGTGATTTTTTACGCGATATCAAGTATCCCACACTTAGAACTTTGTTTGTCCTCAAGCAAACTCATTCAGAAAGCCTTTTAGAAGGATTCTAATTGCAATTTTTCTTAGGAATGCCATTTCCAGAGAATAAAATATTCCAGTATTGAAAGAGCTTTTCATGAGAAACTAAGAGTTTAGAATTTGACACCTTCTTCGAGAAACTCAGATGGTGATCATGACTAGGCAATCCTTATAGTGGGTCACTCAAATCACTCTAGTGTATAGGGTTTCCTACTTGCTAGTGTTAATCACTCAGATAGCCAGTCATGCAACATTCTCGTCATAGGCTTGATCAAGAATCAAATCTCCATCACTTTAGATGATAATGGTACTAATCTTTCAAGATATCTTAGAAGGAATCGGGTTTTTGATTTTGAGGAAGTTGTGAAGGGGAGTGTGTTGGGTTTTTCTTATATTTTCTCGAAGCTAAAGTGCTTTCTTTTAGGAGATCTCTTTTTGGAATCTCATACTTTTAAAAAGACTTCATAGTGCAACCCTTTTTGGATATTAGTTTCCTTTTTCTGGCCATTTTTTGGTGGCGCCGACATAATGTTTCTTCATTTTCTTTCTTTTTCTCATTTTTCTTTTTGCTATGCCGAACTTACCGATGAATTTGTGTTATTCTCGCCCTAAAGGTTTCTTTGAGTGTTGGGTTGTGAGGTTATGTTGGCTTTTCTTGAAGAAATTTGAGAAATTAAGAGTGTCTCTGAAAAATGCTGGAAGATGTGACTTTCATAGGTTCGGGATAAATAAAGGGAGGTTTTGGTTGGGTGTGAAGAGTGAGTGGATGTTTGGTGTTTGGAAGGTGTAAAGAAGGTTTTGGTTGAAGAGTGGATGTTTGGTGTTTGGAAGGTGTGTAGATTCCTTATAAAGTATCAAGACAGATTGCACCTATGCCACGTATGGCACTCATTGGTGAGATCTCCAAATGTATTGCAAGATAAAGTTCTAATTCAAATGCATACATCAGCATACACATGAAATGAAAAGTGAAGCATTTTTAAGATGAATGCTACTTATGGGCTCAAACCTCACGAATTGAATATTTTGGTTAATGTGTGCCTAGTCATGTGTTGCCCTTTTTGTCTGTGTCTCATTCTAAAGCAGTTTTGTTTCTTTGAGAACTCGTTTCTTACTGTATTTTATATTTTCGGGAAATAGAAGTTCTAAAAATGTTGCTTTTGAATCCAAAAGAAAATTTTTAAATTTCTCTATTTTTAGCCTTTTAATGAAAATAGTGTTTGTATTACGGACAAGAGGTCAAACTTGTGGTTGTTACCGTATATTCCACACTTAGAGGAACATTGTCCCTAATATTCGAATCTTATTTGTTGAGTACCTCTTGTCAAGTATCCCACACTTAGAGATTCTACTTATTTCCGGATTATTACGTAAGTGTTATGTGGTTTTGGGGATCCCACACTTAGTTTTGGAGATATCGGATTAGATAATCAACGCTTTAAATAGATGGAGAGTTTTGGGATGGGTTACCGATTTGTTGTGCATACTATCGGAGTCCTTCATGGAGAGGTCCATGGCTTCCTTTGCTTTAGTCTTTGATAAATAGTGGTTGGATCAAATAAACATTCCACTCAACAATCAAATAATAGCTGCTAATAAGAAAAGTAAAGTGATAGCATAATAAAGTAATAAATAGATAAAGGTGATGTCTATGCATCCATACTACATCAATACAACTAATGGTAATATAGTCTGCTAGAAAGTAGAAAGAAGTCAGAAGGCAGAGCAATCTAGTGCACGACTGGTGGTGAAGCTGCTGCGTTAGACATGATAGGTCCAGGAGAAGTCTCGTCTGATGAAGAATCATCATCCTGACAGTGAGTGCCTTTGTCTGATGCATCATGGTCAGCTCCTGCTTCTGGTGTACTGATCGTCAGAATTCCATTTTGTATCAGCTGATCTACAAAAGGTCATGCAGTCATGTCAATACTGTCAATTGGGTACGTTGGTGATTCCTGTTGGGTGTGCCCTTTGAATAGGTCTATCTGCCTGTGAGAAGATACTGGATCAGGCAAAACAACTGTAGGGATGGTATGTCTGGCAATCCTGTGACTCTGAACAATGATGGTTCGAGCGGAGACTCTGGATGTCCTGCTGCCTCTAGAAGTGTGAACCCTGACTGATCCAACGACTGTTGGAACATGCTTTCTTGTGATGGGAACCTGTGCTGAAGGTGGCTGTGGTCTAGGAGGCACTGTCCGAGGGGGTAGATCATGGCCACGGGCAGGATATGGGTGAGGTGCTGGAGTAGGAACTACAGGGGGATATATGTGTGGTGGTGCTCGGCCCAATCCACATGGTAAGTCAGGAAGTGGGCTCACGGGTATCCCTACTGTCTACTGTCTACTGTCTTATTGCCTTATAACATCTGACTTGCATCTGCATCAGCCAGTACTAATAGTCTGAACCCGGAGGAGTCCCGTAGTGATAGATGTATGTGGGTGTCTGAACTCTGGGGGCAGGGGTGGAAGGTCCTGCCCTAACAGGTGGTGGTACTGCTGGTGGTGGTGGTGGGAGGTTATCATCATCATCATCATTATTCTCATCCCCATCCCCGTCTGTATCTAAATCACTAGGCTCTCTCGGCTATTTCCTTTTCCTTGCCTCTCTTGGTAGAACTAGTCCTGGTACTAATGTGTCAATACTATCGGGATCCGAAAGTCATGCCCCAATGTAAACAGTGCCATCTCTCATAATCTAGAGTATGTCCATACTCCTCAGAAAATAGTAATCCACTGGCTGGGCACTCCATCCTGGCATGCTCTTAAATCTCTCTACCTCCGCTGTCCTAAGTAATCCCATTCATCGGATCAGTCTTGTAATCACTGGCCCATGTAAGATCTCTTTGTACCAAAATCTTTCTCCTCTAGGATCCGCTGGGTGACTAAATGTGCAACCTGAATGTTCTTTCTCTCGAGGATACTTGCCATTAAGGCAACATCAAATGCTGCAACTCGACCGCTTGTCATGTGTTTTCCATCAAGTGAACAAGCTATTAGTTTGTGTAAGATTTGCAGGACTGGGTCTCTGAGTTGTGTAGCCTTGACACCCGAGAAATATGGTTTTGGCGACCAATGACTCCATGTCTCGGCGTGTGTGGTCGTGATGGAAATCAAGGTGGCTCCACCAGTGAATAGAGGGGAATGTATCTCCTCTGGGGTGTACAGATCCAAGTGTTGTGCAAACTGGGCTAGTGTCAAGGTGAAAACTGCCCATGTACCGAAACGTGATCAAACCATCTCCAACTCTACTCCTAGTCTCAAATGTGTAGGTGGTCATGATTTCTGTAACCATCTCCATTTACACTGGCTCATCAATACAGAATAGCCTTTTGAAGGGCTCGAACTGCTGATCCCCAACTGGATAACTAAGTAGGCTTTCAAGTCTCTATCTGAAATCGAGTACATGTAACTTGTCCCAGTCAACATATCTGAAATGACCGAACTTTTTGTCTCTCCAGATGCGTGCCATCCGGTCGTAGTGAGGCATGGCACTGAGATAGGCGAGAGATCCTGTAAGAGGTCGTGCTTGGCTTAGCTTCTTCTTCGGTGACATGGTACTTGAGAACATTTAAAAATAATGGATCTTTAAGAAAGAGAAATTCAAAGCACGTTCCGAAGTCTCTTATTGGAATTTCGAAGTGAGGGCTTTTGAATTTTTGACAATCCCAAGATTTCATTATGCATTCAATGTTCCCAAGCAACGAATAATCAGTTTTATTAATACTAAGGTAACATCGACATTAGAAAAAAATATATGGTCATGAGATGGAAATTTTATTGTGAAATTTTGTCATTCACAAAGTTTGGTGCTACCCAAGTTTGAAATGTCAAGATTTCACAACTTATGGTCATATCACTTTTAGTAAGGTTTGACTTTTAGGAGTCCAAGTTGAAGTAAGGTTTTTGATTAAATTTTTTTTGAAAATAATTTTCTTAAAAGATTCAATACTACAAGTTGACTTTTTAGGTCTTTCCTCAAAAGATATTTTCAAGTTTCTGCATGCCATCATTTTAACCTATGCATGCATACATGATCCAAACTATTTCAAGCATTTCCTAACTGGTGAACAAGCTAGGTTATGCAAAAGTCATCACATCCATGTGTTTGGTTTAGTTAAAGACTTCTATTTTTAAAATAATGATTCTCTAGTTATATTGCCTAGTCTGACTAGTCTAGCAAGTACAAGCATCCTAGTAAGCAAGAATGGTCAAGTAATCTTGATCCACTATTCTATTCATGCAAGCTAGTTAACTTTTTGTTGATTTTTAGAAATCAAACTTGCTAATCCAAATTTATGCGCATTATGCAATTAACATAGATAGAAACACCCTAATTACTTAAGTACTTAGATACTAACACTTAATCAAGCAAAATTGTAGACTTAATCAATTGGTCGAAGTTCATTCTTTTGATAAAGTCAAACATGTGTGAATTAACATGAGTAAGTGGTAGTAGCATGTAGTTCCTAAGCATCTAACCAAGAAAAGCTCTAATTCCTAGTTACTAACTTAGCTAACTTCAAGAAATAAGCTCTTTTAAGATTAAAGTGGGTTTGATGATCATACCTTAGTTTTAGTGGATAAAACTTGAAAATAATTGCACAACCGTGAAGAGCATGCAAAGAGGAGTTCACAAGATATAAGATCACAAGTTTTGGTGGAGTTTTGATGGTGGTTTCATAGTGGTTATGGTGGTGGACGGTTTTGGAGAGGAGAGGGGAGGAAGAAGAATTTCTTCTTATTTTTGAATCATGGGGAATGTATGGAAGGTTTTAGTGGTCCCTTGGAATATGTGTCATGTCCTTAAGTACCATATTCCTTACACATGGTCTCTATTGTACTCTAAGATTAAACCTAATGCTCTAGATCAATTCCTAATGTCCCATTAATTGTAAGTACGAATCTTAAATATACCTATTGTAACTAGTTACTTGTTGGTTCCTTGCTATGTTATAAAAAATTTAAGAAACGCGCAAATTCATGCGGGACAATTAATCTAAGATATTAAACTTAGTATGTTTTTGGGTGTTTTAAAATCTTTGTTTGATGCTGGTTTATAGAATGTACAAATGTTTCGGCTAAATGCTTTTTAAATGGTGTACATTCTTTTAGACGCGCACATGTTTCAGACAACATTTAAAAACGTTTTCTATTTTTAAATGAAACTTTCAAGAATTTATTATATTAATATATGTATTAAAATATGCTCATTTAAAGTCGCGAGCTTCGACCTTTTCAGATAGAATTGTTTTACGATTCGTTTCGATCCCTCCATAGGGAAAGGGTTGAGATTTGCTCCCTTAAGTGAACGTTTTTAAGTACAAAACATTTTGAAAGTTTCGAGATGACATTATAAACTAAACAGTAATGACTATTCTCTATTTTTCCTAGGATTTTCGTTCTTCATATCCTAAATTGACAAGATCGCCGATTAACCTATTATATGTCTTTCTTATCTTTTTAGGGTTTGACAAACCGTCGCATGTTCCTTGGTCTTTATAACTTAGATCGTGAGTGAGTTTATCTATGACTACCAGAAATGCTTTCTCTTCCTGCGAATCAGTTTCTCCGGTTGTAGGATTGATTATCCTAACGAGTTTACTGATTTGTGCTTTTTGTGTGAAAGTGAAAGGGTATTTGGTAAAGGTGAAGATTCGAATGTGACACCCGTCAAAATTAGGACTAGTAATTAGTGCCTAATCAATTGTTAATACATGTAATTAGTTCTGTGTTAGGCTAATTAATGTATCAAGTATTATACATTGTTGAATATATACAATCATGCGATTTGATTAAATCGTACAAGTTTCAGGCCGAATATAATTTGGTTCTAATTAATACGGACGTTGGTGAACAATTTTATTAAATAATGTAACACTATTTAATAACTCTATTTTATCCAAAATATTATTTAGATAATATTTCAACCCAAATTCGTATCGTTCAAACAACAACTACGCGATTAAAATAATAAACGCGCAAACAAACGAAATCAATTGAACTTTTAAGTATTTTATAAATACTTTAATAAATATATTTAATAAGCTTTCATATTTTAAAACTTACATTTTAAACAATTAAAATAATTATTTAAACGGTTAAACGATCGGGAGAACGAACACCGCACGGAACGCGAACACAAGAAACGAAAGGTGGAGACCCACACCTCGGTGGGCCCCACCGAAATCAGCCAACAAGGTGAGGCCATCACCTCCTCACCTCCCCATTTTCTTCTCCCTTCTCTCTCTCTTCCTCTCTTTTCTCTCTAAATCACAAACCACCACCACCTCACTAAATCCTAAAATAACACCTCCAAACGACCTCGAATCTTCACACTCGTTTGGAAGAAAATAACCACGAAGCAACGATCTACACTTCCATCTTTTCGGAATTTTCATCCGACAAATTGTAAGTTTCTGACAAAAACCCGAAACCTTTCGATTTCAAGTGTTTTTGAGTTTTAGTTGCTTCTTTAAGCTTAAAATGTCCAAATATGGGTTGGGTAAAAGTCTCAGGTCGAACGGTGGCCGGAAACCACCTTTTCGGCGAAAATTCCGGCCAACAGTCCGTAGTGTCGCAGAGGTTCCAGACCACCTGCGACACTAGGCTTAGTGTCGCATGAATCACCTTAGTGTCGCATAGTGCGACACTAGCAATAGTGTCGCATAAATCCTCAGTGTCGCATATAGCGACACAAACGTTAATGTCGCAAAACTTGTAATGTCTCATGATGCGACACTAGTCGTAGTGTCGCATAAATCCTTAATGTCGCATGGTGCGACACAAGCCGTAGTGTCGCAGGATCCGAAGTGTCGCGTATAGCGACACTATGCGTAGTGTCGCATGAAGTAAGTTAGTGTCGCACATAGCGACACAGACCCTAGTGTCGCAATGACTAGTGTCGCATATAGCGACACTAGCCCAGTGTCGCATGAAACAGAACCAGGAAATCACAGATTTTACCAAGTGTCGAGACCTAAAATTTTATCACTTGATTTCACCCAAATTCAAGTCTAGGTGCGTTTTTCACCAAAGCAATATAGTAGAAATAAAAATTTTCCAAGCTCGACCCCAGCCAGGGGCTCTGCCCCTTGGACCCCGCCAGGGGCTGCCGCCCCTTGGACCCCGCTACCAGGGGCGCTGCCCCCGGACCCCCGTCATCCAGGAACTTATAAATACTTTTCACACAAAGTGTTAAACTTGTATAACATCATACGCGAATGCGACATGACTTCTAAAACATATTGGAACTTACTTTTGAGTATAACACTTCAAAATCATGAAAGTAACAATGAGATTATTATTACAAACCGTCACCAACGGGCCGTACACATTTTCAAACACTTAAACAAACAATCAAATCATGGTAATTTGGACATTCTAAGTGAACGAACAACTACAAGGGCAGTCTTTCGAGATGCCTACTCATGTTATAACCATCGCGTGTCTTGGACACCCTCAGGTTACAAGTCTTCGGACATCAATTCCTCGCTAATTAATTCAAGTTTATTAAGTTAAACACTCAAAGCTCAGGTGAGTCTCATGGCCCCTATTTTACTGCTTTTCAATCAGGGGTGTGATTACATTGCTCGTTTTATTTTACAATATGAACGCAAGTACAACACAAATCAAATACTACATGAGTTGTTTTCACTAATCATTTCAAAGCCCTCCACAACATAGTTTGGTAATACATCTGTAGCGTGAATGTTAGTATATGATATCATATAGGATTGACAATCCTCGTCCGGGTTAGCAGGCACTAACTGGTCAAACGGATGTATTAGCATTTGGGAAGACGAGTGTAGATTAGGCACTCATAGGAGGCAACTCAGTTAGGTTTCCTTAATTGGACCTGACGCTCAAGTTAAGCTCTGACTATGTGCTCATGGTTGTATAACTTTTATTTTGCTTAATTGCATTTTAAATTCAATTAAATCTTACGGTTCATACAAATATGTGTTGACATACAAACCTGTGAGCTCACCAGCATTTCGCTGACCAATTTTAGCATGTATCACAGGTACACAGCAGTAGGTTGGCTGCCCAACTCAGGAACTATTAGCTCGAGTCTGCACTCAAACAAATCAGAGATTTAATTGCATTATTATATTTTGTACAGATTAATTATGTAATGTGAATCTCTCACTTTCAAGGAACTCAGCTAATGTAAACGATATTTTGATGTAAGCTTTTGTTTTATCAACATCAATGTAAAATGACGCATGTAGTGGTCGTTCACTTTATCTTGTCTGCATTGATTTCTGATTAGTAACACCCAAATCTTGCTTCCGCTAAGCGATAAATTTGGGGGTGTTACATCGAACAAGCTTAATGTGAAGGTCTTTTCTTCAAGTGAAGAGGGCGGTATCGATTCTTTCCTTGGCGGAATCAGGAAAAACGTCTTGCAATTTTGAGATCAGGTAAGAGGCGGGATCAGATCATTGCAACGACATTGTGATGGATTAATATCATAGATATTTGGAGGAAATCCATGTCGGCAAGTGATTCAAAAAGTGGATCTAAATCTGCTATGAACTTTAGTTCTTGGTCTCTGAAATTAGAGGAAGTGCTTTCGCATTCATGATTTGACAGGCGAGATAGGAATTTTACTTGTTTGTCAAGATTGGTAATCTTTTCTCGTTGTTCGTATGAAAAAGGAAAGTCGGGGGACTTTAGTTTCCTAATGAATGTCCTATAGACGTCTATTCTACGAGAAGGATTGAAAGATGCGCCTAGGTGGCGTTCTCTGGAACAGGGTTATTCTGGCTCGACTGAGGGAACCTTATCCACCACTCGATAAAGGGTGTGTTTGTGTTTTTTTGAAAAGAATGGGAATATACCGTCATTACAAGAATTTGACAGAGTTTTTCCATACACTAAAGTTTCGGGAATGAGGGTAATTAGGTCACATAATTTTGGAGGTTTTACTTCATAATCTTCTTCGGGAAAATATTTGAAGTGGACAGAATCTGGTAATTGAGGCAAATGCAAAGTTTGAGAGTGATCTTCTGGGGATGATGCTAGGTCAGGCAACTGATCCAAGTCCAGACAATGTTTTAGAATAGAAAGTGAGGTCCTAAATTCTTCTAGGGTTTCGGAAGTTTCTTTAGCTTTAGAGGAAGAGGGTGAAAAGAAATCAGATCCTATTTCTCCTACTAAGTAGTCAAAGAATTTCGTATCGTCCATTGCCATCAGTTCATCATTCAAAATGAGGCAAGAATTGGGTTTTTGAGTTGTCATTTTTTTGAACTAATATTATCCTAATTAATTAATACTAAATTAATACTAAATTACTTAAATAAACTTTTGAAAGATACTCGGAAAGGTTTCGTACGGAAGGATCTCCTAAATACTACTACTTAAAGTGGCTTTAAATCGTACATTTGTGATTCCCCGGCAGCGGCGCCAAAAACTTGTTGGCACCCAAAAGTGTCGGTGTCGTTGATGGTAACTAATCGGGCACCACCAGGGGTTTTAAAAATTTATATTTAGCGGGGCTTAAATTATATGTACTACCTACTCTGGTTAGTAAGCGGTAAGTATAACCTAAGATCGTTCTATGAATCCAAATGTGTGGTGATTAAAGTTAGCACTTTTGGTAGGGAAGTATTTAAAATGGAATAAAGTAGGTAGGTTTGGGGGTTTTTAAACTAAAGACAAGTAATTAAAATGCAGGAAAGTAAGTTGCAGGGAATTAAAGTACAGGAAAGCAGATAAAGATAGAGATATGATTGCTGAGATTTCGATAATTAATGTTTCGGGATGACAGTCTAAATAGGAACAAAACTTAATATAATAAGTAAACTATTAGGTGTAAACTCTAGAACCCCACCAACTAAATTTCCCATTGGCATGTCACTAGGAACTAGGTTATCATGATTCTAATCGGAGCAATATGCCAACTTCCAATACCTATCTGGATGAGAGATAAGCAACCTATTTTTTTAATACCGAGGTGCATGAATTAGTGGTGCATCGTCTCATAGGTCCGACCGTTCTTAACCCCTAAGATAGTTTACTGTTCTATTAACATGCAGATTAATAACTTTGTATGTTTAGACCGCCGATTTTATAAGACCTAGAGGTTTAAGTATCCTAAGTCACTTGGACTTTCACTTTCATTCCTAAGTCTTATTTATAATTCATTAGATTCCGATTTCTTCGACTTGTGACTTAAATCTCTCACTTTCAAACAGTTATACATCCCTGGATTATTCGTAGTTTATTAAAAACGTGTTTCATATGCAGACCATGCCTTTCAGTAATTAGACCGTGTACTTTACAGGGTTGTTCCACAGCTTCTTACATCCAACATGCGGTCAAGAGTAATTGACAGTGAAAATGACACTCTAAACTAATTAAAAGTAAAGCAGTGCGGAAGTGTAAACCTAATATATACAACGAGTGGTTTCACTGTGTCTTACTTATTGCATGTCATGGGCATGGATAACTACTTACCATAATTAAGGTTGATCAGGTCCTAATTACTAGGTTGCAGTCACATGGATAACCATAAAGGGTACTCCATAGATTAAACTTAAGTTCATAAGGTCTTAACAGTACAAGGGTTATCAATTCCTATTTTGTCTGAGCGTATCTTACGAACGTTACTTTATGATGCATTGACTTTCGTAGGATATACCAGTTAGTTGTGAAGTTGTATTATCGTTTTGGAATTCCAACTGTTAAACCAGAGCTGATTCCAGTGATATGACTACCTTCGGTCGTTTATGACTTCCATACATTTGTACTTTGCTCGAAAACATTTCCAGTACTATATTGAATAAACAGTCGAATAGGGGCTATCATATCACTTTACGATTGTCGTGCACTAATTATATAATGTCATCCCTACTTATAATTTTCTACATCATCAATAATCACAATAATAAACTACTCGCAATTCATGGCAACAAATAAATCACATACCAGGCAATAATACATATTAAAATAGGAAATGAGACAAGTAAAATAAAAGTTTAGATGTCACCCGGAAATAAATGCGTAGCAGTGTATTATTATGATTGACAACTCTTTTGCACGTACAAAGATTGATCTCCGAATCCCTAGCGTTCGCCCTAGCTTCTATACAATAAACATAGAATCAGAAAGACTAAAGAATACAAGTGAGATTTTCTAAAGAAAGTGTGTAAGATTTGTAAGTTGTGTTGAAAGAGTGTGTTTTTCAAATGAACCAAAGCCCTCCTATTTATAGGTGAAATCCGGATTACGTTTGCAACTTGAGGAGCACTTTAGCAAAAGGTGGAAAAGGTGGTGCACCAGGTACGTACAATCGTGCAAAGGTGTGGTACCGGGTACGTACAATCGCGTAAAGGTGTGGCACCGGGTACACGCAAGGACCAAAAAGCGGAAATAGGATGAGGGACAGGCGGTAGGCGCCGCCCACCAGCTGGCCGGCACCGGCTAGTGGCTGACCGGCGGCTGGTGGCTGCCACCCACCCCGGTTCGCCGTCTTTTATCTCGTTTCTTTGTTTGTGCGTATTTCTTCGTTATGCGTCCGTTTATGTTGATTCTTTTTGCGTTGGATTCATAATTCAAAAACAAAGATTTTGATATAAAGAAATCCCCGAGATGAGTTTCCTATCTCCTGATATTGCGTACGAATCATTTGAATCTTCCGGCGGGCGTAGAATCTTCATTCTTTATCCGTTTTTGTTGATTCTTCTTTTGTTAGACTCGTATTTTGAAAACAAACATCTTGGATAAGATGGATGTTGATGATGGGCTCTTTTGTCTTTAAATCCGATTTTGAGGTCTTGAATCTTCAAACATGTGGGGAATCTTCGTTTCTCGACCATTATGCTTGATTTTTCTCATGAAACCTTATTTTGACCTTCTTTGCAGATTCTCATTGATTTGAGTGTTATTTGATTTCAAATGCCAAAAATCGTTCCAGAATGAGAGAGATATCGGTAGTAAAAACTTGCCTTTTCACGTGATATCAGGCACATATTCAAATCTTCAACTTTTAGCTATCTAAGGAGTTTCTTCATCCTTTCTCTGTTTTTATCTTTTTGCTTTATTGAGTACAGTTAATTAATAAAAGTAATCTATACCGTTGATAAACGCTCAAAAGTACTATATTTCAGTAGTATTTTACCCCTATTCTTGGATGTTTCTATTGCATATATTTAAGAATAGATATTGATTTCGTTCATATTTGCAATTAGAAGTGGAAATGGAGGGTTACGAAGAAAGGAACGGAAAACAGTCAATAATCGAGTTAAATGATGCATATTTGAAGAATATAGTGAAGCCGAAGTGAAGAAATGATTAAAAGAAGAAAAATATTAAAATTCCGCTGAAAGTAAATCCATACGCCGTATGGATTATCCATACGCTGTATGGATTGAGGCGGTGGAAGCCCAGGTCACGCGGACTTGGGCTGGGCTTGTTTTTCATCCATACACCATATGGAAAATCCATACGCCGTATGGATGGTTTACACGGAAAGTATAAAACGCGTTTAAAACCCCAGAAATGAGGAGTTCGGCTAGGGTTCTTGTACAGTCGACTATTTCAGTAGTTTAGGGTTTCTTTATGAATTAATTTAGCATTTTGGAGGCACGTGGAGTCAAGATTGAGGCTAGTTCGTGTTGATTCTTCGTGATTCGTCTTTATAATTTGGTATAACTTCTTTTATTTCAATTTCATTGAAGAATTTGACTTTGAATAATCTGAGTTTTCTGTTTTAAATGATGAGTTGAATATTCAAAGTGATTGTGTAGTTGATTGAACTCGGATTATGATTATTGAACGATTATTATTGCGTATTGACTAGGTTATTTAATTGAAAACTATTATATTGCTTGTAGATCCTTGTTTGTTGGTAATTAGTAGTTATTAGTGTTCAACGTGGTTAATAAGATTGATGAGATTGAGTTCCTTTAATGTTATTAATTATTGATGGTTATAATCTTAGGATTTTTGACCATTGCTAAATATGTTGAGTAAATGATAATTATTTACTTTAAAATGAAAAAGACAATAAGTAATTATTGGGTATTGTTGAATCATACCACTAGAGTTAATTATAATAAGTTGTGAATGTTTAATGCTCAATTTAGGGAAAAACACACAATTGACTGATCATCTTGTGATGACGGACCGTTGTTTTATGTTAGACTCTAAGTTGTAGGAATTAGTTAGACCCGGAAAGTTGGCTAGTTCACATTCAATTTAATATCATTGAAGAATTTGGTATTAAATTGATATAAAAGAATCACAATTAGATAATCAATACGTAATGAATCGGGATATTTGAATCTGAGTGACGTTAATTATACAACTACTTATCCCTTACTATTTGTTATTAGTTATTATTTATATAAATTGCTTTATTTATTTCAAGTTATTATTTTATCAATCTTATGTTCATGCGGAACTAAAATGTTTTTCCCCCGTTTACTGTTTTTCTAGTTAATTAGTATTTCTTATTTTTATAAACAACCACCGTTCCTGAGATCGACTCGATCTTACCGATTCTATACTTACATTTGATCAGGTATTCTTGCCTGATTGTGTGAAAAGTATTAATTAGGTATTTCTATTTATAAATTATAAAACAAGACGCGCTTTCACACGCATCAAATTTTTGGCACCGCTGCTTGGGAACGGTTGCGTTTTGTTTATTTAAATAGATTTTATTTATTGTAAAATTTTTTTATAAAAAATTGTTAATTAGATTTTTGGTAAAGTTGTTCAATTAGTTTACTTACGTGCATTAATAAGTTTTTGTTAATAAATTTGGTTGAAACAAATTACTTTTTATTTGGTTAAATTTTTAAGTAATTAGTTTCAACCGGCGGATGAAAATCCATCCGCCGGTTGGAATTCTTTTGGTTAAATTTTGTATCATTAATTTTTACTTATTTTGTGTAAACTAACTTGTTTTTCGTTAATAGTGTTTGTGTTTCAGATTTAATTGTTATTTAGGTTTTCATTCAATGGCAAGGAGTTACGAGAGCGATGCAAATAATAACCACATTGTTAGGAGAAACCCTGATAGTTTTGGGTCGAGTTCTGATAACACAGTTCCATCTTTTACGCGTTTAGGATGTAGGGAAGTACCTATCACATCATCCTGTCATGAGTTGTTGAATGCGATTGAGAAAGTCAGATGGGACATTCCTTTCACAGCTGAACTGATAAGAAGATCTTCCATTTATTTTACTGAGAGTCAATTGGTTCTGATACAAAATATGTTAGATACTACGGATATAGAGAGACAGTTTGGGTATGAACAACATTTTATTGAGGCTCTAATTGATTTTGAGGCATCTTTGGATTCAAGGATTGAAGAAGAAAAAGTATTTTTCACTGCACAAAAGAAGCGATACATAGAGATTTGCGAGGCATTGGTGCAGTCTTCTTTTCCATATTCTTCTAATCAGGCGGAATGTCTTCATAGGATGTTGAAAGCGTTGTATTTGGCAACTGGGAATCCTAATTTTGAGGCGGATAAAGAAATTGTTACTAGTTTGAGAGACTTGGTGCAGTTGTTGCAACTTGAAGATCATTTGAGAGATCCTACTCCTCATAGAGTTATAGTTCATAATACCATTCCTTACTACTTAAAAAATATGATACAGAAATTGGAATTATTGGCTAAGGAAGAAGGAAAGAGGCCCAACCCTAGTTTCATTCACCCTAATATCACTATTGATTTAGCTATCTTTCTAGTAGTCAATTTGGATTCGTTGGTAGTTTTGGATAAGGTGCTCACCCCACGTGAGCATTTCCATTTTGGGTTGGTAGAGATATACATAAAGTTGGTAGGAATATTCAAGGAGTCTGATTGGGATTTACTAATCATCAAGAAGTGGCAATCAAGAAGATCGAAAGAAGGATAAGAGATCTAAAGCGAAGTCCGGTGATGTCTAAACACGCCAGTGTTAATGAAGCAATTTATGAGTTTATGAGTGAATTGGAAGAGGCTAGCCCGGATCGTTAGATAACTTTGGATGAGAAGGATAAGGTTGTGTTGGTGGCTAATAAATCTTCAACCAGCGGCGAGTGCTCATTTGGTGAATTTTGCTACTTTTGGGCATGGAGTGGATAATGTTATTGCAAAAATAACAGAGCAATTCTTATCTCTTTATCCCCTACGTTGACTTTCGTGATTCATACTTTTCCATTTTTCGTCGGACCTACTAATAACTTTTATGTTTGGTTGTATTTATTTGTTTGCGTGCTTGAATGTTGAACAATTTCTATTTTTAGTGTGATTGAATAAGTGGTTAATTTTTATTTAATCTTGTTAGTTAATTGTTTTTGAAATTTTTAATTTTATTTGTTTATTTTTTTTATAGTTTGGAATTAAGAAGCTATAAAGTTATTGTACCCCTCCAGGTACGTCTTAATTGTTTAAAATGTTGGCGAGTTAGTAGCAAGTGGTGGAATACGATTTTGAAAAAAAATATTCTGTTTTTCAATCCATACGCCGTGTGGAAAATCCATACGCCGTATGGAGAATTGGGCCACTGGGTCGGTGTTGACTTGGTTAAATTGGTTGACCTGGGCCTGTTTAATCCATACGCCGTATGGAAAATCCATACGCCGTATGGATAAAAAATGAACAACCCGACTGCAGCCCCTCTTCTTCTTCATTTCTGAAACCAAAACTCACCACCACCATCACTGCTACGACTGCCACCATCCACCCATCACTTTCCGGCCATGCATTCTACCCCATCTTCTTATTTTCTTGTACTATGCAAACTCCTTTACAAGGTATAGCTTCCGATTTTAATTTTCTTTGGATAAATCATTTGTTTGAAAGTTAGGGTTTGTGATTGCGATGTGGGTATTTAGAATTTGAGTATGTTTTAGGCATGTATTGGTTGACTTATGCATAGTTTGCATAATGTGATGTAATGCCCTGCTCATTTTTATGACGTATTGCTTATCATAGTTTATTCGTTCATATACATATAATGCGGTTATAATGTTTACTTAATTGCTATGGTTTTTGGTTCAAGCTTGTTGGTTTTATGACCACATGATGATTAATGCAATTATTTGATTGGTACTCAAGTATTTGTGGTTACGGTTATGTGATACATTGTTATTTATGTTGAATGTATTTTATAATAATTCATTATGAGATGGTATGAATGATTGTTAGTTGCTATTGCTCGAGTTTGGTAATTGTAAACGTTTGTATGTTCATAGTGGTACCAAGTTATTATATTGCATTGGATTCAACAATTTTTCATGAAATGTTAACAAGTGTATACAATTGAGCAATTTGAGTGAATATTGGTTCATAATGCAATAGGGTAGTTGAAATTGTGGTTGTTGCGGTAGTTTATGCTAAACCTTAATGGTGGATTGTTCCATATTAAGCCGAAATGCTGCCGAAATTTCTTTTGAAACCTTATTTGCATTTCCTATGTTGTTAATGATTGTTTTTCTTAGCAGTAAAATGGCTAGCAGGAGAACCAGAGGCGGTCAGGCATTGGGTAACCCTCTGATCAGAACCCACATATATCTTACTTTTCATGATTCCTATTCGGAGATTATGAGATATCATTTCAGGGAGCGTTTGGCTGAGAATATTGACCAGCCAATTGAGGTTTTTCATGCGGTGGATTAGCACGCTCTCGAGCATGTGGTTGAGAGAAATGGGTTTGCCACTGGGCATGAGACATTAGGAACCTACTTTCTGCCCCATATAGACTATGGGATGGTAACATTGGGTTTGTTTCTTACGCCTGGTACAGGATGTTCAACATTCGGGAACAAATATATAGAGAGTTGGTGGTGGAGTTTTACAGTACATTTCTGTTTGATCACAGGTTGACCGAGTGGACTGCTGAGATTATTTCATTCCAGCTTGGGGGACAGCCGAGATATATGTCTCTTGTTGAGTTTGCTCTTGGACTTGGATTATATGAGCCTAATAAGATCCACAACTCAAATTTTCTGGATCATATTTCAGCGGGTATAGTGATGAAGCTTACTGATCTGGAGATTGCGGAGGAGTGGCAGTCTATTGCTCAGGGTGGTTAAGGTGATTCAGCCTCTTCTTATCGAGCTATTCGAGATCCTTGCCACCGTTTGATTCACCGGTTATTGACATTCACTATCATTGGTCATTGAGAGGGACCAGAAAAGGTCTCTAAACCTGATCTCTTCTATCTTAGTGAGATTTTGAGGAAAAGGCTGGTTAATGTGCCGTGGAGATTAGCTAGGTGGATGTCTAAGAGAGCCACTGGTACTAGGAGTTCGAGTAGTTTATGTGGTGGTCATTTCATTACGCGATTGGCTAGGCACTTTGGGTTGGAGACTCCGACTGAGATAGGTTCGTGTACTGTTGTGCAGCCTGGTATGGATTAGTTGACTACACGGAGACTAGAGGCTTTGGATATTATTGAGCCATGCAGCATATATGGTGGTGATCCGGAGATGTACTATTGGGTGGTGACTACTGCAGTTGGGCAGGTTTTACAGCCTAGACAGGTTAGGGCTGCAGCTGCAGGTAGAGGAGCGGCACAAGGCCATAGTAGAGGATATGCTGGGGACTTTGAGCGATTATCACATCAACTAGATCAGATGAGCATCCAGCACACTCAGAGGTTTGATCAGATTGAGAGTATGCAGAGATAGCATTTTCATCAGACCAGTGCTCATTTCGACTATCAGGATGGCCTTTTCTCGCAGCTGTTTGATTTTAGCCATTTGCCATACCAGCCATTCCAGTATCAGATGCCCCAGGAGTTCATGCCACCACCACCACCGGTAGAGCAACCAAGACCTTCTCATCACTATCAGAGTATGGACGAGGAGTATGATAGTGATTAGGATGTTGTTCATCCTATGTGGTTTATGATTCCAGACACTATTTCTATTTTTCTTTTTGTGACTGATTTTATTTGTAGGATTTTTAATTATGTTGGATTTATAGTTTTAGGTTTGGTTGTTTTGATTTTTATTTAGGATGCTTATATTTGGTATTTTTTAATCTTGTGTGGTGATTGATTCTTCAGAATTATGTGTGAGTATGTGTTATGCTGGTAGTAAGTTCAACGCAAGACATTGATCCGAGAGGATGTGGGGATTTCATATCATCCTTGACAGGACCGTTAGGCACATTTTTCCAGGGAAGTTTTTCTGTCTTATTTCTTTTCTCTTTTTCCCGTTTTAGCAATTCATTATTTGTACAATGAGGGCATTGTATAGCTTTAAGTGGGGGATGAGAGAGAAAAGAGTTGATTTTCCACATGTTTGTCCTGTTAAGTAAGTAGAGAATGTGTAAGTTGGATTAATAGTTATCTCATTAAGATACGTAACTAGGAGGTTATAAATTGCCCATTCTTCAACCAAAATTTTAGATTCTAATTTTTGTTTTTCTAGAGATAATTATTTTGTAACAATGTAGGTTAATTTAAAAATTTTCTACACTTTTAATTAAATATTAAATTGTGGAAAATGTTATTTAGTTTCAATATATGATGTATTGATAGGTGATCTATGTGAGAATTCTTGAGCTTTTAAGAAATGAAAATAAAGGAGTGGATGACACTTTTAGATGAATTTTAGTTATATATGACGTATGTCTTAATTTTCATATTATTAGCGTGCAATATGTCATATTTTTGGAATTTTAATTAATATCATTTGGGGATATACTGGGTGTTATTTCCTATGTTGTACATAAGTACAGACCTGGTCTCTGTCAGTATATCTAATGAAAAAGAGCAAAAGAGTTTAACAACTCATGACTTTTGAATGTAGTCAAATTAAGTCGCTTTGTTGTACTAAGGTACAGACCTGTCACCAATGGTTTGACTAAAAAATTTATATTGCTAAACCAAAATCAAGTTATGTCGCTCTGTTGTGTTGAGGCACAGACCTGTCACCTATGTCTTGATTTGAAAAATGATTGTTTTGATTGAAACTTCAAAATATGTAATGTTGGCACGTTATGAGTATGAGAGTATATAGCTTTTTGGAGTTTAAGGGAACATCTATGTAAATAACAATGGTTTAATCTCAATTATTTAAATATAGATTGTTTAAGTGGATAAAATATCAGTAATCATTGTGAACTACTTAATTTTTCAAGAAGAGTAACATTATGTGTAGATTATTTTTGTACATCTCATAGTTTCTTAATAATTGTTTTTAGAATTTACAGATTTTTAAATTTAAATGTTTGAGTTAAAAAAGGGTAATGTTATGTAATTCCTTTGATAGTTATTTAGATAAATGGAGATGACTGTTTTCTTAAGAATTTGATTTTTGAATCGACTGTCTACTTAAGGAAAAGTAGGATTTAAGTGGGGGATGTTTGATAAACGCTCAAAAGTACTATATTTCAGTAGTATTTTACCCCTATTCTTGGATGTTTCTATTGCATTTATTTAAGAATAGATATTGATTTCGTTCATATTTGCAATTAGATGTGGAAATGGAGCGTTACGAAGAAAGGAACGGAAAACAGTCAATAATCGAGTTAAATGATGCATATTTGAAGAATATAGTGAAGCCGAAGTGAAGAAATGATTAAAAGAAGAAAAATATTAAAATTCCGCTGAAAGTAAATCCATACGCCATATGGATTATCCATAAGCCGTATGGATTGAGGTGGTGGAAGCCCAGGTCACGCGGACTTGGGCTGGGCTTGTTTTTCATCCATACGCCGTATGGAAAATCCATACGCCGTATGGATGGTTTACATGGAAAGTATAAAACGCGTTTAAAACCCCAGAAATGAGGAGTTCGGCTAGGGTTCTTGTACTGTCGACTATTTCAGTAGTTTAGGGTTTCTTTATGAATTAATTTAGCATTTTGGAGGCACGTGGAGTCAAGATTGAGGCTAGTTCGTGTTGATTCTTCGTGATTCGTCTTTATAATTTGGTATAACTTCTTTTATTTCAATTTCATTGAAGAATTTGACTTTGAATAATCTGAGTTTTCTGTTTTAAATGATGAGTTGAATATTCAAAGTGATTGTGTAGTTGATTGAACTCGGATTATGATTATTGAACGATTATTATTGCGTATTGACTAGGTTATTTAATTGAAAACTATTATATTGCTTGTAGATCCTTGTTTGTTGGTAATTAGTAGTTATTAGTGTTCAACGTGGTTAATAAGATTGATGAGATTGAGTTCCTTTAATGTTATTAATTATTGATTGTTATAATCTTAGGATTTGTGACCATTGCTAAATATGTTGAGTCTGATAGGTTGAGTAAATGATAATTATTTACTTTAAAATGAAAAAGACAATAAGTAATTATTGGGTATTGTTGAATCATACCACTAGAGTTAATTATAATAAGTTGTGAATGTTTAATGCTCAATTTAGGGAAAAGCACACAATTGACTGATCATCTTGTGATGACGGACCGTTGTTTTATGTTGGACTCTAAGTTGTAGGAATTAGTTAGACCCGGAAAGTTGGCTAGTTCACATTCAATTTAATATCATTGAAGAATTTGGTATTAAATTGATATAAAAGAATCACAATTAGATAATCAATACGTAATGAATCGGGATATTTGAATCTGAGTGACGTTAATTATACAATTACTTATCCCTTCCTATTTGTTATTAGTTATTATTTATATAAATTGCTTTATTTATTTCAAGTTATTATTTTATCAATCTTATGTTCATGCGGAACTAAAATGTTTTTCCCCCATTTACTGTTTTTCTAGTTAATTAGTATTTCTTATTTTTATAAACAACCACCGTTCCTGAGATCGACTCGATCTTACCGATTCTATACTTACATTCGATCAGGTATTCTTGCCTGGTTGTGTGAAAAGTATTAATTAGGTATTTTCATTTTTAAATTATAAAACAAGACGCGCTTTCACACGCATCAACCATATCCTAAGTTTATCACTAAGTGTGGGATTCCAGCCCAAAATTAACACTTGAGAAATATTTTCTTATATGTTAAAACTCTAAGTGTGGGATTTTACTTCCAATAAAATCTCCACTAAAGAGAACATTAGGGAAAATATTTCTCTAAGTAGGATAGTGGTATAGAATACCTTAGATAGATTTTTGTGTCCAAATAGCAACTCGAAAAATGTTCCTCACTTTAAAAATTGATCAATTTTTTTAAAATTTTTGCATAAAACCAAGAAAAGCATGAGCTTAACTTCGACAGTAGATAGCTACTCATTCAGTTAGCTCTGCTATTTCTTTGAATTTTAATATTTCTAAGAGGAGCTATTTTAAATATGAGTAAGTTATTTTAGAAAGTAGTGTAAATAAGGTAGGAATTTCTCAAATTAAGAAATAATAATCTTAGGGGCAGCGCATGACTAAGCACATACAACCCATATTAATTGCAGTGAAGTATATTGAACCTATATAAGCATTCATTTTAAATGTTTCACTATTCATTTGTTGTGTGTGCCGATGTATGCATTTCTGAATTAAAACTTGCTCCTAGTATGCATTCCGAGACCACATTGGTAGAGTACCATATGCGGTATAGGTGCAATTAGATGACCTTAACATTCCCTAGGAAATAAACCCATTTTTCTCATATCTCTTCAAGCCTAACCCTGTCGATACTCATTTTTAGTATCGATGATCTGCTTAGTAAACCCTGTTGAGCATTAACCTTTTCATTTCTTGAAAACCCTTTATTAAAACCCCACTCACTTCCATACCCACCAAAACCTTATCTTGAAGTTTTTAATTTTTTTGAAAAATGCTATTTAGATATTCTTTTTGCTTTCACTCAAAAATCAGAAATCTTGTGTTTTACTCAAAGTTTCTCGTGTGCGTTTCAATAATCAAAATCTAAAAAAAAAATCGAGAAAGTTTGAAGGTGTGAAAAATTGACACCAAGTAAAATTCAAAATGTCAAAAGATTGAAAAATGAAGGTAAGAAAGGATCTCAAAATGCAGAAAGAAAAATTAAAATTCCTTAGAAATTCCTTGGTAAAGAAATTCTAAGCCAAAAATATATCATAAAAATAAAGTTAAGTGCTTCAAATCTCTCAAAGAAATACATATCTTCCATGTGTTGATAGAAGTCAAAATAGCTATCTTTTCTTCCTTACCGTTATCCGTTTCCATTTTTATTAAAAAGCGTATCTAAATAAAAAATTTCATAAGTTTAAAAATCCCAAGATAAGCATCCCCCTTTAAACCCAAAAACATTCCACTATCCATACCCATAACCCTCACTTCACACTAAAACCTGATGAATGTCTTGGGATAATTAGCGCTGTCCTCACCTAACTGGTGGAGATTTGATTCTCGATCAAGCCTATGACGATGAATGCTACATGATTGCCTTTTGAGCGAATTCGTTTGTTTAGAATGATAGGAAACCCGATACACTTCTGAGTGAATTGAGTGACCACCGGTGAGATTGCCTAAGTCATGTGTATGCCAAAGATCACGAGAATCAGAAGCATGCCTAAAGATAGTCCTTTCTTATTTCTGGAACAATTATCTTATTTATCTCAATTTTCTGAAACAGGTTACCCATATGTGGAATGCTTGTTCTAAGAAATATTGTAATTCGAAAAAATCAGACCTAAAACATTTTTTTAAAGTGAGGATAGTTGAAGTATTGTTTGAGGACAAGCAATCTCAAAGTGTGAGATATTTGATTTGACATAAAAAGTCACGTTTTTGCGTACATAATTCCCACCTTTTTAGCCACAAAATAGATGAAATCATTCAATATCAATACTTTTTCACCATAATTCATTATTAAGGCTAAAAATAAGGCATTGCTTCAAAAATCAAGTAAAATGGCTAAATAACGTACAAAACAAAACATAAACAATACGGTCACGTTCTACGAGCACTTTTTAGTATATTACCTTCATATTATTCCTTGATTATTTCATTATGATCTTCAGGTAATTACGATCACGTGTATATAAAGAACACTAAAAACGGATCAAGAATGAAGAAGTTATGGCCAAACGAAGTTCGACCAGTGCATAAGACTTACGATCCAGCACAAAAGACCACGGACCAAGGGGATACCACCCCACAGGGGCCGTATACACCCCCTAGAGGACCGTATACCCCCCCTTATGGGGCCGTATACCCCTTGTAAGGGTGGTATACCCCCTCTACGGTGCTGGATACGCCCCATTTGCTACCGAATACACCATATTTGCTACCGAATACGCCCTATTTGGTGTCGAATACGCCCCTTTTGGTGTCGAATTTCATAGCTCGGGGGTGTATTTCAGTGTTAAATTGTTGAGTGTAAAATTGTATATTGTAAGCCTATAAATAGAGGCTCTCACCTCCTCATTTCAACAACTCACCACACATCAATCCATTCACCACTTTCACACACACACACACTTTCTCTCTAGTTTAGGTTAGTTAGTTAGTAGTTAGGTTCTCGTTAATATTTAACGGGACTAGCGGAGGGCTACTTTATAATATTTGTTGGAGATACTTGGAGGGGTGCTTTTGTAATATTCGAGGCTCTGCTAGTTGTAATCTTTCAGCTTATATTCAATTACGCATTTATCACGGTTATCTCTTTCCTTTTTTGTTGTAATGCATGCTATTGTTATTATGCTAAATTTTAGATTCTTTGCCATGATTAGTGAGTAGTTAGCTTGCGTGTTTGTTGTGATGTAGTTAGCCGCTATAATGGGGGATGATGTTAATTTAAATATATAACTGAAAACTATGTCTGTTTAACTTTTCATCTATGATTATAAACTTTTCATCAAACTATCGTCTTTCCTCCAATAAACGTGGTTAAAACCCTAAAAGACAAGGAGTCGCGAACCTTGTTCTGAGGGTAATTAATTATCCGTGCTATCTATGCAGGGTCTGATTTCGAAGCTTTGGAAATACCGCTAATCCAAATGTATAGTACAACGTAAATAAATCAGGGATTTATTGGGTAATATTAAGTGAGGGCTGGGTTTACATCATTGATGGGTACGCTTTAATACAAACTGAGTTTAAAAGGGTTCAGAGTGCCCCAAAATATGCAACATGTGTGGAATACAGTAAAACAACCTATTACTTAGTATAGTGCTGGAATCACCTCTGGTGTAGTACAAACGCATGGAAGCTATGGAACGGTCGTCGGTGTATACACCCTAACTTGCATTAGTGTGCAAGGCATGGAATGCCGTAAAACGTCCTAGTACCTCATGTAAGTGTCGGAACCATCCTTTGGGAATGGTTCCCATACACCCAAGCTATGGAACGTACGTCGGTGTATACATTCTGAGCAGCACTGGGTCATCCACCAACTCTGAACTAACAAACCATCGATGAAAAGTTAGCAGAAGCTTTCCGAATTAGTTCTTAAATGCTCTATTTTGAATTAGAATACTTTATGGTATCAAAGAACGGTCAGAGATTAAATATCAGTCTGTTACCTTATTCATGCGCCCAGGAGTTAACTCCACGAAGGGTCATTAGTCTTCACAGATAATGTTGAGGGTAGAGCAGCCTGATATGATCAGAATCATGACAACCTAGTACTCAGTGACATGCTATCTGAGGAATCAGATAGTAGGGTGCTAGTGTTGACACCATAAAGAACCTAAAACAGTAGAACATAAATACTTAGAAAGAACATTTTCAAAACATCAAAACCAAACATCATCTCCCCTTTAGGCTAATGAAATCACAACAAACACTCCTCTCCATACTGATTATCACCTATTATTTTATTTTAATGTTTATTTAGTTTAATTTAGGACCTAAGTAAAAAAAAACCAAAATCAATTCTCTTGTTTACAAACCCTACTAAATCGAATCGATCGTATTGACTGCTTGGTTTAACAATACGGTTGATCTTAAGAACGACCCCGAGTCATTACTTTTCTCTAACTACCCTTAGCTATAGTAAAACTTAGGTCCCCAACTCTATAAATATAAAACCACCCGTCCGATCGCGTGGTCCTGACTGGGAGGTCAGCAACGACAAGGAAGTGATTCCTTGACCGACCGCCTGGGACTCGATCAGGTTTTTGGCGCCACTACCTTAAGTAGCCAATGTTGTAGTCGATGCCTTAAGTGGAGAGGTAGCTCATTTTGCTTTAACAGTTAAATCTTTCAGAATCACTGTTACTCCTAGTTTGATTGATCAGATTAAACAAGCACAACAGAAATCATGGAGAGAAAAAGACATCCGATCAGAACGTATTAAGGGTCAGGTGGACATCATTGTTGAAGATTCACGTGGGTTGAAAACCCCACATGACAGAATTTGGATCCCAAATTCATGGGGACATTATTATTGGACGAAGCTCATAAATCAAAGTATTCTATCCATCTTGGCGCAACAAAAATGTACCATGACTTAAAATCAGACTATCGGTAGCCTGGTATGAAAAGAGATATTGTTAAGTATGTTGACCAATGTTTAAGTTGCTTACAGGTAAAGGCTGAGCATCAGAAGCCATATGGGAAAATGCATCCTTTAGACAAACCTGTTTGGAAATGGGAACACATAACGATGGATCTTATCACCAAGTTGCCAAAGACTCAGCATCAGCATGATGCAATTTGGGTGATAGTGGATAGACTGACGAAAAGTGCATTGTTTTTGCCAATTAAGGAAACAATGTCTACCGAGGCATTAGCAGATTTATATGTAAAAGAGGTCATTGCACGTCATGGTATGCCGATTTCTATTATCTCAGATAGGGATAGTAGATTCACTTCACGGTTTTGGGCCAAGTTTCAAGATGATATTGGTACACATATTAATCTTAGCACATCTTATCACCCGCATACATATGGCCAAAGTGAGAAGACGATATAGACTTTAGAAGATATGTTATGGGCGTGTGCCATAGATTTTGGAGGTAATTAGGATATGCACTTACCTTTGGCAGAATTCTCATATAATAACAGTTATCAAACAAGTATAGGTATGCCACCTTATGAGATGTTATGTGGGAGAAAATGTAGAACTCCAATATGTTGGGTTGAAGTTGGTCAGAGAGAAATGGGCAGTACAAATATAGTACTGCTACCGAATACGCCCTATTTGGTGTCGAATACGCCCCTTTTGGTGTCGAATTTCATAGCTCGGGGGTGTATTTCAGTGTTAAATTGTTGAGTGTAAAATTGTATATTGTAAGCCTATAAATAGAGGCTCTCACCTCCTCATTTCAACAACTCACCACACATCAATCCATTCACCACTTTCACACACACACACACTTTCTCTCTAGTTTAGGTTAGTTAGTTAGTAGTTAGGTTCTCGTTAATATTTAACGGGACTAGCGGAGGGGCTACTTTATAATATTTGTTGGAGATACTTGGAGGGGTGCTTTTGTAATATTCGAGGCTCTGCTAGTTGTAATCTTTCAGCTTATATTCAATTACGCATTTATCACGGTTATCTCTTTCCTTTTTTGTTGTAATGCATGCTATTGTTATTATGCTAAATTTTAGATTCTTTGCCATGATTAGTGAGTAGTTAGCTTGCGTGTTTGTTGTGATGTAGTTAGCCGCTATAATGGGGGATGATGTTAATTTAAATATATAACTGAAAACTATGTCTGTTTAACTTTTCATCTATGATTATAAACTTTTCATCAAACTATCGTCTTTCCTCCAATAAACGTGGTTAAAACCCTAAAAGACAAGGAGTCGCGAACCTTGTTCTGAGGGTAATTAATTATCCGTGCTATCTATGCAGGGTCTGATTTCGAAGCTTTGGAAATACCGCTAATCCAAATGTATAGTACAACGTAAATAAATCAGGGATTTATTGGGTAATATTAAGTGAGGGCTGGGTTTACATCATTGATGGGTACGCTTTAATACAAACTGAGTTTAAAAGGGTTCAGAGTGCCCCAAAATATGCAACATGTGTGGAATACAGTAAAACAACCTATTACTTAGTATAGTGCTGGAATCACCTCTGGTGTAGTACAAACACATGGAAGCTATGGAACGGTCGTCGGTGTATACACCCTAACTTGCATTAGTGTGCAAGGCATGGAATGCCGTAAAACGTCCTAGTACCTCATGTAAGTGTCGGAACCATCCTTTGGGAATGGTTCCCATACACCCAAGCTATGGAACGTACGTCGGTGTATACATTCTGAGCAGCACTGGGTCATCCACCAACTCTGAACTAACAAACCATCGATGAAAAGTTAGCAGAAGCTTTCCGAATTAGTTCTTAAATGCTCTATTTTGAATTAGAATACTTTATGGTATCAAAGAACGGTCAGAGATTAAATATCAGTCTGTTACCTTATTCATGCGCCCAGGAGTTAACTCCACGAAGGGTCATTAGTCTTCACAGATAATGTTGAGGGTAGAGCAGCCTGATATGATCAGAATCATGACAACCTAGTACTCAGTGACATGCTATCTGAGGAATCAGATAGTAGGGTGCTAGTGTTGACACCATAAAGAACCTAAAACAGTAAAACATAAATACTTAGAAAGAACATTTTCAAAACATCAAAACCAAACATCATCTCCCCTTTAGGCTAATGAAATCACAACAAACACTCCTCTCCATACTGATTATCACCTATTATTTTATTTTAATGTTTATTTAGTTTAATTTAGGACCTAAGTAAAAAAAAACCAAAATCAATTCTCTTGTTTACAAACCCTACTAAATCGAATCGATCGTATTGACTGCTTGGTTTAACAATACGGTTGATCTTAAGAACGACCCCGAGTCATTACTTTTCTCTAACTACCCTTAGCTATAGTAAAACTTAGGTCCCCAACTCTATAAATATAAAACCACCCTTCCGATCGCGTGGTCCTGACTGGGAGGTCAGCAACGACAAGGAAGTGATTCCTTGACCGACCGCCTGGGACTCGATCAGGTTTTTGGCGCCACTACCTTAAGTAGCCAATGTTGTAGTCGATGCCTTAAGTGGAGAGGTAGCTCATTTTGCTTTAACAGTTAAATCTTTCAGAATCACTGTTACTCCTAGTTTGATTGATCAGATTAAACAAGCACAACAGAAATCATGGAGAGAAAAAGACATCCGATCAGAACGTATTAAGGGTCAGGTGGACATCATTGTTGAAGATTCACGTGGGTTGAAAACCCCACATGACAGAATTTGGATCCCAAATTCATGGGGACATTATTATTGGACGAAGCTCATAAATCAAAGTATTCTATCCATCTTGGCGCAACAAAAATGTACCATGACTTAAAATCAGACTATCGGTAGCCTGGTATGAAAAGAGATATTGTTAAGTATGTTGACCAATGTTTAAGTTGCTTACAGGTAAAGGCTGAGCATCAGAAGCCATATGGGAAAATGCATCCTTTAGACAAACCTGTTTGGAAATGGGAACACATAACGATGGATCTTATCACCAAGTTGCCAAAGACTCAGCATCAGCATGATGCAATTTGGGTGATAGTGGATAGACTGACGAAAAGTGCATTGTTTTTGCCAATTAAGGAAACAATGTCTACCGAGGCATTAGCAGATTTATATGTAAAAGAGGTCATTGCACGTCATGGTATGCCGATTTCTATTATCTCAGATAGGGATAGTAGATTCACTTCACGGTTTTGGGCCAAGTTTCAAGATGATATTGGTACACATATTAATCTTAGCACATCTTATCACCCGCAGACATATGGCCAAAGTGAGAAGACGATATAGACTTTAGAAGATATGTTATGGGCGTGTGCCATAGATTTTGGAGGTAATTAGGATATGCACTTACCTTTGGCAGAATTCTCATATAATAACAGTTATCAAACAAGTATAGGTATGCCACCTTATGAGATGTTATGTGGGAGAAAATGTAGAACTCCAATATGTTGGGTTGAAGTTGGTCAGAGAGAAATGGGCAGTACAAATATAGTACTAAAAACGACAGAAAAGATTTATCAAATCAGAGAAAGGTTAAAGATAGCACAATATAGACATAAATCTTATGCTGACAAAAGAAGATGTCCATTAGAGTTGAGGTTGGAGATATGGTTATGTTAAAGGTATCTCCATGGAAAGGCATAATACGATTCAGAAAGAGAGGAAGGTTAAGTCCTCGATTCATTGGTCCTTTTAAGATTGTGGAAAGAGTTGGTAAAGTAGCTTATCGCCTTGAGCTACCAAGTGAACTAGCAGGTATTCATAGCACTTTTCATGTTTCTTATTTAAGAAAATGCTTAGTGAATGTGTGACACCCGTCAAATTAGGGCTAGTAATTAGTGCCTAATCAATAGTTAATACATGTAATTAGTTCTGTGTTAGGCTAATTAATGTATCAAATTATATATTGATGAATATATACAATTATGCGATTTGATTAAATCGTACAAGTTTCAAATCGAAGGTATTTCGATTCAATTAAATACGGACGTTGGTGAAATAATTTTATTAAATAATATAACATTATTTAATAACACTATCTTTCCCAAAATATTATCTTGATAATAATACTTTGTAATCAATTCGTATCGTACAAACAACAGTTACGTGATTTAAAATCCGTACAACGAACAATCGAGATCCCTAGATTAACGAATCATCTATATAAATGTTTTTCCAAGTATTTAGAAAGAACACTTCAAGTGAAAGTATTGAAATTTAAATCGTTACTTAAAAACGCGTAATAAACGTTTAACACCAAACCGAACGAGTAAACGAACCTAAAACGTCACAAATCAAATTGGGAACAAGAAAATGACCAAAATACCCTTGTGTGGGCCCCCTAGGCCGGCCCCCCCCATGCCCCCCATGTGCCACATGCACCACCTCCCATTTCATCCTCTAATCCTTCATGCACTCCACTCACCATATTCCCATACATTCAACATGCAAGACCATTTTCCACTAACTCTTTTTCTCTCATTTTCTCCAACTTCTCTCTATCACTTCTCTCTCTAAAAATCCAGAGAATTCTAACCACCATAACTCCACCATAAACTACCAAGTCACCACCATCAACCACCAACAAATTCCTTAACTATTTGTAATAATAACAAGCTCAAGAACACTTACACCATCATCTCATCACATTTCCATCAAGATCTTTGTAAGGAAACTCTTTCTTACTTTCATATTGTCTATTTACATGTTATAAAGCTCACCTAACAAGATTATGTCCAAATATAAACTTGAAATACGTTTTTATGAACTTTTCACAAAAGATACACAATCTGTCCAGAAAAACACAGATTACTAAAAATGTCATAACTTGAGTTCTAAGAAGATTTAGAAGATGCATTTTTTTTAAAATTTGCGTATTGAAAAGATCTACAACTTTTATGTTTTACGTTTTTACCAGATCCGAACGTATTTTTCTCTATTTATCAATCTTTGGGACTGACCTGACTAAAAGCAGAAACTGAACTATGTATGACTAATTAAATTGTTTCTCTATGATCATGGACTTAAGACTCTTGGAAAAATATATGTTAGACCCTAAACACATAGAAGATCAGTTAGAAAAATTGGTGAGACTTGGTTAGGACCAGAAATATGTTAGACACATGGTGGAATAAACCGACAAAAAGTCGAAATGTGAAATCTTAAATATTTGGAACTTTTATAAGAATCGACACTCTTGATGAACTTGGACACAAACCGACAATTTATTTAGACTCTATAAACTGATATTTGGGTTGGGTGAAAGTTTCGGGTCAAACCGAGTAAGTTTGACCAAGTCAACAAAAGTGGCTAGTTTTCGAAAAACTTACTATTTTTGGAAAGTGGTAACAAAAATGGGTTTGGTTGACCTAGTTAGTAACTTGGACCAAAAACTAAATTTAGAAAGTTTCCCGAATGAATAACCGACACTTAGAACACTTGGATTAAAATTTGAAATCTGGTCAGACGTAAGTGTCGCCCTACCAGCGACACTTACCCAAGTGACACCTATAGCGTCACTTACCTTTAGTGACGCCTAAACCAAGTGCCGCATATAGCGTCACTACCCCAAGTGACGCTGCCCATTTAAAATCACATTTGAACGTCACTTGACCTAGTGCCGTTAACCAACTGAGTGCCGCCTATAGCGACACTTACCTAAGTGACGCCCCTAAGTGACGCCTCTGAGTGACGCCCTAAGTGACTCTATAAGTGACTCTATAAGTGACTCTAGAAGTGACTCTATAAGTGACTCTAGAAGTGACTCTATAAGTGACTCTAGAAGTGACTCTACAAGTGACTCTATAAGTGACTCTAGAAGTGACTCTACAAGTGACTCTATAAGTGACTCTATAAGTGACTCTACAAGTGACTCTACAAGTGACTCTACAAGTGACTCTACAAGTGACTCTATAAGTGACTCTATAAGTGACTCTAGAAGTGACTCTATAAGTGACTCATAGATTGACCAACCTTGACCAACTTTGACCTACGGTTTATGTCTTATACAAACTAAAATAATCTGTTTGCAACACACGATATGTACTAATGAATAGTATGCAATAAAACAAACTTAATAATAATGTCTTAAAGGATTATTATTACAAACTTTCACCAACGGATCGTACACGTTTTTGAATAAACAAAGTTGAACAATCAAACATTTGGACATAACTAATTGTTGGACAACAAACATAGATGGTCTGTTGAGACATCTACTCACTCATATAACGTTGCGCGTTTTGAACGCCCGACAGGTTACAAGTCTTCGGACATCAATTCATAGCTAATCAATTCAAGTTTATTTTAATAAACACTCAAGGCTCAGGTGAGTCTCATGGCCCCTATTTTACTGCTTTTTCAATCAGGGGTGTGATATTATTGCTCGTTTTGTTTTACAAGTAGAACGCAAGTACAATTCAATCAAATACTACATGAGTTGTTTTCAACTAATCAATAAAGCCCTCCATAGCATAGTCTGGTAATACATCTGTAGCGTGAATGTTAGTATATGATATCATATAGGATTGACAATCCTCGTCCGGGTTAGCACGCACTAACTGGTCAAACGGACGTATTAGCATTTGGGAAGACGAGTGTAGATTAGGCACTCGTAGGAGGCAACTCAGTTAGGTTTCCTTAATTGGACCTGACACTCAAGTTAAGCTCAGACTATGTGCTCATGGCTGTATAACTTTTATTTTGCTTAATTGCATTTTAAATTCAATTATAAAATCTTGCGGTTCATACAAATATATATTGATATACAAACCTGTGAGCTCACCAGCGTTTCGCTGACCCATTTTAGCATGTATCACAGGTGACCAGCAGTAGGTTGGACTGCTCAATCAAGATTTATTAGCTCGAGTCAGCATGCAAACAATCAGAGATTTTAGCTGCATTATTATATTTTGTATAGATTAATTATGTACTTAAATCTCTAAATTTTAAACTGAGCTAATGGACAATATTTTGATGTAAACTTTTATTTTATCAATATCAATGTAAAACGACGCATGTAGTGGTCGTTCATTATTAATCTCTGTGCTTTGTTATTGATTAGTAACACCCAAATCTTGCTTCCGCTAAACAATAAATTTGGGGGTGTTACAGATTGGTATCAGAGCCTAAGGTTATAGTGAACTAGGTTGCATTTAGTGGGCCTAGACTATGACCATTAGGCAGTATCCCTTATTAAGTATGATTAGGTTCAGTGACTGCATTGTATAGTTTAATTTAACATAGCCTGATCAACTATGTACAATTAAAAGAATATAATGTGGAATCTGAAAGGAGTCATGACTGAACAGGATACACTAGTTGACTCTGACCACGAGAGAAACCGGGACTCAAACTTGTCTGTGTTAGACACTCTAGGCTATTATGTGATATATATATATACATAGATAGGCCTCGTTCTCACTCTATATCTTAGGCTATATTATATATGTATTATATGAATATAGGCCTCACTTTTTCTAACGCTTTGTCTCAGAATGGCAAACACACCACCCAATTCATCACGCTCTCATCCATATGGATCGCGTAATCCAAGGGTAGCTAGGAGGAACACCAGGTTGCCTCGAGCTGACCCATACCCCATTCACTTCACTTTGTCAGATTTAGCCACTAGGCTACACCGACACGAACAACGACTTGATACTATGGATATCGAACTCCAAGAAACCAACGAAAATTGGAGACTCACATCACTTGAACGCATCAATCAAGTCTCCGAGGATCATGAACATACAATCAACCACGTGAACACCCTTGACAATCGTCTGGGTGAAACCGTCGAAACCATGGAGGTTGTCCACAATCAAGTGATTGGCAACCGAAACGAAATTTCTGTCCTACAATCAAGGCTGAACCAGTGCGAGACACGTCTAAGGGAAACCGAGGATGCCCTCCGCCTGGTTAGCAGACTTGCAGAATCTGTGGACCGTCTCACCACACTACTGCCACAACTCAATCTACGTCAGGATTAGCTTAGGCTGAACCTGTACTTTATTATGCTTTCATAGGACCTATGTAATTCGACTGGATGTAATAATTCCTGGAATTTTTGTAAAACTTCTAAGTCTGTAACTTTTGAAACCTCTAGCTAGAAATTTTCTGTAATCGTTTGATTTCGTATTATGAATTGACAATCTCTTTCGTTATTTCTACAATATGATTGTTACTCTGTGATGTTGTATATTACCCTTCTTACATATATACATCTATCGTAATTATCATCCTGGTGCAATTTCTTATGTACCGCTCATTCTTTCTTGAAGAATCATGCCGCCAAAGAGGAAAAGTTACAGTGATGCCGAACTTGCTGCTGTTGTATCTCGAGCTGTGGCTGATGCTTTGGCTGCTCGGGATTCACCCCGAAACTCACGAAACAATGACGAAACCCCAGTTAATACTCCTGTCATCAAGCCTTGTTCCTACAAGGATTTTCTCAGCTGCAAACCACTTTACTTCAAAGGCACGGAAGGTGCCATTGGTCTGATCTGATGGATTGAACGTATGGAATCCGTCTTCAACCTCTGCAACTGTGCTGAGGAAAACAAGGTCAAATTCTCTGCTTACACCTTTCAAGAAGGTGCACTCACGTGGTGGAACACCCACGCAAACTCTGTAGGCATCGAAATAGCAAACCAACTTCCCTGGGCTGAATTGAAGAAGAAGCTAAGGGAAAAATACTGCCCTGAAGAAGAACTACATCGGTTGGAAGAAGAGTTCTGGCACCTAACTGTGCAAGGAACTGACATTGCTGGATATACCACCAAATTCCAGCAATTTGCGCTGTTATGCCCGGGTTTGGTTGATCCGGAGGAGAAGAGCATCAAAAGATACATCCGCGGCCTCCCGGAAAATATCCAAGGGAACGTCGCTTCATCCAAGCCAACCACTACTGAAAGTGCTATCCGGCTAGCACATGAACTCATGGCAATGGTGATCAGCCGTGAGAAATCCAATACATCCTCCTCCAACAACAACAAACGCAAACCTTCCGAACACCAAAACAACCAGAACAAGAAATCAAACACCATCCAAGTTTACAATACCAATTCTGAAACCAAACGTGCTTACACTGGGGACAAGCCATATTGTTCCAAGTGTAACTACCACCACGATGGTCCATGCAGTACTCCCTGCAACAACTGCAGGAGGTACGGGCACTTGACCCGGGATTGCCGAGCCCCCAAATCCAACAACAACACCTCTCGCAACAATTCCAACCAACCCAAATCCTGCTTTGGGTGTGGAGAAACAGGACACTTCAAGAACGAATGTCCTAAAAACAAGAACAAGGGCAACTACAACAACAACAACAACGCAAGGGGAAGAGCGTTTGTACTCAATTCTGGGGATGCCCGTCAGGACCCGAATGTGGTCACGGGTATATTCCTCCTCAACAACTTAACTGCTTCTATTCTATTTGATACTGGTGCCGATAGAAGCTTTATTTCTGATGAGTTTTGCCCACTACTTGACATCACCCCAATTGCCTTAGATGTTAAGTACACCGTAGAACTTGCAAATGGTAAACTCATAGAAACCAATAGTGTGATACCTAATTGCACTTTAAACCTAGCCAACGAAATCTTTTCAATCGATCTTATGCCTGTTGAAATTGGAAATTTCGACGTCATCATTGGAATGGACTGGTTGTCCAAACATCGCGCTGAAATCATTTGTTATGATAAACTCGTTCGTATTCCTCTCGCCGTCGGTAGAACCTTGGTCATACAGGGGAGACCGGTGGGACGAGACTAAACGTCATATCTTGCTTAAAAACTCGGAAATTCCTAAGAAAAGGTTATCCAGCAATCCTCGCACACATCATGGAGAAAAAGTCAGAGGAGAAGCGACTTGAGGATGTACCCATCGTTCGAGACTTCCCAGAAGTCTTTCCCGAAGAACTGCCTGGTCTGCCACCGCCAAGACAGGTTGAGTTCTCAATCGATCTCGTGCCAGGTGCTACACCCGTGGCCCGAGCACCATACCGATTAGCCCCATCCGAACTTCAGGAACTGTCCACCCAATTACAGGAACTCCTGGATAGAGGATTCATTCGACCGAGTTCTTCACCTTGGGGAGCTCCGGTCCTATTTGTCAAAAAGAAAGACGGTTCTTTCCGAATGTGCATCGATTATCGTGAGTTGAACAAACTAACCGTCAAGAACCGTTATCCACTTCCTCGTATTGATGACTTGTTTGACCAACTACAAGGGTCAAGTATTTATTCAAAGATCGATCTTCGGTCAGGTTACCATCAACTTCGAGTTCGCGACATTGATATCCCGAAAACTGCTTTCCGAACTCGTTACGGGCATTATGAATTTCAAGTAATGCCATTCGGCCTAACTAATGCACCGGCTGTATTCATGGATCTTATGAATCGGGTGTGCAAACCGTATCTCGACAAGTTTGTCATTGTCTTCATTGACGACATTCTCATATACTCGCGAAGCGAACAAGAACACGCGCAACACCTCAAAACCATTCTAGAACTACTCAGACACGAGGAGCTATATGCCAAATTCTCCAAGTGTGAGTTCTGGATACAATCCGTTCAATTCCTTGGACATGTTGTTAATAGTCAAGGAATCCTTGTCGATCCATCAAAAATTGAGGCCATCAAGTGCTGGCAAGCACCAACATCTCCAACTGAAATACGTCAATTCCTGGGTCTTGCCGGATACTATCAGCGATTCATTGAAAATTTCTCAAAAATAGCTCAACCACTCACAACCCTGACTCAGAAAGACAAAAAGTTCGATTGGACTAATAAACAAGAGTCAGCATTTCAACTTCTAAAACAAAAGCTTTGCAGTGCTCCAATTCTATCCTTACCCGAAGGCACCGATGACTTCGTAGTATACTGCGATGCTTCTCATCAAGGTCTCGGTTGCGTGCTGATGCAACGAGACAAAGTTATTGCGTATGCTTCGCGACAGCTCAAAATTCATGAAAAGAACTACACCACCCACGATCTCGAACTAGGAGCTGTCGTCTTTGCCCTCAAAATCTGGAGACATTACCTCTATGGCACTAAGTGCACAATCTTTACCGACCACAAAAGTCTCCAACACATATTCGATCAGAAGGATCTCAATATGAGACAACGTCGGTGGGTCGAATTACTTACCGACTACGACTGTGAGATCAAATACCATCCGGGCAAAGCAAATGTTGTTGCCGATGCCCTCAGTCGAAAAAAACGAACGAAACCACTTCGAGTCCAAGCCCTCAGCATGACTATTCACAATGATCTAAACATTCAGATTCTCACTGCTCAACTCGAAGCTCTGAAACCCGATAACATCAAAAATGAAGCCTTGCGAGGCATGGACAAACAATTAGAAATCAAACCTAACGGGATTAGGTATTTCTCAAACCGAATCTGGTTACCCAGTTTTGGAAATCTACGAGACTTGGTGATGGATGAAGCTCACAAGTCCAAATATTCTATCCATCCTGGTTCCGACAAAATGTATCATGGCATCAAGGAATTCTATTGGTGGCCGAATATGAAAGCTGAAATTGCTACATACGTAAGCAAGTGCCTCACTTGCTCAAAAGTCAAAGTCGAATATCAAAAACCTTCTGGTTTACTCCAACAACCCAGTATTCCTGAATGGAAATGGGAACAAATTTCCATGGATTTCATAACCAAACTACCAAAGTCATCGAGCGGTTGCGATACCATTTGGGTGATCGTCGATCGTCTCACAAAATCTGCCCATTTTCTGGCAATCAAGGAAACCGACAAAATGGAATGCCTCACACAAATCTACATCAAAGAGGTTGTTTCTCGACACGGTGTTCCAATCTCAATTATCTCTGATAGGGATAGTCGCTTCACATCTCACTTTTGGCAATCACTTCAAAAATCATTGGGTACCCGTCTTGATATGAGTACCGCATACCATCCTCAAACCGACGGCCAAAGTGAACGGACCATTCAAACACTGGAAGACATGCTACGAGCCTGCGTAGTTGATTTCGGTGTAAATTGGGAAAAACATCTACCATTGTGCGAGTTTTCGTACAACAACAGCTATCACACCAGCATTAAGGCTGCACCTTTCGAGGCACTCTACGGTCGTAAGTGCCGATCACCTATCTGTTGGACCGAAGTGGGAGATAGTCAACTCACTGGTCCTGAGATCATTCACGAAACAACCGAGAAAATCTTCGAGATTCAAAACAAACTCAAAGCCGCACGTGATCGTCAGAAAAGTTATGCTGACGTGAGACGCAAACCACTCGAATTCCAGGTTGGGGATCGAGTACTACTCAAGGTTTCACCTTGGAAAGGTGTTATCCGATTCGGTAAACGCGGGAAATTAAATCCCAGATACATTGGACCATTCGAGATCCTCGAGAGGGTAGGTCCAGTGGCATATCGATTGCAGCTGCCATCCGAGCTCAGCAGTGTGCATCCCACTTTTCACATTTCAAATTTAAAGAAGTGTCTGTCTGATGAGACACTTATCATTCCACTCGATGAAATTCGTATTGACGACAAGCTTCATTTTGTTGAAGAACCCGCCGAAATCATGGACCGTGAGGTCAAACAACTCAAACAAAGTCGTATTCCCATTGTCAAAGTCAGGTGGAATTCGCGGCGTGGGCCGGAATTCACCTGGGAGCGGGAGGACCAGATGCGACTCAAGTATCCTCAGTTATTTGCTGACGCTACTTCAAACACGACTTCAAACTAAATTTCGGGACGAAATTCTCCTAACAGGGGGAGAATGTGACACCCGTCAAATTAGGGCTAGTAATTAGTGCCTAATCAATAGTTAATACATGTAATTAGTTCTGTGTTAGGCTAATTAATGTATCAAATTATATATTGATGAATATATACAATTATGCGATTTGATTAAATCGTACAAGTTTCAAATCGAAGGTATTTCGATTCAATTAAATACGGACGTTGGTGAAATAATTTTATTAAATAATATAACATTATTTAATAACACTATCTTTCCCAAAATATTATCTTGATAATAATACTTTGTAATCAATTCGTATCGTACAAACAACAGTTACGTGATTTAAAATCCGTACAACGAACAATCGAGATCCCTAGATTAACGAATCATCTATATAAATGTTTTTCCAAGTATTTAGAAAGAACACTTCAAGTGAAAGTATTGAAATTTAAATCGTTACTTAAAAACGCGTAATAAACGTTTAACACCAAACCGAACGAGTAAACGAACCTAAAACGTCACAAATCAAATTGGGAACAAGAAAATGACCAAAATACCCTTGTGTGGGCCCCCTAGGCCGGCCCCCCCCATGCCCCCCATGTGCCACATGCACCACCTCCCATTTCATCCTCTAATCCTTCATGCACTCCACTCACCATATTCCCATACATTCAACATGCAAGACCATTTTCCACTAACTCTTTTTCTCTCATTTTCTCCAACTTCTCTCTATCACTTCTCTCTCTAAAAATCCAGAGAATTCTAACCACCATAACTCCACCATAAACTACCAAGTCACCACCATCAACCACCAACAAATTCCTTAACTATTTGTAATAATAACAAGCTCAAGAACACTTACACCATCATCTCATCACATTTCCATCAAGATCTTTGTAAGGAAACTCTTTCTTACTTTCATATTGTCTATTTACATGTTATAAAGCTCACCTAACAAGATTATGTCCAAATATAAACTTGAAATACGTTTTTATGAACTTTTCACAAAAGATACACAATCTGTCCAGAAAAACACAGATTACTAAAAATGTCATAACTTGAGTTCTAAGAAGATTTAGAAGATGCATTTTTTTAAAATTTGCGTATTGAAAAGATCTACAACTTTTATGTTTTACGTTTTTACCAGATCCGAACGTATTTTTCTCTATTTATCAATCTTTGGGACTGACCTGACTAAAAGCAGAAACTGAACTATGTATGACTAATTAAATTGTTTCTCTATGATCATGGACTTAAGACTCTTGGAAAAATATATGTTAGACCCTAAACACATAGAAGATCAGTTAGAAAAATTGGTGAGACTTGGTTAGGACCAGAAATATGTTAGACACATGGTGGAATAAACCGACAAAAAGTCGAAATGTGAAATCTTAAATATTTGGAACTTTTATAAGAATCGACACTCTTGATGAACTTGGACACAAACCGACAATTTATTTAGACTCTATAAACTGATATTTGGGTTGGGTGAAAGTTTCGGGTCAAACCGAGTAAGTTTGACCAAGTCAACAAAAGTGGCTAGTTTTCGAAAAACTTACTATTTTTGGAAAGTGGTAACAAAAATGGGTTTGGTTGACCTAGTTAGTAACTTGGACCAAAAACTAAATTTAGAAAGTTTCCCGAATGAATAACCGACACTTAGAACACTTGGATTAAAATTTGAAATCTGGTCAGACGTAAGTGTCGCCCTACCAGCGACACTTACCCAAGTGACGCCTATAGCGTCACTTACCTTTAGTGACGCCTAAACCAAGTGCCGCATATAGCGTCACTACCCCAAGTGACGCTGCCCATTTAAAATCACATTTGAACGTCACTTGACCTAGTGCCGTTAACCAACTGAGTGCCGCCTATAGCGACACTTACCTAAGTGACGCCCCTAAGTGACGCCTCTGAGTGACGCCCTAAGTGACTCTATAAGTGACTCTATAAGTGACTCTAGAAGTGACTCTATAAGTGACTCTAGAAGTGACTCTATAAGTGACTCTAGAAGTGACTCTACAAGTGACTCTATAAGTGACTCTAGAAGTGACTCTACAAGTGACTCTATAAGTGACTCTATAAGTGACTCTACAAGTGACTCTACAAGTGACTCTACAAGTGACTCTACAAGTGACTCTATAAGTGACTCTATAAGTGACTCTAGAAGTGACTCTATAAGTGACTCATAGATTGACCAACCTTGACCAACTTTGACCTACGGTTTATGTCTTATACAAACTAAAATAATCTGTTTGCAACACACGATATGTACTAATGAATAGTATGCAATAAAACAAACTTAATAATAATGTCTTAAAGGATTATTATTACAAACTTTCACCAACGGATCGTACACGTTTTTGAATAAACAAAGTTGAACAATCAAACATTTGGACATAACTAATTGTTGGACAACAAACATAGATGGTCTGTTGAGACATCTACTCACTCATATAACGTTGCGCGTTTTGAACGCCCGACAGGTTACAAGTCTTCGGACATCAATTCACAGCTAATCAATTCAAGTTTATTTTAATAAACACTCAAGGCTCAGGTGAGTCTCATGGCCCCTATTTTACTGCTTTTTCAATCAGGGGTGTGATATTATTGCTCGTTTTGTTTTACAAGTAGAACGCAAGTACAATTCAATCAAATACTACATGAGTTGTTTTCAACTAATCAATAAAGCCCTCCATAGCATAGTCTGGTAATACATCTGTAGCGTGAATGTTAGTATATGATATCATATAGGATTGACAATCCTCGTCCGGGTTAGCACGCACTAACTGGTCAAACGGACGTATTAGCATTTGGGAAGACGAGTGTAGATTAGGCACTCGTAGGAGGCAACTCAGTTAGGTTTCCTTAATTGGACCTGACACTCAAGTTAAGCTCAGACTATGTGCTCATGGCTGTATAACTTTTATTTTGCTTAATTGCATTTTAAATTCAATTATAAAATCTTGCGGTTCATACAAATATATATTGATATACAAACCTGTGAGCTCACCAGCGTTTCGCTGACCCATTTTAGCATGTATCACAGGTGACCAGCAGTAGGTTGGACTGCTCAATCAAGATTTATTAGCTCGAGTCAGCATGCAAACAATCAGAGATTTTAGCTGCATTATTATATTTTGTATAGATTAATTATGTACTTAAATCTCTAAATTTTAAACTGAGCTAATGGACAATATTTTGATGTAAACTTTTATTTTATCAATATCAATGTAAAACGACGCATGTAGTGGTCGTTCATTATTAATCTCTGTGCTTTGTTATTGATTAGTAACACCCAAATCTTGCTTCCGCTAAACAATAAATTTGGGGGTGTTACAGAATGAAGTATCGTATGTGCCATTGAAAGAAATAGAAGTGAATGATCAGTTGAATTATGTTGAACAACCAATTGCCATAGTTGATGAAAAGATTAAGAAGTTAAGAAATAAAGATATCCGGTTGTTTCGAGTCCAATGGAAACATAGAAAAGGTTCAGAAATTTACGTGGGAGTCGGAGGAATAGATTATAGTTTATTATCCGGCTTTGTATCAAGAATGGAGTGTGAGGACACAATCCTGAATAAGTATGGGAGAGTTGTAACGCCCCTAAAATACGTAAGTTTTATATAGTTTAATATACGTTTATGTTTTAGTTTTTATATGTATTTAATATGTTAAAATTGTAAAGTGTTCAAGTTAACAAGATTGTTAGAATTTGGTTAATGGACTAACCAAATTAGAAAAGTTATGTAAAGGGGACCAAATGTGTAATTAAGAAAAGTGGAGGGGAGTAAGATGTAAATTAAGTTAAATATATTCCTACAATATTCTTGTTGGTTCCAGACATAAGAAATTAAAAAGAATAGTACGTATGTGTTTGCTTGTGTCGTGAAAGAGGAACTAAGAAGAGGAAATCAAGAATTGATTGAGAAGTTTAGTATATTAAGGTTAGAAAGCTTCAATTAACTATTCTAAAGGTATGTATGATTTCCCTAATTACTCAATTCATGTTAGGGTTTGATTCTATTAAACCCTAGAAGTTCAAAAGTAAATAAAAGTTAGTTAATTTGATTAAATTGTGTTCCATATATGTTTTAAAGTTATATACTATGTTTAATTGATGTTAGTTTGATTAAATGAGTTATGATCATATGAGATTGGGTATGTAATGATTTATGTATATGTACCAGTGATGTATGAGATACGATTAATGATAATTGATGAAAGTTATAATGAGTTCAAATGATTTAAATACCCAATTTCATGTGATTATAAAGTTAGCATATGGAACACTTGTGGTAATGTTAAGTGTCGTAAATTAACACCTAGTTATGAGATTAAGTAAAAGTGTTAAGAAATAGGTGTTAGAGGTCTAGCACCTTGTTAATGAGATCAAAGTTAAGAAAAGATGTAAAGTATTATGTTAATTGATTATATTATATGTTTATGTGTATAAGTGATCAAAGTAAACAAGTGAAGTCAAGTTATTCAAGTAAACTGCTTAATCAAGATCAAGGTAAGTAGATGGATATGAATGAATGATGATTTAAGTAATGAGCGAGTCATTAGCTTGACATGTTCTGAGTAATGAGTCATGAACATTAGCTCGGTATTAATGTTAACTAGTAGTAGTTAACATGATGATGATGTTTAAGGATCCTTAGTATGATGATGTTTATGTTAAAGTTAAAGTTAAAAGCTTCCATTACTTACTAAGCAATGTGCTTACATGTTATGTTTAAAATGTTTCAGGTGAGCCAAGTGTGAATAAGGGTGATTTGGGCAAGAAACACGTTTAAAGCTATTGGTGGAGCTTGTTGCATGGTTTTGGAAAACAAGCTAATCCCTCATGATCATGCTCTTGATATGTTACACCCCGTTGTAAAGTTTAAGACATATATTTCAAGTTTGAAAAGTTATAAAGTCTCACTTTTGGTGATAAATGATGTTTTGTAAAAGTCAAAGTGAAAGTCAAAGTCATTGGTGAGACTTAGAATTTTGGAACTTAAATGTATATATTATAGTGTGCATGTTTTGAAATGTCACATCCCCAATTTCATGCTTTGCGGAAGCGATTGTTTTTGGGTGTGACTAATCAATAATCAAACACAGAGGTTATAAGCAAACGACTCTACATGAGACGTTTATAAATATATTACAAAAGTAGTACAAAGTTTGAAGTCATAAGTTATAAGTTTACAATAACAGCGAGTTCGCATTTGATTTTGAAGATTTTAGTACATAACCATTAATACAAAACATGATGCAAGAAAATCTTCATGTCCATATAGATGCATGCGACTCGTAAGTAGATAGCTTATCCTGAGGGCCATCCTACTATTACTGATCACCTGAGAATACAACACTAAAAGGATCAGCTATAAATCTGGTGAATCTCACAGGTTTAACATAAACATTGTTGTGATCAACATGATTATCCGACGATTTAACACCGATAAAGAATTAAATAATACAACCGAACAATGATAAACCAATTAAGGTTTCCGAACAATGATTAAACCATTAAGGTTCTCGAACTATGATTAACCAATTAAGGTTACCGACTAGATTTACCGACAATGACATTTTGTATTGCATTAAGCCATGGTTCGAGGCCTAACCCGATTTGTGCCTCCCGAACGGTGTCAACACCCATAACAATTGCTAAAATGCCCGTTTGTACATGGTTGTAGCTAGCAACCCGGACGGGGACGTCACTCCCATGATAGATCTATCTTTTAGTAATCGCGCCTTATTAAGTTAATGAACCATGCAATGATGAGGACTTTCCCGTATTAAAACACTCATGCAATACCCGAACAATGAAAATCAAGACCGACAATGATAACCAACATGTTTAACAGAGTTAATAATTAAATTAACTAACCGAATAACAGTGATCACGAAAACAAGTAAGCATTGTATCTCACCCCAATATTAAAAAAAAACTGTAAAAATGGGGCTGTGAGACTCACCTGAGTCTATCCGAGCAGTGAATATGTCCGACGTGGAATAGACAATCCCCGAATCTCCTAGTGTCCTAAACACGCGAGATTCTAATGAGCATTTGATTATCTAATATTTCTCCGTATTAATATTTATCCATTTTGATTATGTCCAAGCGATTATATTTGTACTTCCAATTAAAGTTTATAAAGTGTACGGCCCGTTGGTGACGGATTGAAATTATATGCTAAAGATATATAACGTATGTTTTTGCATTTATATAACTTGTTCATGGATGTATCGTATTGTTTACAATTATCCTTATATTCATTATATTTTATTTCATGAGTTACGAAATTTAGTACGAGGTCCAAAAACTGAAATATGTCATTTTCGACCCCTAGACGACCCCGAAAGGCCTAAAACCGACTACACTATGGTACATAGCCTTGATCATTGGGCCGTTTTCAAGTTACCGTGTGACTCTTAGTCCAAACCGTTATAATAAATTTTTCATCGAGAAGCTACCCTGAAAACACTTGTGAAATTCTTCGGCATTTTTACAAAAACTGTTCTGTTTGAGTATTCCAGCCGTTCGGCTGTGAAGTCCTAGCCGTTCGGCTATGGAAGTCCTAGCCGTTCGGCTCATCGAGTCCAGCCGTTCGGCTCATCGAGTCCAGCCGTTCGGCTGGTAGTCTATTTCCAGTTCTGTTCGTGCAGTTCATCCCCAACCCAGTTTTTAACTTCATTTTTTTACCAAATTCTCATATATGAAACACTAGTATATGATAACATAAGTATTATAAACGCGAAATTAAAGTAAAGTTTGAGTTTCCTTACAAATTAAGATTTGAACCCGTGAGGAGGAGGATGATGATCCGGATGGTGATGATGATCAAAGAAGATGAAGATGAATGTGATGATGATGATGATTGTTACTGATGTTGTTGTTGTTGATGATACCCGAGAGAGAGCCGATAGAGAGAGCCGAGAGATAGAGAAAGAGATGGAGGAAATAGAAGAAGAAAGTGAGGAAGAAGGAGTCGGCCAACTCCAATTATTGGAGTTGGTTGGCTCCTACGTGTAGTACAAAATACCCGTGTTTTTGTACCCGATCGTAAAGTAGTATAATATTTTCAAATGATAATTTTCTAAATATACAACTGTATATATTTTTATTCGAAGTATTTTATAAAAATACTTTAATGAGATATAAAATTATATCTTTGTTTCCCTTTGGTTTGACAATAGTTTTCAGTGTACAAAATGTGTTTAAATTCTCAATCGAGTAAATAATTATTATTCTCATTAATAATACATTATTTAAAAATGTTTTACACCAACGTCCGTATTTAAGATTGTGTGTTCTTTCAGATTTGATGGTATGTGATTATTAAATAATAATTTTAATGTTATATATATATTTATATATATAATATCCGAAAATTTCTGTTTAATCATGTATTGAGTATGAATGATTTAGGTTTAAATTAGGGGCTAATTTTGGCCCTTTTTGACCGGGTGTCACATGAAAAGTTATGTATAATAAGAAAAGTTAGGTTATGAAGGTTGAAAAGGTCAATTCTTGATGTTATGGTCCAATAAGGATGTTAAGTTTGACTTAAATAAGTAAACTAGGTGAGAATTGACCAAGAAAGTGGATCAATGTGGTCAAAGACCCAATCGGGTCATTTTGGTGTCCAAATGGGCAACCAATGAGGTTACGAGTTAAAATTGAGTTATACTCGAGTAAAGTCAAATGCTATGACACCAATAAGTTATTAATAATGTGTTGAAAGTATGGTCAATAGCTTAGAATTAGAATGTGATTGGTTTGAAAAGTGGTGTGTCAAGATTTTTGGTTAAAAGTGGTAGAAAATAAGTTTACAGGTCAAATCCCGATAAAATGTGAAATTTGAAAAAGTGGAAATAAGAGAAGTTACATATTGATATAGTAGAGGTGCCTGCAAAATTTCATGTCTTAATTCATAACGAGTAAAAAGTTATGCGAGGTTGAATTTGGTCAAAAAGTTAACTTTTGCTGAATTCTCAAAATGGGCATAGCTACGCGATCCCAGAAATATTTCTGGATTGCGTATGATAGTGTATTTTTATATTAGAAAGTTTTTCAAGTGCTTACGCGATCCCACTTTTTTCCAGGATCGCGTATCATAATAGAAAATGAATATTTTGATTTTTAAAAGCCCACTAGATCAAGTATATAAATGGAGTAGTTGTGGGACATTGTCAAAAGCATAAAAAAAATGATCACGTTTTCGGGGTGTTTCACGGCGGGTGGAGTCCATAACCCGGCGGCTCATTGAGTGAGTCGGCTGCTTCTCTAGCGTTTATACTTCAATTTTCTTTTGTTAATGCCCATATTAATTCACCCGGCCTTATGGATTGAGGACCCGATTGTTAAACCAAGAACCCGACGGGTCATGACCCTCAGCCGGCGGGTTCTCATCTCAGACCAAAATCATTCCCTTATATTAAATATTAAGGTAATTAATCATGTAAAATATATAATAAAGTGGAGAACGGGTTACAAGATAATAATGAGACAATATATTAATGTTATAAAAAAAATTCGGGGTGTTACAGGTAGGTCCTACCAAAATAATTTTGTTTAGAATAAAAATCTAATAAAAGAAAAAAAAACTATTTTTCTCCATATTTGATGTTCATTATGTATGTACTCCAACACGCTCATTGTAGGTTGGTGTTGTAGGGTCAAAAGGGGCATAGAACTCCTATATTGCAAATGATCTTATAAACTTTACGTATTTTATTATTGTGTTTAATCCTTCTATAAATTTTGTATATGTTTTTTTTGTTACATGAACAGACATATTTGTTGTAAAATATATACATAGAATCGTAAGTTAAATACATATACAATTGACGTTTCTAAAAAACTTGAATACATAAAAAATACAATTTCAAAGTTAAACACATAACTTGAAAGGAACTGGATATGATGCAAAAGATGTTTTAGGTAGGAAGATAATGAAATTAACTACGATGCTGACTTATAACTATGATGCAACTGACTTATAGTTATAATGTTGATTGACTTCCAACCACCGTCCCACCTATTGGAGCTTAATTACGACTGCCACCATCACTATCAGATTCCAGCAACAACAAAATATGCTAATATGACGCATTTGATTTTTAACCATGATGCACCTGACATTTAACTATGATGCAACATGACTTATAATTATATGCGCTAGACCTTTAACTATGATGCACCTCCTAGTTGACTTCCTATCTTCCTATTTAACTTATCTTTTTCTCCGAAATCACACCCGTCATTAATACATTAAACTTTTATACACTCTCATACTATATTTCCTTGAAATTTTTTCATCTATGATCAAAAATTTGTTTAAAAAACACATGTCAAATGGTTCAAACATGTTAAACATGTTACATATGTTACGACAAATGTTCCTTAATTATGAGCTTTGATTAGCTTAATAGAATTAACTCGTCGATAATCTCCTTATACTTCATTCCCGGAATTCCTTTTTAAAGCAATATTTTTAATATTCTCGAGGATTTGAAAGAATTCGGTGAATAACTTACTTATACATGTGGCTTTCGGTGACCTATAATCAAAATTTATACAAAACATCGTTAAAAATAGTCTCAAGTTATTTTTGACGAGGTTTAGTTTACTTATGTTGATACTTAACTCATGTTTGTTTGATTATAATTAAGTTTGTGTGAAGGATATAATACCAATATGCTTCACGTTTTTGAAATTAGTATGTACTTTCATGTTTGGTAATGTTGCAATAAAAATTTGTATTATATATTGCATGTAACAAAAAAAAACAATTGTACAATATTTTAACTAGTTCTAAAACATGATGATATACAATTTGACAAATATTATATATACTGACAAACACAACTCAATTTATCAATGTTTTGAAAACCGAGTTTTAGCTCAGATCGATGAGGGGTCCGGTTCTGATCAACCGGTTGAACCGCCAGCCCAAAACCGGTCAAAATGCGATTTAAAAACCGGATTGACCAGATGGTTCATTGAATGGTCAAACTATACCCAAAACTGACTTTCAACTGGCCAGAAATCTTAAAAATCCCAATTCAAAGTGTCGGACTGGGCCGGTCTAACCAGTTTCCAAAATATTACAATTTATCTAGTCATATCAAAGATAAAATCTAATTTATTTAATTAAATGATATTTTTGTTATATTTCATGATATTTTATAAGTAATGAACAAATAAAAAAATATAAATATAAATATTAACTTTAATTTATAAAGTTTATAATATAACTTGGATAAAAAAAACTAGTAATAAATATGATTAAAAAGTAACAAAAAAATTATGAAAATTCCCTACCAAGGTATCCATTTTCCCTCCCCTTTCTCTCTTCACTTCCAACGCATTCTCTAGCTGCTGGAGATCCTGCCGTTGCCGATTCGCCATCACCGATCAACCGTGATATCGCGTAAAAAGTCATGTTTTTACTACCGATATCTCTCTCATTATGGAATGATTCTTGGCATTTTAAACTCAAAACCACTACAAATCAATGATATTATGCCAAGAGGGTAAAAAAGGTTGCACGATAAAAATCAAGCAAAACGGTTGTAAAACGAAGATTCCACACATGTTTGAAGATTCAAGGCATCAAGATTTCAAGACAAAAGTGCCCATCATCAACATCCATCTCACGCAAGATGTTTGATTTCAAATTACGAATCCAACAGAAGAAGAATCAACAAAAACGGATAAAGAATGAAGATTCTACGCCCGCCGGGAGATCCAAATGATTCGTACGCAATATCTGGAGATAGGAAACATATTTTTGGGATATCTTTAGATCAAAGTCTTCATTTTTAAATTACGAATCCAATACAAAAAGAATCAACGCAAATGGACGCATAACGACGAAGATACGCGCGAATTAAGCAACGCAATGAAAGACGACGGATCGGCACGGGTGGCAGTCGGCCGCCGCTGGCCAGCAGCCAGCCGCCACCGGCCAGTAGCTAGGCGGTGCCAGCCTCCACCCTCCCATCTTTTTTGTGCTTTTTCGTCCTTTCTTGTACCTGGTGCACCACCTTTCGCTACTTTTTCGTACCTGGTGCACCACCTTTCGCTACTTTTTCATACCTGGTGCACCACCTTTCGCTACTTTTGCTAATGTGAGCCTAGGGATGCTAATATGATCCATATTTTCCCTATAAATAGCAGCTCCTAAGTCTCATTTTAACACACACTCAAGAATAAACTTCTACATTCTAATACACTCACACACTCTTTTTTCATTTTCACTTTCTCACTCTAGAAATTCTCTTACAGTCTAGGATTATTGTAATTGATCTTCGGATTAGTATAGAGGCTAGAACGAATGTTAGGAGGTTTGAAGATTCATCTTTGTACATGTAAACGAGTTGTCAATCATAATAATACGTTGCTGCGCATTTAATTCCGGGTGATATCTAAACCTTTATCATACTTATTTTATTCCACATTTTAAATATGTGTTATTGCTTGGTATGTGATACATTTGTTGCCATGAATTGCGAGTAGTTTATTATTGTGGTTGTTGATGATGTAGATAATTATAAGTAAGGATAACATTATATAATTAATGCATAACAATCGTAAAGAGATATGACGGTCCCTATTTGACTGTTTATCGGATAGAGTACTGGAAACGCTTTAAGGCGGAGTACAAATGTATGGAAGTTGGTAAACGATCGAAGGTAGTTATATCTCTGGAATCAGCTCTGGTTTAATAGTTGGAATCCCGAAGGGGTAATACAACTTCACAACTAACTGGTATATCCTACGAAAGTCAAAACACTATAAAATGATGTTCATGAAATACGTTCAGATAAAATAGGAATTAGTAATCTTTGTAGCATCAAGACTTTATGAATTCAAGTTTAAATTTATGGATTACCCTTTCTGGTTATGCACGTGACTAAAACCTAGTAATTAGGACCTGATCAACCTTAATTATGGTAAGTAGTTATCTGTGCCCATGACATGCAATAAGTAAGATACATTGAAATCACTCATTGTATATATTAGGTTTACATTTCTGCACTGTTTTACATTTAGTTAGATAGAGTGTCACTTTCACTGTCAATTACTCTCGACCGCATGTTGATGTGAGAAACTGTGGAACTACTACATAAACTACACTGTCCATCATTGAAAGGCATGGTCCGCATATGAAACACGTTTTAACAAACTGCAAATAATCCGGGGATGTATAACTATTTGAAAAGGAGAGATTTGAATCATAAGTCGAAGTAACTAGAACTTAGATGAATGATAACAAGATTTCGGAATAAGATAAAAAGTTATAATGACCTAGAATCTTTAAAACACCAAATCTTATAAAATCGGCGGTCTAAACATACAAAGTTATTAATTTGCATGCTAATAAAACAGTAAACTACCTTAGGAGTTAAGAACGGTCGGACCTATAAGACGATACGTTGCTGATTCATGAACCTCGGGATAGAATCAAAATAGGTTGCTTATCTTTCAACTAGATAAGTATTGGAAGTTTGCGTGTTGCTCCGATCAGAATCACGATAGCCTAGTTCCTAGTGACATGCCAATGGAAAATTTAGTTGGTAGGGTTCTAGAGTTTACACCTAGTAGTTTGGCTGCCACATTAGTATCATCCCTATTTATTTTGTCATCCTGAAATATTAATTATCAAAATCTCAACAACCACATATTTATCTTTATCTGCTTTCCTGTACTTTAATTTTCTGCATTTTAATTACTTGTCTTTAACCCCCATACCTACCTACTTTGTTCCATCCTAGATACTTCCCTACCGAAAGTGTCAACTTTTATTTACCCACACGTTTGGATTCATAGAACGATCTTAGGTTATACTTACTGCTTACTAACCAGAGTAGGTAGTACATATAATTTAAGCCCCGCTAATTATAAATTTTAAAACCCCTGATGGCGCCCGATTAAGTTACAATCAACGACACCGAAGCTTTCGGGCGCCATCAAGTTTTTGACGCCGCTTCCGGGGAATCACAAACGTACAATTTAAAGCCACCTTAAGTAGTAGTATTTAGGAGATCCTTCCGAACGAACCTCTCCAGGTATCTTTCGAAAGTTAAATTGAGTAATTTAGTATTAATTATTATTTTAGTATTAGTTTAGCATTAGTTAATTAGGATAGTATTAGTTCAAAATGACAACTCAAAAATTCACTTCTTACCTCATTTCAAAAGACAAACTGACGGCAATGGACGATACGGAATTCTTTGACTACTTAGTAGGAGAAATAAGATCTGATTTCTTTTCACCCTCTTCCTCTAAAGCTAACGAAACCTCCGAAACCCTAGAAGAATTTAGGACCTCACTTTCTATTCCAAAACACTACCTGGACTTTGATGACACGGATTAGTTGCCTGACCTGGCATCATCTCCAGAAGATCACTTTTCAACTTTGCATTCGCCTCAAATACCAAATTCTGTCCACTTCGATAGTCCTTCCGAAGAAGATTACGAAGAAAAACCTCCGAAATTATGTGACTTAATCACCCTCATTCCTGAAACGTCAGTGTATGGCAACACTCTGTCAAATTCTCGTAATGACGGCATCTTTCCATTCCTTTCACAAGAACATGAATACACCATCTATCGAGTGGTGGATAAAGTTCCATGAGTTGAGCCAGAAAAACCTTGTTCTGAAGAACGCCACTTCGGCACATCCTTTAATCCTTCTCGCAGAGTAGATGTTTATAGGGCATTCGTTAGGAAATTAGACTCCTCTGACTTTCCTTTTTCATATGACCAACGTGAAAAGATTACCAATCTTGACGAACAACTCAATTTCTCATCTCGCTTGTCAAATCATGAATGCGAAAGCACTTCCACCAATTTCAGAGTCCAAGAACTAAAGTTTATAGTAGATTTGGATCTACTTTTTGAATCACTTGACGACATGGATTTCCATCCAATATCTATGATATTAATCAATCATAATGTCGCTGCAATGATCAATGAACTTGAGTTCTGGGTAGAACGGGACCCGATGATTCCTATCATCATCCCTGGTAAAATTCCATTCTTTGTTGACCCCGCTTCTTACTTGATCTCAAAATTGCGAGACGTTTTTCCTGATTCCACCAAAAGACATGACTCCGCTTTCTTCGCTAAACGGAAAGACCTTCATGTTAAGCTTGTTCAAATCTTCGCTTTCACCAAATACCCCTTCACTTCCACACAAAAATCCCTAATCAGTAAACTCGTAAGAATAGTCAATTCTACAACCGGAGAACCTGATTCGCAAGAAGATAAAGCATTCCTGGAAATCACGGATAAACTCAATCACGATCTAAATTACAAGGATTAAGGACCTCGCGACGGATTGTCAAACCCTAAGAAGATAAGAAAGGCATATAATAAGTTAATTAGTGATCTTGTCAATTTAGGATATGAAGAAAGAGAAACCCTAGGGGACATAGAGAACAGTCATTATTTAATTTATAACGTCATCTGGGAGCTTTCAAAATGTTTTGTGCCTAAAAAGGTTCATCTAAGGGAACAAATCTCGATCTTTTCTCTACGAGGAGATCGGAACGAATCATAAAACAATTCTTTCCTAAAAGGTCGACGCTCGCAACTTTAAACGAACTTATTTTTAATATATAAATTTTGAAAGTTTCTATTAAAAAAATAATAATATAACTTAAGTTTAATATTTTAGGTTGATTATAATCGTCCCGCAAAAATATGCGTGTTCCTAAATTAGTTATAACGTGACAAGAAACTAACAAGTAACAAGCCACGATAAATACACGCAGGATTCATAATCATTATTAATAGGACATTAGAAGTTAACTTAGATTATTAGCTTAAAAGTACAATAGGGACCATGTAAGGAATATCGTACTTGAAACTAGGACATATATTCCTAGGGGACTATTAAGACTTCCATGTACTCCCATAATTCAAAAACAAAAACACTTTCTTCTCCCCTTTGATCCTCCATGGCCGGCCACACCCACACCCACACACCTCCACCCACACCACCATGAACCACCATTAAATCTCCATCAAACTCTATAACTTTGCGTCCTTTTGAACTCCTCATTGCATATTATTCTTGGTTGTACATTTATTTTGAAGTTGTACGCACTACAATAAAGGTATGATCATGAGACACCCACTTTGAACTTTAAATATCCTATTTTATGAAATTAGCTAAGTTAGTAACTAGGAATTGCTACTTTTCTTGGTTGAATGCTTAGAAATTACTTACTACTACCACTTACCCATGCTAATCCACACATGTTTGACCTTATTAAAAGGAAGAAATTTGACCTATTAATTAAGTCTATGATTTTGCATGATTAAGTGTAGTTGTTAGGTATTTAAATGATCATGGTGATTTTAATGATTACTCTATGTTAAGTGCACAATGCGAATGAATTAGGAGTAGCAAGTGACTTTTGAAAGTCTACAAAAGATTAGCTAGCTTGCTTGAGTAGAATAGTAAATTAAAATTACATAACAATTCTTGCTCATTAGAATCTTGTACTTGCTTGACTAGTCAAAGTAGGCAAAATAACTAGAAAATCATTATTGTGAAAAATGTTTTCAGATATTACTATTACAAATAGTTACCAACGAGTCATATACATTTTCACACCTACGAAATACAAACGTAAACGTTAAACAAATACTTTGGACATAACTTAGTTGTACGAACGCTAGCATGGGTGGTCAACTTAGACCTCCATGTTGTAACAACCACCAATTTAGGACTTTAATTGGTGCCTAAACTACTTATAATTACATGTGTTTAGTTTTGTAATATTCTAAATATATGTAATGTTTTGGTGTAAATTACATACACGCTTACGCGATTTGATTAAACCGTGCCCTTATGTACCGGACGAGGCCCGACTTTATTTAATATGGACGTTGATGACAAAAATTATAAAATAATGTGGAATTATCCAAACAAATATTGTTTACTATAATATAATACGATAATCTATTACGCAATATCATATTGTTTAAGACATATCATACGCGATGAAACCACACGAAATGCACCCCAACGAACGATTAGTAACAAAAATTTTATTTTAAAATTTTATAACTTGAAATAAAGTATGTTGATAAAACACTTCGGTTAAATAAATATTGCAGGTATACTTTGACATATTTACAAATCTTACGAAGACTTCGCAATTAAGTGACCACGGATCATAACACGACATTCGAAAACACAAATACGCGAACCCGAGACCCGAGTGGGTCAGCCCAGACCCGCGGACCTAACCCAATGACCCAAGACCCAACCCTTTTAATCCCTTTCCCCCTCCCCACTTCATCTCATTTTACACACACACTTACACCTACTTTCTCTCATCTCTTTCCCTACTAAATCTCTATCTCTCTCTCTCTCTAAAAACTGAGATAACAAGAACATCATCACCATAATCGTTCATCATAGTCATCAAGACACAAGCAAGAGGATCATCATCATCTTCTTCATCTTCTTTGATTTTCGATTTTGTTGGTAAGAAGCTTTAAAACTCTTTTAAATTACTTGTAAAGCTTTTATTTTCATGCTAGAACGTTTACTCAACGAAGATTTGCCCAAAAACTGACTTGAAAATGCATTTTTAAAGTTAAGTATTCGAGCAGTTCGTCTTGCGAACCGAGCTCTGTTCGTCCTGTGAGACGAACCCAAACTGCGAACCAAAATCTGGACTCGCAAACCCAAACTGCGAACCGAAATCTCGACTCGCAAACCCAAACTGTGAACCGAAATCTCAACTCGCAATCCCAAACTGCGAACCGAAATCTTGACTCGCAAACCCAAACTGCGAACCAAAACTGACCTGCGAACCGACCCGACCTGCGAACTGAACCGCGAGTCGACTTGCGAGTTGACTTGCGAGCCGAACCTTGTGGTGTGAACCCATCTCGGTTCGCAGCCTACTGCCTTGCGAGTCGAACTCAACTCGCACCACGAACTCAGTTCGCACCACTATTTCAGTCCGCAACCAGACTTGCCCAATATCCCAAATTTAAATTCCAGATGCGATTTTTAATAAAGCAATGTAGTAGAAATAAAAATTTTCCATTTGACCTGGCAGCTCGACCCCAGCCAGGGGCTCTGGCCCTTGGACCCTGCTACCAGGGGCGCTGCCCCCGGACCCCCGTCTCCCAGGAACTTATAAATACTTTTCACACTAAGTGTCAAACACTTACAAATAATGAAACCTGATACAACGATACATATAATAATAACACATTTGGATTATTATTACAAACCGTCACCAACGGGCCATACTTGTTTTTAAAATACAAATGGGTTACTAAATGAACACTGGAACATTTCCTAGTTGAGTGGACAACTAGCATGGGTTATCTTTTAAGACACCAACTCGTTTACTGATTGCATGAGTTATTTACTTTTACTGAAGTCTCTCCATCATATATCGTTAGTTATGGACTTAAGCGCGAACACTAGTTAATGGATCCATTAGGGAAATGACCCTCCCCGCCCGGGGTAGTAGCGCTACCATGAACTGTACTGTATAAACGGGCGACTATCATTCGTTACTTATGCTTGCTCAGTTACGAGCATGACAGGGGAGCAACTTATTACTTACGGGTTAAGATTCGATTATGAGCCTCATGGCAACGGTATAACTTACTTACTATACATTTGCTGGATTGCAAATACCTGATTTATGCCTGCGGGCATTACTGATGAAAAATTGTGTTCAAATACTAATATTATTTACAAACCTGTGAGATTCACCAACCTTCGTGTTGACCTTTTTAGCTTTGTATCTCAGGTACACAGACGGAGTAGGATTCTCTCAGGATACTAGCTAGAGTCGCATGATTTCTACATTGCATCTAACGGAGATTCTTAGCATTATCTTTTGTATATTATGATTATATAATAGAATCTCCTGCTACATGCGTGGACTCTAGGGAACTACATTTTGTAACCGAAAACACTATGTTTTCAAACTTGTATCTAGGAAATGTAAATTATTTTTCAAACGTTGCATATAGATGTCGTTTGCTTTATCTTTGTGCTGTTGATATTTGATTAGTAGCACCCCAAAGCTTGCTTCCGCTAAACACAGGATTTTGGGGGTGTTACATTTGGATTATTATTACAAACCGTCACCAACGGGCCATACTTGTTTTTAAAATACAAATGGGTTACTAAACGAACACTGGGACATTTCCTAGTTGAGTGGACAACTAGCATGGGTGATCTTTTAAGACACCAACTCGTTTACTTGTTTACTTACGACCTTGTGCGTTTCGGACGCCAGAAGGTTGCAGGGTTCTGAGAATCGATACACGGACTTACATCTTCTTTACCTGGTTGATTTCACATACGTACTTGCGAGACTTAGGTGAGTCTTACAGCCCCACTTTTACTGTTTTATACATATGGGGTGAGATACATTGCTTACTTTTCTTGAACACAAGTACGAACAACTCATTTTACTATACGGGATTGCATGAGTTATTTACTTTTACTGAAGTCTCTCCATCATATATCGTTAGTTATGGACTTAAGCGCGAACACTAGTTAATGGATCCATTAGGGAAATGACACTCCCCGCCCGGGGTAGTAGCGCTACCACGAACTGTACTGTATAAACGGGAGACTATCATTCGTTACTTACGCTTTCTTAGTTACGAGCATGTCACAGGAGCAACTTATTACTTACACGTTAAGCTTCGATTATGAGCCTCATGGCAACGGTATAACTTACTTACTATACATTTGCTGGATTGCAAATACCTGATTTACGCCTGCCGGCATTACTGATGAAAAATTGTGTTCAAATACTAATATTATTTACAAACCTGTGAGATTCACCAACCTTCGTGTTGACCTTTTTAGCTTTGTATCTCAGGTACACAGACGGAGTAGGATTCTCTCAGGATACTAGCTAGAGTCGCATGATTTCTACATTGCATCTAACGGAGATTCTTAGCATTATCTTTTGTGTATTATGATTATATAATAGAATCTCCTGCTACATGCGTGGACTCTAGGGAACTACATTTTGTAACCGAAAACACTATTTTTCAAACTTGTATCTAGGAAATGTATATTATTTTTCAAACGTTGCATATAGATGTTGTTTGCTTTATCTTTGTGCTGTTGATATTTGATTAGTAGCATCCTAAAGCTTGCTTCCGTTAAACACAGGATTTTGGGGGTGTTACACATGAACTCATTAAATCTCATACGTTTAGGGCTTTTGGAGATTTCGACTAGACTTCTTAGGCTTTAGGCTTTGCTAGCACTCAAACATACTCAACTCAATAGGTGAGTTCATAACCCCACTTTTAACTGTTTTACTGCTTTCAACTTCGGGTGAGAAACATAGTCAACTGCTTTATTGATTGCCATAACTACTTTTACTTACATGATTGTATACTTGTTTTACTCGAATGACTAGAGTACTATGAGCTGTAGAACTCTTACACAAAACTGGTATTTATGAAACAACATTTTCATACTATAAAGTTGTTAAACTTTGTTTGGTAAACCGGAGAACGACCGATACTTTTATGTAAACACTGGAGAATGACCAACAACGTATTTTAGTGCCAGAGAACGACTGGCTAAGTGGACGGGAGAATGATCCGTGCGTCTTTTGACCGGAGAATGACCGGTACTGTGTTTCGCTGGAGAACGACCAACAGTGTTTAGTGCCAGAGAACGACTGGCTGAGTTTGGATGGGAGAACGACCCGTGTATCTTTTGACCGGAGAACGACCGAACTGTTTTGGAAACGATAGAGAACGACCAGCAACGTATTGCAACCTGTATTTTGGGTAACATCCCACGTAAATGGTATTTTGGTGACATCCCAACCGAACTATACTTGGATAACATTCCACAAAACGTTTACTTAACTATTATGGTAATAACTATTTGTGAACGTATTGGTTTTAATAACTGTGCTTACAAACATGATTCAACTATTGCAAACATAAAACCTGTGAATTCACTCAATCTCGTTGTTGACTTTTACTATGTTTTTCAGGGAATTAGTTGCATTTAAGACATCCTGCACACATGGAACATAGGTGAGCCACAAAGGAATAGGATGCCAACTTTTGACAACTGGATTTCTTTTGTATAACTAAGCTGTTTAGTCATATTTACGAAATCTACTTTTGTAGCTTAACTACTATTAATCCCTTATAGATCTTCAGTAAAAGCTTTGAGAATATTATTAAGAATCGCGGAATAATACTTAATAACAATCAAGAACAATAATACTTGTAGAATACGAATTACTTGAAGAACACGAATAACCACCAAAAGCTTCAATATTATTAATCAGATAATAATACGAATACACGGCTTGTATTAGGGTTTACAACCTTGAAGCTAATAAATTTCGTACGTACCTATTCTAGGTATTAGGAACTCTATTTATAATGCATAAAGTCCTATTTACAATCTCCTATAATTATGGAAACATGATAACTTCCGTAACAACTCAAACTTATCCAACCAACCTGTTAGAAACATGAACAATGTTAACTACCTCATATACTAACAGTTGTAACTACTCACAACTAGCAATGGTAACCTCTTGTGTTCTTCAGATCTTCACTAACAGTTGTAATTCTTTCAAGAACAGTGATAATATTAACACTAACATTGTTAATGCCTTGTAAACTTCATACCAGCAATTGTAAGTAATCTTCAAATACTCAAATCCCAACAATCTCCCCCTAAACTTAATATGTACCTCACATTATTAAGTTTCTCTTGATTCTTCATTTTGACCTTTTGCAGATGCTTTCAAAACATTCATTGATTTTGCTTTTGACGTCTTTGATATTCTTCCTTCTTATGTATCTGATTCAAAATCATATATACTAAATTTTCTGCTGCATCATTGTTTAATGGAGCATACAGTCTAGCATTCTTCAAACTTCTCAGCAAACTCAAATTCATCTCATACTCTCTTTCTGTAAGCATCCACAACATTGTACCATCTTCCATAATAACCTGATGTATGCGTGAATTAATCAGATAATTCCACTTCTTGACTTGTTGAAATGTATTAAACTGAAACACAAACTTCTCAGGCTCAAACATCATGCTAATACTGTTCCAGGTACCCATCTCCATAATACTTTCAAACTTCTTTGAATTTAGATTCTTTTCAGTCCCAATTTCATACCACCTCAACAAATCAACTCTTGGTATCACTTTAAACAGCTCTACAATAGATCTCCAAAATGATAAACTTTCATCAGCTCTTTCAACCCTTAATCTTTCACACTTAACTAGAATTGTGAATTTCTCAACTGACCAATCAATAATTCCTGGTAATTCTTCTGGAATTTCCATATTCAAATAATTTACCATGATTACATTATTCAAATCAACTTGTCTTCTAGGCAAATCAGGAATAGATGCATATTCCTGTCTCAATTTCTCTTTTATCTCTGCACTCTGCCTTGCCCATTCTTTTTCTTTTACAATATCTTCCTCTATCTTTTGTTGCTTTTTCTTTTCTTTTTTTGCCTTTTTCTTCCTTTTCAGTTCAGATTCTGCTCTCTTCTGTGCTTCTGGATTTATAAACGTATCTCTATCCCACATTCTTTGAAGTGCTTCAACTGAAATTCTCTACAATCTATGCTTTCGCAAAGTACCTTGAAGCTTTGCAACCAAATTCCTCTTTATTTGAGCTTTAGTTAAAGGTTTAGAAGCCCTTTTCTTTCTAACTTCCTCTTCATGCTTTCTTTTAACCTGATTAACTAAGAATTCAATGTCATCTTCTTTCTGTTCTTTCAGATTCTGCTCATCCCATTCTTTCACTTGTTCTTTTGTCATCATAACCCATTCACCAGGAGACACTTCAACCTTTATTAATCCTTGTCTTAAAACAGCATCATCATACTCTGCTTGTAATCTCCTAGCATACTCCTCATCATGAGCAGTTGCTTCAAGTGGCACTTGCTTAAACTTTTTCTTCTTTGGTTCTTCTTCCAGAATACCTTTTCCTTTATCTTTTGGATCAATCTTAGGCAATTATGTCCTTTTAGCTGGAGTTGCAGAAGGTTCTCTTATTGAAACAGGTGGTAAAGTTGTTGTTTCCTTTTCTGTTACAGACTTGAGTTTATTTGCTCTAACAGAAAACACAGGAATTGATTTCTGTCTTTTAGTCGTCTTTTAGTCTGTGGAGTACTTGAAGATGCAGTCTTTTTCTCTTCAACTCCTGATTTTTCAGCATTGGCAGAGTCATCTTCTTTATCTTTCTCTTTCTCTTTATCATCATCTTTCTTTTTACCTTCAGATTTTTCTTTCACAGTCTCAGTCTTATGAGGTGTTGCTGTTACCACCTCAATTTCCTCATCAATTTGTTCAGAATTAGAACCAGTTGGTACTTTATTCTGATCATCATCATCATCTTGATTATCACCAACATTCCAAAAATCATTAGGATCAGGAGTATCCTGAGCACTTTTTCCTTTTAAAACATCAGTCAGATTATCAACATGGACATTCTTTTTGTCACTCTTATTAGTCCAAAATTTCTCCCCCTTTTTGAAAGCATCTTTTGGAGAGTCACCTTCAACCAGGACATATTCCTTGCCCTCTTTCAATACTTTGACCACAAGCTTTTCCAATTAAGTGACTCTATGCTTCAAGTCTGCTATCTCTGCATCTTTTGCTTTATTCTTTCTCCTTTCCACCTTGAACTTTTCCCAAACATAATCAACCATTTTTGTCAATTCCAAGTTAGTTCTAGCCTCATCACCATCAGAATGTGACTCCCTAAGTGAATCATTGACATGTGTAGCAAAATCTACATCATACCTAGTATGATCATCAGATTCCCCTTGGTTATTGGTACTGGGACCACCAAAATCATCTACAAGAGTAGAGTCATGTTCTGGTGTTACCTCTGATTGGGTCTTATTGATGTTACTTCTGTCCTGCTCTGTTAGTGGACTAGTAGCAGTAGAAGTAGCCCTCACAGAATGGTCACCCTGCTCCTCATGGACCACATGCTGTTCCTGACCACTGTCATGAGTCTGAGATGTTTGAGCAACATGAGCCTCAAACACCTGTTGTCTAGCTCTTTTGGCTTTGCTAACATATGTTTTCAGATTGGTCCCTTGTTTTCTTATGGTACCCCCAGCCACTGTTGGTTGAGATTGAATGGGTTGTTCCATTCTCTCAATAGCTGGGTCGGCCTCAGTTGGTTGTACTGGAGCTGTAGTGGAAGGTGCAGGAAGCATTGTAGGAAATAAAGTTGTAACCCTCCCAGAAAACTTAATACCTTTTATTGAAGTATCTCTCTTCATATTAGCAAAAACTTTTGGTTTTAAAGATACCAATAACTCTATCCAAAGCAGGCAATTGAGCAATTTGTTCATTTAAAAATAATTGCACAAACCTTGGATACATCAAAAACTTAAGCTTTGGTTGATTTATGTTTCTTAGCATACCAGCAAAAATAAAATTTGAAAAATTAAATCGTTGACCAGTAGCTAAACAGACTAATGTATACCCTACATTTCTATTGAATTGTTCAAAAGATGATCGTTGAGAAGATAAACAGTGTAATAATGTATGTATCAAAAATCTCCATTGATATGAAAATAATGTTTTCTGAAAAACAAAACCACCCAAAGTACCCTCATATCCTATTGCGTGTAAATTGGTATATAAAACATCATCAGAAAGTGAAGTAATACCTCCTTCATCTTCAAGACGAAGAGAAGAACATAAAGAAGCCTCTGTAACCACCACTTGTTGCTCTGCAACTGTTGATACAATTTTTTGAATCCCCACTTCTTCCTCAATTTTAGCATTAACCCAAAAATCATTGATGTATTCATGTGATATACGAGGATTAATGATTAACGCATTGAAAATATGTGAAGCGCGCAAGAAATCAATGATTTCAACATAATCATTGGCCGTAATTGGTTTAACTAAGAAAGCAATCATATTATGATCTTTGCCAATCGGTAGTTGAATTTTAGACGAAGAAGAAGAAGTCATGATTGAAATTCAAAAGAAACAGAATTGATGAAGCAGTGGTTAGCAAGGAATACAATAACAGTGATGATGAAAGCATAATGAAAAAGTGCAAGTGTTTGGCGTATATATACTGTAAGTTTCGAGAACCTAATTTCAAAACAAAATCCCCAAATTTAACATCAACGGTGGAAACCGTTTTAAAATAATGGAAACTGAGGGTTAAACTAACAGTGATTAAGTCGAACACTTAGAACACTTTTTGACTGATAATAATACTAACAGTGATAACTAGTTAATGGAAATAACCCCCGACCAAAGGAATTATAACTCAACACTAGTATCTTAATTAGTATTATTAAAAGGAACAACAAAATTATTTTTTTTAACCACCAAAGAAATAACCTGCAAAAATAAAATAAAGAAATTTCCAAAAAGAAATCGAATTAACGCCATAATGAACAGTTATAACTGAATAGTATAAACAGTGGAAACTGATATACTAACAGTGATAACTATTACACTAATAGTGGAACTGATAGTTATCACTGAGTAGTGAAAACAGTGGAAACTTTTTACACTAGCAGTGATAGTCGTTGAACTGACAGTGATATCCTGAAAAGGGTGAATTCTAAAAACAAACAGTGATAAAAAGAAACTAACAGTGAAAAAAAAAGTTTAAATATACAGTGGTAATTTAATAGTAATAGTGATAATCAGTTGTGAGTTGAGAAAACGCAAAACAGTTCTAAGGCCTGCTTTTCCCTAAACAGTCTTTTACCCTCTTCTAATTTTTCATTATTTAAATTAGAAACTAAACCAGTAATTGACTTTTTCCTGTTCTCACTTTCAGTTTCAGATCTAGAAGTATTAGATTCTGATTCAGAACTTTCACTCTCCTCACTGTCGTCCTCATCAGTCCACTCTCTAATTTCAACCGTGTCCTCACAATCATCTTCTGCTAAACTTCTAACTGGATCAACCTGTTTTACCTCATCTGACATTTCTTCTTTTAACTTATTTATAGCTAAATCAGTTTTAGGAGGAAAGTAAATGTTGCCATAAGGTGGTGGGATCTTATTATATACTATTCTAGCAAGTTTATCATGGACTTGTGAATAAATCATCTTTTGTACATTCTTAGAGACACCTTCAAATTGATCAATTTTTAACCTAATGCTCTCTTTCTCACATGTAACCTCAGTCAATTTCTTAGTCAACACATTCACACTATCCTTTTCATTATCTCTCTCCCATCTAGCATATTCAAGATCATATTTATATTGACTAACTACAGCTTCAAAGGTTTTAATTTGTTTCTCTAAATTTTCAATGGATGCTATATATTGTTTACTTTTAGCTTCCCATTGTTTTAGTTCATCACAAATTGTCCTATTATGATCTCTATAATGCTCAACAGCCTTTTTACAAACAGATGAACACAATTTAACTTATACCTCATAAGGAATATTCTCCTTTTGGTCCACTTCAGCAATGGCCATGTGACAGTGATTTGTGATGTGCTCCTCCTGATCACTCCAATCCAGTCCAGGCCCATCCAGAGATACCATAGCATTTGAATTGCCTCCTTGGATTTGCACTGCTCTTCTTTGAGATCCATTAGAATTTCCAAATCTCTGCCCATTCTGCTCAGATCTAGGAGCTCTGCATTCCCTAGCAAAGTGTCCTAACTTATGACAGTTATAGCACTCTACTTTTGATTTATCAAACCTAATACCTTCATTCCTGATATTGGTGTATCCTTGTCTTCCAGTCCTCTGCATGAACTTCCTATATCTACGAGTGATCATAGCCAACTGCCACTTGATATCCATCTCCTCTAGATCATCAGGATTAGTCGCACCCCCTAATTCAGGTAGCGGAAGCGAATCGGGTCGGGGCGCGACTAATCAATAATCACAAGCATATAAGATATATAATGAACGACTCTATATGCGTCGTTTACAAAATACATTGATATAACATAAGAGTTTACAAACTGTTTACATTATATTGAGTTCACATGATTATCCTGAGAGATTCTAATACATTTCCAATTATACAAAATATAGATATGCAAGGAAATCTCTTGATGTTTAATGATTCCATGCGACTCGAGCTAAAGTATCCTGATGGGCAGTCCAACCTACTGCTGAGTACCTGAGATAGCATGCTAAAAGGTCAGCTAAAAAGCTGGTGAGCTCACAGGTGTATATGAGTAAATGAGATTTATGAACCACAAGATTTATATAATGATTTGTAATCAAACAAATAATGAATGTACATGCAGCCATGAGTCCATAGTTTGAGCTTAACTGAGGGGGTCAAGATCCACATTCAAGGACCTGATCGAGGTGCCTCCCTATGAGTGCCTAATCAACACTCATACTGAATAAATGATAATGCGTCCGTTTGACAGGTTAGTGCTTGCTAACATGGACGGGGATTGTCAATCCCATATGGTACCATACACTAACATTCACGCTAAATCATATTAACAAACTATGTGATGGAGGACTTTAAATTGATTAGATGAAATTAACTCATGTAGCATATAACGATGTTTTGATACTTGTGTTCACATGTAAAACAAAACGAGCATGTATCTCACCCCTAGGTAAAAGCATTTGAAAAGGGGCTATGAGACTCATCTGAGCCTAATGAGTTGCTAACAAGCAATAATGATGTTGTTCAAGAGTAATGATGTCGTCTCCAACGACTGAAACCTGCCGGGCGTATTAAAAGTGCAAGGTTTTAAAGTGATTAGATGTCTTATCATACCATCTATGCTAGTTGCTCATTCAACTAGTAATGTCCAAATACATTGGTTTATTCATTCATGTTTTCGAAAACTTGTAAGGCCCATTGGTGATTAATTGTAATAATAATCTCATTACATTATTATTAAAATGTTGTAATGATATACTTGTAGAGTATATTTAAAGTGTTTAGTATTCGTCGAGTGTCGTATTTATAACTCGGGTTAGGTTCATAAGTGTTATTTTTATCCATGTTTCATAGTAGAACTTATATATTCATTTCGGGCTAGAATTCTTAGTATTTTGCAAATAGGTTTGCGTTTATCGTTTTGGGGCTCATTTTTGTTGACTTGGTCAAACGGGTTCGGTTTGACCCGAAACTTTTAGAGAAGTCTTAAATATGTTTCTAAGGCTCGGAAAAATTATTGGTTCGTGTCGGGGTTAGCCCGAAGTGTCAGTTTTAAAAGTTGTCCAAAACAGTCCCTTGGGTTTATATTTTCCAGATTTTAACTCCGTAGATCTCTCGTTTTCTACACTTTTTAGCCCGAACCAAGTCTCACCAAAATTCACAGATGAACATACATATGTCTAGTTAATTTCTGAATTTTATGGTATCTTTATAAGTTCTTTTACTATTTTTAACAAAAATAAATATGAAGAGTAGTTGGTTTTGATCTGAAACCGACACCAGTTCAAAGATAAGCTTATACACCAAAAACCGTATATTTATGGACAAGGTCAAAGAAGAACTTTTTGTAGAGGACATCCACACGGAAATTTAGGTATAAGATACATACATTTATTCATCCTAGAACTAAAGTTATAGTCGATTTGGTGAGATGCATTTTCTGGACAGGTTCTATATCTTTTTGTGTATGTTGTAAAAACGTGTTTTAAGCTTGGTTTTGGACATTAACAAGTTGTATGAGTATAATAACAGGTAGATCTATGAAAAGCCACGAAAATATAGTGAGAGAAAGTGGTAGAATCATACCAAAATCGTGTCTAGAGAGAGAGATGTGTGAGATGACGTTTGTTGCTTCCTCTTGCTCCTTCTTCTTGTTTTTCTTCAAAAGAAAAGGTGGTGGATGATGGTGGTGGTGTGGTGGCTGTAGGTGGTGAAGGAGAAGAGAGGGAGAGAGTTTTTGGTGTGTGTTTTAGTGAGAGATTAGAGAGAGGGAGTGAGGGAGCATGAATGAGTGAAGTGGGGGTGGATGGTGGATTATGGTCAAGGCAACAAGATCCATGTTTCATGGATCTTGTTGTGGCTGATTTCCTTGGTCAAAAACTGGGGCTAGATTTATTAAATCTTGCCTCACAACTTGGTATTATATCCGTGTTTGTTTACCCGATCGTTTAAACGTTTAATTAAACGTTATATGTTTTATACGTGCGTTTAAAATAATGATATAATCTCGATATTTATAGTCGAAGTATTTTATCAAAATACTTACTAATGAGTTATAAAATTATGACTTAAGTTTATTTTGTTGATCGGGTGTGATTCACGTACTTTTTTCGCGTATAACTTAGTCGATATGATACGAAATACGTATGAAATGTTATCGAAATAATACTAAGAAAATCACTATGTTTATTAAATAATTTAATATTATTTAATTAATTGGGTTCACCAACGTCCGTAATGACGTATCGGAATTCGGCCGATATAATAACATGCACGATTAAATCTAATCGCGTAAATGCGTATATTTATAAAATACACATAATGATACATACAATATGTATTACAAAATGATTAGGCGCTGATTCCTAGCCCTAATTGGTCGGGTGTCACATTCTCCCCTTGTTAAAGGAATTTCGTCCCGAAATTTAGCTCTGAGTCGTGGTTGGAGTGGAATCAGAGAATAATTGAGGATACTTGAGTCGCATCTGGTCTTCCCGTTCCCAAGTGAATTCCGGGCCACGCCGCGAATTCCACCTGGGAATGCGACTTTGTTTCAACAGTTTGACCTCACGGTCCATGATTTCCGCTGGTGTCTCGACAAAATGAAGTTTATCATCGATATGGATTTCGTTGAGAGGAATGATAAGCATCTCATCAGACAGACATTTCTTCAGATTAGAAATGTGGAATGTGGGATGCACGCTGCTGAGCTTGGGTGGCAGTTGCAATCGATATGCTACTGGACCAATCCTTTCAAGGATCTTAAAAGGTCCAATGTATCTGGGGTTCAATTTCCCGTGTTTCCCAAAACGGATGATGCCTTTCCAAGGCGAGACTTTCAAGAGTACTCGATCCCCAACCTGGAACTCGTGATGTTTGCGTCTCACATCAGCATAACTTTTCTGACGATCACGCGTGGCTTTGAGTCTTTTTTGGATTCCAATGATTTTCTCTGTTGTTTCGTGAATGATCTCAGGACCAGTGAGTTGGCTGTCTCCCACTTCGGTCCAACAGACAGGTGATCAACATTTACGACCGTACAATGCCTCGAAAGGTGCATCTCCAATACTGGTATGGTAGCTGTTGTTGTACGAAAAATCGCACAAGGGTAGATGATGTTCCCAATTTGCACCGAAGTCAACTACGCAAGCCCGTAGCATGTCTTCCAGTGTCTGAATGGTTCGTTCACTTTGACCGTTGGTTTGAGGATGATATGCAGTACTCATATCCAGACGAGTACCCAATGATTTTTGAAGTGACTGCCAAAAGTGAGAAGTGAACCGACTATCCCTGTCAGAGATAATCGAGACAGGAACGCCATGTGGGGATACAATCTCTTTCAGATAGATTCGTGTGAGGCGTTCCATCTTTTCGGTTTCTTTAATAGCGAGGAAATGAGCAGATTTTGTAAGCCGATCTACGATCACCCAAATGGTATCGCAACCGCTAGATGTTTTTGGAAGTTTCGTGATGAAGTCCATGGAGATATGCTCCCATTTCCATTGAGGGATTTCTGGCTATTGGAGCAAGCCGGAAGGTTTCTGATATTCGGCTTTGACTTTGGAACATGTGAGGCACTTGCTAACGTACGTGGCAATCTCTGCTTTCATGTTTGGCCACCAGTACAATTCCTTGATTCCATGATACATCTTGTCCGATCCAGGATGTATGGAGTATTTGGACTTGTGAGCTTCATCCATCACCAAGTCACGGAGGTTTCCAAATTTAGGTAACCAGATTTGATTTGCGAAGTACTTGACCCCATTGGGTTTGATTTCAAATTGATTCTCCATGTTTCGCAAGGCCTCATCTTTGAGGTTTTCAGGTTTCAAGGCTTCGAGTTGAGCAGTAAGAATCTGAATGATTAAATCATTATGAATGGTCATACTGAGGGCTCGAACTCGAAGTGGTTTGGTGCGCTCCTTTCAACTTAGGGCATCGGCAATTACATTAGCCTTCCCCAGATAATATTTAATCTCACAATCATAATCGGTAAGCAACTCGACCCAACGACGTTGCCTCATGTTGAGATCCTTCTGATCGAATATGTGCTGGAGGCTTTTATGATCGGTGAAGATGGTACATTTTGTGCCATACAGATAATGTCTCCAGATTTTGAGTGCGAACACCACGGCCCCCAGCTCAAGGTCGTGAGTCGTGTAGTTCTTTTCGTGAACTTTAAGTTGTCGAGAAGCGTAAGCTATGACCTTGTCTCGTTGCATCAACACGCAACCAAGACCTTGATGTGAAGCATCGCAGTATACCACGAAGTATTCATTGCCTTCGGGTAATGATAGGATAGGTGCACTGCAAAGCTTTTGCTTCAATAGCTGAAATGCTGACTCTTGATTATCAGTCCAATTAAACTTCTTTTCCTTTTGAGTCAGTTTCGTGAGAGGTTGAGCTATTTTTGAAAAATTTTCAATGAAGCGCCGATAATAACCAGCCAATCCTAAAAATTGACGTACTTCGGTCGGCGTTGTAGGTGCTTGCTAGCACTTGATAGCCTCAATCTTTGAGGGATCAACATGAATTCCCTGACTGTCAATCACATGACCAAGGAATTGGACAGTTTGCATCCAGAACTCACACTTGGAGAATTTTGCATATAACTCTTCGTGTCTAACAAGTTCTAAAATGGTTTTGAGATGCTGCGCGTGCTCTTGCTCATTGTGCGAGTAGATAAGAATGTCATCGATGAAGACAATGACAAACTTGTCCAGATATGGTTTACACACACGATTCATAAGATCCATGAATACTGCCAGTGCGTTTGTCAAACCAAACGCCATTACCCGAAACTCGTAATGACCATAGCGAGTTCGGAAAGCTATTTTCGGAATATCTTCGTTGCGAACTCGCAGTTGATGATAACCTGACCGTAGATCAATTTTTGAATAAAAGCTCGACCCCTGAAGTTGGTCGAATAGGTCATCAATACAGGGAAGTGGGTAACGGTTCTTGATGGTTAATTTGTTCAACTCTCTGTAGTCGATACACATCCTGAATGAACCGTCCTTCTTCTTGACAAACAGGACCGGAGCTCCCCAAGGTGAAGAACTTGGTCGAATGAAACCCTTATCCAGGAGTTCCTGTAACTAAGTAGACAACTCCTGAAGTTCCGAAGGGGCTAAGCGGTATGGTGCTCGTGCCACGGGTGCTGCTACGGGCACAAGGTCGATTGAGAACTCAACTTGCCTCGGTGGTGGAAGACCAGGCAATTCTTCAGGAAAGACTTCTGGAAAGTCCCTGACGATGGGCACATCCTCAAGTCGCTTCTCTTCCAACTTTTTCTCAATAACATGAGAGAGGATTGCCTGACAACCCTTTCCCAAGTATTTGCGGGTTTTCATGCAGGATATGATATTCAATCTCGTCCCACCGGTCTTCCCTTGTATGATCAAAGTACTACCAGTGACTAGAGGAATACGAACAATTTTGTCATAACAGACGATTTCAGCTCGGTGCTTGGATAGACAATCCATGCCTACAATGATATCAAAACTTCCAATCTCGACAGGTATAAGGTTTATGGGAAAGAGTTTGTTAGCGAGGTTTAGGGTGCAATTTGGTATTACACTATCGGCCTCAATTAGTTTGCCATTAGCTAACTCTATAGTGTACTTAGCTTCTAAGGCAACTGGGGTAATATTTAATAGTGGGCTAAACTCCTCAAATATAAAACTCTTATCAGCACCAGTATCAAATAGAACTGAAGCAGTTACATTGTTGAGAAGAAACATACCCGTGACCACATTAGGGTCTTCAAGGGCGTCTCCAACATTCAGCACAAAAGCTCTGCCCCTAGCATTGTTGTTGTTGTTACCCTTGTTCTTCAGCTTCAGACACGCATTCCTGAAGTGTCCAGTGTTTCCACACTCAAAGCATGCTCGAGGTTGGTTGTTGTTAGTATTAGTAGTGGGGTTGGTTGCAGCTGCTCGGCAGTCTTTGGTAAGATGTCCATACCTCTTGCAGTTGTTGCAGGGGGTACCACAAGGACCATCATGATGACGGTTGCACTTGGAATAGTAGGGTTTACTTCTAGTGTACCCTTTCCTTTCTCCAGACCCCGATGTGTCACTCTTGACAGTCTCAGTCTTTTTGAGGGTTTGCTGGTTTTGATTTCCAGACCATTTCCTCTTGTTATTGTTCCCAGAAGATGAGACAGGTGTTTCTTGGCTCTCTTGCATAGCCATGAGTTCATGGGCCAATCGGATTGCACCCTGAATAGTGGTTTTGTTGGAAGAAGCGACGTTCCCCTGGATAGGTTCGGAAGACCACGTATGTACCTCTTGACCTTGTCGGTCTCAGTGCTTACTAAGGCTGGGTGAAGGGTTGAAAGTTGTTGGAACCTGGTAGTGTATCTAAAAATGTCGGTTCCTTGAACCTTGAGATGCCAGAACTCCTCATCTAGCTTCTGGAGTTCTTCAGTAGGGCAATACTCATCCGTGAGCATTTTCTTCAAATCCTCCCATGGGAGTAAATAGGCGGTGTTGATACCCACAGACTGGGCATACGAGTTCCACCAGGTGAGGGCACCGTCAGCAAGGGTGCATGTGGAAAACTGAACTCTATCCCCTTCCGCACATTTACTGATGCGGAAGACGGACTCCATCTTCTCGAACTATCTGATTAGGCCGATGGCTCCTTCAGTTCCTTTAAAGTTCAAAGGTTTGCAGTTCTGGAAGTCCTTGTAGGAACAAGGCTTAGCAGTAGGAGTGGTATCGACAGTATCACTATTCCTTCTGGAGGTCTCTGGCGACTGTCGCGCCAAGGCTTCAGTTACTGCCTGGGAAATGAGGGACGCCATCTGGGCATCGGTGTAAGTCCTTGACTTTGGCGGCATGATTTTTATGAGAACAGAAGGATAGGGTTCGTGAGAGATTGTCCATAAATGATGATTATCATAGACGTACATATATAATGCGGTAATATACAACATCACAATATGACAATCAACATTATAGAACAATCAAGAGGTGTTGAATAACCATCTCTAGTGACTAGCAACTGCGTGCTGTCTAGCCTGGTTATTTGAATTGTTGTGAGTTGGATAGGGTCTAGCTCGAAGTGACTCGATGGTCCTCCTAGCTACCTATGAGTTTCGTGATCCCAAGAGATGTTGTTGAGAGTGGGATGAAGTAGAAGATGTTTCGGTGGGTGTGTTTGCCATCTCTATGACAAAGTGTTTGGAAATGTGAGTGCCTATATATATATAATATATAATAGACTAGCGTACAATGCTTGAGCGATGACTATGTATGTATATATACATATATTACATAATAGTCTTATGAGTGTCTAGCACAAACAACTATGAGTCCCGGTTTCTCTCGTGGTCAGAGTCAACTAATGTATCCCTATTCCAGCATAACCATTTCAAGCCTTACATCATCTTTATTTAATTGTACATAGTTGATCAGGCTATGTTAAATTAAACTTGTATCATGTAACTCTTGAACCAATCATACTTAACAGAAAATACTGCCTAACGGTCATAGTCTAGGCCCACTAATGCAACCTAGTTCACTATAACCTTAGGCTCTGATACCAATCTGTTGCATCCCCTAATTCAGGTTGCGGAAGCGAATCGGATCGGGGCGCGACTAATCAATAATCACAAGCACATAAGATATATAATGAACGATTCTATATGCGTCGTTTACAAAATACATTGATATAACATAAGAGTTTACAAACTGTATACATTATATTGAGTTCACATGATTATCCTGAGAGATTCTAATACATTTCTAATTATACAAAATATAGATATGCAAGGAAATCTCTTGATGTTTAATGATTGCATGCTACTCGAGCTAAAGTATCCTGATGGGCAGTCCAACCTACTGCTGAGTACCTGAGATAGCATGCTAAAAGGTCAGCTAAAAAGCTGGTGAGCTCACAGGTGTATATGAGTAAATGAGATTTATGAACCACAAGATTTATATAATGATTTGTAATCAAACAAATAATGAATGTACATGCAGCCATGAGTCCATAGTTTAATCTTAACTGAGGGGGTCAGGATCCACATTCAAGGACCTGATCGAGGTGCCTCCCTATGAGTGCCTAATCAACACTCATACTGAATAAATGATAATGCGTCCGTTTTACAGGTTAGTGCTTGCTAACGTGGACGGGGATTGTCAATCCCATATGGTACCATACACTAACATTCACGCTAAATCATATTAACAAACTATGTGATGGAGGACTTTAAATTGATTAGATGAAATTAACTCATGTAGCATATAACGATGTTTTGATACCTGTGTTCACATGTAAAATAAAATGAGCATGTATCTCACCCCTAGGTAAAAGCATTTGAAAAGGGGATATGAGACTCACCTGAGCCTAATGAGTTGCTAACAAGCAATAATGATGTTGTTCAAGAGTAATGATGTCGTCTCCAATGACTGAAAACTGCCGAACGTATTAAAAGTGCAAGGTTTTAAAGTGATTGGATGTCTTATCATACCATCTATGCTAGTTGCTCATTCAACTAGTAATGTCCAAATACATTGGTTTATTCATTCGCGTTTTCGAAAACTTGTACGGCCCATTGGTGATTAATTGTAATAATAATCTCATTACATTATTATTAAAATGTTGTAATGATATACTTGTAGAGTATATTTAAAGTGTTTAGTATTCGTCGAGTGTCATATTTATAGCTCGGGTTAGGTTCATAAGTGTTATTTTTATCCATGTTTCATAGTAGAACTTATATATTCATTTCGGGCTAGAAATCTTAGTGTTTTGCAAATAGGTTTGCGTTTATCGTTTTGGGGCTCGTTTTTGTTGACTTGGTCAAACGGGTTCGGTTTGACCTGAAACTCTTAGAGAAGTCTTAAATATGTTTCTAAGGCTCGGAAAAATTATTGGTTCGTGTCGGGGTTAGCCCGAAGTGTCGGTTTTAAAAGTTGTCCAAAACAGTCCCTTGGGTTTATATTTTCCAGATTTTAACTCCGTAGATCTCTCGTTTTCTACACTTTTTAGCCCGAACCAAGTCTCACCAAAATTCACAGATGAACATACATATGTCTAGTTAATTTCTGAATTTTATGGTATCTTTATAAGTTCTTTTACTATTTTTAACAAAAATAAATATGAAGAGTAGTTGGTTTTGATCTGAAACCGACACCAGTTCAAAGATAAGCTTCTACACCAAAAACCGTATATTTATGGACAAGGTCAAAGAAGAACTTTTTGTAGAGGACATCCACACGGAAATTTAGGTATAAGATACATACATTTATTCATCCTAGAACTAAAGTTATAGTCGATTTGGTGAGATGCATTTTCTGGACAGGTTCTATATCTTTTTGTGTATGTTGTAAAAACGTGTTTTAAGCTTGGTTTTGGACATTAACAAGTTGTATGAGTATAATAACAGGTAGATCTATGAAAAGCCACGAAAATATAGTGAGAGAAAGTGGTAGAATCATACCAAAATCGTGTCTAGAGAGAGAGATGTGTGAGATGACGTTTGTTGCTTCCTCTTGCTCCTTCTTCTTGTTTTTCTTCAAAAGAAAAGGTGGTGGATGATGGTGGTGGTGTGGTGGCTGTAGGTGGTGAAGGAGAAGAGAGGGAGAGAGTTTTTGGTGTGTGTTTTAGTGAGAGATTAGAGAGAGGGAGTGAGGGAGCATGAATGAGTGAAGTGGGGGTGGATGGTGGATTATGGTCAAGGCAACAAGATCCATGTTTCATGGATCTTGTTGTGGCTGATTTCCTTGGTCAAAAACTGGGGCTAGATTTATTAAATCTTGCCTCACAACTTGGTATTATATCCGTGTTTGTTTACCCGATCGTTTAAACGTTTAATTAAACGTTATATGTTTTATACGTGCGTTTAAAATAATGATATAATCTCGATATTTATAGTCGAAGTATTTTATCAAAATACTTACTAATGAGTTATAAAATTATGACTTAAGTTTATTTTGTTGATCGGGTGTGATTCACGTACTTTTTTCGCGTATAACTTAGTCGATATGATACGAAATACGTATGAAATGTTATCGAAATAATACTAAGAAAATCACTATGTTTATTAAATAATTTAATATTATTTAATTAATTGGGTTCACCAACGTCCGTAATGACGTATCGGAATTCGGCCGATATAATAACATGCACGATTAAATCTAATCGCGTAAATGCGTATATTTATAAAATACACATAATGATACATACAATATGTATTACAAAATGATTAGGCGCTGATTCCTAGCCCTAATTGGTCGGGTGTCACATTCTCCCCTTGTTAAAGGAATTTCGTCCCGAAATTTAGCTCTGAGTCGTGGTTGGAGTGGAATCAGAGAATAATTGAGGATACTTGAGTCTCAAACCAACTGTATACATTGTCTAGTCATCACTCAACGATCTTAGAAACTTTGCATTAAGATCATCTTTATCTATCTTCACCTTATGATTTTCTAACTCACCAACTAGCTTAGAAAATCTATCAAAAATATGACTTAGAGTCTCAGTTTTAGCACCAGTGAAATTCTCATACTGTTGTTTGAGAAGAGATCTTTTGTTCTTCTTTGTGTTGGCATTACCTCCGAATCTCTTCTCAATTGCTTCCATGAGTACCTTGGCATCTTCACAGTTCTCGAATATGCTTTGGTACTCATTGGGAATGGACAACAATAGAATACTAAGAGCTTTCCATTCCATAGCTCTTTCTTTCCTCTCTTGTTCAGTTGTTGGTGTTGCTCTAGGCTGTCTTACACCATCAGCATTCACTGTATACCTTGGACCATTTACGACTACATCCCACATCATGTAACCTGTAAGCAACATGTATTTCTTGATTCTGTTCTTCCATAGTTCGAACTCATCAGGTTTGAGCATGGAAATCTTAGTAACCTGGATCATATCACTAGATTCTGAAGACATCTTGAATAACTTTGAATATTCTCTAAAACTTGATCTTCAATTTAACAATATTCCCAGATCTTATTGATTTCAAAACTTTTTCCTAAAGCTCTGATACCACTTATTAATCCCTTATAGATCTTCAGTAAAAGCTTTGAGAATATTATTAAGAATTGCGGAATAATACTTAATAACAATCAAGAACAATAATACTTGCAGAATACGAATTACTTGAAGAACACGAATAACCACCAAAATCTTCAATATTATTAATCAGATAATAATACGAATACATGGCTTGTATTAGGGTTTACAACCTTGAAGTTAATAAATTTCGTACGTACCTATTCTAGGTATTAGGAACTCTATTTATAATGCATAAAGTCCTATTTACAATCTCCTAAAATTATGGAACATGATAACTTCCATAACAACTCAAACTTATCCAACCAACCTGTTAGAAACATGAACAGTGTTAACTACCTCATACACTAACAGTTGTAACTACTCACAACTAGCAATGGTAACTTCTTGTGTTCTTCAGATCTTCACTAACAGTTGTAATTCTTTCAAGAACAGTGATAATATTAACACTAACAGTGTTAATGCCTTGTAAACTTCATACCAGCAATTGTAAGTAATCTTCAAATACTCAAATCCCAACAATTACTTTTCAACTTATACGATTCGATGAATTGTAAACTTTATAACTATTACTTTTGGCATCTTAATATATTATATTCTGTTATAATCATAAGCTCTAATGCGTATGCATGTACTGTGTATTGTGGCACTTCCAATACTTAATTAAATATTTTCGCTAAACTCAATCAACGAATATTAGGGGTGTTACATGTGATGTACTCCAATGCAATATAGATAAGTCATATCCTGCAATGTAATCATAGAATAAATGACAAGTTATCTTTACATGTTCAAAACTAATCTTAGAAATCAATTTTGAAATTCTCAAAGCAAGTTCATAAAATAGTTTACAAACTTTTGAATGTTTCGATAAAACATTTTGAATAATGTGAACACATTATAACCAATAGACTTAAGATTGGAGAAGACCAATAAAATCAAGTGTTTGCAATGTAATATCATCATATGGGGTATTCTATGTCTCGGGATAATCCATCTTTTGTATGGTTCGAAGATACCAATATCCTTAGGTAATGTGAAAACATTACAGACCTTGCGCGATATTCAGTGTATAAATATGATAAGCCTTATGTTCTTTAGTGATGTGAACACGCCAAAACCTTTAGGTGATGTCAAAACACTACTAACCTTTTGCTAAGTGTAATGTGAAAACATTACTATCTTAAGGGGTCGACACCTAGTGCACTCAGTGACGACAACCAAAAAGAATTTGATCTATAGGTCAATGTTCATGAAATTTTCGGGTACCAGAGGCATCACCGGTCCCATAACCCTGATTCTATAATCAAACATGCGTGCTCCAGGCTTGAGTGTGGAAACCCATATGAAAGAGAGGTGATTATGCATTTTAGCATCCTCAAAACCTTTAGAGGAATCCCTGGGATTCCCAATCGGGGGAGAGAGGTGGCCAACCTCTTATCCTCATAGCATGATCTCCAAATGTATCAACTACAACAAATACAAAATCTTGGGTAAAGGTGGGTGTTAGTTTTCCTAACACCCCTCCGATGCTTAAGTAAGTACAAGGTTCATGATAAAAAATTTGTAAGTCCCTAGTAGGTGGATCAATACTTGGTTCACGGTATGTGAACGGGTTGTTTCGCAAGAATAATAGCGAATTGATTAATCAACAAGGTTTTGTATCGATTAATTAATATTAATCTATCAATACCTAACCTTAAGAATGCTTAGAATCGTTTTTAGTTCTCTGGAAAAACGAATTGCAAAAGTCTTTTACCGATTTGACCTATTTAAGTATTTATAGGTTTCAACCAAACTCAATTCGCAGGTCGATGGGCTTTGCGAGTCGAGTTCAACTCGCAGCCCATGACCAAGCCCAGTTCGACTCGGTTCGCAGTTCTGCGAGCCCAGATCTCATCTTGTAGGACTAAGTTCTGCGACTTGAGATCTCATCTTGCAGACTTTAGTTTGTAACTTCATATTCGATATTCGTCTAATACTTTAACATACTAATATATTTAACGAATATTAATATCAAACTAATATTATTTACAGATCCAAATCAATTGTACAAACTTGATTATGATAATCACTAGTACTATTACAAACTAGATCTGTTGTCACACATACATGTCCCAACAGACTCCCCCTTGACAATAGCTCTAGCGGTTATGCTACTATATCTTCAAGTTGTCTTTGATCTTTACTTGTAAATCGTACTTCCAGCATAAATCTTCAATTTAATACAAGTCTTAACCATCATTTGATAATCACGTGCTAAATCACCCCATGCTACTGTCGACAAGATTCTCTCTTCATTCAACTTTATCAAATCTTTCTTCGACATGTTCATTAGGTGTCGATGGTCATAAACTCTGAAGATTTCTCTCTCACTACCTTCAACTCATCATCAGATTCAACCATGACAACTTCTCCAGTCTCTGAATCCACATGCCAACTCTTCATATTTCCCAGAATATCTTGTGGCATTGTCTTCAATGGAACTTGCTGTACACACTTAACAAATGGATAAATCTTCTTTCTTCTTCTTCTTCTTCCCGTCCTTTGACTTCTCTCTGCCAGTTTAATAGTCTTTCCTTTTCTTGGCTTAATCTTTTCAAATTTATTAGCTCTAACCTCGGTCTTGATTATGTATTCAACCTATTTTCCAACAAAATCATCACTTGGGTTATTCAAAGATAATCGAGCCAAATCACAAATCTCAAATCTAGGCAAAGAACTAAACACTGCAAGCTTTCGCTCAAAATATTGAACTCCATCAAACCTTTTAATAGCAAACAGCTTCAATTCAGAGTCAAAGTACCAACCAATAATCCCTCTTTTAGGTTCCCGTTTCCCAGTTATATCAACTTCAGAAACTCCAACCTTCTTTTTCTGTTTTGGAAGTTTTCTAAGAAATACTGATGGATTCTTGGTAGGAATCAAGATTTCATCATCTTCAGAATCAGTTGAGTCATCGATTTCTTCATCTACATCGACAACTATTAGACCTTGATCATTTTCAATAATAACTTATGTCCTAGATGGACTCACATGGTGTTCATCAATATTTGCTTATGGATCTACACCAATGTCTTGTACATTCTCAGGTACATCAGTCCAATATTCAGGTAGTAAAAATTCTCCTTCTTCAAGATCAAAATCAATTTCTTCATCGATTTCATCAAGTATATCACTTCCAGAGTCACTTAATTCTAGCATTTCCATACCTACACAAATCAAATTAATAATATAAATTATTTTATTGATTTCTCTGAATCAATCTAAAAATTTCATTATTCATTTCAATTGTGTTAGTATAACCAATCTATATAACTTATAATTCTTTTTAATTACCTTGAATCAATCAAAGAATTCTTAAGTCTTATAAACACTTAACAAATATTAATTAACTTTAAATTCTAATGCATTGTGAATAATCACCAAGTATTTAAATTCACTATCAATTACCTTACACAATTTCCAAGACTTAATTGAACTGTTATATCGCAACAACTTAACTTTCAACTATATATTTAAATTATATATCATTTGCCTAGTTAAAAATCATACATATTTATCTTGTCAGTTATAAAAACTCTCAAGTCTAAAATGTCTAAGTTAAAATAAACTTTGACTGCTGAAATAAATCAGAACACGCCGCTCGACTTCTCAATGAGTCAGAAGTCTTTCGATCACTAATTTATTTAACTTTTCAAAATCAAATAACTTAAACAATTTATAATATATTTTACTTGTAATAATAATAATAATCTCAAGCCGAATATATTACAAAAACTATTAAGTTACTATTATCCAGTTACAATTATAAATTACAATTATAATTCAACTAAATTCTAAGTACAAATATCTACGCAAGTCTAAGCTGTCTTACCAGCTTCACTTGTACCCGCAGCACTTGTACCAGCACCATCACCACTAACACCAACACATGTAGACTCCCGTAGCTTGCTCACCAGTCTTTGAAGGACCAGTCGGCTCACCATCTTTCTGTGAACTGGGATCATCATCTTTATCATCTCTTCTCTTCTTTGCTAACTCATCCTCTTTGCAAGCTTCTTGATATATCAATATCTCCCTCTGAGCTGACTTTCCCAAATGCACTCTCAACACTAAACGTTCTAAGTGTTCAAGCTTCAGTCGCTGGGCAGTAAAATCAGCAAGCAAAGTATCATGAGTCTTCAGCAGAGTCAAATGTGATTCACTGATATGAACCATCTGTTGAGCAAGAGAAACATTCTCAGCTAACAATCCTGGAATCCTAGATGTACTCTGTTCCAATTCCTTAACTCGTGACTCTAAGGATGTAATTCTTTCAGCATCAGTCGTTGGAATAACAGATATTGTTGATCGTCCAGGCGGTGTCAGTGAAGAAATGTAAGATTCTCATGTAAGTGGTGGAATAGCTTGAGATAACACTTCCTTGAGAAGACTAGCTGCAAATCTACTAGCTTTATTGGTCGGAAACTGAGCATCATGCACCAGTTCTGCAACTCCCTCCTCAACAGTCTTGGAGACCATTTCTGGTTCCACTGACTCAAGCAGTTTCTCAGCCTATACGATATAATTAAAGAAGTAATTATTACAGATAACTCTGTCTCAATCTCTAATTAAATATTTATAATACTCGTAGTACTAAACTTTTATCTCAACCTTAGATGGTACATATACTGGTTCAGTAACCACCGGTATCATCGTCTCTACTTGCAATGTATCTCGAGAAACTGTCACAGAATTAATTGTCTTAGTTGACCTCCTGATATACAACAAGTTAAGATAATCTAACTCTAAATAATACATACCATCCTGAATGGTCAATGTCCTCGAATGCTTACGGCGTTGAGTAATAAGAGGTATATCCTCTTCCTCAGGACCTTCGTCAATAATACTGAAGTCCGGGTCGACTTCCTTAGCCTTCCTCTTCTCCTTCAGTGTTGGATCTGGAATCATCCGAGATCGGTATCTAATATAACCAGCATCTGGAGATGGAGAATGAGTACTATCATCATCATCTGAAGCCGATTCACCATCACGACCTCCAGATGGACCAACATCAGAATCCTAAATATTAAATATATTAAAATTTTATGATTAGCTAAAAGCTCTATCATACAAGTTCTATATATTTATGATTAATCTGATAAATACCTTAGAAGGTAAACCCTCAGATCTGTTAAGCTGTCCCTGCTCACCCTCGGGTCGAATGACCTCTAGGTCTGCAGCCTCAGCTTCCTCACTTTGTGCAACATAACTATCAATATCCCATAGCAAGGGATCAGTATCATCATCAATCTGTATTAAAACCTCATGAAGAACCTCAGCAGCTAGCTCAGGCACAACTTGCTGTCCTGAGTGTTCAGCCTGATGTAAAACATCCTCAATGAGCTCCTGTGACTCTGCTGCTGGTTGAGGTTGAGGTTGAGCTTGTTGTTGTTGTTGAGCTTGAGCTTGATTGTGAGCTCTGGCATCCATCCAACCATTGTTTGGTGGAGCAACATAATCAGCATCAAGAAGATGCCCAAAAAGATCAACTGCCTCAGGTTTAATCTCATCTTTACGCTTAGATAACAGAAAACAAGCATTGTAACCTCTCAAACCTATGGTCTTAACTTGAAAATCAGGTGCATAATCTGGCAAGTTTGGAACTTGAACTCGAATCAGGAGCATGCAGAATCTAGGATAAAGAATAAACAACGTCCTAGCAGCTCCAGTGATCTATCCTCTGAAGGACTGAAAGATATAAGAAGAAAAACTGTATGGTTTATTATAAACCAGTGATAGTATAGCTGACATCAACTCAGGACTAAGCTCATCTAATCCTGACTTCTTGTTCCCAAAAATAGATACTATAACAGTTAAAAGAAATCTCCACTGTCCTAGTACAAATGCCTTGACAAACTGGCATCCTCTCCTAGGTCCTGAATAACCTATATGACCTAGAGCTCCTTCTATAAAATCAGCTGAATAAGCAGCCGGACCAGCTTCTTGCTCAGAAGTTCCTAGCTGCAGTAGCTGTCATAAATCATCAACAGTAAAAGAAATTGGATGCTGATTTACCATCGTACGTATAGTAGGTGGGTTAGCAGCACCATCATATACAATGTTCATCCAAAACTGCATAAGAAGATCTCTGTTCAGTGGAGGTGACTCGGTAATAGCAAATCGAATTCTCGAACGTGCTAAGTATGTCAAAATCTGCTCAAAGCGCTCAGCACCACGCTCGTTGACATCTAATTTCACCAATATGTTGTGACCCTTCTCAAAAGATCTGTTAGCCATATCTGTAATTCAAAATTATACAAATAGCAAAAAGATTAAGGTAATGAATATAAGATAATTTACACTTTAACATATTATGATTAAAAAGATCATCAAACGTCTAAGTATACTATCAACTAATAACGTAATTCACTGAAACTTAATTGAATTAACTTTTCAATTATATTCTATAAATTATATATAAAGTCCGTTAGCTAAGAATAACAATTTGAGTTATCATACCGCCGATAAATATCGAGACACGCTGCTCGACTACGCTATGAGTCGGAAGACTTTCGATATGAAATAACTTAAATTGTTAAGATATTACACATATTTTAACTTTTAAACAAAAGTTCTTAAGTCTAAATGTATATAAACGAGTAACTTGTTAATTATTTGTAACCAAACGATTCTCAAATCGAAAACAAGTTATATTTCTTAAACTGCAAATTTAACTTTATTTCACAAAGTCAACTGAAGTCAACAAATTAAATTCAGTTCTCAAAGTCAAATAAAGTTAATCAAAAAATTTAATTTGCAAAAATAAAATAAGTAACTAAACTCGCTTCGCAGAAATTCTGCGAGTTGAACTCAAGTCGCTCCGGTCAACCGAAGTCAAACGAAGTGAATTCATTTCGCTTCGGTCAACTAAAGTCAAAGAGGTGAACTCGTTTCGCTTCGGTCAACTGAAGTCAAACGAATTGAGTTCGTTTCGCTTCGGTCAAGACTACTCATCTCTGTTTGTTGGAGCGGGTTGCGAAGCGAGATAGATCTCACTTCGTAGGACCAACGGTTTAACGAGATCCAAACACCAATCACCAATCAAATGTGTTTCAAAGCAATTAATCGATTAAGATATGTTCAATAAACATCGATTAATCATTAGAAACAAGTGTTAGGTTTTCTAAATCACTAATTTGTACAAATGCCGTGATAAACTAAACCGAAACATTTTAAAACATAAATCGATCGATTTCTCACAAATGACACGGTGAAAAGTCATGAATCTTACTTCAACAGATGCGTAATGAAAAGATAAGTAAGTTCAACAGATCGAAAATTTCTTCCTTATTCGAAAAATCCTAAAATCAATCGAAAAATAATTTCGATTCGTTTCGCCAAAGTTCGAGTCGCAGAGGAGTTTGTATTCGGTTCGCAGAGTAAATAGAAAAGTGTGATTGGGTTCGTTGGACTTGTTTCTTTTATACCCTTTATTCGATTCGCATGTTTCAACTCGGCTCGCAGAGTTTGACTGGTCAAACTCGCAATGTTAGTTTAAAACAAAACAAATTAAATAAAAAATATAAATTAAAACGTAAATAAATAATTATCTTCGTAATTATGTAGCCAAAACAATAAATGTTTTTGCATATTATACTTATACCACTATTAAAATGGCCTTAAGTCAAGATTCAAGTCAAAAATAAACATATCATTTTTCACTCGAAGTTGAGACATTTGTTCAACATATATAAGAATAACACAATATGAAATAAATCCAAAGGGTAAAAACTAAATAATAGGAGAATAATAATTAAAACTTTTATTTATTAATTCTAAGAAATAATTATAAAACTTAATAGAAAACACTTAAAGGTTTAACTGCTTAGGGATCATATTAGAAAGAATAAGCTGTACTTATTAGATTGTAATAAGCCTAAGATGATTGTTAGTATACATACCTCATGAAATTTATATAAGCACAATAAAATCACAACTTTAATCAGTAATAAACTCATATTTATAAAATTATATCTTATGTACCTTTATCCACATGTTATAACACTTCATTGAAAAATAACTCTTTTTTTTTCTTCACAAAGGTGAATATTTCAAATATCATAGACAGTTCAAGACGATTACCGAAATTATGATCCACATAAACAGATTACACCCAGATTCCTGAGCCAAACTTTTATTGTTAATCTGCACAATATCTAGTGTTTTCTATTATACAACATACTGAAGAATTCAAGTACAACACATAACACTGTATCTTGTATTAGCAAGGTAGAGATTACTAAATGATGTTCTTTAGAAGCATATAACATACACTTGACACTAGATACTTTGTATCTTACATATGTAAGGTAGAGGTTACTAAATGATGCTCTTTAGAAACATATAACTCACCTTTTGACATTATGATACTTTGTATCATTTTCTGTTGTTTTTTTTTTTAGATCACAGTGCAAGGCAGTACTATCATTCAACAATTAAGACACATGTCATACGTTATAAAGCAGATCACATAAGATAAGACACATTAAATTTGTACTTCTTAACTGCTCAGAAATCTTAGCATAACCTGCCTACCAATAAATCGTATAATGAACCTGACTAGACTTAAATTATTCTTATCACTTGTTAAATAAAAGGACAAGTTATAATCAGTTGATATAGGTGTATAATAAGAAAAATATAAGTGTAATCCTAGTTAAAGATCGTTATTCTACTGCAACTTATAGGAATCTACTAACACATCATACTTAATGTAAGTCCCTAGTTCTAGGATCGATAACTTCGTTATCTGTAGTATTAAGGTGCAGAATTCCTCAATACGGTGTTATCTTACTAATAACGATATAGTTCGCATTTAGGTTAACCAATTGCTTTGCTTTATACGGATGAACGTCAAAGCCTAGCCGTTAGTCTATGTTTTCTTTGGAAATACTGAGTTCGCAGGAATGCAATCAAAAAGTTATGCCCAAGTTATGTTTTTCATGTATAAAAACACATATATATTCTCGTCTCAACTCGCAGCCACTGGGCCTGCGAGTTGACTCGACTCACTACGCAGCCCAAGCCCATAATGAACTCGGCTCGTTAGTCACTTATTGAGTTCTGCGAGTTCAGATCTCATCTCGCATCGCAGAGCCTTGCGACTTGAGATCTCTACTCGCAACAAATGTCTAGAACAAATAACTGGACTCGCAACATATGTATATATATTGTTAAAATCTATATTCATCTAACACTTTATCATAATAATATATTTAACGAATATTAATATCAAAACAATATCAATTTACAAATCTAAACCAATATATCAACATGATAACAATTACACTAGTCATATCGCAAGGCTAGATCTGTTGTTACAAACTATGTCTCAACAGACTCCCCCTTGAAAATAGCTCTAGCGTCTTTATCTTCACATTGTCTTTGGTTTTTAAGAGTAAATTTTACTACCTGCAAAAATCTTCATCTTCATTCAAGTCTTAACCATCATTTGATAATCTCGTGCTAAGTCACCCTATGCTTCGGTACAAAAGATTCTATTCTCATTTAACTTCAATAAATGTTTTCTTTACATGTTCATTAGATGACGATGGTCATAAACTCTGAAGATCTCTCTTTCACCACCTTCAACCTCACCATCAGCTTCAACCATTACAGCTTCTCCAGTCTCTGAATCCACATGCCAATTCTTCATATTTCCTAGAATATATTGTGACATTGTCTTCAGTGGAATCTGCTGCACACATTTTACAGCTGGATATATCTTCTTCCTTCTTCTTCTACCAGTTCTTTGACTTCTTTCTGCCAACTTAATTGTTTTTCCTTTTCGTGGCTTAATTTTTTCAAACTTACCAGCTCTAACCTCAGTCTTGATTATGTGTTCAACATATCTTCCAAGAAAATCATCACTTGGGTTATTCAAAGATAATCGAGCCAAATCTCGAATCTCAAATCTAGGCAAAGGGCTAAATACTGCAAGCTTTCGCTCAAAATATTAAACTCCTACAAACCTTTTAATAGCAAATAGCTTCAGCTCAGAATCAAAGTACCAACCAATAATCCCCCTTTTAGGTTCACGTTTCCCAGTTATATCAACTTCAGGAACTCCAACCTTCTTTTTCTGTTTAGGAAGTTTTCTAAGAAAAACTATTGGATTCTTGGTAGGAATTAAGATTTTATCATCTGAATAAGTTGAGTCATTGATCTCTTCATCTACATCGACAACCGTTGGACCTTCATCATTTTCAATAATAACTTGTGTTCTAGATGGGCTCACATGGTGTTCATCAACATAAGCATCTGGATCTACACCCATGTCATGCACTATCTCAGAAACAACAGTCCAATCTGTAGGTGGTTGAAATTCTCCCTCTTCAAGATCATAATCAATCTCTTCATCTATCTCATCCAAAATATCATTTTCTGAATCTGATAGATCTAGACTTTCCATTCCAAGAGAAAACAATTAAACACAAATAAATTAATAATTTAAATTCTCTTATTGATTTTCCTGAATCAATCTAAGAATTTCAATATTAAATTCTTTTGTGTAATTAATAAAAATGCGAAATATATAACTTATAAATCTTTTATTGATTACCCTTAATCAATCTAAGATTTCCTAAGTCTTATATCAAACACTTAACAAACATTAGTTAAATTTAAACTCTAATGTACTGTGAATAATCACCAAACATTTAAGTTTACAATTAACCAACTTATATAATTTCCAAGACTTAATTGAACTGTTATATAATAAAAACTTAACTTCCAATTATATCTTTAAATTATATATCATTTGTCTAGTTAAAAATCATACATATTGAACTTGTCAGTTATAAAAAAAACTCTCAAGTCTAAAATGTCTAAGTTAAAATAAATTTTGACCGCTAAAATAAATCAGAACACGCCGCTCGACTTCTCAATGAGTTGGAAGACTTTCGATCACTAAGTTATTTAACTTTTCAGAATCTAATAACTTAAACTTTTTCTTATATATTTTACTTGTAATAATAATAATCTCAAGCCGAATATATTACAAAAACTATTAAGTTACAATTATTCAGTTACAATTATAAATTAAAATTATAATTCAACTAAATCCTAAATACAAATAACTACACAAGTCTAAGCTGTCTTACCAGCTTCACTTGTACCCGTAGCACTCGTACCAGCACCATCACCACTAACACCAACACATGCAGACTCCCCCTGAATAATAGCTTGCTCATCAGTCTTTGAAGGACCAGTCGGCTCACTATCTTTCTGTGAACTAGGATCATCATCTTTATCATCTCTTCTCTTCTTTGCTAACTCATCCTCTTTGCAAGCTTCTTGATATATCATTATCTCCCCCTGAGCTGACTGTCCTGAATGCACTCTCAACACTAAACGTTCTAAGTGTTCAAGCTTCAGTCGCTGGGCAGTAAAATCATCAAGCAAAGTATTATGAGTCTTCAACAGAGTCAAATATGATTCACTGGTATGAACCATCTGCTGAGGAAGAGAAACTTTCTCAGCTAACATCCCTGGAATCCTAGATGTAAGCTTCTCTAACTCCTTAACCCTAGACTCTAAGGATGTAATCCTTTCAGTATCAGTAGTAGGAGTAACAGAGATGGTAGATGGTCCAGGTTGTGTGAGTGAAGAAATATGAGTTGCAGTGGTAAATGGTTGAGAAGGTTGAGATAATGCTGCCTCAAGTAAACTGGCAGCAAATCTACTATTTGTAGTAGTCTCAGCCTGTTAAGTTAAACAAAATTAAATAAGTAATTGTTACAGATTACTCTGTCTCAATCTCTAATTAATTATATAACACTTGTAGGACTAAACTTATATCCCTTACCTTAATAGGTACATATATCTGTTCAGTAACCACCGGTGTTACATTCTCCACCTGCGGTGTATCTCGAGCAACTATCACAGAATAACTGTCTCAGTTGAACTCCTGATAAACAACAAGTTAAGATTATCTAACTTTAAATAATACATACCATCCTTAATGGTTAAAGTCCTGGAACATTTACGACATTGAGTAATAAGAGGTATATCCTCTTCCTCAGGACCTTCGTAAAAAATACTGAAGTCTGGATCGACTTCCTTAGCCTTACGCTTTTCGCGCACAACTGGATCTGGCATCAGACGAGAGCCATACAAAAACTGTCCAGCTGGAGATGAAATAGGTCTGATATCATCAGAATCTGTAGAAAAATCTGAATCATTCTCACCATCCGTACCACTGGAAGTACCAACAACAGTTTCCTTGGAAGGTAAAACCTCATATCTATCACGCTGTTCCTGCTCACCCTCAGGTCTAGTGACCTCTGGGTCTGCAGTCTCAGCTCCCTGATCATAATGATATTTATAATTTATAATTAGAAATATTATCTAATCAACTAATTATCTATATCATTATCATTATATAATTACATTTTATGAAATATTTATCATCTAAGTACATATATGACTATAAAATTAAAATTATACCTCAGGCTGTGCAACATAACTATCAATATCCCATAACAAGGGATCAGTAGCATCATCATGCTCAACCAGCACCTCCTGAATAACCTGTGCAGCAACATCTGGGTTCACCTGTTCCCCAGCATGTCCAGGTTGTTCCAAGACATCCTCAATCAGCTCTTGTGGATCATCAGCATGACTCACATCAGCTATCGGCTCTGGAACAGCAACCTCAGCACCAACATCTAACCATCCATTATTTAGTGGCGTCACATAGGTAGGATCGATAAGAAAACCAAAATGTTCTCGTTCCTCAGGCTTCACTACCCCTTCCTTCCTGACCGACTTCAAAAACATAGCATTGTATCCTCTAAGGCCGATAGTATCTACATGTAAGAATGGCCCAGGAATAACAAGCTCTGGCAGATGAGCACGAATAATCAACATGCAGAAACGTGGATAAACCAAAAATCATGATCTAACAGAACCCGAAATCTATCTAACCAGCTCACCAAAAATGTAATCACAAAAACTGTATGGTTTGTTGTAAACTAGTGACAGTGCAGCTGATACAAGGGCAGGGCTCAGCTCGTCGAAGCCACCCTTCTTCGGTGCAAAAACTGTGACAATCACATGCCACAAAAACCTCCATTGTCCAATAACCAAAGGTTTTTGGAACTGATGTCCCCTTCTATCTCCCGTATACCCCATCCGATCTATAGCTCCCTCAACAAAATCACTAGGATACTCCGTCGGACCATCCTCCTGGTCTACTGTACCCAAGTGTAAAATCTGACGTAGATCACCAGCAGAGAAAACAACCGGTTGATTGTTGACCGTTGTGCGTATAACCGGTGGGTTGACCGTCTCATCAAACTGAATACCTTCCCAGAAGTTGTTCAGTATAGTATGAGAGATCTGTGGAGACGCTGTAATCACATATCTAATGCATAAACGTGCAAAAAATGTAAGCACTTGAGCTACTCGGTTAGCTCCACGTGCACCAAGATCTAGATCAACAAGAATGTTGTGACCTTTATCAAATTGTCTAGCCATATCTGAATAGAACACAAATGACAAAACAAATAAAAGCACGTTAGTAAGTTATAAACTATAATGTTTATGAAACAAAATGATCATCTAACACCTTAGTTTGTAACATAATAAACACATATATAACTTATAACTGAAGCAGTTCGTAAGTTCAATATGTATTTGACGTTAGTTACTTGTAAATTTAAAAATTCTCAAGTCATTAATGTTTTAAGGATATATATATTATACCGCTAACTAAAAGTCAGAACACGCCACTCGATTACTCTTTGAATCGGTAGACTTTCGATATAATTATATATTTTAATACATATGTTATTTCGTATTAATATAAAATTCGTACGTCAAAACATATTATAATAAGCATTGAAAGTGATCAAATTTCTGGTAGATACAAATAAAAGTAGCTTATTATAGTAAAAGTTAAATTGACAAGTTACATTTTATCTTGACAAGTTATATTCAACTCGCAAAAATCTAAAGTGAACTCACAACTCAACTAGCAACCATGCCAACTCGCTAACCAAGTCAATTCGCAACTCGACTCGCAAGTCGATTCGCTAATCAACTCGGACCGCAAGTCAACAAGTCAACAAACCTAGTCAACTCGCAAGGTCAAAAATTCAAAATCAATCTCAACTCGCTAAATTAAATCTGCGAATCGAAATTGTGATCAACTCGCAACATGAACTGTGGTTGCGAGTCAAAACAAAAATCGATTAAACTCTCAATTTTATTAAGATCTATCGATTGATTTACGTTCATTAAGGTACGTTTAACATTAATCCACAAGATTCTTGTCAAATAACACCTTAATTTACGTTAATCGTTCAAATTTTGAAACAAAATCCTAGATTCATAAAAACTTCAATTTCGTGTAATTTAAACGGTGAAATCCATTGATTTATACCTCAATATGTTCGCAATTTGAAAGTGTATAAAAGCTATGGATCAAAACTCTTCCCGGTAACTAGGCAAATCAAAATCAAATGAAGTACTTTGTTCGTCTCGTTTCGCAGGAACTGGATTCGCAGAGCTAAAGTGAACTCGCAAATCAAATGGGTTCGGTGAGGAGTTTGACTCGTTTGACAACCCTTTTATACCCTGTACTCGATTCGCAGTGCATCTCGATTCGCAAGTTTGACTAGTCAAACTCACAAAATTAAATAAAAAGCGAATTTAATACTAAGTATAAATTGAAAACCCTTTTATGTGTATAGTTATCTCTGTAACTATTTAGCCTAAACATTTAAAATAAAATGTTTTCGCATAATTTTTCCTCAATGATAATCTTCGTACATATATTAACTAACTAAACCCGTGATACAGTTAATCTTGTATAAAGAAAAATCTTCGAGCTAAAATTATTCACTTATATACCTGATGGTCTTAAGTGTATATATAAAATATATATATAAGTTATAATAGAAAAATTAATCACTGATATAAAATCAGGACACGCTGCTCGACTACACTTTGAGTCGGAAGACTTTCGATTAATATTCTACGTAACCTATATAATATTTTCACTTGTCAACAGACGTTTGTTCAACATTTAAAATAAATATCCAGTATAATTCAAATCTAATGGGTAACACATTAAAAGAAAATAAAGTTTATTTATCATTAAAAATAAGTACAAAATAAGAAATAAAACTGTAAATTACTAACATCCTATGAAAATAAACAAAATTAAAATACTTAAAATTTGAACTGCTTAGGGATCATAAAAGGAAAGATAAGCCATTTACTTTAAATTTTAGTAAGAACAAAATGATTGTTAGTATACATACCTCATGAAATTCATATAAGGACACTAAAATCACATATTAACCAGTACTAGACTTATATTTATAAAATTATATCTTAGTAACCTTTATCTACCTGAAATAACTTTAATATGAAAAGTTATTAATAATTCACAAAGGTGAACATTCCGATATCATAAACAGTTCACAATGATTATCGGTATTATGGCCCACATAAGTAAATTAGACGTAGATTTTTGAGCAAACATTATTATTATTAATATGAACAATATCTAACGTGTTCAGTTATATAATATACTGAAGAACTTAGGTAAAACCCATAACACTGCATCTTTTAATTTCAAGGTAGAGGTTACTAAATGATGTATCTTTTCGACACATATAACATACACTTGAGTTAAGATTTTGACAAATATCAAACATCTTTTAAAGATACTAGTGGTTCCAGATCTGTACTTACGTACAATAGAGGATCCCTTAGTATAATTAAAATAATTTTGAGACTATTGGCAAAACTAAAGGCAACAGGTCTGTACTCACGTACAACAGTGTAACACCCCCAAATATGTTGTTTAGCGGAAGCAGGATTTGGGTGTTACTAATCAATAATCAAAGCACAGAGATTAATAATGAACGACCACTACATGCGTCGTTCTACATTGATATTGATAAAATAAAAGTTTACATCAAAATATTGTTTACATTAGCTCCTTTTGAAATTGAGAGATTTAAGTACATAATTAAACTATACAAAATGTAATAATGCAGCTAAATCTCTGATTGTTTGCATGCTGACTCGAGCTAATGGATCTTGATTAAGCGGTCCAACCTACTGCTGGTCACCTGTGATACATGCTAAAATGGGTCAGCGAAACGCTGGTGAGCTCACAGGTTTGTATTTCAACATATATTTGTATGAACCGCAAGATTTTATAATTGAATTTAAAATGCAATTAAGCAAAATAAAAGTTATACAGCCATGAGCACATAGTCTGAGCTTAACTTGAGTTGTCAGGCCCACTTAAGGAAACCTAACTTGAAATGCCTCCTACGAGTGCCTAATCCACACTCGTCTTCCCAAATGCTAATACGTCCGTTTGACCAGTTAGTGCGTGCTAACCCGGACGAGGATTGTCAATCCTATATGATATCATATACTAACATTCACGCTACAGATGTATTACCAGACTATGCTATGGAGGGCTTTATTGATTAGTTGAAAACAACTCATGTAGTATTTGATTGAATTGTACTTGCGTTCTACTTGTAAAACAAAACGAGCAATAATATCACACCCCTGATTGAAAAGCAGTAAAATAGGGGCCATGAGACTCACCTGAGCCTTGAGTGTTTATTAAAATAAACTTGAATTGATTAGCGGTAGATTGATGTCCGAAGACTTGTAACCTGAGGGTGTCCAAGACACACAATGGTTATAACATGAGTAGGCATCTCGAAAGACTGCCCTTGTAATTGTTCGTCCAACTTAGAATGTCCAAATTACTACGATTTGGTTGATTGAATTATCCAAATTACCACGATTTGGTTGTTTGACTTGTGTTTTGAAAACGTGTACGGCCCGTTGGTGATTTATTTGTAATGATAATCCCATATCATTATTTTGATGATTTTGAAGCATTATACTAAAAATAGATTCCATTGTGTTTTAGAAGTTGTATCGCATTCGTGTTTGATGTTATACAAGTTTAACACTTGGTGTGAAAGTTTATATGTAACACCGTTACTTGTGAGCCTAGGGTAAGGGCGAAGCCCGTTAATGACGGGGGTCCGGGGGCAGCGCCCCTGGTAGCGGGGTCCAAGGGGCGGCAGCCCCTGGCGGGGTCCAAGGGGCAGAGCCCCTGGCTGGGGTCGAGCTGCCAGGTCAGCTTGGAAAATTTTTATTTCTACTATATTGCTTTGGTGAAAAACGCATCTGGACTTGAATTTCGGTGAAATTGAGTGTCAAATTTTGAGTCTCAAAACTTAGTGAAAAATGAGTTTTAAACTCTCTGTTTTTAGCGACACAGCATGCGACACAATGGTCATGTATGCGACACAAGGGTTGTGTCGCATAAGAATGCGACACAAGAGCTTAGCGACACAAGGGTTGTGTCGCATAAGTGTACGATGCTGATTTAACAGCGACATAGTGATTGTGTCGCATGGGATTTGCGACATAAGGTACGACACAATATTGTGTCGCAAAAGGTACGACACAAGTGGGTTTCTACGACACAAGATACGACATAAAGGATCTTATGCGACACAAGGCTTGTGTCGCAAAGATGAACACTCAGACAGTCCCCAGCGACTGTCGTGGTTTTCAAACCCAAAACCCAAATCTAACTCGTTTTTAGGCTATAAAATCATGTTTTCCTCATACATTTGGACAATACTAAGTTGTGCAAACATTACAACACCGAAATAATACACCAAAATGAGTAGATCTAAATATTTAGAGAATTTCTTACAATTTCAAATCGAAGCTAGAGGAGGCCGAAAATGATGATGATGCTTTTGTAAATCTTGTTCCTTGCTTGATGGTGATTCCGAAAATGTAAGTTTTGTGGTCGGATTTGATAAATCCGAAAATTTGGTGGTGATGGGTTTGAAAGTGTTTAGTGGTGTGTGTGTGTTTTTGATGAATGTAAATGAAAGAAAGAGGGAAAGTGGAGGTGGGGTGTAGGTGAAAGCCTCACCTTTTTCAGTCCCCGCAATCGCGCTCCGTGCGATGTTCGTTCTCCCGCTCGTTTAAACGTTAAATGTTTATTTTATACTTTTAAATATACGAATAATCACCCAATATTTTTGTTGAAGTATTTTACTAAATACCTAATGGTTGCGTTATAAAATATAACTTTAACTTGTTTCGATTTGTTTGCGCGTTTAATAATCTAATCGTGTAGTCCTTGTTTGTACGATACGAATTTGAATTGAAATATTATCTAAATAATATTTTGGATATAATTGCGTTATTAAATAATATTAAATTATTTAATAAAATCTTCACCAACGTCCGTATTAATTGAATCGAATTGCATTCGATTTGAAACTCGTACGATTTAATCAAATCGCATACTTGTATATATATATACTCATCAATATATATGTTGATACATTAATTAGCCTAACACAGAACTAATTACATGTATTAAAACTTGATTAGGCACTAATTACTAGTCCTAATTTGACGGGTGTCACATTCTCCCCCTGTTAGGAGAATTTCGTCCCGAAATTTAGTTTGAAGTCGTGTTTGAAGTAGCGTCAGCAAATAACTGAGGATACTTGAGTCGCATCTGGTCCTCCCGTTCCCAGGTGAACTCCGGCCCACGTCGCGAATTCCACCTGACTTTGACAATGGGAATACGACTTTGTTTGAGTTGTTTGATCTCACGGTCCATGATTTCGGCGGGTTCTTCAACAAAATGAAGCTTGTCGTCAATTCGAATTTCATCGAGTGGAATGATAAGTGTCTCATCAGACAGACACTTCTTTAAATTTGAAATGTGAAAAGTGGGATGTACACTGCCGAGTTCGGATGGCAGTTGCAATCGATATGCCACTGGACCTATCCTCTCGAGGATTTCAAATGGTCCAATGTATCTGGGATTCAATTTCCCGCGTTTACCGAATCGGATAACACCTTTCCAAGGTGAAACCTTGAGTAGTACTCGATCCCCAACCTGGAATTCGAGGGGTTTGCGTCTCACGTCAGCATAACTTTTCTGACGGTCACGTGCAGCTTTGAGTTTGTTTTGAATCTCGAAGATTTTCTCGGTTGTTTCTTGAATGATCTCAGGACCAGTGAGTTGACTGTCTCCCACTTCGGTCCAACAGATAGGTGATCGGCACTTACGACCGTAGAGTGCCTCGAAAGGTGCAGCCTTAATGCTAGTGTGATAGCTGTTGTTGTACGAAAACTCGCACAATGGTAGATGTTTTTCCCAGTTTACACCGAAGTCAACTACGCAAGCTCGTAGCATGTCTTCCAGTGTTTGAATTGTCCGTTCAGTTTGGCCGTCAGTTTGTGGATGGTATGCGGTACTCATATCAAGACGGGTACCCAATGATTTTTGAAGTGATTGCCAAAATTGAGATGTGAAACGACTATCCCTATCAGAGATAATTGAGATTGGAACACCGTGTCGAGAAACAACCTCTTTGATGTAGATTTGTGTGAGGCGTTCCATTTTGTCGGCTTCCTTGATTGCCAGAAAATGAGCAGATTTTGTGAGACGATCGACGATCACCCAAATGGTATCGCAACCGCTCGATGACTTTGGTAGTTTGGTTATGAAATCCATGGAAATTTGTTCCCATTTCCATTCAGGAATGTTGGGTTGTTGGAGTAAACCAGAAGGTTTTTGATATTCGACTTTGACTTTTGAGCAAGTGAGGCACTTGCTTACGTATGTAGCAATTTCAGCTTTCATATTCGGCCACCAATAGAATTCCTTGATGCCATGATACATTTTGTCGGAACCAGGATGGATAGAATATTTGGACTTGTGAGCTTCATCCATCACCAAGTCTCGTAGATTTCCAAAACTGGGTAACCAGATTCGGTTTGAGAAATACCTAATCCCGTTAGGTTTGATTTCGAATTGTTTGTCCATGCCTCGCAAGGCTTCGTTTTTGATGTTATTGGTTTTCAGAGCTTCGAGTTGAGCAGTGAGAATCTGAATGTTCAGATCATTATGAATAGTTATGCTGAGGGCTCGGACTCGAAGTGGTTTCGTTCGTTCTTTTCGACTAAGGGCATCGGCAACAACATTTGCTTTGCCCGGATGGTATTTGATCTCACAGTCGTAGTCGGTAAGTAATTCGACCCACCGACGTTGTCTCATGTTGAGATCCTTCTGATCGAATATGTGTTGGAGACTTTTGTGGTCGGTAAAGATTATGCACTTAGTGCCATAGAGGTAATGTCTCCAGATTTTGAGGGCAAAGACGACAGCTCCCAGCTCGAGATCGTGGGTGGTGTAGTTCTTTTCATGAATTTTGAGCTGTCGCGAAGCATAAGCAATAACTTTGTCTCGTTGCATCAGCACACAACCGAGACCTTGATGAGAAGCATCACAGTATACCACGAAGTCATCGGTGCCTTCGGGTAAAGATAGAATCGGAGCACTGCAAAGCTTTTGTTTCAGAAGTTGAAATGCTGACTCTTGTTTATTAGTCCAATCGAACTTTTTGTCTTTCTGAGTCAGGGTTGTGAGTGGTTGAGCTATCTTTGAGAAATTTTCAATGAATCGCCGATAGTATCCGGCAAGACCCAAGAATTGACGTACTTCGGTTGGAGTAGTTGGCGCTTGCCAGTTTTTGATAGCCTTGATTTTCGATGGATCGACATGGATTCCATGACTATTAACAACATGCCCAAGGAATTGAACGGATTGTATCCAGAACTCACACTTGGAGAATTTGGCATAAAGCTCTTCGTGTTTAAGTAGCTCTAGGATGGTTTTGAGGTGTTGTGCATGTTCTCGTTCGTTGCGCGAATAGATGAGAATGTCATCAATAAAGACAATGACAAACTTGTCGAGGTAAGGTTTGCACACCCGATTCATAAGATCCATGAATACAGCCGGTGCGTTGGTTAGGCCGAATGGCATTACTTGAAATTCATAATGCCCATAACGAGTTCGGAAGGCAGTTTTCGGGATATCGGTGTCGCGAACTCGAAGTTGATGATAACCTGACCGAAGATCGATCTTTGAATAAATACTTGACCCTTGGAGTTGGTCAAACAGGTCATCAATACGAGGAAGTGGATAACGGTTCTTGACGGTTAGTTTGTTCAACTCACGATAATCGATGCACATTCGGAAAGAACCGTCTTTCTTTTTGACAAATAGGACCGGAGCTCCCCAAGGTGAAGAACTCGGTCGAATAAATCCTATATCCAGGAGTTCCTGTAACTGGGTGGACAGTTCCTGAAGTTCGGATGGGGCTAATCGGTATGGTGCTCGAGCCACGGGTGTAGCACCTGGCACGAGATCGATTGAGAACTCAACCTGTCTTGGCGGTGGCAGACCAGGCAGTTCTTCAGGGAAGACTTCTGGAAAGTCTCGAACGATTGGTACATCCTCAAGTCGCTTCTCCTCTGACTTTTTCTCCATGATGTGTGCGAGGATTGCTGGATAACCTTTTCTCAAGAATTTCCGAGTTTTTAAGCAAGATATGATGTTTAGTCTCGTCCCACCGGTCTCCCCCTGTATGACCAAGGTTCTACCGACAGCGAGAGGAATACGAACGTGTTTATCATAACAAATGATTTCAGCGCGATGTTTGGACAACCAGTCCATTCCAATGATGACGTCGAAACTTCCAATTTCAACAGGCATAAGATCGATTGAAAAGATTTCGTTGGCTAGGTTTAAAGTGCAATTAGGTATCACACTATTGGTTTCTATGAGCTTACCATTTGCAAGTTCTACGGTGTACTTAACATCTAAGGCAATTGGGGTGATGTCAAGTAGTGGGCAAAACTCGTCAGAAATAAAGCTTCTATCGGCACCAGTATCGAATAGAACAGAAGCAGTTAAGTTGTTGAGGAGGAACATACCCGTGACCACATTCGGGTCCTGACGGGCATCCCCAGAATTGAGTACGAACGCTCTTCCCCTTGCGTTGTTGTTGTTGTTGTTGCCCTTGTTCTTGTTTTTAGGACATTCGTTCTTGAAGTGTCCCGTTTCTCCACACCCAAAGCAGGATTTGGGTTGGTTGGAATTGTTGCGAGAGGTGTTGTTGTTGGATTTGGGGGCTCGACAATCTCGGGTCAAGTGACCATACCTCCTGCAGTTGTTGCAGGGAGTACTGCATGGACCGTCGTGGTGGTAGTTGCACTTGGAACAATATGGTCTGTCCCCAGTGTAAGCGCGTTTGGGTTCAGAGTTGGTGTTGTAAACTTGGATGGTGTTGAATTTCTTGTTCTGGTTGTTGTGGTGTTCAGAAGGTTTGCGTTTGTTGTTGTTGGAGGAGGATGTATTGGATTTCTCACGGCTGATAACCATTGCCATGAGTTCATGTGCTAGCCGGATAGCACTTTCAGTAGTGGTTGGCTTGGATGAAGCGACGTTCCCTTGGATATTTTCCGGGAGGCCGCGGATGTATCTTTTGATGCTCTTCTCCTCCGGATCAACCAAACCCGGGCATAACAGTGCAAATTGCTGGAATTTGGTGGTATATCCAGCGATGTCAGTTCCCTGCACAGTCAGGTGCCAGAACTCTTCTTCTAATCGATGTAATTCTTCTTCAGGGCAGTACTTTTCCCTTAGCTTTTTCTTCAATTCAGCCCAAGGGAGTTGGTTTGCTATTTCGATGCCTACAGAATTGGCGTGGGTGTTCCACCATGTGAGTGCACCTTCTTGAAAGGTGTAAGCAGAGAATTTGACCTTGTTTTCCTCAGCACAGTTGCAGAGGTTGAAGACGGATTCCATACGTTCAATCCATCGGATCAGACCAATGGCACCTTCCGTGCCTTCGAAATAAAGTGGTTTACAGCTGAGAAAGTCCTTGTAGGAACAAGGCTTGATGACAGGAGTATTGATTGGAGTTTCGTCATTGTTTCGTGAGTTTCGGGGTGAATCCCGAGCAGCTAAAGCATCAGCCACTGCTCGAGATACGACCGCAGCAAGTTCGGCATCACTGTAACTTTTCCTCTTTGGCGGCATGATTCTTCAAGAAAGAATGAGAGGTACATAAGAAATTGCACCAGGATATTAATTACGATAGGGGTATATATGTAAGAAGGGTAATATACAACATCATAGAGTAACAATCATATTGTAGAAATAACGAAAGAGATTGTCAATTCATAATACGAAGTCAAACGATTACAGAAAATTTCCAGCTAGAGGTTTCAAAAGTTACAGATTTAGAAGTTTTACCAAAGTTCCGGGAATTATTACATCCGGTCGAACTACATAGGTCCTATGAAAGCATAATAAAGTACAGATTTAGCCCTAGCTAATCCTGTCGTAGATTGAGTTGTGGCAGCAGTGCAGTGAGATGGTCTACAGATTCTGCAAGTCTGCTAACCATTCGGAGGGCGTCTTCGGTTTCCCTTAGACGTGTCTCGCACTGATTCAGCCTTGACTGTAGGACGGAAATTTCATTTCGGTTGCCAATCACTTGGTTGTGGACAACCTCCATGGTTTCGATGGTTTCTCCCATTTGATTTTGAAGGGTACCCATGGTATTGATGGTGTTTTCGTGGTCTTCGGAGACTTGGTTGATTCGTTCGAGTGAAGTGAGTCTCCAGTTTTCGTTGGTTTCTTGAAGTTCGATCTCCATAGCGTTAAGTCGTTGCTCGTGGTGGTGTACCCTATCGGCTAAATCCGGTAGAGTAAGGTGAGCAGAGTATGGGCTAGCCCGAGGCAACCTGGGGTCCCTCCTAGCCACTCTTGGATTTTGTGATCCATACGAATAAGAGTGTGATGAATTGGGTGGTGTGTTTGCCATTCTGAGACAAAGCGTTAGAAAGAATGAGGCCTATATTCATATAATACATATATCATATAGCCTAAGATATTGAGCGTGAGAGAGGCCTATTTATGTATATATATATCTATCACACAATAGCCTAAAGTGTCTAACACAGACATGTTTGAGTCCCGGTTTCTCTCGTGGTCAGAGTCAACTACTGTATCCTGTTCAGTCATGACTCTTTTCAGGTCTCACATCATATTCTTTTAATTGTACATAGTTGATCAGGCTATGTTAAATTAAACCAATATCATGTAGTCGCTGAACCTAATCATACTTAATAAGGAATACTGCCTAACGGTCATAGTCTAGGTCCACTAAATGCAACCTAGTTCACTATAACCTTAGGCTCTGATACCAATCTGTAACACCCCCAAATATGTTGTTTAGCGGAAGCAGGATTTGGGTGTTACTAATCAATAATCAAAGCACAGAGATTAATAATGAACGACCACTACATGCGTCGTTCTACATTGATATTGATAAAATAAAAGTTTACATCAAAATATTGTTTACATTAGCTCCTTTTGAAATTGAGAGATTTAAGTACATAATTAAACTATACAAAATGTAATAATGCAGCTAAATCTCTGATTGTTTGCATGCTGACTCGAGCTAATGGATCTTGATTAAGCGGTCCAACCTACTGCTGGTCACCTGTGATACATGCTAAAATGGGTCAGCGAAACGCTGGTGAGCTCACAGGTTTGTATTTCAACATATATTTGTATGAACCGCAAGATTTTATAATTGAATTTAAAATGCAATTAAGCAAAATAAAAGTTATACAGCCATGAGCACATAGTCTGAGCTTAACTTGAGTTGTCAGGCCCACTTAAGGAAACCTAACTTGAAATGCCTCCTACGAGTGCCTAATCCACACTCGTCTTCCCAAATGCTAATACGTCCGTTTGACCAGTTAGTGCGTGCTAACCCGGACGAGGATTGTCAATCCTATATGATATCATATACTAACATTCACGCTACAGATGTATTACCAGACTATGCTATGGAGGGCTTTATTGATTAGTTGAAAACAACTCATGTAGTATTTGATTGAATTGTACTTGCGTTCTACTTGTAAAACAAAACGAGCAATAATATCACACCCCTGATTGAAAAGCAGTAAAATAGGGGCCATGAGACTCACCTGAGCCTTGAGTGTTTATTAAAATAAACTTGAATTGATTAGCGGTAGATTGATGTCCGAAGACTTGTAACCTGAGGGTGTCCAAGACACACAATGGTTATAACATGAGTAGGCATCTCGAAAGACTGCCCTTGTAATTGTTCGTCCAACTTAGAATGTCCAAATTACTACGATTTGGTTGATTGAATTATCCAAATTACCACGATTTGGTTGTTTGACTTGTGTTTTGAAAACGTGTACGGCCCGTTGGTGATTTATTTGTAATGATAATCCCATATCATTATTTTGATGATTTTGAAGCATTATACTAAAAATAGATTCCATTGTGTTTTAGAAGTTGTATCGCATTCGTGTTTGATGTTATACAAGTTTAACACTTGGTGTGAAAGTTTATATGTAACACCGTTACTTGTGAGCCTAGGGTAAGGGCGAAGCCCGTTAATGACGGGGGTCCGGGGGCAGCGCCCCTGGTAGCGGGGTCCAAGGGGCGGCAGCCCCTGGCGGGGTCCAAGGGGCAGAGCCCCTGGCTGGGGTCGAGCTGCCAGGTCAGCTTGGAAAATTTTTATTTCTACTATATTGCTTTGGTGAAAAACGCATCTGGACTTGAATTTCGGTGAAATTGAGTGTCAAATTTTGAGTCTCAAAACTTAGTGAAAAATGAGTTTTAAACTCTCTGTTTTTAGCGACACAGCATGCGACACAATGGTCATGTATGCGACACAAGGGTTGTGTCGCATAAGAATGCGACACAAGAGCTTAGCGACACAAGGGTTGTGTCGCATAAGTGTACGATGCTGATTTAACAGCGACATAGTGATTGTGTCGCATGGGATTTGCGACATAAGGTACGACACAATATTGTGTCGCAAAAGGTACGACACAAGTGGGTTTCTACGACACAAGATACGACATAAAGGATCTTATGCGACACAAGGCTTGTGTCGCAAAGATGAACACTCAGACAGTCCCCAGCGACTGTCGTGGTTTTCAAACCCAAAACCCAAATCTAACTCGTTTTTAGGCTATAAAATCATGTTTTCCTCATACATTTGGACAATACTAAGTTGTGCAAACATTACAACACCGAAATAATACACCAAAATGAGTAGATCTAAATATTTAGAGAATTTCTTACAATTTCAAATCGAAGCTAGAGGAGGCCGAAAATGATGATGATGCTTTTGTAAATCTTGTTCCTTGCTTGATGGTGATTCCGAAAATGTAAGTTTTGTGGTCGGATTTGATAAATCCGAAAATTTGGTGGTGATGGGTTTGAAAGTGTTTAGTGGTGTGTGTGTGTTTTTGATGAATGTAAATGAAAGAAAGAGGGAAAGTGGAGGTGGGGTGTAGGTGAAAGCCTCACCTTTTTCAGTCCCCGCAATCGCGCTCCGTGCGATGTTCGTTCTCCCGCTCGTTTAAACGTTAAATGTTTATTTTATACTTTTAAATATACGAATAATCACCCAATATTTTTGTTGAAGTATTTTACTAAATACCTAATGGTTGCGTTATAAAATATAACTTTAACTTGTTTCGATTTGTTTGCGCGTTTAATAATCTAATCGTGTAGTCCTTGTTTGTACGATACGAATTTGAATTGAAATATTATCTAAATAATATTTTGGATATAATTGCGTTATTAAATAATATTAAATTATTTAATAAAATCTTCACCAACGTCCGTATTAATTGAATCGAATTGCATTCGATTTGAAACTCGTACGATTTAATCAAATCGCATACTTGTATATATATATACTCATCAATATATATGTTGATACATTAATTAGCCTAACACAGAACTAATTACATGTATTAAAACTTGATTAGGCACTAATTACTAGTCCTAATTTGACGGGTGTCACAAACAGAGTTATCTGTTAGTTTCACTAATAATCATATTTGTAACTATTTGTCATTTGTAAATAAATACATGATAAAAGTGTATGGCAGTACCATCATTCATCAATTAAGACATATGTCATACAGTATATAATAGTTCACATACGATATGACACACAGAATTAAGATTTCTTAATTGCTCATAAATCTAAGAGTAATTTGCCTACCAATAGATCATATAATGAATCTGACTAGACTATAGTTATTCTTATCACTTAAAAAATACGAGTTATTATCAGTGGATATAGGTGTATAATCAGATAAATATAAGTAAACTCTTAGGTAAGTATGCAATTCTAATGAAACTTATAGGAATCTACTAACATATCAATCTTAGCACTTAGGTGTATTATTCTTAAGCTTATTCCCCTAATGTACTATCATTTCCCAAGTTTTTTACAGCCAAAACTTAAAGCATTTCTAAAAGAACTACGATTATTCTTTTATTTGAGGCGATTCCCCTTAGGTAACAAGCAAATGAATGCTATACGCCTATTTTTTTATTTTTTTTAAATACCCTTGGAAGACTAATCACTCTGGATTTCTCATTCCATTAAGTTGAACCAACGTATCAAATCTAGCTCTGTCGAACGCCTTGGTGTATAAGTCTGCTAAGTTATCCAAAGATGGAACCTTAACTAACTTTATCAAACTCTTTTCGGCACAGTCTCTAATAAAATGTTGTCGAATATCAATATGCTTAGTTTTACTATGCTTCACCGGATTGTTGGTAATCGACATTGTAGATTCGTTATCAATCATCATAGGAGTATTGGTTAAATTTAACCCGTAATCCCGCAGTTGCTGTTGTATCCAAAGAACTTGAGAACAACAGCTGCCAGCTGCAACATACTCAGCTTCACATGTAGAAATGGCTACTGAGCTTTGCTTCTTGCACTGCCAAGATACTAATCTACCTCCTAAGAGTTGACATCCTCCGGTTGTAGATTTCCTATTTTGATTGCATCCTCCATAATCCGAATCAGTATAAGCTATGAGATCTAAGTCTCCATCAATCGGATACCAAAGTCCTAGCTTCGGTTTCCCTTTGAGGTAACAAAGAATCCGTTTCACAGCTTGCATATGTGACTCTTTCAGATTTGCCTGATATCTTGCGCATATACAAACAGCAAACATAATGTCAGGCCTAGAGGCAGTTAGATACATTAGTGATCCGATCATGGCTCTATAAAGAGTTGGATCCACATCTCTATCACTCGATGTACCTGGTCCAAGGTTATGATTGACCGAAATTGGAGTATTGTAGACCTTACTTTCATCCATCTTAAAGTGTTCTAAAAGCTCATATGTATATTTAGATTGATGAATAAAGAATCCATCCTTCTCTTGATCAACTTGTAATCCTAAGAGGAAGTTTAACTCTCCTATTGCAGACATCTCAAACCTTTTTCGCATGACTTTCTCAAATTCTTGACACATCTTTTCATCAGAAGATCCAAAGATGATGTCATCAACATACACTTGCACAAGTAAAAAGTCTTGCTTGTTCCACTTTACAAAAAGTGTACTATCAATAGATCCTCTTGTAAATCCATTCTCAAGTAGATACATTGATAGTGTTCCATACCATGCCCTAGGTGCTTGATGTAATTGTCACACCCCAAAATCGGTAATCGTGTTTATTAACGGTTTAGCGGAAGCATTTGTTTATTAGCGGAAGCATTTTAAGTTATAGTTTAATAGCGGGGGTGTTGACGTTACAATAGTACATTTAATGTATCAGAGCATATGATCATACTGAACATATTGATTTAAGATGTCATAAGTTAAAAATGTTATTACAAAAAGGGTACGACTTATAAAGTCGTACAAGTAGTGTTGCTGTAGAGCAACATGAGTTTTGTATAAAGAGGGATTTCGTAAAGAGGGATTTCGTAAGTATGACCAATTGAATTGGTAATACAAAGAAAATCCAAGTGTCCCAAAAGTGGCATCATAAATAGTCTGGTTTGCCTACGTCCTTTATGCATGCAGTAGTACCCGAGTCCTAATTCCCTGAAAAACATAGTAAAACTGTCAACATTGAATGTTGAGTGAATTCACAGGTTTAGTGTAAATATAGTTAAACCAAGTTTTGTATAAAGCATTCATGTACACAAACATAATGTTTATATGTATAGTAGGAAACACAAGTATTCTTATTACAGAATACATTTCCTATTTCACTGTAAGAATGTCATTCTTACTACAATTCAGTCAATGTGTTAGGAAACACAAGTTTAATCATAAACATTTCCTAATAATAATTGTAGGAAATACAGTTTAACAATCAAGTAAACATTTCCATGTAAATAGTTGTAGGAAATACAAGTTTAACAGTCAAGTAAACATTTCCATGTAAATAGTTGTAGGAAACACAAGTTTAACAGTCAAGTAAACATTTCCATGTAAATAGTTGTAGGAAACACAAGTTTAACAGTCAAGTAAACATTTCCATGTAAAAGTTGTTTTGTCGGGAAACCAGGTTTATCCAATCAAGGTAAACGTTTCCTAAAGAAATCATGAGTAGAAACACCTGCCCTATTTGTTGTCACAGGGGATAACCTTCCCAAATCAAGTTGTAGTTTTGTTGTTTAGTTTAAGTGGGAGATAAAGACCATGATCCCTCTAAGGTGAGCTAAACCTTTAGAGTTAAAGTAACGACTCCTAGTACTATAACCAAACCACGACCAGTTGTTGTTTTTTTTTACCTCAGTAACACGGTAAGTATACACTCCTCGTTACGACTGTCGTCGATGTGGTTGGAATGACCAACGAGTTATATCTGTGGGAGGGTTGTCAAATCGATAGTACTATCTGTATACTCTGTGGCTAGAGTCACCTAGCTAATGGTTATAGGTTGCAAGCACTGGGACTTATGTGCACTACAACTACCTCGCGTAAACCTAGGATCGTACCAAGATTCGTTGTCTTGTTCCCAAAAGTTATGAAAACGTTTCATATAGTTAACAGTTGATTTATAAAGCAATAAGCATTTATACAAATCAATTTGATATAAAAGCATGTCTAGAAATTATATAAAACAAGTTGCATGTTATAGCACATAGTTCTATGTTTTCCACCCCTGGTTTTAAAAGCATTTAAAACGAGTAAAAGGTAGGGGCTGTGAACTCACGTGTAGCAAAGCTCCAGCGAATACAGCTAGTAATATACAGTAGTCCGAACGTGCCACTCAAATACCTAGGCACAATTAAATGTACTTTACATAAGTATATGGACTAATCGTTAAATTGAAATGTTTATAACATTTTAGTCGTTGGTGATATTTGCGTTGAAATGAGCATCGCGTATAAGTATATATTTACATATACTTATTAGTTGAATATATATATTCTTATATATATTAGTTGTCGTTGTTCATTTATATAACTATATATATAATCTATTGGTCGTGTTACTAATCTCATTTGTACCGTTTAACTCGTCACTTATATAATCCGGTTTAAAGTTTGCATTTTGAAATCTCGTAGCCCGTTGGGATCGGCCCATTTGGTTTGGCCCAGTTGGTTTGGCCCAATATCAAAGTCTACTAGTTTGGCCCAAATATGTGTGGCCCAAATTAGTTTAGCCCGAATACGTTTAATAAATCATTTTGGCCCATTACAAAATACAACTTTCGACCCAATTTAGATTCGGCCCGTTTGGCACAAAAAGTTATATTATTCATTGTCCGTGTCAAAATAATGTCCTGTGGTCCTGTACAATTTTGTCCCAAACTTTGTATCCTAAAGTTTTATAACTTTTATAACTTTTTAGTATTTGTATTTCGTACGCGTTAATATATTTGTACTACGAAGTTTACGTCGACAGTGTATTATTTAAACGCATCGAAAAAGTCAGTGCACAGCTAGCCTAGCCGATCGGGTAAGAGTTTAACAAACCGTTCGGCTCGAAAACACCTTAGCCGATCAGCTAAGTGTGATGAGCCGATCGGCTCATTGAATCCAGCCGATCGGCTGGTTAAAACCAACCGATCGGTTTGGTTCCAAGTCCGTGTTCGTCCCCTGTTCTTCCCCTGTTTCGGTCTGTGATGTTCATACATATATATTTGGGTGTTTGATTCCTCGTTTTTGTACACTACTACATCATCATAATATATCATACAATTCACTACTATAATTTGTTTATATACATACTAACAACATACAATCAAAATCATATGATCAAAGTATGAAATTTATATATATTTTGAACATTACAAAGATTATTGATGAAGATGATTATGATTTCTGATGTTGATGATGACGAGATGATTGTGATGATAAAAGTTATGTGATCATTTTGATTAGTTCGTGTTTAGAGCTTTTGAAGATGGTTTGAAGGTGGATGAGGAGAATGAAGGTGATGTTGGTTATGCTTCTTCTTCCTCTTCCTGCTGCTTCCCTTGAACGCACACACACACTGCACAGGTCACAGAATTTTGTTGGATGTTAGGTGATCAAGTGAGGGAAAGGAGCATGTAATAAGGTTCAGTGTTCACAATTTCAAAGGGGATGTAAGGTGGTAACAGGAGAATGTCGATTGATATTTTCCAAGTGTTAATAGGTTAGGTTTTTAGCCCGTTAATTCCGTGTACGGGTCCAATTATTTGTACCCCGTGTCCCACTCAATTATTCGTTTGTTTAAATTTTATTTTAAACTTTATAATTGATAAGTAAAATAAATGAAATAATGTTATTTAAAACTTTTAATAAAATTATTCACCGTAGTGGGACTGTACAGTTAAATTGTGTGCCAGATTTCAGTTGAATTTGGAATTTATATTTTGAGGTAATGTTCTAAATACTAAAACAGGAACGGGAAAATAAATACTTTTGTTATTTTCGACCTTTATGTACGTTTTATAATTGTTTCTGTTCGTGTATGACGCGCTCGTCACGTTTAGTATAAAACGTATAATATCGTATATTATTTCAATAATATAAGTTAATAACATCTGTAATTAATAATTTTCGAATTATTAATTATTTTGTATCACCAACTTTATTGTATTTAATTTGTCGAGTTTAGTACGTTTATTTCATACGTAATTATATATACATATAACTACGAATTTAATATACCACGCATCACATAGTAAGTTTCACAAACTTAACACATAAAAATCGTTTTGAATTCACTAATCAGGGAATTGGTCTAGGTAATGCATGAAATTAAGTAAAGGTTAATACCCTAAATGGAGGATTGTCACAGTAATCCATATAGAGCCTTATTCAAACGATATACTCTATCTGGATGTTCAGAATCAGTAAACCCTTGTGGTTGTGAAACATACACCGATTCTTCAACTTTGCCATACAAAAAGGCACTCTTAACATCCAACTGATAAACTTTGATACCTTTAAAAGCGGCAAATGCTAAGAATACTCTAATTGCTTCTAGCCTAGCAACTGGTGCAAACACTTCGTTGTAATCTATTCCTTCTTGTTGATTAAACCCTTGAACCACTAGACGAGCTTTATTGCGAGTAATGACTCCCCGATCATCTCTCTTGCACTTAAATACCCATCTAGTCCCAATTGGATATTCTCCCTTTGGAAGGTCAACTAACTCCCATACTTGTAATTTTGAGAACTGTAAAAGTTCTTCTTGCATAGCTTCGACCCACGAGCCGTCTTTGAGAGCCATTTACACATTCTTAGGCTCAACTTGTGAGATAAAGCATGAATATAGACATTGATTAGGAATCCCTGTCTCTTTCATAGCAGTATACAAGCTTTCTAAGTTTTCAGATGTACTGACTTTAGATTGAGTCCTAGTTTGAACAGGAGTATTAATATCCCCAATGATGTTTTCAACAGGATGATTCTTACTCGTTCTTGTAACCGGTAATGGATCAACTACTGACTCATCTCCTAAGTTAGTACCAATCTCCTCTAATGAAGGAATATCTTCTGAACTTGCTGAAGATAACCTTAAATGATTCAAAGACGTAAGTATATCATCAATATTTGTTTGAAGATCATTTTCAGAATCTTCAGTTTCTTGATACTTATCCTTTGAAATTTGTTGTGACCCACTTGAAGAAAATTCATTTGAGTCATCTGTTGTCCTGATTCCAGATTTCGTAACACTCGATGTTGAAGAAGGACCATTGTCCGAATCTTCAGACAATAAGTGTTTAGAGATCTCTGAATCACTGACAAAGTCACTTATAGGAACTTTAAATGACTGAAAGAGATCTGAATAGTCAAATTGCCAATCTAATCCCTTATGTACAGCAGGTATACATAGCTCGTAACTTCAATGTTATAAACAATTTCCATTCGTCCCGTGACTTTATTGAAAACCCTTTTATTCGGTGAATTGGACACATAACCTAGGAAAAATCCTTCGTCAGCCTTTTCGCCAAATTTAGCATGATTTCCTGTTTTCAATATTGTACATGCAACTCCAAAGGGTTCAAATCCCTTCAGATTAGGTTTCTTATTGTTCAATAATTCGTAACAAGTCTTGTTACGCTTTTTGACCGTAAGAACCCTATTTAGAACATGACATGCTGTATTCACTGCTTCTGCCCAAAATATAACCGGAAGCTTTTTATCTGCAAGCATAGTTCTAGCAGTTTCAATCAACGTTCGATTCTTCCTTTCAGCAACACCATTTTGTTGAGGTTCATATGGTGCACTAAATTGATGTTGTATCCCTTTGCTTAAGCAATAGATATGCAACGTTGAATTTTTGAATTCCGTTCTGTTATCACTATGAATACGTCTTGTTTTATAGACATTCTCTACTAGATCAAAGAACTCCATTAATATTCCTGGAGTTTCATCTTTGGATCCCAAAAAGAATACCGATGAGAATCTAGCGTAATCATCTGTGATAACTAAACAGTACCACTTGCCACCTAGACTTCTCTTCTTATAGGGCCAAAGAGGTCCATGTGCAATAGTTCAACTGGCGAGGAGATTGAGTTTTCAGTCTTAGACCTGTGCGGTTTCTTGTGCTGCTTTCCTTTTAGGCAAGGAACACACTTGTCTTCAGACTCGAAACATTTCTGTGGTACACCTAGAACTAACCCATTTTTGGTTATAAAATTCATTTTCTGAAAGTTCAGATGTGCCATTCTCCTGTGCCATAAAAGTGCGTCTGCTTCTGAGGCCTTGGATAGTAAGCATGTCGACACCATTGAAGAATTGGAAACACCTATGTTTATAGCATAGATGTCCTTCTTCCTTGGTGCCCTCATCAATATCCATTCTTCAGGAATTATGAAGCCTGGCTTCAGAACTAAAGCCTCATTTTCATTAAAATGAACTGGATGACCTTTATCGCAGACTTGGGAAACACTCACTAGGTTATGAGTTAGTTCTTCAACATAATTCACATCCTCTAGAGTCAAAGTTCCATTTGAAACTTTTCCTTTCCCAGTAATTACTCCTTCTTTGTCTCTTGCAAAATTGACTTTTTGCTTGAAACCTTCTTTGAAGTTGTTGGGATCTGAGCAAAATTGATCGTGTTGAAGATCAGCCACTGTTAGGTATAATGACTACCACTGTTATTGAAGAAGCAGTGACAAGCAGTGCCACTGTTAGAAGGATAGAAGATCTAGCCACTGCTAGTATATTTGTAAAAGCAGTGCCACTGTTAGTGTAAGTATACTTGTGTATGTAAAGGAAACTTACTACCACTGTTAGTATAAAGTAAGTTGTTCCCACTGTTAGTGTGTATAAGTCGGTTAGAGAGAATTATGGAATAGATAGAATTTCTATAATAGTTTGATTCTGTAAAGAACTCTATGGGTTATAAATAGAGATCCTAAAACCTAGATTAGGTTAAGTTTTTCTGTGCTGCTTCAAGGTTATTGTAACCCTAACACATATTGTGTGTTCGTATTATTGATAATAATATTGAAGCTTTTGATTAATATTCTATGTTACAAGTTTGTTCATCAAGTTATTAATAAACTATTCCGCAAGCTTATTAATAATTAATCAAAGTGATACATATTAAGATCCTGAATGGGATCAACAAGTGGTATCAGAGCTAGATATTGCTTTGATCTTGAAGAATTCTATTAAAGTTTGCAGCTTTTTCTTCAAATACCAAGATGTCTACTGAAACGATGGAAGGAATACAGGCCACAAAGATTCCTATGCTCAAACCTGATGAGTTTGAGTTATGGCAGACAAGAATCATGCAGTACATGCTTCTCACAGATTATATGATGTGGGAGGTGGTTATCAATGGACCTAATTATCCAAAGGGTCCAGATGGTGAAAAATTGGAGAGACCACCACCCAAGACAGATGCTGAGAGAAAAGAAAGAGCCACTGAGTGGAAGGCATTGAGTACATTACTCTTGTCAATTCCCAATGAGTATCAAAGGAAATTTGATAAATGTGTAGATGCTAAGGTACTCATGGAAGTAATAGTCACAAGGTTTGGAGGTAATGATAATACAAAGAAGAACAAGAGGTCTCTTCTCAAACAACAGTTTGAGAACTTTGCTGGAGTAAAGTCAGAAACTTTAACTCAAACCTTTGATAGGTTTCAGAAACTGGTGGGAGATCTTGAAAATCACAATGTTAAGATAGATAAGGATGATCTTAATAGAAAATTTTTAAGATCACTTGGTACAGAATGGAACATGTACACTGTGGGACTTAGACAAAGTGCAGATCTTGATCAGAAGGAAATTGAGGATCTGTATAATGATCTAAGAAACTTTGAGCCTGAGGTTTTGGCTATGAAACAGTCCATTGGTAGTTCTAATAATACTGCTTTTGTGTCTGTTGGTGAAGCTGGAAGTAGTAGCACATCTGGTGCTAATGATAATGTACTAGAAGCATTCTTTGCTAGCCATGTAAATTCATCATTGACTGCAGAAGATTTGGAGCAGGTCAGTGAAGAGGATCTTGAGGAGATGGATTTAAGATGGTAAATGGCTATGATCACCATAAGGGCAAAAAGGTTTATGCAGAGGTCTGGTAACAGAAACTTTACATTCAAGAGAGATGGTGTAGCTGGTTTTGACAAAAGCAAGGTGGAGTGTTTCAACTGTCACAAGTTGGGTCACTTTGCTAGAGAATGCAGGAACACAGGATGGAGGGTCTCAGAATACTGTTAATGGTAATATGAGAAATATTACTGGTCCTCAAAGAAGATTGGTTCCTGTACAGAACACCACTTCAGACTCACTAGTAGCACAAGATGGAATGGGAGGCTTTGACTGGAGTGATCAAGAAGAGCTTGTGGTAAAGAATCAAGATTTGATGGCTGTCACAGAAGAACCAGAACCTTCAGATATTCCACATGAGGTACAAGTTAAATTATGTTCTCCTGAATGTAAGAAAATGGTTAAATTTTACAGGGATCATAATGTTGTTGTGTGCAATGAGTTGAAAGCTTTTGAGGTCAAAAGTCAACATGCAACCTTAGCTATTGAAAATCTTGAACAACAAATTAAAGCTTTTGAAAAGAATGAATCACAATTTCACTTAGATATTAAATATCTGAATTGGGAAAATAAAGCTTTACAAACAAAGGTTGATATGTTAAGTGCCAAGTTGGCTGAGGCAATGTCTGATAAAGAGTCAATAAAGTTGAAAGTTGATGAATTGGAAAATGCTTCAAAAGGTGTTCAAAACTTAATCAAGTCTCAAATTCATGATAAATTAAAAACTGGATTAGGTTACAACCTTAATGCTGTACCCCCACCTTATAACCATACTTACTTCCCATCTAAAATTGATATTGACTTAGACCAACTCAAGGTAGGTGTGTCAGAGGAGATTAAAAAGGTAGATTCAGTAGTTAATTGTACTGATCATGTAAATTTTGATAAAGTGGAAATATCTGATTGGACTGAGGAAGATGAGAGTGATAGTGATAGCCCTTCTAGTAGTAATTCTATGGATGGTTGTAATAAGTCTATTACTGGTCTAGTTTCAGAACTTAAGAGTGATAAACTAGAAGAAGGTAAGAAGTTGTTCATGGAGAAAGCTAAGGTTCAGCTTGAACAAGTGAATAGGACTAACAAATCTAGAACTGGTCTAGGTTATGTGAATAAAAAGGTTCATCATGAGTCCAATATAAAGGCTGAATGTGTTAAGTGTGCTAGCAAACATGATGAAAATTCTACAAATAAAATAATTAAACCTACACCTAGAGGGAATCAAAGGAATTGGAATCAATTGGTTTCACAAAGGCTGGGTAATGGGTTTGAATGTGTGAAAAGAAAATCATGTTTTATTTGTGGTAGGTATAATCATCTTCAACAGGACTGTTACTACAATCCTAAAAATAATAGGAACAGTGGTACAGGACGAATGTTGAGAAATCAGCCTAACAGAGGCAAGGCTGCAGCCCCTGTTAATGCTGCAGCAGTGACACTGTCAAAGGCTAACAGAGGCAAGACAAGAACAGGGGAGGGTTTGACCACTGTCAGGCATGGTACCTCTGCTGGTGTTAAGCATTTGCAAAGAATGTTTATACCAAGCAAAGCTACCACTGCCAGGGTAATAAATACGAATTTGAAGGTTACCACTGTCAGACCATTAACTCCTGTCAGGTCAAAAACAAATTATTTTTGGAGACATAAGAATGCATCTACATCAAAAGTGTCCAAAATCAATGAAGCATTGAGATCAATCACCTTTAAGAGGGTTGATGTCAAAAATGCTCAAGGGAAACCCAAAGCCAGATTGGTTTGGGTTCCCAAGAGAAACTAATTATTTTTTATATGTGCAGGGCAAACCAAGCTTATGGCATATTGATTCAGGATGCTCAAGGCACATGACTGGAGATAGGGAGAAACTGCAGGATTTTAAAGCTTTTAATGGAGGAGAAGTGGCATTTGGCAGTAATCCTAAAGGAGGGACAATTACAGGTAAAGGCAAGGTAAAAAGCAGTAAGCTCACTTTCAATGATGTTTATTATGTTGAGCAATTGAGATATAATTTGCTAAGTGTGAGTCAAATCACAGATAAGCAAAATCCTGTTTATTTCACTGACACAGAATGCATTATACTTTCTGAAAAACTCAAAATACCTGAAGATAAAATTTTAATAAGAGTTCCAAGAAAGAATAATGTATACTGTAGTGATTTAAACAAGATGGAATCTCAACATGTTAACTGTCTTATATCTAAAGCTACTGTTTCTGAATCTGACTTATGGCATAGGAGGATGTGTCACTTGAATTACAAGACCATGAATAAACTTGTTAGGAATAGGCTAGTGAGAGGCTTACCTGAAAAGTTATTTGAATGTAGTGACCACTGTGTAGCTTGTCTCAAAGGCAAACAACACAAGACCTCATATAAGACCAAGCTTATGAATACAAATACCACTCCCTTACACCTGTTACATATGGACTTGTTTGGCCCTACCAATGTAGCTAGTCAAGGGAAGAAATCTTACTGTTTGGTGATAACTGATGACTATTCTAGGATGAGTTGGGTATTCTTTCTCAGGACCAAGGATGAGACAGGTGAAACACTTAGATCCTTCCTAACTAGGATTGAGAATTCAACTAATCAAAAGTTTAAGATCATCAGATGTGATAATGGGACAGAATTTAAGAATCATGAGATGAATAAGTTCTGTGAAGAGAAAGGTATAGAAAGACAGTTTAGTGCACCTAGGACTCCACAACAAAATGGAGTAGCTGAAAGGAGGAATATGACACTAATTGAGGCTGCTAGAAGCATGCTAGCAGATGCTAAACTTCCAATGTCTTTTTGGGCAGAGGCAGTTAGCACTGCTTGTTATGTTTTGAATAGGATTTTAATAGTCAAACCTCATAACAAGACACCCTATGAGTTATTCTTTAAGAGAAAACCTTTGGTTAGCTTTTTAAAACCATTTGGATGTCCTTGTACTGTCTTAAATACCAGGGATCACCTAGGTAAGTTTCAAAGTAAGGTAGATGAGGCTGTCTTTGTTGGATACTCTATTCAAAGCAAGGCTTATAGAGTGTTTAATAAAAGGACTAGGATCATAGAGGAGACCATGGATGTGACCTTTAATGAAAATACACCACATGTAGAAGGAAAAGGTCCAGAAGTATTGCTTGATATTGATGCACTAACCCATGCTTTTAGATATCCAGATTTGTCTATTAGTGCAGGTACAAGTGCAGGTGATGATGCAGATGGAGATAGCAGCTCAAGTCAGCCTAAAAAGAAGGACTTGGAGTATGTATTATTTCCAATTTGGTCTCCAGATCCACCAGCAGTTTTTCAACAGGATCCAACAGAAACTGAAGGATCAACATAAACATCAATATTAAGGGGTTCACATGAAGATTCAGAATGTGAGTTAGAGATACCTGGACTATCTGATGAAAAGCAGAACTCCTCAAAGAATTATGAACAAAGTCCTCCGTTTCAAGTCTTGGAAAGGACTTCTTTATCAGATTCTGAAACAACTTCACAGTCTTCAACAGAAATAGAGGAAAGAGATTCCTTTTCAGAATCAGAGATGGATAATCTTTTGGGTCCTAATCTGGAAAGAGAATTACTTGATATATCCACATCTAAGTATCTGGTTCATAAAGATCATTCCTTGGATTTGGTCATTGGTGATATTGGTTCCCCTGTTTTGACCAGACAGCAGTCAAAAATAAGAGCAGAAGATTTACACACTTCATTGTATGTTTGTTTTCTTTCACAGATGGAACCAAAGAAAGCAGTGGAAGCTCTCAAGGATCACAGCTGGATTGAAGCTATGCAAGAAGAATTGCTGCAATTCAGGCTGCAGGATGTATGGGATTTGGTTGATTTACCAAAAGAAAAGAGAGCTATAGGCACCAAGTGGATTTTTAAGAACAAGAGAGATGAGAGAGGGATTTTCATCAAGAATAAAGCCAGGTTGGTAGCACAGGGGTATACACAGGTAGAAGGAATTGATTATGATGATGTTTTTGCCCCTGTTGCCAGGATAGAAGCTATTAGATTGTTTTTAGCTTATGCATCTTATCAGGGTTTCAAGGTTTATCAAATGGATGTGAAGAGTGCTTTTCTTCATGGACTAATTGATGATGAGGTGTATGTATGCCAACCACCAGGGTTTGAAGATCCAACATATCCAGATAGAGTGTGCAAATTGAAGAAAGCTTTGTATGGTTTACATCAAGCACCAAGAGCTTGGTATGATACTCTGTCTGAGTATCTTCTCAAGAATGGATTCAAGAGAGGTACCATTGACAAGACTTTGTTTATCAAGAGGATTCAGCAAGATATTTTGCTGGTACAGGTCTATGTAGATGATATCATATTTGGATCTACAAGTGATTCATTGTATAAAGAATTTGAGGAGCTAATGCATAAGAAGTTTAAGATGAGTTTAATGGGAGAACTCACTTTCTTTTTAGGATTGCAGGTTCAGCAGAAGATAGATGGAATCTTTATTAACCAAGGGAAGTATGTGAGGGATATTTTGCATAAATTTGGTTATAAAGATGTAAACATAGCTAGCACTCCCATGGAGGCCCACAAACATCTTACTTCTGATCCTGAGGGGGAGGAAGTAGATGTGCACTTGTACAGGTCAATGATTGGTTCTTTGATGTATTTAACTTCTTCTAGACCTGATATTATGTTTGCAGTGTGTCTTTGTGCTAGGTACCAAACCAATCCAAAGCAGTCACACATGTATGCTGTAAAGAGGATCTTTAGATACTTGAAAGGTCAACCAGATTTGGGACTTTAGTATGCTAAAGGATCAGATTTTGAGCTAAAGGCTTTCACAGACAGTGACTATGGTGGTGAGAACATGGATAGAAAATCCACTAGTGGTGGATGTCAATTTCTTGGAAATAGGCTAGTGTCATGGCAATGCAAGAAGCAGACCACAGTTTCTACATCTACAGCAGAAGCAGAGTATGTTGCAGCATCAAGTTGTTGTGCACAGGTGCTCTGGATTCAGAATCAAATGATGGACTGTGGTTTGACTTTCATGAACACTCCTATTTACATCGATAATACATCTGCTATTAGTATCATACAAAATCCTGTTAAGCATTCAAAACCAAACACATTGAAATCAGATATCATTTTATAAGAGATTGTTATGATAAACGATTGATTCATATTTTCAAAATTCATACTGATAATCAACTTGCAGATCTTTTTACCAAAGCATTTGATGTAGGAAGGTTTACATTTTTGATATCTAATATTGGTATGATCAATCTCACTTAGTGTTTTGGTCAGGATTTGATACTAACAGAGGTGAAGTATATTGTGTGTGACAGGGTCAAGTGTTGCCACTGTTAGCTTCATCATGATAACAGTTGGTTCCACTGTTAGTTTATCTATGCCACTGTCAATGTATTTTCAATCTCTGCTGTATATTTATGTAGCTTACCCCTGCTGGTTGTTTTCCTTAGTTTAGTATTGCAAGATTCAGCCACTGTCAGGAGACATCACAAAAGCTGGAGTCTAATGTTTTCTTTGTTGATTTTTCTTTTTATTTTAATTTTGATTAAAAAAAAATTCTTAAAAAGCCAAGTGCTTGGCACTACTAGTACTAAGCTTTGGTTACCTTGGTCGGTTACCACTGCTAGTGCTACCTGCTGCTACTAGCTTTCTAAGTATTTTGAAGTGTTTGAAAACTTGGATGTTTGCCACTGTTACGGTATTTTAGTATACCTTTCCACTGTTAGTTATGTTGACCAATGCCACTGCTAGTTCATTTTTCTAGGGCTTGGCTCTGCTCTTCTAACAGTATATAAACTTAGAACACTTCAATTTTTCATTACGCTTTCTTATCTTCACACATAACCACTGCAATTACACTTCAAATCCAACCCTCACTTCTATTACAATCAATTCAACAGTCATGGCTTCTTCTTCACCAGATCGTACACTGAGTGTTTACGAAGAACACAATATGATCGCCTTCTTGATGAAACCCTCATCGGTGCAAAACTTCACACAAATTGTGGATTTTTTGCGTTCGAGTTATATCTTTCATGTCCTTACTGTATCTCCAAGGGTTTCCAGAGGTCATTTGATCGAATTTTGGAAGAATGCTTAATTGGAAGTACTTGAGGGCAACAATCAAGTGGTTTCTATGGTTCAAGGAACCAAAGTGGTGATATCTGAGGATTCTCTTCGAGAAGTACTCCTTCTTGATGATGCTTCAGATATATCTTCTATTGATGACAGAGATTTGTATGATAATCTTAGATTAATGGGGTATGAGGGTGATTACACACGTTTTACATTTTTCAAATCACTCTTTAGTCCTCAATGGAAATTTTTAATACATACACTTCTCCACTGTGTGTCATCCAAACGAACTGCTTTTAATGAATTTGGGTCTCAAATAGCCTATGCACTTGTGTGTTTGGCTAAGGGTAAAAAATTTAATTTCTCTAAATATATTCTTGAAGGCATGGTAAGAAATATTACAAAAGGAAAAAAGGATATGTTCATTATGTATCCTAGATTTGTGCAACTTGTTTTAAATAAACAAATTCCTGATTTAGTTGCACAAGAACTTATTATTGGTATTAATACTCTCTCTGCTAGAACATTTGTAGAAATGAGTAGGCATATCAATAAGAAGTTTTCTGGGAAGGAAACAGCATTGTTTTCTACAATGCTTCCTGCTCCTTCCACCACAGATGTAGTACCTCCAACTACATCTGAACCAATTGGTGACAGGCCAGTAGTACCAACTAGGTCTGAACACACACCACTTGGGGGTACGAAGAGAAAACAAGGGACCAAATATCCTACCCATGTACAGCCAAAGAAAAAGCAAAGAAAACAGGCAAGTGAGGTTCCTGTTGCTCATTTGTCTCAGCCATCTATTATTCCACAGCAAGTGACCCCACAGGAGATGGGTGGTCATTCTGGAAGGGCTGTCACTACTCCTTCTAGTCCACTGATAGAGGAGGGCAGTGGTAACATCGATAAGACCCAACCAGAGGCAACTTCTAATGCTGAACCTATGGGTAATGAAGCAGGTGAAGGTCCCAGTACCAATAAAAAGGGAACTTCTGTTGACCATGCTAGGCATGAGACAGAAGATGAGTTTGTCAATGATTCATCTAGGAGGTTACACTTTGATGATGAGGAGGCTAGTACTTACATTGAATTGACGAATGTACAATTGACAATGGCTGTGGATAAAGTTTGGGAGAGATTAATGAAGGAGAAGAAGGTGAATAAAGCTCAAGATGCTAAAATTGCAGAGCAGGCTGTTAAGATTGATGAGCAAGGGAAAGTTATTGATGAACTCAAGGAAAGGATTGCTGTGTTGGAAGCTTTGTTAGTGCGGCACACTTTCAATAAGGGGGAGAAGAATGCAGAAGATATGGGTGATGATGATGTGTTTATGTATGATAATATGAATGAGGTAGTGGGTGAATCAGATGCTATGTCTAATGCTAACACTGAAGTCTTGGAAGATGATGTGCAGACTGAAATTATTGAAAGTGTTATGCAAAAGACTGATGAGGTAGTTGATGGTGAGACAGAGGTGATTATTGAGGGAGATGATGGTGAAGAGGTGGTACAACTAGTGAATGATGAGGTGATTATGGAATTTGAACAGGTGAAAGGTGATGGTGATGATGCAGATGCTAAGGGGGAGTTAATTTCAAGATCAGAGCCTAAGCTTACATACGGTAGGAAGAAATCAATACCAGTGTCAAGGATTAAGGCTAAGAATACTCAAAAGTCCCCCACTGCTACTACAACCACTGTTACTACAACTTCCACTCCCACTGCTAAAAAAAAAAAGCAACCTCTACTAGACCAATTGAAGTACCTTTCACAATAAGAGAACCAACTGCAACACCTAAGCCTAAATCTAATCCTTCAAAGATTGATACAATGGATAAGGGTAAAGGTAAATTGGTAGAAAAACCAAAGATGAAGAAGGTGAAACAGAGTGTTGAGCATGATTATGAATATGAAATGAGGTTGCAAGCAGAGATGGTAGAACAAGAGGAAGCAGAAAAGCAAAATGAAGAAGAAATTGATGAAATAGATGTGATGCTAGAGTCTGGTGTAATAGTGAAGATGACTAGGGAGGCTAGTAGGATATACAAAGAGTTGAAGTATAGGGGAGTACAGGTTGATAATGTGGTTTATGATGCTTATGTTGAAAAGAAAAAGGGAAATCCTTTGGAAGAGGCTTTACAAAAGAAGATTGAAAGAGAAAAGAAAGAAAAACATGACAGAGAAGTTGCTAAGAGGAAAGCAAAGAAATCATCAAAAGCAGAATTGAAAAATGATTTGATTTGTAAGCTTAGAGGAGGTAGAATTCCTACAATGAGACTGAGGGGTATGTCATTGGAACAATTGCAGAAGATATATGACAATGATACTCTTGTAAATCCTGTTGCAAGAGAAAGGTTGGAAAAGAAAAAGAAAGATGATGAAGAGATACAAAGGAGATTGCAAGAAAGATATGATCAGATTGATGAGGAGTTGGAAAAAGAAAAAGAGTTGAGATTGAAGGTTGAAGGAATTAGAAGATCATTTGCAAAGTTTCAGGAGTTGGATGATCAGATTGGTGATCTGGACAGAGATGAAGAGATCTTGGAAAATATGTTGATTGAGGAGGTTGATAGATCTGAGAATGTGAATAGATCTGATGAAGAATTCTCTGAAATAATTAAATGGGAAGGAATTTTGTTAGAGTCTACTGCAGAATCATATGAAATTAGAGTTGAAAGGAAGAATGGTGTGGTGACATTCCATAAATCAATGCAAGATATTCTGAAAAGGGTGAATAGATTTGATGTGTATGATATTGTGACACCCGACAATTTAGGTTAACTTTTAAAAATTAACCAAAACCCTAAGTATGTGTATTTAAATGTGATTTAGGAAAAATACTTGTAATTACTTGTAACTATTTGTATATTTATGTGAATATACGCTTACGTAATTGTTTTATATTACGCTTACGTGATTTGCTGAAATTATGCGAAACAACCGGACGGAGTCCGACAAAATATACGACGTTGGTGAAAATATTTTTATAAATAACTTAAACCTATTTTTAAAAGTTATTTATCATATATTATTATTTGTATATAATAATACACGAAAAACTTAGACGTTTTAATTAAAACGTCTTAAACGCAACGAAAATGCGTGAATCGAATTCGGAAATGAAACGTAAGTCAATAATTAATTTGACAACTCAAATTCAAGTATTTTAATAATACTTCAATAAAAAATGATTCAAAATTTATCCTGAATTTATACGACTCAAAATAACGTTAGGCGATTTAACGTATTAACACGAATAACGAGTAAACGACCAAAATACGTAACACAGTCTGAAAATAAGAATTAAATCACACAAACTCAGATGAGACCCCCATGGGGCTAGCCACCTCTCCTTTCCCCAATGATTTTACATGCAATCTCTTTTCCTTTTACTTATACCCATACATGCATTCATCATTTCCCACTTCCCACTTCACTAGAATTGCTCTCCCTTCTCTCTAACTTTCTCCCTCTCTCACTAAAATCTGGAGATTTCCAGCCCTAAAACCACCATATCACCACCACAATCCACCTAAAACCACCATTGAACCACCACTAAATTCTTCAAGCTTTTGCAAAACTACTTCAAGATTTCAAGATCACTAGTCCTCCTCATCTCAAATCTACTCTAGCATCTTCATTACCAACATTGTAAGGATCTTTTCTACTTCATCTTACTCTTATTAACATGTTCAAACACTCACTCATCTTGATTATGTCCAAAAATCCTGTTAAAACTACTTTTCACAACATAAAACTCAAGAAAATGCATCATGCATAATCTGTCCAGAATGTTATTGTCACTTCCATGATTTTTATAAAAATCATTTCTTCATAAAAATGGACGTTTTTATAGTGTAAAATCAAGTTCAAGAAATTATCTTTCAAACCCCACTAGTCTCATCATGTTTGGAGTTCGTTTGCTAATTTAAATAATTTTTGTATTAATGCATGTATAATCTGATCAGAAAAGTCAGAAACTTTATTCATAGGGTTTTGACCATATCTTAAGTTACACAACTCCAAATAACTTGAAACTACCGCTAAAATCTTAAAAATTTTGTTAGCTACAAAAGTTATACTGATAGCCTTTTCTTGAAAAGTTGTAGATTTTTCCCAAAAACTCAATCTTCATGCATGTGTCCAGATTGGTCAACTGTTGGAGCTCATAGGACACATGTAATTTTTATAAATACTTAGACTTATCTAAAATTCATGAAAATATTACTGGAAGTAGGTAACATGTGGGGAAATAACTGGTATTTTTATTGGTAGTAAATTCGGAATATACAATTTAATAAAAATTCGACAAACGAGTGTATTTTTCTGAAAAATGAGATAGTGGACTGATTTTAGTAACACTTTAAAAACCAACACTTGCGTCTTGCTATAAATGGACAAACTAACTTTTTATGGTCCATAAACACATATAAGGTTCGGGTAAAAGTTTTCGGGTCAAGTTTGACCAAGTCAACAAAAACGGGGCTCGATTTCTAAAAACCGACAAACTTACTATTTTGGAAAATGGTAACAAAAATGGGTTTGGGTGACTTAGTTGGTAACTTTGACTAGGTTTGACCACCTTTGACCAGTTTGACCACCTTTGACCAGTTTGACCAACTTTGACTAGGCTTGACCACCTTTGACCAGTTTGACCAACTTTGACCAAGTTTGACCACCTTTGACCAGTTTGACCAACTTTGACTAGCTTGACCAGCTTTGACCAACGAGTTAACCAACTTTGACCTTTGAGGTTTTTAAGAACTAAATAATTTGTTAGCAACATACGATATATAATGTACAACGTAACAAACTTAATAATAATGTCTAAACGGATTATTAATACAAACTTTCACCAACGGGTCGTACTTATTTTTGATAAACATAATTGAACAAACATACTTGGACATACTAGTTGAGTGAACTAGCAAATAGGTGGACATTAACCCTCCACTTACATAGATGGTCTTTTGAGATATCTACTTACCTACAACCTTATACGTTTAGGGCGTTAGAAGGCTGCACTTGGACACGCTTACTTGCTTGCTATTAGATATATTGCTTGGTACTTGCTAACTCAGGTGAGTTTCATAGCCCCTCTTTTACTGTTTTATAAATATTTTGGGGGAGAATACATACTACAACTGCTTTACACAATTGCTTTATACAACTGTTTTTATGAACACAAGTACAACAAACAACGCTATACGGATTGCATGAGTTAACACACTAATCCATTTAAAGTCCCCACACATCATAGCTTCGTTAATTTGGACTAAGCGCGAGTATTAGTAAATAGATCTATTTGGGACTGACAATCCTCGTCCGAGTTAGTCGCGCTAACCTGTCAAACGGACGTATTAATATTTGTACATACAAGTGTACCGGATTAGACACTTGCTGGGGCACCCACGATCGTGTACTCGAAAGAGGCATGACACACAACGTTAAGCTTCGGACTATGAGCTCATGGAAAATGGTATACCCCATGTTTGCGTACGTGCAACTACATTTACTTATCGTTGGCTAACGATACATTTTACTTATCATTGTTGAATGATACAAATAAAAATCTTGTGTTTCATACCGATATCTCAACAACTGTTTAAACAAACCTATGAACTCACCAACTTTATGTTGACCTTTTAGCATGTATTTCTCAGGTTCACAGATGCAGTAGGACTACCCACAGGAAACAAGGCAGTAGGATACTTTTGGAAAGCATTAGCTCGAGTCGCATCTTTTCACAAACAACAGGAGATTAGATTGCATTACGATATTTTGTATCAACATCTACGTATTAGAAATCTCTACACTTTTAATGCGAACTCCAATGTTTTGATATAACGTTTGTAATCGTTTTATTTAAGAAATGTAACTATTTTCAAACGTCTCATATAGAGGTCGTTTGCTTTAATCTTGGTGTTATGATATTTGATTGGTCGGCGCCCCCATGACACCTCCTACTTCCGCTGCCACGTGTTTCGGGGGTGCGACAGATATGTATAAGCTTGGGTTGGCAAAGGATGTGAAGGGGATAAAGATTGTTATAGAAAGATACATTTGGGAATGGTTGCAAATGATGTTTGAGCCAGAATTATATGGAGATATATTTTTAGGTGCAGAAGCTGTTGGGTATTGGAGACATTTTGTCAGAGTTGGAGTTCATTGCATATCTTTAAAGAGTGGCAAATATGTTTATATTTTGGAAGAAAAAGAATATTTTTTGAGCATGGTACTGTTGAAGCAACTAATGGAAAAGAAATTACAAGTTGCAGTAAAGACTGAAAAAGGCAAAGACATTATTTACTGGATTATGAATCAATTTTACAAGAGAGATCAAGCAAGCAAGAAAAGATAAAACTCTTCTATGAAAGATTGAAGCTGATTGAAGAAACTTAAGTCAATGCAGGATTGATTAAGTTTAGGGGGAGATTGTTAGGATCTGAGCAAAATTGATCGTGTTGAAGATCAGCCACTGTTAGGTATAATGACTACCACTGTTATTGAAGAAGCAGTGACAAGCAGTGCCACTGTTAGAAGGATAGAAGATCTAGCCACTGCTAGTATATTTGTAAAAGCAGTGCCACTGTTAGTGTAAGTATACTTGTGTATGTAAAGGAAACTTACTACCACTGTTAGTATAAAGTAAGTTGTTCCCACTATTAGTGTGTATAAGTCGGTTAGAGAGAATTATGGAATAGATAGAATTTCTATAATAGTTTGATTCTGTAAAGAACTCTATGGGTTATAAATAGAGATCCTAAAACCTAGATTAGGTTAAGTTTTTCTGTGCTGCTTCAAGGTTATTGTAACCCTAACACATATTGTGTGTTCGTATTATTGATAATAATATTGAAGCTTTTGATTAATATTCAGTGTTACAAGTTTGTTCTTCAAGTTATTAATAAACTATTCCGCAAGCTTATTAATAATTAATCAAAGTGACACATATTAAGATCCTGAATGGGATCAATAGAAGTCCTTCAGTAGACTTCGTTCACCTGTCATGTGCCTTGAGCATCCACTGTCTACATACCACCAACTGTCCTTGTTCACAGTCTGCTCCTACACATAACAAGTTGTACACAGTTAGTTTTCAAGAGGGACCCAAGCCATTACGGTCTTGGTTTGTCCCTAATTATCTACAATCTGAACCTCTTTAAAGTAACCATAATTGTTCCCATCGGGAGTTTTGGGAACCTTCACGGAAGCTTGAGACTGTGGATGATCTGTAGTCTTAGGCCTATGAGGAGAGTGAGTAGAAAACCTCCTAGGCACATACTTAGTTCCCTGTGCACTCGAAGTAGATCCATTCTCAAATTGACTATGGTTTCTACTTGGGGTCCTAAACCTCGAAGGTGTCTTATCTCTTGGCTTATTGAAAGTATTTTGGTTTAGAGTATAAGCCCTTTTGGGTTTAGGTGGAGAGACACTATGATTACAATCTCTTTTCAGAATGTTTACAGGTTTGCTTCATAATCCCGGTTTGGAGCCTAACCTATCTACAATCAAACTAGAAGTGGTCGGTGTCTTTTCAGTATTCACTAACTTATGTGATGCTTCCAACTTCTTATTTGGGCAACAAGAAGCTACGTGTCCATTTTGGTGACACTTGAAGCAAGATATCTGTTTTCGTGACTTACTAACTTTTGCATCCGCAATCGGTGTCTTAGGCACTAAAGGATTAATAACATGTTCTTTATTAATCACTTCATCAATTTTAGTATCATGAATTACTCCACCCAGTACAAACTGTACTTTGGTGTAAGGAACTCTCTTACTATCATTAGATGAAGGATTCTTAATAAACTCCTTCTGTGCCTCTGACAGATCAGGTTTAGCTACTGTTTTCTCAGAATTTACTTCAGTCATTTCAGTATCTTCTGGAAGCTTAGTGTAATTTGAATTGAAAGGAGGAGGTGTCTCATTGTAACCTAATCCTGACTTATCCTTTACACTTCATTGAGCATCAAGCATCTTGTCCATCTCAGTGGTTCTATAATTTTCTATCTTTCTATTTTGCTCAACTAGCATCAATTTACAGTCAGCTAACTCTTTCTCCTTATTAGCTATTTTCTGATTTAAATCTTTTAGATTAATATAGAGACCATCTATGATAACAACTTTTTCATTAATGGTATCTCTAAGAGCACTCCTATCAGAAGCATCAGAATTAATTTTATCTTTTAAGTCCTGTTTATCATCATTTAACCTACGCACATCAATCTTGGCTAGTTCAAGTTCAGATCTAACAGTCTTACTAGATTCGGTCAATAAGCTAACTTGAGATGTCAGGTTTTTGTTTGCTACAGTTAAAACACTAACCTGTGACTGCAAATCAGTAACTAAATAACAGACATCAGCAAGAGTAAGAATATCAATACATACCCTTTTCTTGTCTGTTTGGACTTCAGCCATGCGTGCTACAAAATCTTAAGGAATCATGTTTTCAGGTGACTCCATATATAGCACGTCTTCATCACTTGCTTTTACTTCAATCTCTGGCACCTTTACCTCACACCCTGCATTAGTAGGCATATAGGATGTAGATTCATCAATCTCAGCCATGAAAGCTTCCTCAGACTGAGCTTTCCATTCATACGATCCATCCAACTGTTTTACAACTAAGGCTTTGGAAGCGAGAGTGCTTCCCGAACCTTGTTGTCCATTACCTGCTTCTACCTTAGGTCTTTGGCATTCTCTAGCAAACTGTCCATAACCCTGATAGTTAAAACACTTGATCTTGGTCTTATCAAACCCTGATCTATTGCCAACTACCTTTCTACTTGTTTTCTTTAAAAAATTCTTAACCCTTCTTAACAACATAGCAAGTTGGTCCTGAAGGTCTAGTTCTTCTAGATAATCAGGGTCTATCTGATCGTAATCTTCGTCAAACATAATTGGATCATTGATTTTACCCTGAAGGTAGTTTTCATAAGAAGCTACAAAAGAAGCAAGAACAGATAATTGGTGTTCAGCAGATTTCACACTCATAGGCATCTTTTGATGCTCCTTAGGTGACTTCTCAGTTGGTTTGCCCTTTGCTTCACTACCAGATGATGTAAGAAGACACAAATCATCGGTAATCATTTCACCCTATCCTTCAGCATTACCAACAAATAAAGCAGTGGTCGAGCTCGAGGAACCTGTAGAGATAATAGATTTTCCGTGATATAGTCCCATATCCTGAGCCTGATCAGAATCAGTATCTCTAGTTTTCTTGGTGAAATCATAACCTCTGAGCTTATCAATTGCCTGCTCTAAGGTCATGGTTGAATACCTCTCTTCATTGACTTTAAGCATTATGCCATGCATCTCCCACTTAGACGGTAAACCCTCAATAAACTTGTCGGTTTTCTCTGTCTCTGTAGATACAATCTCATGGTCATCTAGCTCAGTCAGCAAATGGTAGTATCTTGTGGTATAAGCATTAAGATCTTCTCTTTTTAAAGCTTTAAACACAGTAAACTGCTTTTTCAGGAGATTTCTCTTGCCTGCTTTAACTTGTGGACTTCCTTCACACCTCTTTTCAAGAGCTGTCCACAAAGTTCTAGCAGTATGGAAGGATTTTAGTTGATGATTAAGCTCCTTAGGAAGACTCATCTTGATTGAAGAATGAGCCTTGTTTTCAATCTCAGATTCCTTCTTTTGTGCTTCACTCATCTGTTGATAAGTGAGAACTACAATTGCATTTTCAACAGTTTGGGTAGGTGCCGTGTATCCATTCTTGATACACATCCAGATAGATAGATCATGGAATCTACAGTAAGATTCAAACCTATCTCTCCAGCTAAAATAATCCTCAACTCTCAACAATTTAGGTGGAACATTAGATTAGCCGATCTCGTGTTCCATCTCAATCATTTTGCTGAGGTCTGACATCGTGAAGTTTAAAGTTAAATTGTATATGCGAATTTAGACAAAGAAAAATCTCGACTCGCAAAACTCAGTTCAACTCGCAATCTCAGCTCGACTCGCAGAATCTCGGTTCGCAAGTCTCAGTTCGGATCGCAATGATGTCAAATCGCAAGTGATCTCGGTTCGCAGGAGATCTCGATTCGTAGAATATTTCGATTCGCAACTAAGTTCGACTCGCAAGGATGTCGACTCGCAAGTTCAACTCGGTTCGCAGACTTATTCTAAAACCCTAATCTCGACTCACGAAACGGCTGAAAAACCCAAAAACAACGATTTTAGATATTTTTACGATTGAAACAGAAAATTTCGACCGCAAACAAACCCTAAATTGTCCGGAGAATGATTTTGATCATTTTTACACAATAATGCACGTCAAAACAATCCTAAATCACACGTGATTAACCCGAAAACCTTGAACTACACTCGTTATCTAGCCCGAAAGCTCTGATACCAATTGTAAGTCCCTAGTTCTAGGATCGATAACTTCGTTATCTATAGTATTAAGTTGCGGAATTCCTCAATACGGTGTTATCTTACTAATAACGATATAGTTCGCGTTTAGGTTAACCAATTGCTTTGCTTTATACGGATGAACGTCAAAGCCTAGCCGTTAGTCTATGTTTTCTCTAGAAATACTGAGTTCCCAGGAATGCAATCAAAAAGTTATGCCCAAGTTATGTTTTTCACGTATGAAAACACATATATATTCTCGTCTCAACTCACAGCCACTGGGCTTGCGAGTTGACTGGACTCGCTACGCAGGCCAAGCCCATAATGAACTCGGCTCGTTAGTCACCTGTTGAGTTCTGCGAGTTCAGATCTCATCTCGCATCGCAGAGCCTTGCGACTTGAGATCTCGACTCACAACAAATGTCTAAAACAAATAACTGGACTCGCAGCATATGTATATATATTGTTAAAATCTATATTCGTCTAACACTTTATCATAATAATATATTTAACGAATATTAATATCAAAACAATATCAATTTACAAATCTAAACCAATATATCAACATGATAACAATTACACTAGTCATATCGCAAGGCTACATCTGTTGTCACAAACTAGCACATCTTGATACAAGAATGAGCTTTATTCTCATTTTCATAGTCTTTCTTTTGTTGTTCTCTCATCAGATTATAGGATACCACAACAACAGCATTTTGAACAGTTTGGGTGGGTGCCGTGTATCCTCCTTTGATACACATCCAGATTGAGAGATTATGGAATCTACAGTAAGATTCAAATCTATCTCTCCAACTGTAATAGTCTTCAACACGTAACAACTTAGGTGGAGTATTAGGTTTTCCAACCTCATGCTCCATCTCGATCATTTTACTAATGTCAGACATTTTAAAAGTTTCAAGAATTAACAATCAGAAAAATCAGAGAGTTCACTTCGCAGAAACTCAACTTGCAGGACAGAAACTCGGTTCGCAGGGGAACTCGGTTCACAGGGGAACTCGGTTCACAGGGGAACTCGGGTTCGCAGGGGAACTCAAGTCGCAGAGGGGAACTCGGTTTGCAGAATCGGCTGAAAAACCCTAAATGAAAATTTTAGTTTTCTAATCGATTAAACAGTAAGATTTCGGCCGATTACGAAACTAAAAACTTCCAGAGACTGATTTTGGTCATTTTTAAGAAGAGTAAACGTAACAACAAACCTAAATCTATCGTTATTATCCAAATAACCTTGAACTAACTAAGTATTTAGCCCGAAAGCTCTGATACCAATTGTAAGTCCCTAGTACGTGGATCGATAACGAGGTTATCTTAGGTATTAAGGCGCGGAATTCCTCAATACTTAGTTCACGGTATGTGAACGGGTTGTTTTGCAAGAATAATAGCGAATTGATTAATCAAAAAGGTTTTGTATCGATTAATTAATATTAATCTATCAATACCTAACCTTAAGAATGCTTAGAATCGTTTTTAGTTCTCTGGAAAAACGAATTGCAAAAGTCTTTTACCGATTTGACCTATTTAAGTATTTATAGGTTTCAACCAAACTCAATTCGCAGGTCGATGGGCTTTGCGAGTCGAGTTCAACTCGTAGCCCACGACCAAGACCAGTTCGACTCGGTTCGCAGTTCTGCGAGCCCAGATCTCATCTCGCAGGACTAAGTTCTGCGATTTGAGATCTCATCTTGCAGACTTTAGTTTGTAACTTCATATTCGATATTCATCTAATACTTTAACATACTAATATATTTAACGAATATTAATATCAAACTAATATTATTTACAGATCCAAATCAATTGTACAAACTTGATTACGATAATCACTAGTACTATTACAAGCTAGATCTGTTGTCACACATACATGTCCTAACAAAATTAAACACATACATATATATACATATATATTAATGGCACACATACATATATATATATATATTTAATAAGAGGAATAAATGTAATGAAAAGTCAGGGATCACAGAAGTACCTTTTATGTTAAATATAAATATTTAACTTACACGTGATATAGCTTTAGATGAATGGCATTCCAAGATCTCGGAAGTAGCTCTCCATCCATGTTTGCTAACCGATATGCTCCCTTTCCAGCATTCGAATCAATCAAATAAGGACCTTCCCATTTTGATGCTAATTTTCCTTCAGAAGGATTCTTGGAGTTTTGAAACACTTATCTCAATCAACTTGAAATCTTCTTATCCTGATATTTTTGTTGTAGGATCTCGAAATCCTTTGTTGATAAGCTACAATCCTGAATTTAACACGATCCCTAATCTCATCCACAGTGTCCAGATCCTGAATCAATGCTTTCTTATTTGCTTCTTCAGTCTGCATTCGGGATCTTGCCGTCGGGATCACCATTTCCGTCGGGATCATAGCTTCAGATCCAAACACTAAAACGAAAGGAGTTTGCTTGGTCGCTTGTTTTTCGGTAGTCCTGTCAGCCCATAGAACAAATGGTAACTCTTCAGCCCATCTCCCTTTCTTAGCACCCAGTCTCTTTTTAAGATTGTTGATGATGATCTTGTTACTGGATTCCGCTTGTCCGTTAGCTTAGGGATGGACTGGTGTTGAAGTTATCATCTTAATGCCCCAACTTTCACAAAACTTGGTTGTTCTATTTTCAATAAACTGAGATCCATTATCACATATTATCTCTGCCGGGATCCCAAACCTGGTCAGGATATTTCTTTTGATGAACGAGATCACGTCTTTTTCCTTTACTTGCGCAAATGCTTCAGCTTCAATCCATTTTAAAAAATAATATGTCATTGCAAGTATAAAAACTTTTCCTCTAGGAGCAGTAGGTAGCTTTCCAACAATATCCATTCCACACTTCATAAATGACCATGAGGAGATAATTGGATACATCGATTCTGCCGGTTGATGATGGATGTTTCCATCTCTTTGACAAGCATCATATTTGCGAGCGAAATCCATGGAATCCTTCCTCATAGTTGGCCAAAAGTAACCTGTTCTTAAGGTTTTTGAAAATAATGTTCTACCCCCAGAATGATTTCCACAGTCTCCCTCATGCATATCCTTGAGTACTTCTTGTGCTTCAGGATCCTCAAGGCATTTTAATAATGGTCCTGCAAGAGATTTGCAATACAATATCCCATTTTGAATAATAAAACGAGATACCTTAAGTTTGAAAATTCTGGGATTTGGTTCATCCTTCGGGATTATGTCATTTTGTAAGTGTTCCATGATAGGTTGCATCCATGATCCCGATTTCCCCCCAGAAGCTGATGTATCTGAATTATCTCCAATATCAGGATCATAAATTCCGCACACTTGCTCTTTATTCTTTTCCTCTATGGCTTGTGACAAGATATGAGCAATCGAGATCCTAACGTCAGGCGGGATCCTGAGAGTTGATCCCAAATTTGCCAATGCATCCGCTTCTGAATTGGCTTCTCTTGGTATCTGGTCTATACTGAATGTCTCTGTGACAACTATCAAAATCTCAGGTCAATACCGCACTCGAATATCAAACTACGCTTACTACATTCCGTAAATCCTAGTGAAAATTTCTAGGTTATGACTCCGAAGTCATAGAACGTCTAGGTGATTGCTTAGTGAATCTTAACTTCCTTTAGATGTGCCAAATTAGGTTACTAAATGCCAATCAAATCAAAGAAAAATTTATCTCTTTATACTTTCACAAAATCCTTATCGAATCACAAAACCGAAATTTCAGTGACTCGACAAGTAAATTCAATCGGACGGTGCCCGACTTAACACGAACGTTGGTGAAAAAATTTCTAAAAATAACTTAAAACTATTTTTAGAAGTGATTGATCATATATTATTAGTTTTTATAAAATAATACACGAAAAACCTAGACGTTTTAATTAAAACGTCTCAAACGCAGTAAAAATGCGCGAATCGAATTCTGCAACTAAACGAAAGTCAATAAATATTTTGAAAACGAAAAATAAAGTATTTTAATAATACTTCAATGAAAAATCATCCAAATTATATCGTTAATTTAAACGACTCAAAATAACGTTACGCGATTTAACCGAATAACGAAAATAACGGGCAAACGAACACTGTACGTAAACACAGTCTAAAAATCAGAATTTAAACACCCACACCCTTATTGTGGGGCCCCCAAACCGTCTACCACCACCTCTCTTCCCCCCATTCAAAATCCATGCATTTTACTTTTACTTACACCTCCATTCAAACCTCATGCAAGATCATTTCACATTCATATTTTTTCACAAACCCTCTAACCTCTCTCTAAACTCACTTCCTCTCTCTAATACTCTGAGAAAACTCAGATCTCAAATCACCAAAAATCACCACAAGCTCCACCATAAACCACCTATCACCACCACACAATTCTTCATCCATTTCTCAAGATTTTTCAAGATTTCAAGAGCTCGAACATCTCATCTCATTTCTGTCCTCCTTTCTTCAAAACATCATTGTGAGAACTTTTCTTACATCTATTTATGCTTATAAACATGTAATAAGGTTCACTCAACAAGTATTATAATAAAACACTACTCAAAAACTATTTATCTTAACATGAAATCAACAAAAAGTAAGGAATACTTTCTATCCAGAAAGTTTGGTCCATTTCCATGAATTTTAGAAAAATTATTTCTTCATGAAAATGGACATTTTTATAGTCCAAAATCAAGTTCAAGAAATTATCTTTCAAACCCCACTGGTCTCATCATGTTTGGAGTTCGTTTTCTAATTTAAATAATTTTTGTATTAATGCATGTATAATCTGATCAGAAAAGTCAGGAATTTAGTCTTATGGTTTTGGCCATATTTTGAGCTATACACCTCCAAATGAACTGAAACCACCGCCCAAATCTTACAAATTTCATTGGCTACAACTTTCATGAAGACCACTTTTATTGATTCCTTGTAGATTTTGCTTATAAATGTAATCTTCATGCATATTTTCAGATTGGTCAGTTTCTGGACCACAGAAGAAAAAGAAATTTAATAAAATAGTTATACCTTTCTAAAAGTATTACACAAATTACTGGAACTTAATAATATCTTAGGGATCACCTTTGATTTTTCTCATATTCTATTTCGAATTATAGATTTTTATAAAAATCCGACAAATGGATGTAAAATCTGGAAAATGTAACGTGTGGACTGTTTAGGGTATAACATAAAAATCGGCACTTGTTGACCTACAAAAAGTGAAAGGACTGAGTTTTTATGACATTTGAAAATATTTAAGGGTTTGGTAAAAGTCTCGGGTCAAACCGAGTATGTTTGACCAAGTCAACAAATACAGGACTCGGTTTCGAAAACCTCAAACTTGCCATTTTTGGAAACTTACTATTTTTGGAAAGAATTGTAAACAAAAATGGGTTTGGGTGACTTATTTACTAACTTAGAACAAAAACGAGACTTGTAAATATAACCCGAATGAAAAATGACACTTAGAACTTTTGGACCCAAGATTGAAATTCTAATTTCACTTAGCATTCAATTCGCGTAACAACAATAACTACAAACGAGGACAACTTAGACACACGCGACATATACTATTGCGAAGTGTATAGTGAACCGTATATAATAATAATGTCTTTGAGAATTATTATTACAAACTTTCACCAACGGGTCACACACGTTTTCTAAGTAAACATTAACTCCCACTTACACCCGACCTTATGCGTTTAGGGTGCTAGAAGGTTGCATTTGGAACACACATACTTGCTAATTGCTATATTTTCTTGCTAAACTCAGGTGAGTATTCATAGTCCCATTTTTCTATTGTTTTCATAAACTTTTTGGGGTGAAAAGCATGACTACTTGTTTACTAAACTGTTCTTTAATGTGTACTCTTAGTAAAACTGTTCTTGAAAGAAATACACAGTTTGTATTTTACTGTGAAACGGATCTTGTTAATTGAAACTGCTCTTGAACTTGTGCACTAGTTAAAGTTGTTCTTGAACGTGCACACAAACTATATCTTACAGCGACACCGTTCTTATTGAATCTGACTACGAAACTATTCTGATTGCGAAATTGTTCAGGATTAAACATTTACTATTTTGATACTAAAAACTGTTCTGGAAATGTACACATCCTATATATCTTTTGTGCTAAAAATTTTTTATGTGTGTACATATACTATTTATACGCTCTTATTGTATGCTTGTGACTCTATCGCATCTTAAGTCCCCGGGTTCTTTTACACAACCTATTAACTCATTATTGAGCCGATGGTTGATATGGATAGTACTATTTGGAAGGAGGCCACCTTCCCACTCTCTTGTGCATGTGAGTGCATACCACCAACTTTAAATGTTCGCGATAGGACATGTCTTTGGGGCGTTGTTCTCGGGCCAGTAGGTTTGGTTGTGGACTCAAGCTATACATTTCGTTCTTAAATGAATTCTAATTCGCGTATAAACAACTAGTTACGTAGCAACGTAAATCTTTCAAACGTGGTTTTGATAAGTTCTAGATGACTTTCGCATTTGTACACTAAACAACTATTTACGTAGCAATGTAAATCTTTCAAATGTGATTTTGAATACTTTTAAATGACATTCTTACTTATTCTAAAATCTGTGAACTCACCAACTATCTTTGTAGTTGACCCTCATTTTTACATGCTTTTCAGGAAACAATCAGTAGTTGGGAAAATGAAGCTACGATTACCCTTATGAATGTTGATGTCATTAGTGAAGCCTTGTGTTGTGGAACCATTGTGCTATTATATCTCGTGTTTCCGCTTTAGCGGGGTGTGACAGATTTGGTATCAGAGCCTAAGGTTATAGGGAACTAGGATTGCATTAGTAACCTAGACTATAACCGTTAGGGTAGTATTCCTTACTAGGTATGACTGGTTCAGCAATTCCATCATTTGAATTTAATTTAACATAGCCTGATCAACTATGTACAATTAAAGGTGAAGCGATGCAAGACCTGAAATAGTCATAGTGAACGGGAATGCCTTAGCAGATGTAGACCTATGATTGAAACGGGACTAGCCCTTATACGTGCTTATGTGCTAGGTTTTTATTTGTACGTATATAACCTTAGTTACTACTGTGGAGACTTCCATGGTATCCGCTAGCCCAACCGCATTGGGAAATGACGTATTCGAAGGGGACTCACTTGAGGAGAATCTACCTAAGGATTCACCACCCAAACATGTGACACCTACTTTCACCCTCTTCCTCCCACTCTCATCCTAATCATTCGGGAACACGTATAGAACTAGAACTGCAAGAGAATTCACCACCTAGACGCGTTACATTTACTCCATCTACTTCACACTCTTCCTCCCCCGCTTCTTGTAAGACCTATTAATCGCATGTATTATACACAGCTAGAAGGGAAGATGGACCACCTCGAACAAGACCTTTCGCTAACTACACTACTACTACCGATACCCTACCCACTAGGATCCGTCATCGTACAGAGGTCTACCGATGAAATTATTCAACCACAACACCTATGTACGGGAAACATTTTTCTAACAATTGGATGGTTTCCAACAACTTGAGCAATATTTTGTTTGCGATCTTAACCACTCCGAACACAAACTATTTTGACAATGATCTGGTCATTTTAATCACTACTGCAAGGGCTAATTGCAACTACAGGATTTCCAACTATCTGTACCAAATAATCTTTACCAAACATTTGTTCACTTCGAAACAATAATATAGTCATGATCGACTACTTTGAGAACCCTACTCGGTCATTGTCATGACTACTTTCCGAATCTAAGATACTCACTAAACCCTCTTGTTAGTAATTCACTGTCTTAATAGAACTTCCTCTAGACGAAATGGCAAGCTCCTTTATGGAAAACTACTCGTCAGACGATGACTTGTATCTAGTATAAATTAGAAGTAGGAGGATGTTCCTACCTCATTTCATATTAAGAACTCGATGGGTTTATAAGAACCCAATCACCTTTTATATAAGACTCTCGTAATTCGTCCGGAGGTAACAATGCCTGGCATATTTTGTAAACATCAAACCATGTAATCTATTAACCTTCTGCTTTGGTTAACCTCAATGTATTATTATTATCAACTCGAGCTTTCAACGGGTTACCTCTGACATTTACCCGTAATTTTTCCACAACATCTAATTTTCTACGAATTCTATTATTAAACAAAGTTTCAAAGTGTTGTCAAGAGTTTCCAACGTATTTTGACTGACTCAAACTTTTCAATGGACTATGAGATTTCAAACAGATTTCATCGGAAAATTGTCAACAATATTTTACAACATTTCTAAGAAATATTCCAAAAAAAAAAACTTTCAAAAATTCACAAGCGCATAAAGTCATTTATACAATACATATCGTTTGTTCAAAGTTTTACCACTATTTATATCTACAGCAACTGATTTACAAACTAGCTTACCAACTATTTTAACAACTACTTAGTCACGATTAGACTACTTTGTAAATGAATACTCTGTAACATTTTGGCTACGATTTAAACAACGAAACGGTTATGAATTGACTGCCTTTAAACAACGATTTAAATCAATGATTTGATTCCAACTAATTTTTTTTTATGCAAGACGTACTTGCAACGAAATTTCACCCATAGACTTCATACTTGTCAAAATCGGAAGCGTCAATATCATAGTAGGCATGGATTGGTTATCCAAGAATCATGCCGAAATCACCTGCTATCAGAAAATCATTCGTATTTCCCTCATTACCGATGAAAATTTGATCCAACATGGAGAGACCGGTAAACTAAGCTCGAACATTGTTTCCTTTATGAAAACCCGAAAGTACCCAAGAAGAAGGTACTAGGAAATCCTTGCATACGTACTAGAGAAGTAACTCGAGGACATACCCCCCCCCCCCCTTTGTGCATGATTTTCCAAAACTCTTTCCTGAAGACTTGCCCGGCCTTCCCCCGCCTAGACAAATCGAATTTCAAATTGATCTGGTGCTCGGCGCTACACCCATGGCACGAGCACCATACAGATTAGCCCCTTTTGAGTTGGACGAGTTCTCCACTTAATTACGTGAACTCCTGGACAAAGGATTCATACGACCAAGTTCCTCACCCTGGGGAGCTCCATACCTATTCGTGAAAAAGAAAGATGGATCTTTTCAAATGTGTATCGATTACCGACGACTGAACAAACTAACCATTAAGAATCGATACCCACTTCCAAGAATCAACGACCTGCTGGAACAACTTCAAGGGTCAAGATTTTACTCAAAGATAGATCTATGGTCTGGTTATCATCAACTACGAATTCGAGACTCTAAAATTCCCAAAACAACCTTTAGAACTCGCTACGGGCATTACGACTTTCAAGTGATGCCATTCGACTAAACCAACGTACCAACAATATTCATGGACCTTATGAATCGGGTGTGCAAGCCATATCTAGATAAATTTGTTATTGTGTTTACCGACGACACCTTGATCTACTCTTACAACGAAACCGAACATGACCAACACCTAAAAACTATCTTGGAATTACTCAAGCACAAGGAGTTATACGCCAAATTCTCTAAGTGTGAGTTTTGGATATGAACAGTACAGTTCCTAGGGCACGTCATTGACAGTCAAGGGATACATATTGATCCGGCCAAGATCGAGGCACTCAAGTGCTAGAAAGCACCTACTACTCCAACTGAGGTACGACAATTCTTAGGTCTTGGATATCATCGACAATTCATTGAGAATTTCCCCAAAATAGACCAACCTTTAACCTCACTGACTCAGAAGGAGAAGAAATTCGATTGGATTGACAAACAAGAGTCAGATTTCCAACTGTTGAAACAAAAACTCCGCAGTGCACCAATCTTGTCCTTATCCGAAGGCAACGATGATTTAGTAGTTACTGCGATGCCTCACACCAAAGACTTGGTTGCGTGTTGATGCAACGAAATAAAGTCATCGTCTACACCTCTCGACAACTAATCCACGAAAAGAACTATACAACTCATGACTTAGAGTTAGGAGCCATTATTTTCGAGCTTAAACTCTAGAGACGCTACTTGTACGGTACAAATGATACTATTTTCACCGACCACAAAAGTCTCCAACACATCTTCGACCAAAAAGACCAAAACAAGAGACAGCCCCGATGGGACGAATTACTTAACGACGATGACTGTGAAGTTAAGTACAGAAAGCCATCAGGGTTATTACAACAACCTGAAATACCCCAATGGAAATGGGAATAGATAGCAATAGACTTCGTCACTAAGTCACCTCGAACTTCCAAGGGTCACAACTCTATTTGAGTTATTGTCGACCTACCGACAAAATCTGTGCGTTTTCTACCTATCCGAGAGGATTACATAATGGAGAGACTTTCTCAAATCTATATTGAAGAAATTATGCGGTGTTATGAAGTGCCATGTCAATTATCTCTGATAGAGATTGTCATTTTACACCACGAATTTTGCTATCAATGCAGAAGGTGTTGGATACCTAACTGAATCTGAGTACTGCTTATCACCCTCAAACAAACGGACAAGTGAGCGAACAATTTAAACCTTAAAACATATGATGCAAGACTGTGTACTAGACTTCGGAGGAAGTTGGGATGTACACTTACCCCTGATAGAGTTTCTTACAATAACAGTTACCACACTAGCATCTAGTGTGCATCATTTGAGGCCTTGTATGGACAGAAATGCCAATCACCGTTAAGTTGGCACAAAGTCAGTGAGAAGCACTTGACGAGGCCAGACATCTTTTAGGTAACTATGGACTAAATCACAACCATAAGAGAATGACACAAGGAAACCTAAGGTAGACATAAAAGCTACGCTTACAATCGCAAAAATCCCCTTGAATTCCAAATGGGTTATAGAGTGTTCCTGAGAGTATCACCTTGGAAAGAACTTGTACGCTTTGGCATGAAAGGCAAGTTAAGCCCACGCTATATTGGACCATACAAAATCTTGAAATGAATAGGCCCGGTGGCTTACAAACTAGAACTGCCCAAGAGTTGAGTGGCATTCATGAAGTATTTCATGTCTCAAACCTTAAGGAGTGTCTAGTCGACAACTCTTAGATCTTGACCTTAGAATGGATTCGAATCGAGGATTGATTTCATTTTGCTGAGGAACACACGGAAATCTTTGATAAAGGTACCAAAGAGTTGAAACGTGACAAGATTCCCTTAGTTAAGGTTCATTAAAATTCTAAACATGGACCTGAGTTCACATAGGAACGGGAAGGTGTTATGAAACGAAAATACCCTTATTTATTCACTAGCCGAATCTAGACAGTGCCATCAGTGGAATTTCGGGACGAAATTCTTCTAACTGGGGGAGACTGTGACAACCATCAAAATCTCAGGTCAATACCGCACTCGAATATCAAACTACGCTTACTACATTCCTTAAATCCTAGTGAAAATTTCTAGGTTATGACTCCGAAGTCATAGAACGTCTAGGTGATTGCTTAGTGAATCTTAACTTCCTTTAGATGTGCCAAATTAGGTTACTAAATGCCAATCAAATCAAATAAAAATTTATCTCTTTATACTTTCACAAAATCCTTATCGAATCACAAAACCGAAATTTTAGTGACTCGACAAGTAAATTCAATCGGACGGTGCCCGACTTAACACGAACGTTGGTGAAAACATTTCTAAAAATAACTTAAAACTATTTTTAGAAGTTATTTATCATATATTATTATTTTTTATAAAATAATACACGAAAAACCTAGACGTTTTAATTAAAACGTCTCAAACGCAGTAAAAATGCGCGAATCGAATTCTGCAACTAAACGAAAGTCAATAAATATTTTGACAACTAAAAATAAAGTATTTTAATAATACTTCAATAAAAAATAATCCAAATTATATCGTTAATTTAAACGACTCAAAATAACGTTACGCGATTTAACCGAATAACGAAAATAACGGGCAAACGAACACTGTACGTAAACACAGTCTAAAAATCAGAATTTAAACACCCACACCCTTATTGTGGGGCCCCCAAACCGTCCACCACCACCTCTCTTCCCCCCATTCAAAATCTATGCATTTTACTTTTACTTACACCTCCATTCAAACCTCATGCAAGATCATTTCACATTCACATTTTTTCACAAACCCTCTAACCTCTCTCTAAACTCACTTCCTCTCTCTAATACTCTGAGAAAACTCAGATCTCAAATCACCAAAAATCACCACAAGCTCCACCATAAACCACCTATCACCACCACACAAATCTTCATCCATTTCTCAAGATTTTTCAAGATTTCAAGAGCTCGAACATCTCATCTCATTTCTGTCCTCCTTTCTTCAAAACATCATTGTGAGAACTTTTCTTACATCTATTTATGCTTATAAACATGTAATAAGGTTCACTCAACAAGTATTATACTAAAACACTACTCAAAAACTATTTATCTTAACATGAAATCAACAAAAAGTAAGGAATACCTTCTATCCAGAAAGTTTGGTCCATTTCAATGAATTTTAGAAAAATCATTTCTTCATGAAAATGGACATTTTTATAGTCTAAAATCAAGTTCAAGAAATTATCTTTCAAACCCCACTGGTCTCATCATGTTTGGAGTTCGTTTTCTAATTTAAATAATTTTTGTATTAATGCATGTATAATCTGATCAGAAAAGTCAGGAATTTAGTCTTATGGTTTTGGCCATATCTTGAGCTATACACCTCCAAATGACCTGAAACCACTGCCAAAATCTTAAAAATTTCATTGGCTACAACTTTCATGAAGACCACTTTTATTGATTCCTTGTAGATTTTGCTTATAAATGTAATCTTCATGCATATTTTCAGATTGGTCAGTTTCTGGACCACAGAAGAAAAAGAAATTTAATAAAATAGTTATACCTTTCTAAAAGTATTACACAAATTACTGGAACTTGATAATATCTTAGGGATCACCTTTGATTTTTCTCATATTCTATTTCGAATTATAGATTTTTATAAAAATCCGACAAGTGGATGTAAAATCTGGAAAATGTAACGTGTGGACTGTTTAGGGTATAACATAAAAATCGGCACTTGTTGACCTACAAAAAGTGAAAGGACTGAGTTTTTGAAAATATTTAAGGGTTTGGTAAAAGTCTCGGGTCAAACCGAGTATGTTTGACCAAGTCAACAAATACAGGACTCGGTTTCGAAAACCTCAAACTTGCCATTTTTGGAAACTTACTATTTTTGGAAAGAATTGTAAACAAAAATGGGTTTGCGTGACTTATTTACTAACTTAGACCAAAAACGAGACTTGTAAATATAACCCGAATGAAAAATGACACTTAGAACTTTTGGACCCAAGATTGAAATTCTAATTTCACTTAGCATTCAATTCGCGTAACAACAATAACTACAAACGAGGACAACTTAGACACACGCGACATATACTATTGCGAAGTGTATAGTGAACCGTATATAATAATAACGTCTTTGAGAATTATTATTACAAACTTTCACCAACGGGTCACACACGTTTTCTAAGTAAACATTAACTCCCACTTACACCCGACCTTATGCGTTTAGGGTGCTAGAAGGTTGCATTTGGAATACACATACTTGCTAATTGCTATATTTGCTTGCTAAACTCAGGTGAGTATTCACAGCCCCATTTTTCTATTGTTTTCATAAACTTTTTGGGGTGAAAAGCATGACTACTTGTTTACTAAACTGTTCTTTAATGTGTACTCTTAGTAAAACTGTTCTTGAAAGAAATACACAGTTTGTATTTTACTGCGAAACTGATCTAGTTAATTGAAACTGCTCTTGAACTTGTGCACTAGTTAAACTTGTTCTTGAACGTGCATACAAACTATATCTTACAGCGACACCGTTCTTATTGAATCTGACTACGAAACTATTCTGATTGCGAAATTGTTCAGGATTAAACATTTACTATTTTGATACTAAAAACTGTTCTGGAAATGTACACATCCTATATATCTTTTGTGCTAAAAAAATTTTATGTGCGTACATATACTATTTATACGCTCTTATTGTATGCTTGTGACTCTATCGCATCTTAAGTCCCCGGGTTCTTTTACACAACCTATTAACTCATTATTGAGCCGATGGTTGATATGGATAGTACTATTTGGAAGGAGGCCACCTTCCCACTCTCTTGTGCATGTGAGTGCATACCACCAACTATAAATGTTTGCGATAGGACATGTCTTTGGGGTGTTGTTCTCGGGCCAGTAGGTTAGGTTGTGGACTCAAGCTATACATGTCGTTCTTAAATGAATTCTAATTCGCGTATAAACAACTAGTTACGTAGCAACGTAAATCTTTCAAACGTGGTTTTGATAACTTCTAGATGACTTTCGCATTTGTACACAACAACTATTTACGTAGCAATGTAAATCTTTCAAATGTGATTTTGAATACTTTTAAACGACATTCTTACTTATTCTAAAATCTGTGAACTCACCAACTATCTTTGTAGTTGACCCTCATTTTTACATGCTTTTCAGGAAACAATCAGTAGTTGGGAAAATGAAGCTACGATTACCCTTATGAATGTTGATGTCATTAGTGAAGCCTTGTGCTGTGGAACCATTGTGCTGTTATATCTCGTGTTTCCGCTTTAGCGGGGTGTGACAGTCTCGAAATTACATGTAAGCTTTTTAACAACATCCAAATACAAAGTTAACTTTTCGCCATTTACAACATAAGTACCATTATAATGATTTACAACTAATAAAGAATCCATGTAAACTTGTAAATGTTTTACTCCTATATCCTTAGCTAGTTCTAATCTAGCAATTAATGCTTCATATTCTGCTTCATTATTAGTAGCTTGAAATTCACAGTTAATTGCTTGTGGCATTATATCTCCCTATGGTGATCTTAGTATTATCCCTAATCCAATTCCGTTCATATAAGATGCTCCATCAGTGTACAAATTCCATTTATCTTTCGATTCATCTAATTGTTGTACCTCTAAATCTACTTCTTCTTGAAAATCACTAGAGAAATCAGCTATAAAATCTGCTAAAGCTTGGGACTTTATGGCATTTCTTGGTTCATATATTAAATTAAATGCACTTAATTTTACAGACCATTTAGCCATTCTTCCTGACATTTATGGTTTTCTAAGTACTGATTTTATGGAATAATTTGACCTTATATGAACAGGGTGTGTTTCAAAATAATGCCTAAGTTTAGTCGAGGCCATTACTAATGCAAGAATAAGTTTTTCGAGATGGGAATACCTGGTTTCAGCATCAAGTAGGCTTTTACTTACATAGTACATAGGATGCTGCTAACCTTCATGATCCTTTACAAGCACTGCACTCATCGAATTTCGGGATACTGCCATGTATAGATATAGCGATTCTCCATCCTCTTTCCTCATTAACAAAGGAACCGATGACAGATAATTCTTCAATTCCAAAAATGTGTAGTTACTATTGAAAGTAAGCATGTGATGGGGAAATCTTCCCGTTATCCCGAAAGGTGTTTGGGGTAAAATTTTACAGTCAGGATTCAGGATCCTGAAGTGTTTAGTTACTATTGTAAGTTATATCCAGGATCATGGATATACTCAGGATCAAGCTAAGACTAAGGATCTCGAGATTGTGTATTTATATGAAACAGGTTATCAAGATCTTGAATATATCCAGGACCCCGTTTGGATCAAGGATCCTGATTATATATGAGTATTTAGGTATATTTAGGATCCTGAGTACTATAGAAATCTCAAATATACTCAGGATCTCACATATGTTTAGGATCTCGAATGTGCAGGATCTCGGATATATTAAATGTCCCGGGATCAGATGTTATTAATCTTTGTTTATCATTTTATGTTCAAGATCCTGAATGATTAGGATCCTAGACGATCAGGATCCCGGATATGTTAGATATCTTGGAATCAAATATTACTAATCATTACTTGTCTGATTATGTTCAGGCTCTTGGATGATTCAGGATCCCAAGTGGTCAGGATCCAGGATATATTCGGTATCCCGGTTAAAACGTTACTAATCCCTATTTTTCCGTTGTGTATCTTGACCAAGTCTTGCAGGGATAAAACATCGGTCAATTATGTCATTATTTTCGGATCAAGGCTTGGAAGAGGTCAAAGAAAACGTCTTAAATGCTGAGTCAAGGTGGAAGACTGGAGGATCCCGAAACTCTCGGGATATCCCTGATTTTAGGAAAGTTAGTTATCATGTATTTACTATAAATTAGAGGCAGTGTGATCGTTAGGAACACACTTTAACACCTCCAACACTCCGCAACTTCACCATTTCATGATTTAAACACCTACACTTCATCTCTTTCATCCCGTTCATCACAAAAACACTTAGATCGATCATCAGTACGCTCTTTCTTTGTATTATCCCGAATTTAAGCAATAAAATCAACAAAGGCAAGGAACGATTGTTCCTTCCCGAGGTTTTATGCTGGCGATCTAACAAGATCAAGGGCTTTCCTCGTATATACGTGTGTCAGTTGCATCTCTTTAACGTTTTCATTGTTTAATTTGCATTTCATTGATCTTTTGATCATATATTATGCACTATCCTGATTTTATCTTACAATCATCATTAGTATACGTATTTATCTTGCTTGTAATTATATTTTTATCATAAAATTTGTATTATCAATCTGTTTGATGCATTTTAATTGATGGTAATCATATTTTTGATGCATAACTTGCATTATCACGAAAATACTTTGCATTTAGCTTAGACTTTTGCATTTATCTTGTTGATGAAGACTTGTTTCACTTTAAATCAGTATTATTTAAACCCTTAGTTGCATTTTTGACAAATCTTCTGTTTGTATAATATTTGCATTGCGAAATTTATATTGTTTCATTATAGATTTACATTTCTAGTCAATTATCTCGAAAATCATAACAAGCACACTACCATACAAACTAGATTTGATCACTTAATTTCCTTGGATAATTTTTTACCAAAACAATTTGGTGCCCACCGTGGGGAAAGTGGGGCTTTTCATAATCGATTTCTCGTTAAAATCCTTTGTAATTCATATTTTCCAAAAGTTTTTGTCAAAAATGTCGACACAAGAGCACTCTCTCTCTTCTAATATGCCGTCATCGACCTCTGTGATGACTGGTCTACCTCATGCTTCACTTCTCACATCATCACAATCAAGGCTGGAAAATATGAACAGAAGGATGGTCTCCACGAAGTCTACTTTCTCAAGATCCGGGATACCAGATCCGGATCCCGTTATTATTTCTAACCGGGATATTGTGACTATGTTTACATAGGTTAAGGAGCAACTTGAACGAGTAGAGCGAAACAATGAGATCCTAAGGAAGGATATGAAGAATTTGAGGACGAGAGCTGATATCCTTGTTACTCAAGTTAATACTCCCATCTAGAGAAGGATCTCAGATTTTGACATCCCACCTTCCTCAGGATACCGAGGAGATTTTATAGCCATGCTAGGGAGTACTGGGATCACGGATCCAGTGAATGCTACAGGGATCCCCACGACATGAGATCATGGAAAAAATTTAGGATCCTCATATAGGATCCTAAATGATGGTAAAATATTTATTAATTATTTTGCTGATAATACATTTGAAACTAACATTATGCAGGATCCTAGAGTAAGCCATGATATGGCTAGAGAGTTGCAAAATTTGAAGGATATGATATCCAATATTCCTGGAGTTATGCAACCTTTACCTAGAGGTCACACCAACAACTCACAGGATCCCAAAATTTGCACCTCCAATATGTGAGGCTGAGATCCCGAAAGGATTTCAAACTCCTGGCATGAAGCTATATGATGGCACTACGGATCCTGAAGAACATGTAGTTAAACATCGAGAAATGATTGATATTATCCCCATCCCTGCAGATCTTAAGGAGGCATATTTGTGTAAAAGCTTCGGGTCCACTCTAACAGGATCCACACTAAAGTGGTTACTAGATATTCCTCCTTACTTTATTACTTCTTTTGCTCATATGGTTAATTTATTTAATAATCAGTTTTCATCTAGTAGGACATTTGAAAGTTTAACCGATGATTTATATAGGGTCCTTCAAAGGTCTAATGAAACCTTAAGAGATTTTGTTAGCGGGTTTGGACGAGAATCCTTGAGGATCCGCAATCTGGATATGTCAACTGCTGTACACGCTTTCAAGATGGGGTCAAAAGAGATTCTCCATTTTATCAAGATCTTGTTATAAAGCCATGCAGGAACTTAGATGAGGTCAAAAACAAGGCTTTGAGGTTTATTAAGTTGGAAGAGGATGTTATGATCCAAAAGAGGATTGAAACTTCATCAACTTATGAGAAACCCAACAGAAAGATGAATTCATCTTCGTTCAAGTCAAACAGGATTAAACCATATTTAAGGAACGATGATCACCGGGCTAATATGGTCAAAGAGGATGGTGAAGAGTATTCTAAACTAACCGATTATTGTTTTAGTGTTGATGTCAGAAGTATCTTATGTGCTATGCAAGATCTTGGAGATAAAGTGAGATGGCCAAATAAAAAAGTCAGGGATACTGCTTGCAAAGATAAATCCAAATGGTGTGCATTCCATGAAGATTTTGGTTATGTCACTGAGAATTGTGTAGCCCTTAAAAAGGAAATCAATCATTTTCATAGCAAGGGATATTTAAGGGAATTCTTGAGAAAAGAAAGGATCTCACAAGGAATTTTGACTGGGCTCAGGATCCCGGAGTTCAGGATAATTACAGAATCCCACAAAGAGCAGAATCACCTTGTAACACCTCCAAATTTACTGTTTAGCGGAAACAAGCTTTGAGGTGCAACTAATCAATAATCAAAACACACAAGGCATATAATGAATGACTCTATATGCGTTGTTTTACAGATACATTGATAATATAAAGTTTTATAATGTATAAAGGTTTACAAAAGCCCAATAATTACAATGTTCAGAGATTGATCGGCATAACTTAGTTACAAAATGTAGTAATGCAAAATAATCTCCTGATGTGTATGCTGACTCGAGCTATGGGCATCCTGAGTGAACAGGTCCTACTGCTGTTGGGTACCTGAGAACACATGCTAAAAAGGTCAGCTAATGCTGGTGAGCTCACAGGTTTGCATAATAATTATGTAAGTGTGAACCACAAGATTTAATAATAACCATTTGAAATGAATCAAATGATGTATATATATCTGCCATGAGGTCATAGTCTGCGCTTAACGTAGGTGTCAGGATCACAATAAAGTGCCTGATCGTGGGTGCCTCTGTGACACCCGTCAAATTAGGACTAGTAATTAGTGCCTAATCAATTATTAATACATGTAATTAGTTCTGTTGGTGTATTTTGTGTGTCAGTCAGTTGGTCAAACGTTTGTATTTGTCAAAGTCAATTAGTCTGCGTATGTATATGCGAGTTTGTAAATGAATAGTGAAATAGAAAATATACAAATGTTGACATGCGACACTTAGGCCAGTGTCGCATTTCTAGTGTCGCATGGGTCAGCTTATGCAACACTTCTAGTGACGCATATAGGGCAGATGTAGTATAAATACGGAGTTATGCTTCAGTTTTAGTGTTGGTGATCAGACATAGAGTGTGAGGCGTTTTGTGTGTGAGAGAGAGGGAGAGAAAAGCTTGTAACGTTTATACTCAATTGTGAATACAAAGAAAACATTATAGAAATCGTGTGTTTTGTTTAATTCGTTCAATAATCGCTAACCAAATGGATTCCGCACGTTTAGTTGATTAAACGATCCGATAGATCAGAGACAAGGGAACCTACAAGTGGTATCAGAGCCGTGAATCAAGGATTCAACGGTTTCGGATCGTGTTTTGAAAACGATCTGATAGATCAGAGACAAGGGAACCTACAAGTGGTATCAGAGCGTATTCTAGATCAGAGACAAGGTAGAAGATATACCAGAAGAGTCTACCATTAAGGTTGAGAAAATAGCTGTCAAACCTGCCTGTTTTAAATGCAAAGGCAAAGCTAAAGTTAAAAATGTTAAAAGGGATTCTAAATCTACTAACTCAACCTCGGGAATATCTACTTCAACATGTACACCTAAGAGTGCATGCTCAACAAATGTTCCTGTTAATAGACCTTTGGTGTACTGTCCTCCACCGAAACGATTTGAGGGAACTCATTGGAATCGATCTTATGTTGAGAGACGTTCTTGTTTTCGTTGTGGTCAACAAGGAGATATTATTAGGGATTGTAGGTTATTATCCCTAGATAGGTTTGGTAGAGGGATGCCAAGAACTTCCTCTTTTAGGAATTCTTTTTCAAAAACTTTTTCACGGCGTTGTTCGTATTCGCCTGTCTCTAGCTGTGCATCAAACTCTCCAAAACCTATGGCAAGAGTAAACAAAGTTGTGCGTAGTAGACCTCAAGTTCAACAGCACAACATTGTTGAAAACAAATCATCTGAACCTAAACAGATTTGGAAACCCAAATCCACAAACAACGCATCAATGAAATCTTCTGAGTTTTTAAAATATCATAAACTCATTGATGTGATGATTATGGATGATCATGGACAACCCAAGTCTATCAAGGCTTGGGTGTCCCAGAAGTACTAACATTTAATTATTTGTGGTGATGCAGTCTGTTTCTTGTAAAGTAATACTTTTAGTGACTGCATGGATGTGGATATAGTTGGAAGAATGTTATGATGATTTCTGAAGTTTCGTGGTGGTAAAAGTGATAAAAGGCATTTGATTTGACTTGATATGTGATTTTGATACTTTTCTTTTAAATTTTGTTATTATGCAACAGCCATTCTTTGTACTTTTTAGTATCAAAGAAATGCAATGTTGCGAAATATCTTGAATCAAAAATTACAAAAATATGTTTAATGTTTAAGGGGAGTACTTTTGAATTGGATTTTCAAAAAGAATTTGCTGTTCAGGGAGAGTAATTAAAATTTTGATTAATTGGATCAGAAATGTGAACAGCAAGATTCTTATTCCTCAAAAAGATATTGGATTGTGTTTGTAAAAATATGGGAAATGATTGTACATCGGGTGACATGCACAAAATGGAAATTTTAAGGTTTATGTTTGATGTGTCAGTAGGTTTATCTGGCATATTTAAAATAGCTTTTATAAACATTAGCTTCATCATATGATGTACTGGTAGACATGATACACACCGGTTTCTGGGTTCTTAAGAAGTAATTCTAATACGTGTCTATGATCTTATGGAAAAACACCATATGATGTACGACTAAATGTCTTAAATCCTTAACATAGCATGAGATATTTCTATTTTAGAGGTTTATTTGAAATCATTTGGGGGTCTATACTGATTGTTTCCTCTGTTGTACATAAGTACAGACCTGGTCTCAATTAGTATATGCTTCAAAGTTAAGCAAACGCAAGTCAATGAACTTGAAAAAGTCTTAAACCATAAGATACCTAACAAGGTCACCAAAATGGTTTGACCAAGTCTGGTTTTGCTTAAACCTGAATCAAGTTATGTCGCTTTGTTATACGTTTGTACAGACATGTCACCACTGACTTGATTCTTGAAAATGATATTCTTATATTCTCTCTGGATTATGAAGCTATGCTCATGTCTGGGTTAGAGGGGTATGTCAAAGGTGGGGACCATGGATAAATATTCATACTAACAATAAAAGGTTAACTCACAGATCCGGATGTAACATGTTTAAGTGGACAAACAATACCAGTAATTATTTTGAAATAATTTTTATAAAAGGTGATTTAAATATGCTAAGTAAATTTAAAGTGGACAAATATACTGATAATTAAAATAACACTTACTATTTCCTAATAATTGCATGTTGGCCTGATATGATCTCTAAGCAGACTTAAAACAATCCTATCCCCAAATTTAATTTATTTTTAATCTTTCTTTGCTTTTTCTTTATAAAGAAAATACAAAAATATTTTATTTCTATGTTATTTTCTTCAAATATTACATATCTTGTTAAAGTCAAATATTGAAGATGTAAAGGATGTCGGTTATTCTCCAAAGATCATGAAGATAAATTCTATTGGAGAAGCTGTTGATGATTGAGAGATGGTCACACATTTTGAAGATCTTATTGTATGATGAATTTGTGTCAGTCACATGAATTTGGACATCAAGATTTCTTTGAAGACCATGCTATCTTAATGGGGGAGATTCCGATTGTTGAAGACTTGAAAGAGTTTGTTGATGAAGACTAATTGAAGACTTATTTGACCAAGCTGCTGACATGGGGGAGTTTGTTGGTGCATTTTGTGTGTCAGTCAGTTGGTCAAACGTTTGTAATTGTCAAAGTCAATTAGTCTGCGTATGTATATGCGAGTTTGTAAATGAATAGTGAAATAGAAAATATACAAATGTTGACATGCGACACTTAGGCCAGTGTCGCAGTATGCGACACTTCTAGTGTCGCATGGGTCAGCTTATGCGACACTTCTAGTGATGCATATAGGGCAGATGTAGTATAAATACGGAGTTATGCTTCAGTTTTAGTGTTGGTGATCAGACATAGAGTGTGGGGCGTTTTGTGTGTGAGAGAGAGGGAGAGAAAAGCTTGTAGCGTTTATACTCAATTTTGAATACAAAGAAAATGTTATAGAAATCGTGTGTTTTGTTTAATTCGTTCAATAATCGCTAACCAAACGGATTCTGCACGTTTGGTTGATTAAACGATCCGATAGATCAGAGACAAGGGAACCTACAAGTTCTGTGTTAGGCTAATTAATGTATCAAGTAATATATATTTTTATATTGATGAATATATACAATTATGTGATTTGATTAAATCGTACAATTTTCAAATCGAATGCAATTCGGTTCAATCAAATACGAACGTTGGTGAACAATTTTATCAAATAATGTAACATTATTTAATAACACTATCTTTCCCAAAATGTTATTTTATGATAATACTTTGTAATTAATTCGTACCGTACAAACAACAGTTACGCGATTTAAAATCCGTACAACAAACGCGCAAATCGAGATCACTAAATTAACGAATCATTTTTATAAAGGTTCTTTTCGAGTAATTAGAATAAGTACTTCAAATAAAATATTGAAATTTAAATCGATACTTAAAAACGCATATTAAATGTTTAACACCAAATCAAACGAGAAAATGAACACCGCGCGAAGCACAAATCGGATAAATAATAAAATGACTAAAATACCCTTGCTTTGGCCCCCTTGGCCGGCCCCCTTTTTCCTTTTGCTTCCCATTCCACTTCCCCTTCCCCATTCAATTTACATGCAAACTTTAATCCCATACACTCCACCTCACTTCTCATTTCACACTCCAACACTTTCATCATTTCTCTCTCAAAAATCACCAATTTTTCTCTCATTTTCTGGAGGAAATCAATAGCTAGAGCCACCGTTAACATCACCACAAACCACCATAATCACTATCATCTTGAAGATCAAGAACAAGAAGGAACCAAGCTCATTCCACCATCTTCATCCTCTCTCATCATTTTATTTGTAAGAATCACTAACTCTCACACTTATTTTACCTTAATACTATTGATCTACATGTTATAAAACTCATCTAACTAGATTATGTCCAAATTTGAATTTAAAATACATTTTTATAAATTTATACTCAAGAACACACAAACTGTCCAGAAAAGTCAGTTTACTAAAACACTCATAACTTGAGTTCTACAAAGAATTATAAGATACATTTTTTTAAAAAGTTGCGTATTGAAAAGATCTACAAAAAGTCCTTCTATGGCTCCTTCCAGAAATCTACGGATTTTCATATAAACTCGAATCTATGCGACTGACCTGCATGTATTTAAAAACCGAGTGTGGTTTTATTCGTAAATTTATACCTATCAAGATGGACTCTATAATTATTGGAAAAACATAATTAGGCTCAATAGACTAATATTTGGGTTGGGTGAAAGATTTGGGTCAAACCGAGTAAGTTTGACAAAGTCAACGAAAGTGGCTCGTTTTCGAAAAACTTACTATATTTGGAAAACCGTAACAAAAATGGGTTTGGATGACTTAATTATTAACTTGGACTAAAAACTAAATTTTAGAAAGTTTCCCGAACAAAAACCAACACTTGAAAACACATGGACCAAAAATTTAATTTTGGACAGACCCTTAGTGTCGCTTGGACATGCGACACTACCCCTAGTGTCGCATAACAAACAGTGGAAACACTTAAACAAACAGTGGAAACACTTAAACTAACAGTGGAAACCATGCGAAACTACCTGCGACACTACCCTTAGTGTCGCATAACCAACAGTGGAAACAACTAAGCTAACAGTGGTAACCAATATAGTAACAGTGGGAAGAACATAACAGTGGTAACAACTTAGTAACAGTGTTAACCATATGACACTACCTGCGACACTACCCTTAGTGTCGCATAATCAATAGTGGAAACAACCAAGCTAACAGTGGTAACTAATATGGTAACAGTGGAAAAGACAACCAACAGTGGTAACAAAACTTAGCAACAGTGGAAACCTTTGCGACACTAACAGTGTTAGCCTTGCGACACTACCTGCGACACTTACCTTAGTGTCGCATAACCAACAGTGGTAATACACTAACAGCGGTAACAACTCAACCAACAGTGGTAACAACTTAACCAACAGTGATAACAAGATAATACACCAATAGTGACACTTAGATTTGACCAGGTTGACTAGGTTTGACCAACTTTGACTAGGTTGGCTAGGTTTGACCAACTTTGACTAGTTTGACCAGGTTTGACCAACTTTGACTAGTTTGACCAGATTTGACCAACTTTGACTAGTTTGACCAGATTTGATCAACTTTGACTAGTTTGACCAGATTTGACCAACTTTGACCAGGTTGACTAGGTTTGACCAACTTTGACTAGTTTGACCAGATTTGACCAACTTTGACTAAGTTTGACCAACGGTTTATGGCTAATACAAACTAAAATAATATGTTTGCAACATACGATATGTACTAATGAATAGTATACAATAAAACAAACTTAATAATAATGTTTAAAGAATTATTGTTACAAACTTTCATCAACGGGGCCGTACACGGTTTTGATAAACAAAGTTGAACAATCAAACATTTGAACATAACGAATTGTTGGACAACAAACATAGATGGTCTGTTGAGACATCTACTCACTCATATAACCTTGCGCATTTTGAACGCCTGACAGGTTACAAGTCTTCAGACATTAATTCACGGCTAATCAATTCAAGTTTATTTTGATAAACATTCAAGGCTCAAGTGAGTCTCATGGCCCCTATTTTTACTGCTTTTCAATCAGGGGTGTGATATTATTGCTCGTTTTATTTTACAAGTTGAACGCAAGTACCAATCAATCAAATACTACATGAGTTGTTTTCAACTAATCACTAAAGCCCTCCATAGCATAGTCTGGTAATACATCTGTAGCGTGAATGTTAGTATATGATATCATATGGGACTGACAATCCTCGTCCGGGTTAGCACGCACTAACTGGTCAAACGGACGTATTAGCATTTGGGAAGACGAGTGTAGATTAGGTACTCGTAGGAGGCAACTCAGTTAGGTTTCCTTAATTGGACCTGACACTCAAGTTAAGCTCAGACTATGTGCTCATGGCCGTATAACTTTTATTTTGCTTAATTGCTTTTTAAATTCAATTATAAAATCTTGCGGTTCATACAAATATGTGTTGACATACAAACCTGTGAGCTCACCAGCGTTTCTCTAACCAATTTTAGCATATATCACAGGTACACAGCAGTAGGTTGGCTGCCCAAATCAGGAACTATTAGCTCGAGTCAGCATTCAAACAAATCAGAGATTAAGTTGCATTATTATATTTTGTACAGATTAATGATGTAATGTAAATCACATTCAAGGAACTTGGCTAATGTAAATAATATTTTGATGTAACTTTATTTTATTAATATCAATGTAAAACGACGCATGTAGTGGTCGTTCACTTTATCTTGTGTGCTTTGATTTCTGATTAGTAACACCCAAATCCTGCTTCCGCTAAATGAAAAATTTGGGGGTGTTATAGCCTCCGGGCGAGTGTCTAATCTACACTCATATGAACAAAAGTTAATGCGTCCGTTTAAACAGTCAGTGTTTGCTGACCCGGACGAGGATGGTCAGTCCTATATGGTACCATACACTAACATTCGTGCTACATAAAGTATTACCAGAACTATGATCGTAGAGGACTTAAAAGTGATTAAAAAATAGCTCATGCAGAATATAGCGAGTTTCGTACTCGTGTTCACGTGTAAAACAGTTAGAGCATTTATTCCCACCCTGGGAGTAAAAACAGTACAAAGTCGGGGCTATGAGACTCACCTTAGCCTGAAGAGTTGCAATGAAGCAGATGTGGTGAAGTAAAATGGGGTGTTCGAAGACTGTAACCTGCTGGGCGTTTATGACGCGCAAGTTTAAGTAAAATAAGTAGGTATCTTAAAAGATAATCTATGCTAGTTGTTCATCCAACTAGTAATGTCCAATGATTTGATTTGATTGATAAGTTTGAGTTTTGGAAATGTGTGCGGCCCGTTGGTGACTAGTTGTAATAATAATCTCATTAATATTGTTATGATTTTTGGAGTGTTATACTTAAAAGTATTCACAAACTTTAGGTGATGGGGGTCCGGGGGCAGTGCCCCTGGTTAGCGGGGTTCCAGGGGTGGCAACCCCTGGTGGGGTCTAAGGGGCTGGCCCCTGGTTGGGGTCGAGATGCCAAGTCAGCTCGAAAAATTTTTATTTCTACTAAATTGCTTTGGTGAAAATCGCATTTGGACTTGAATTTGAGTGAAATCAAGTGATAAAATTTTAGGTCTCGACACTTAGTAAAATTTGTATTTTCTTGGTTCTGTTCCATGCGACATACGGCTTTGTGTCGCTAAGTGTGATATAGTCTGTTGTGTCGCAGATCCTAACTGCGACGTAAAGGCTTTTGTCGCTAAGTGCGATATCCGCAATTTAATGCGACATAAGGCGTTGTGTCGCTATATGCGATGGGAATAAGTTTTGCGACATAGTGTTTTGTGTCGCTATATGCGACGTCCATAGTTTCTGCGACATAACCATTTGTGTCGCTATATGCAGCATCCGTGATTAATGCGACATAGTGGCTTATGTCGCTATATGCGACATAAGACTTGATTTAGCGACATAAGAGCTTATGTCGCAGGCGGCCTGGAGCCTCTGCGACATAACACGTTGTTGGCCGGAAAATGAGCCCGAAAAGGTGTTTTTCGGCCTCCGTTTGACTTGAAACTTTTACCAACCCATATATGGACATTTTAAGCTTAAATAACCCTTAAACAAGTAAAAATAATGGAAATCGAAGTGTTTCGGGTTTTGTCGGAAACTTACAAACTTGACGCCGGAGGAATCCAAAAAGAGAGAAATGTAGATCTCGCCGAGTGGAACGTTTTCTTCTAAATGAGTGTGACGATCCGAGGCCATTTAGGAGTAGTTATTGGTGGTTGTTTATGGTGGTGATGTGGTTGTTATATTTAGAGAGAAAAGAGAGAAAGTAAGAAAGAGAGAGAGAGAGAGAGAGAGTGAAATGATGAGAATGAGGAGGGGAGGGGGGTTTTTGGGCAGATTTTTAGGGAAGGAGGGGAGGGGATCTCCCAAATTTTTAACCCCCGCGTTTGCACTCCGTGCGGTGTTCGTTTCCCCGATCGTTTAATCGTATAAATAGTTATTTTAAAATATGAATATTTATTAAGGTTTTTGTTGAATTATTTCATCAAATGCTTTTATTTGAGTTTTAAAATATAACTTACTCTTGTTTTGATTTCTCACGCGTTTATTATTTTTATCGCGTAAATATTGTTTGTACGATACGAGTTTGAGTCGAAATATTATCTAAATATAGATAGACCTCTCTACGAATTTTAGGCTATATTATATGTAGGAATATAGGCCTCATTCTTTCTAACGCTTTGTCTCAGAAATGGCAAACACACCACCCAATTCGTCTCGCTCTCATCCGTATGGATCATGAAACTCAAGGGTAGCTAGGAGGAACACTGGGTTGCCTCGAGCTAGCCCATATCCCACAAAAAAACAACTCAATAACCAGCCTCAAAGGCAAACAACAACGAGCCAATGGCGATGGTTATCAGACCGACTCGACACTTGGAGGAACGAGGAAGGAATCCAACTCCCAGTAACTAATGGAGGGTTTTCCAGCATGGAAGTCTCTCCGTATACCTAAGAACCTACTCACTTCACTGTTCCCGTGTTAGCTACTCGAGTGCACCGCCATGAAAGCAGGCTACACAACATGGAAATCTAACAACGCAATATTCGCTCTAACTGGATGGATCAAACTGAAGATGATATCGCCCGGTTATTCATAGGTCAAGCGGACATCTTTGAAACCTTGACCCGAACTCACGACCATGCAAGGAACTGATATTGCTGGGTATACTACTGTCCTGAAGAAGAACTGGATATTGCTGGGAACTGGATATTGCTGGGAATTGAAGAAGAAGCTAAGGGAAAAATACTGTCTCGAAGAAGAACTGCATTGGTTGGAGGAAGAGTTCTGGCACCTGACTATGCAAGGAACTGATATTGCTGGGTATACTATCAAATTCCAGCAATCTGCTTTGTTATGCGTGAGATTTGTCGATCCGGGGGAAAAATGCATCAAGAGATACATCCGCGGCCTCCCCGAGAATATCCAGGGGAATGTCGCCTCATCTAGGCCAACCACTATTGAGAGTGCAATCCGGTTGGCACACGAACTCATGGCTCTAATCGTTACCCGTGAGACACCTCTCCCATCCTCCATCAACAAACGCAAATCCTCTGATCACCAAAACCAACAACCCAACAAGGGGCCTGAGACTGTTACGGCCTATACTTCGGGTTCTGATATCAAGGAAGGGTATGTTGGGAGCAAACCATATTGCTCTAAATGAAATCTTCACCATGATGGTTCTTGCCCAGGTAACAAGTGCAAACGATTCGGAAACTTGGCTAAGGACTGCAGAGCAAACACCACTACAACCACTTGTGACACCTACCAAATTAGGATAATTAATTATGCCTAATTACGTGTAACTATCTGTGGTTAGTATGTAATAGGACTAATTACAGACTCTACTTATATATATGTAATGAGATTTATATATATATATATGCGTACGCGATTTGATTTAAATCGTGCAATTTAACCGGACTGAGTCCGACACGAGTTAACTTGGACGTTGGTGACAAAACCTTTTAAATAATGTGGAATTATCCAAACAAACATTATTGGCATTAATATATTACACGTATCTAGTATTGTTTAAAACACTCCGAACGCGACGAGAGCACACGAAACGCGCCTAACAACGAAAAGTAATTCAAGTTATATTTTTATAACTCATTATTAAGTATTTTGATAAAATACTTCGGCTAAAAATATTTCGGACACACTTTAACAAATAATGCGAAACAACATTTAAACAACTACGGGTCATAACATGACATTCGGAAACACAAATACGCGAACCCGAGACCCGAGTGGGTCAGCCCAGACCCGCGGACCTAACCCACCGACCCAAGACCCAACCCTTTTCCCCTCCCCACTTCACCTCACTTTACACACACACTTACACCTACTTTCTCTCATCTCTCTCCCTACTAAATCTCTATATCTCTCTCTCTAAAAACTGAGATAATAAGAACATCATCACCATAATCGTTCATCATCATCATCAAGACACAAGCACGAGGATCACCATCACGAGCTCTACCTCTCCATCTTCTTCGTTTTTCATTTTGTGGTATGGAAACTTAAAACTGGTTTAAATTACTTAAAAAGCTTTTATGTACATGCTAGAATGTTTACACAACAAGATTACGTCCAAAAACCGGCTTATAAATGCGTTTTGAAAACCCAAGATACGGACAGTTCATCTTGCGAGTTGAGATTCCAGATCTCGTTCGTCCTGCGAGGCGAACCTAGATCTCGACTCGCGAACCCAAACAATGAACCGAAACTGCGAACCGAACCCACTCGTGAGTTGACTTGCGAGTCAACCTGTGAGTTAACCTGCGAGTCGACCTGCGAGTTGACCTGTGAGATGAACCTTGTGCTGCGAACCGAACTTAGTTCGCAGCCTACCACTTGCGAACCCACTTTATCTTGTGAATCCAAACTTAGTTCGCACCGCGAACTCAGTTCGCAACACATTTTTAGTCCGCAGCCGGACTAGGTCAATTTTCCCGATTTTAAATTCAAGATGCGATTTTTACCAAAGCAATATGTTAGAAATAAAGATTCTAACATATGTTAGCTAGGTGCTCTGCCTCTTGGACCCCGCCAGGGGCTACCGCCCCTTGGACCCCGCTACCAGGGGCGCCTACCCCCGGACCCCCGTCATCCAGGAACATGTAAATACTTTCCACAACTAAGTGTCGAACACTTTCAAATAATGACACTTGATACCACAATACATATAATAATAACACTTTTGGATTATTATTATGAACCGTCACCAACGGGCCATAATTGATATCAAACTCAAACGATTACAAACATACAAACAAACACTTGGACATTTCCTAGTTGAGTGGACAACTAGCATGGGTGATCTTTTAAGACACCAACTTGTTTACTTACAACCTTGTGCATTTCGGACGCCAGAAGGTTGCAGGGTTCTGAGAACCGACACATGGACTTACATCCGCTTTACCTGGTTGATTTCACATACGTACTTACAAGACTCGGGTGAGTCTTACAGCCCCATTTTTACTGTTTTTATACTTTGGGGTGAGATATTAGCAACTGTTTTACATATGAACATGATGTACTAAACTGATTTCATTACTTTTTACACACAACGCATGAGTTATTGTTTATCCACTGAAAGCCTCCTAGCATAACTTGTTAGTTATAGACTTTAGCGTGAGTATTAGTAGGATGGATCCATTCGGGACTGCAATCCCCGCCCGGGGTAGTAGCGCTACCACGAACCATTCCTTAGAAATGGGCATTTGATACTTGTTACATATGAGTGTTCGGATAGCACTCACGGGGGTATGTGATAATGTACTTGATTCTACCATTCACATTACACTGTTAAGCTTCAACTTGTGAGCTCATGGCACTGGTGATGATTTACTGATTTACTTCTTTGCTTGATAGCAACACCGGTACATACTTGTGGTTCATAACTATTACTTTACTACTAAACAGGTAAGATTCACCAACCTTTTGGTTGACCCTTTTTAGCTTTGTATCTCAGGTACACAGACGGAGTAGGATTACCCTGGACATTAGCTAGAGTCGCATGATTTCTACATTGCATCTAACGGAGATTCTTAGAATTATCTTTTGCATATTATGATTATGTAATAGAATCTCCCGCTACACGCGTGGAATCTAGGGAACTACATTTTGTAACCGAAAACACTATGTTTTCAAACTTTTATCTATGAAATGTAATTATTTTTCAAACGCTGCATATAGATTTCGTTTGCTTTATCTTTGTACTGTTGATATTTGATTAGTAGCACCCCAAAGCTTGCTTCTGCTAAACACATAATTTGGTACACCACCAACACCAACGCACCCAAGACATGCTATGAGTGCAATGGTACTGGGCATTTCAGGAAAGATTGCCCCAAGTTGAAAAACAACAACAGGAAAAACAACAACACTCGAGGTAGAGCTTTCCTTCTCAACTTAAGGGAGGCCCGTCAAGATCCTGATGTGGTCACGGGTACGTTCCTACTCAACGGTTTAACTGCTTCTATATTATTTGATACTGGTGCCGATAAAAGCTTCATTTCTTATAAGTTTTGTCCACTACTTGACACTACACCTATTGCCTTAGATTCTAAGTACACACTAGAATTGGCAAACGGCAAACTTATTGAGGCCGACAGTGTGATACCTAGTTGCACTTTAAACTTTGCTAATGAGCTCTTTCCCATTGACTTGATATCCATCGGGATCGGCAGCTTTGACATCATCGTCGGCATGGATTGGTTATCCAAGCACTGAGCCGAGATCGTTTGTTTTGAGAAAATCATACGTATTCCCCTCATCACCGGAGGAACTTTAGTCATACAAGGGGAGACCGGTGGGACGAGACTAAACATCATTTCTTGCATGAAAACCCATAAATACTTGAGAAAAGGGTACCAGACCATCCTCGCACACATCATGGAGAAAAAGTCAGAGGAAAAGCGACTTGAGGATGTGCCTATTGTTCGAGACTTCCCAAAGTCTTTCCTGAAGATTTAACCGGCCTACCGCCAACCAGACAAGTCGAATTCTTGATTGACCTTGTGCCCAGTGCAGCACCCATGGCACGAGCACCATATCGTTTAGCCCCATCCGAACTACAGGAGTTGTCTACACAATTACAGGAAATCCTGGACAAGGGATTTATCAGACCAAGTTCCTCACCTTGGGGAGCTCCGGCCCTGTTTGTGAAAAAGAAAGAAGGTTCTTTCCATATGTGCATCTACTATCGTGAGCTCAACAAATTGACTGTCAAGAACCGTTACCCACTTCCCCGCATTGATGACCTGTTTGACCAACTCCAGGGGTCGAGTTTTTATTCAAAGATTGATCTACATTCAGGTTATCACCAACTCCGAGTTCGTGATGACGACATCCCTAAAACTTCTTTCCGAACTCGCTACGGGCATTACGAATACCAAGTGATGTCATTCGGCTTAACCAACGCACCGGCTGTATTCATGGACCTTATGAATCGGGTGTGCAAGCCTTACCTTGACAAGTTTGTTATCATCTTCATCGATGACATCCTGATTTACTCACGCAATGAAAAAGAACACGCGCAACACCTGAAAACCATCCTAGAGCTACTCAAACATGAGGAGTTATACGTCAAATTCTGTAAGTGTGAGTTCTGGATGCAAACCGTACAATTCCTTGGCCACGTGATTGACAGTCAAGGGATTCATGTTGATCCTTCAAAAATCGAGGCTATCAAATGTTTGCAAGCACCAACTACACCTACTGAAGTACGACAATTCTTAGGACTCGCCGGATACTATAGGCAATTCATTGAGAACTTATCAAAGATAGCCCAACCCCTCACCGTACTGACTCAGAAAGAAAAGAAGTTCGACCGGACTGAAAAACAAAATTCAGCATTCCAAATGCTCAAACAGAAACTCTGTAATGCACCGATCCTATCCTTACCCGAAGGCAACAATGACTTCGTGATATACTGTTATGCTTCACACCAAGGTCTCGGTTGTGTGTTGATGCAATGAGACAAAGTCATTGCTTACGCCTCCGACAACTCAAGGTCCACGAAAAGAATTACATAACTCATGACCTGGAGTTGGGGGCTGTTGTATTCGCTCTCAAAATTTGGAGACACTACTTATACGGTACCAAGTGTACAATCTTTACTGACCACAAAAGTCTCCAACATATCTTCGACCAGAAAGACCTGAACATGAGACAACGTCGTTGGGTCGAACTGCTTACCGATTACGATTGTGAGATTCACTATCATCCGGGAAAGGCAAACGCTGTTGCCGATACCTTAAGCCAAAAAGAACGAGTGAAACCACTTCAAGTTTGAGCCCTCGGTATGACAATCCACAACAACCTTGCTACTCAAATCCTTACCGCTCAACTCGAAGCACTCAAGGATGATAATGTGAAAAATGAGGCCTTGCGCGGCATGGATAAACAATTTGAAACAAAACCTGAAAGGGCCAAATATTTCTCTAACAGAATCTGGCTACCAAGTTTTAGGAACCTTCAAGACTTGGTGATGGATGAAGCTCACAAGTCTAAGTACTCTATACACCCCGGTGCTGACAAAATGTATCATGGCATCAAAGAAATGTATTGGTGGCCCAACATGAAAACTGATATTGCAACCTATGTTAGCAAGTGTCTTACTTGTTCCAAAGTTAAAACTGAACACCAGAAACCATCTGCCTTGTTGCAACAACCGGAAATCCCACAATGGAAATAAGAGCAGATCACCATGGATTGCAATACTAAACTACCAAAAACACCTAGCGGTTGCGATACCATTTGGGTGATCGTCGATCGACTCACAAAATCTGCTCATTTCCTGGCTATCAAGGAAACTGATAAGATGGAACGTTTGACACGGATCTACCTGAAAGAGATTGTGTCAAGACACGGCATGCCCATCTCAATTATCTCTGACAGAGATAGCCGATTTACTTCCCACTTCTGGCAATCCTTACAAAAATCACTCGATACTCATTTGGATATTAGTACGGCATACCACCCGTAAACTGACGGCCAAAGTGAACGAACTATACAAACACTGGAGGGTATGCTACGAGCCTGCGTAGTTGACTTCGGTAAAAACTGGGAAAACCACTTACCATTTTGCGAATTCTCGTACAACAACAGCTACTACACCAGCATAAAGGCTGCACCTTTCGAGGCACTCTATGTGTCGCACCCCCAAATTCGTGATTAGCGGAAGCATACTTTGGGTGCGACTAATCAGGGTAATCAAGCACAAAGATATATAATGAACGACTCTATATGCGTCGTTTTAAAAAAATACATTAATTCCATAAAAGTTTACATCAGTTGTACCAAATACATTAGCTCGTGTTCTGAATATGAGAGATTTCCTAGCATAAATACTTATACAAAATATATTAATGCAATAAAATCTCTGATGTTTGCATGCTGACTCGAGCTAAGCTAATTCCTGAGTGCAAGCCTACAGCTGCTGAGTACCTGAGAATATATGCTAAAAGGGTCAGCTAAAAGCTGGTGAGTTCACAGGTTTGATAGTAAACGTAATGTATAAACCGCAAGATATAGTTATGTATGAAATCAATCATAAAAAAATATGTATATTACTGCCATGAGCCCATAGTTCGAGCTTAACTGAGGTGTCAGGAATCACAATTAAGTGCCCGATCGTGCGTGCCTCCCCGCGAGTGCCTAATCTACACTCGTATATACAAATGATAATGCATCCGTTCGACCGCAGTCGTGGTAGCGCGACTAACCCGGACGGGGATTGTCAATCCCATATGGTACCATACACTAACATTCACGCTAAATCCATATTAACAAACTATGTGATAGAGGACTTCATGATTAGTAGAGCAAACTCATGCAGTCAATATATCGTGTTTTGTACTTGCGTTCAAATGTAAATGAAACTGAGCATGTATTCCCACCCCTGGGTTAAAAATAGTAAAATGAGGGGCTATGAGACTCACCTGAGTCTTAGAGTGTTTGCAAAGCAAGCAAGTATGATGTTGTACCAAATGAGTGTCCGCAGACTGTAACCTGCCGGGCGTTCAAAACGCGCAAGGTCATATGAGTGAGTAGATGTCTCAATAGACCATCTATGTTAGTTGTCCATCAATTAGTTATGTCCAAATGTTTGATTGTTTTGTTTGAGTTTTGAAAACATGTACGGCCCGTTGGTGTGGTTATGTAATAATAATTCAAAGTATTATTATTATGTTTGTAGTGTTGTATACTTCTCGAAGCATATGAGTTTCATGTATGATTCTATATCATAAAGGTTTGATCTTTGTAGGTGTTTATTGCTTTTATACATGTATATATATGTCCGAAGGTGTTAAGGCCCGTAATTCAGAATCTAAAATGTGATTTTCTGGAAATTCACTAAGGGTCAAAAAGTCAACTCTCAAGGTCAAAAAGTCAACCTTGAAAAGTCAACTTGCGAAGTCAAAAAGTCAACTCGTGAAGTCAACTCGCTAGTCTTCAGTTCGCAAGTCAAACTCAACTCGCAAGTCTTCAGTTTGCAAGTCAAACTCAACTCGCAAGGCTTTCAGTTCGCAAGTCAAACTCAACTCGCAAGCCTCTCAGTTCGCAAGTCAAACTCAACTCGCAAGACTTTCAGTTTGCAAGTCAAACTCAACTCGCAAGTCTTTCAGTTCGCAAGTCAACTCAACTCGCAAGACTTTCAGTTCGCAAGTCAAACTCAACTCGCAAGACTTTCAGTTCGCAAGTCAAACTCAACTCGCAAGTCTTTCAGTTCGCAAGTCAACTCAACTCGCAAGACTTTCAGTTCGCAAGTCAACTCAACTCGCAAGACTTTCAGTTCGCAAGTCAAACTCAACTCGCAAGACTTTCAGTTCGCAAGTCAAAGTCAACTCGCAAAGTCAACAGTTGTGTTTTTGTCTTGGTAACATGGTCAAAGGGGCTCGGTTTGGCCCAAAATTTTTAGGGAAGCCTTATATTAGTTCATAGAGTCTCCAGAAATTTTTGGTTCGTGTCGGAGTCATTCCGAGGTGTCGGTTTCTTAAAATATTGCAAAATCAGTCCACAAAGAGGGTTTTCGGTTTTGTCAGTTCACTTTGCCAATTTTTCTTAACTAGTTATGGTTCGAATTAGAGTCCACAATTTTTACCAGTTGTTCTCCTATGTGCCTAGTTGTTAAACTGAATTTTTCTGGTAATTATAGAGTCCATCTAGATAGGTAGAAAATTCAACGTAAGAACCGAACTCGATTTCCAACAAATCTCAGACCAGGCTCAAAGATTGGTTTATACACAAAAATACGTACAGATCTGAAAAAGTATAAAACATGAAAGTTGTAGCTCTTTTCAATACGCAAATTTTAAGAAAAAATCCATCATCTAACTCTTAGTATACGATTTTATACGAATTTTTCTTTGAGTCTGACTTTTTTGGGCAGATTTGTGCATGTTAAAATATGTTATGTAAAAACGATTTTTGTCATCTCATTTGGACATAATCAAGCTAATGGAACAATAAAACATGTAAATAAGTGACATGAAATCAGATTAAAGAGAGGGAGTGATCTTTCATACCAAGAAATGATGAAGAAAAGTTGAAGATGGTGAAGAAGATGATGATTTGAGCCTTGATCCTTATTTCTTCTTTTTGTTCTTGATGAAGGATGATAGATGGTGATTCTTGATGATAAAAATGACTGAGTTTTGGTGATGATGATGATGAAATTCGTGGAGGAGGGAGAGAGAGGAGAAGAGGTGGTGTGTGAAAATTGAAAATGGGAGTGAATGATGAAATGAGGAGTGTGAGGTAAGTTTTTGAGTCAAGCAAGTAACCAAAGGGGAGGGGTTCACAAAATCTGCTAAATCTTGTGCCTCTAAGTTACGCTCCGTGCGGTGTTCGTTTCCTCGTCCGTTTCGACGTTTATTTAGACGTTAAACGTTTAATACGCGCGTTTTGAACTAACGATTTAAGTCTCGATATTTTTACTTGAAATATTTAATGTTACTTCTTGAAAACATTTATAAAAATGTTTCGTTAAATTATCGGCCTCGATTTGCGCGTTCGTTTTACGGAGTTTAAATCGCGTAACGGTATTTTTGCACGTTTTTGTTATCGGTTTAAAATACGATATTTTGAATGAAAGTTTTACTCGAAATGATATATTTTAAACTTATAAAATATATTTTGGCTTTCATTTGGTTGTCGGGCGCGTTTCGCGCATTTTCGTCGCGTTTATGATACTTTATACGTTACGTTTTACATGTTTAAATATTTTTAACATAATATTTAGAGATTTTTGAGTTCATTAAATAATTTCACATTATTTAACATTTTGTTCACCAACGTCCGCATTTATAATGTGTCGGAATTCATCCGATAGTGAAATGTACGATTTAAACAAATCGCATGCGTATGTATATATATATAAACATATATCAATACACGTAGTGATACACGTAATTAGCCCTAAATATAACTAATTACATGAATAAGTACAATGATTAGGCACTAACACAAGCCCTAATTGGTCGGGTGTCACATTCTCCCCTTGTTAAAAGAATTTCGTCCTGAAATTTAGCTCTGAGTCGGGGTATGAGTGGAGTCTTTGAATAGATGTGGATACTTGAGTCGCATTTGGTCTTCCCGTTCCCAGGTGAATTCCGGACCTCGCCGCGAATTCCACCGGACTTTAACGATAGGAATACGACTTTGTTTTAACTGTTTGACCTCACGGTCCATGATTTCTGCAGGTGTCTCGACAAAGTGAAGTTTATCATCGATATGAATTTCGTCGAGTGGAATAATGAGTGTCTCATCAGACATACATTTCTTGAGGTTAGAAATGTGAAATGTGGGATGCACGCTGCTAAGCTCGGGTGGCAGCTGCAGTCGATACGCCACTGGACCAATCCTTTCAAGGATCTCAAAAGGTCCAATGTACCTAGGATTCAATTTTCCGCATTTTCCAAAACGAATGACACCTTTCCAAGGTGAAACTTTCAAGAGTACTCGATCCCCAACCTGGAACTCGAGATGTTTGCGTCTCACGTCAGCGTAACTTTTCTGACGATCACGTGCGGCTTTCAGCCGGTTTTGGATACTAACGATCTTCTCGGTAGTTTCATGAATGAGTTCAGGACCAGTGAGTTGGCTGTCTTCCACTTCGGTCCAACAAATAGGTGATCGGCACTTACGACCGTACATTGCCTCAAATGGTGCAGCCTCAATACTGGTATGGTAGCTGTTGTTGTACGAAAATTCGCACAGGGGTAAATGATTTTCCCAGTTTGCACCGAAGTCAACTACGCAGGCTCGTAGCATATCCTCCAGTGTTTGAATGGTTCGTTCACTTTGGCCGTCGGTTTGAGGATGATATGCAGTACTCATATCCAGACGAGTACCCAAAGGTTTCTGAAGTGATTGCCAAAAGTGAGATGTGAAACGACTATCTCTATCAGAGATAATTGAGATGGGAATGTCGTGTCGTGCTACAATTTCCTTGAGATAAATTCGTGTGAGACGCTCCATTTTGTCAGTTTCTTTGATGGCTAGGAAATGTGCAGATTTGGTGAGACGATCAACGATTACCCAAATGGTATCGCAACCGCTCGATGTTTTCGGGAGTTTAGTGATGAAGTCCATGGTGATTTGCTCCCATTTCCATTGTGGGATTTCTGGTTGTTGGAGTAAACCGGAAGGTTTCTGGTATTCGGCTTTGACTTTGGAGCAAGTGAGGCACTTGCTGACATATGTAGCGATTTCGGCTTTCATGTTTGGCCACCAATAGAATTCTTTGATGCCATGATACATCTTGTCAGAGCCAGGATGTATAGAGTATTTGGACTTGTGAGTTTCATCCATCACTAAGTCTCGAAGACCTCCAAAATGGGGCAACCAGATTCGATTAGAAAAGTATTTAACTCCATTAGGTTTAGTTTCAAATTGTTTCTCCATGCCTCACAAAGCTTCATTTTTGATGTCGTCAGGTTTCAGGGCTTCGAGTTGAGCGGTGAGAATTTGGAAAATCAGGTCGTTGTGTATAGTCATGGTGAGTGCTCGGACTCGAAGTGGTTTTGTGCGTTCTTTTCGACTGAGGGCATCGGCAACAACGTTTGCTTTGCCCGGGTGGTATTTGATTTCGCAGTCATAATCAGTAAGCAACTCGACCCAACAACGTTGTCTCATGTTTAGATCCTTTTGATCGAAGATATGCTGGAGACTTTTGTGATCTGTGAAGATTGTACATTTTGTGCCATACAGATAGTGTCTCCAAATTTTTAGTGCAAACACTACGGCTCCCAGCTCGAGATCATGAGTGGTGTAGTTCTTTTTGTGGATTTTGAGCTGTCGAGAGGCGTAGGCAATGACCTTGTCTCTTTGCATCAACACGCAACCAAGACCTGGGTGTGAAGCATCGCAGTATACCACGAAGTCATCAGTGCCTTCGGGTAAGGATAGGATAGGTGCACTGCAAAGCTTTTGTTTGAGTAGTTGGAAAGAGGATTCTTGCTTATCAGTCCAATCGAACTTCTTATCTTTTTGAGTGAGTGTTGTGAGTGGTTGAGCTATTTTTGAAAAGTTTTCAATGAAGCGCCGATAGTACCCGGCAAGTCCTAGGAATTGCCGTACTTCAGTCGGTGTCGTAGGTGCTTGCCAGCACTTAATAGCCTCGATTTTTGATGGATCAACATGAATTCCCTGACTGTCAATGACGTGTCCTAGGAAATGAACGGTTTGCATCCAGAACTCACACTTAGAAAATTTAGCATAAAGCTCTTTGTGTTTGAGTAGTTCTAGAATAGTTTCAAGATGTTGCTCATGTTCTTGTTTGTTGCGCGAGTAGATGAGGATGTCATCAATGAATACGATGACAAACTTGTCAAGGTATGGTTTGCACACTCGGTTCATGAGGTCCATGAATACAGCCAGTGCGTTAGTTAAACCAAACGACATTACTTGAAATTCGTAATGCCCATAGCGGGTTCGAAAAGCAGTTTTTGGGATATCGGTGTCGCGAACACGTAGTTGGTGATAACCGGACCGTAGATCAATTTTTGAATAAAATCTTGACCCTTGAAGTTGGTCAAACAGGTCATCGATGCGGGGAAGCGGATAACGATTCTTGACGGTTAGTTTGTTCAACTCTCGATAGTCGATGCACATTCTGAATGAACCGTCTTTCTTTTTCACGAATAAGACCGGAGCTCCCCAAGGTGAAGAACTTGGTCGGATGAATCCTTTGTTAAGGAGTTCTTGTAACTGAGTGGATAACTCTTGAACTTCGGAAGGGGCTAAACGATAAGGTGCTCGTGCCACAGGTGCTGCTCCGGGCACAAGATCGATGGAGAACTCTACCTGCCTAGGCGGTGGAAGGCCAGGTAATTCCTCAGGAAAGACTTCTGGATAATCTCGAACGATAGGCACATCCTCAAGTTGCTTCTCCTCCGTCCTTTTCTCCATAACGTGTGCGAGGATTGCCTGATAACCTTTTCTTAGATATTTGCGGGTTTTCATAGAGGATATGATATTCAATCTCGTCCCACCGGTCTCCCCTTGTATGATCAAAGTACTACCAGTGACGAGAGGAATAGGAACAATTTTCTCGAAACAAACGATTTCGGCACGGTGTTTGGACAACCAGTCCATGCCTACAATGATATCGAAGCTACCGATCTCAATAGGTATGAGGTCAATGGGAAAAAGTTTGTCGGCTAGGTTTAAAGTGCAATTAGGTATCACACTATCAGTTTCGATGAGTTTACAAAAGTGCCGGGAATGTTACATCAGATTGAATTACATGAGTTTTAGATAGCTAAGGAAATACAAGATGGACAGATACTACGCTAATCTTGACGCAGGTTCATTTGTGTCATTAGGGTGACAAGTCGGTCCACGGTTCCTGCAAGTCTGCCGATTTGTCTGGCATTGTCTTCCGCCAAGGTTAGTCGTTGTTCCAGCATCCGAGTATATTCTTCATCTTCTCGTGAGCGTTGCTCACATTCTTCCAACTTTACTTGTAAGAGATCGACCGCTCCCCGGTCGTCGATCACTTGTTGGTGTACCATTTCTAGAGTACGTGTCATGACCTCCCGTTCTTGGAGGAGTTGTGCAATGCGGTCGTGTGATTGGCGCAGCCAGTGCATTTGTACTATATATTGTTCCCGTTCCAAGCTCTCAAGTCTTGCCTCGTGATGATGGAGTCGGGCAGTTAGCACTGGAACAGTATGGTGGATAGGTTCTTGTGTGTATGGGGAAATGTCCATGGGGTCGGCAGGAATTTGTATGGCTTCCTCAACCTCCAGGTGTTTAAAGTCGTGGGTAGCCAGTCCCACCTACGAGTGTAAGTTGGATAGTCTTCCCTAGTTGAGGTGTTACTAGTGCGGTAAGGGTTAACGCGAGCTGATCCATTACCCCTCCTTTGATGTCGTGTGACTTGTGCCTCCCCAGTGAAGTAGTAGAGAGGTTCAGTAGAGGTTTGTGGTAATGCGGTTACTTCCTCAATGGTTGGTGAGGTTTGAGTCCCGTTGTTTGTGTTGGTTGACGCTAGATGAGGAATGTCTGCCATTTCTGTGGCAAGAACGTTTAGTAAGTATTGTGAGGTCTATATATATAAACATATCATATAGCCTAGTGTGTCTAGCACAAACAAGTAAAAGTCCCGTTTTTCTCTCGGTTAGAGTCAACTAGTGTACTCCTGTTCAACATAACCGTTTCAGCTCTTACATCATCCTTATTTAATTGTACATAGTTGATCAGGCTATGTTAAATTAAACTCGTATGATGTAATCCCTAAACCAATCATACCTAATAAGAAAATACTGCCTAACGGTCATAGTCTAGGCCCACTAAATGCCACCTAGTTCACTATAACCTCAGGCTCTGATACCAATCTGTCGCACCCCCAAATTCGTGATTACCGGAAGCATACTTTGGGTGCGACTAATCAGGGTAATCAAGCACAAAGATATATAATGAACGACTCTATATGCGTCGTTTTAACAAAATACATTAATTCCATAAAAGTTTACATTAGTTGTACCAAATACATTAGCTCGTGTTCTGAATATGAGAGATTTCCTAGCATAAATACTTATACAAAATATATTAATGCAATAAAATCTCTGATGTTTGCATGCTGACTCGAGCTAAGCTAATTCCTGAGTGCAAGCCTACAGCTGCTGAGTACCTGAGAATACATGCTAAAAGGGTCAGCTAAAAGCTGGTGAGCTCACAGGTTTGATAGTAAACGTAATGTATAAACCGCAAGATATAGTTATGTATGAAATCAATCATAAAAAAATGTATATTACTGCCATGAGCCCATAGTTCGAGCTTAACTGAGGTGTCAGGAATCACAATTAAGTGCCCGATCGTGCGTGCCTCCCCGCGAGTGCCTAATCTACACTCGTATATACAAATGATAATGCATCCATTCGACCGCAGTCGTGGTAGCGCGACTACCCCAGACGGGGATTGTCAATCCCATATGGTACCATACACTAACATTCACGCTAAATCCATATTAACAAACTATGTGATAGAGGACTTCATGATTAGTAGAGCAAACTCATGCAGTCAATATATCGTGTTTTGTACTTGCGTTCAAATGTAAATGAAAACTGAGCATGTATTCCCACCCCTGGGTTAAAAATAGTAAAATGAGGGGCTATGAGACTCACCTGATTCTTAGAGTGTTGGCAAAGCAAGCAAGTATGATGTTGTACCAAATGAGTGTCCGCAGACTGTAACCTGCTGGGCGTTCAAAATGCGCAAGGTCATATGAGTGAGTAGATGTCTCAATAGACCATCTATGTTAGTTGTCCATCAATTAGTTATGTCCAAATGTTTGATTGTTTTGTTTGAGTTTTGAAAACATGTACGGCCCGTTGGTGTGGTTATGTAATAATAATTCAAAGTATTATTATTATGTTCGTAGTGTTGTATACTTCTCGAAGCATATGAGTTTCATGTATGATTCTATATCATAAAGGTTTGATCTTTGTAGGTGTTTATTGCTTTTATACATGTATATGTATGTCCGAAGGTGTTAAGGCCCGTAATTCAGAGTCTAAAATGTGATTTTCTGGAAATTCACTAAGGGTCAAAAAGTCAACTCTCAAGGTCAAAAAGTCAACCTTGAAAAGTCAACTCGCGAAGTCAAAAAGTCAACTCATGAAGTCAACTCGCAAGTCTTCAGTTCGCAAGTCAAACTCAACTCGCAAGGCTTTCAGTTCGCAAGTCAAACTCAACTCGCAAGCCTCTCAGTTCGCAAGTCAAACTCAACTCGCAAGCCTCTCAGTTCGCAAGTCAAACTCAACTCGCAAGACTTTCAGTTCACAAGTCAAACTCAACTCGCAAGTCTTTCAGTTCGCAAGTCAACTCAACTCGCAAGCCTTTCAGTTCGCAAGTCAAACTCAACTCGCAAGACTTTCAGTTCGCAAGTCAAACTCAACTCGCAAGTCTTTCAGTTCGCAAGTCAACTCAACTCGCAAGACTTTCAGTTCGCAAGTCAACTCAACTCGCAAGACTTTCAGTTCGCAAGTCAAACTCAACTCGCAAGACTTTCAGTTCGCAAGTCAAAGTCAACTCGCAAAGTCAACAGTTGTGTTTTTGTCTTGGTAACATGGTCAAACGGGCTCGGTTTGGCCCGAAATTTTTAGGGAAGCCTTAGATTAGTTCATAGAGTCTCCAGAAATTTTTGGTTCGTGTCGGAGTCATTCCGAGGTGTCGGTTTTTAAAAATATTGCAAAATCAGTCCACAAAGAGGGTTTTCGGTTTTGTCGGTTCACTTCGCCAATTTTTCTTAACTAGTTATGATTCGAATTAGAGTCCACAATTTTTACCAATTGTTCTCCTATGTGTCTAGTTGTTAAACTGAATTTTTCTGGTAATTATAGAGTCCATCTAGATAGGTAGAAAATTCAACGTAAGAACCAAACTCGATTTCCAACAAATCTCAGACCAGGCTCAAAGATTGGTTTATACACAAAAATACGTACAGATCTGAAAAAGTATAAAACATGAAAGTTGTAGCTCTTTTCAATACGCAAATTTTAAGAAAAAATCCATCATCTAACTCTTAGTATACGATTTTATACGAATTTTTCTTTGAGTCTGACTTTTTTGGGCAGATTTGTGCATGTTAAAATATGTTATGTAAAAATGATTTTTGTCATCTCATTTGGACATAATCAAGCTAATGGAACAATAAAACATGTAAATAAGTGACATGAAATCAGATTAAAGAGAGGGAGTGATCTTTCATACCAAGAAATGATGAAGAAAAGTTGAAGATGGTGAAGAAGATGATGATTTGAGCCTTGATCCTTATTTCTTCTTTTTGTTCTTGATGAAGGATGATAGATGGTGATTCTTGATGATAAAAATGACTGAGTTTTGGTGATGATGATGATGAAATTCGTGGAGGAGGGAGAGAGAGGAGAAGAGGTGGTGTGTGAAAATTGAAAATGGGAGTGAATGATGAAATGAGGAGTGTGAGGTAAGTTTTTGAGTCAAGCAAGTAACCAAAGGGGAGGGGTTCACAAAATCTGCAGATTTTGTGGGGGTCCCACCCCATGTGAGTGCTAAATCTTGTGCCTCTAAGTTACGCTCCGTGCGGTGTTCGTTTCCTCGTCCGTTTCGACGTTTATTTAGACGTTAAACGTTTAATACGCGCGTTTTGAACTAACGATTTAAGTCTCGATATTTTTACTTGAAATATTTAATGTTACTTCTTGAAAACATTTATAAAAAATGTTTCGTTAAATTATCGGCCTCGATTTGCGCGTTCGTTTTACGGAGGTTAAATCGCGTAACGGTATTTTTGCATGTTTTTGTTATCGGTTTAAAATACGACATTTTGAATGAAAGTTTTACTCGAAATGATATATTTTAAACTTATAAAATATATTTTGGCTTTCATTTGGTTGTCGGGCGCGTTTCGCGCATTTTCGTCGCGTTTATGATACTTTATACGTTACGTTTTACATGTTTAAATATTTTTAACATAATATTTAGAGATTTTTGAGTTCATTGAATAATTTCACATTATTTAACATTTTGTTCACCAACGTCCGCATTTATAATGTGTTGGAATTCATCCGATAGTGAAATGAACGATTTAAACAGATCGCATGCGTGTGTATATATATATATATAAACATATATCAATACACGTAGTGATACACGTAATTAGCCCTAAATATAACTAATTACATGAATAAGTACAATGATTAGGTACTAACACAAGCCCTAATTGGTCGGGTGTCACACTATGGTCGTAAGTGTCAGTCGCCTATCTGTTGGACTGAGGTGGGGGATACACAACTCACCAGTCCAGAAATCATACTTAAAATAACCGAAAAGATCATCAGCATCCAAAACCAGCTGACGTGAGACGCAAACACCTCAAGTTTCAAGTTGGAGATCGAGTACTTCTGAAAGTATCGCCTTGGAAAGGCGTTATCCATTTTGGAAAAGGAGGGAAACTGAACCCCAGCTACATTAGATCATTCAAAATCCTTGAAAGGATTAGCACAGTGGCATACAGACTGCAACTACCTCCTGAACTCGGTAGTGTGCACCCCACTTTGCACATTTCTAACTTGAAGAAATGTCTGTCTGATAAGACACTAATTATACCCCTCGATGAGATACACATTGATGACAAACTACACTTTGTCGAGGAATCCACGGAAATAATGGACCGAGAGGTCAAACATTTAAAACAGAGTCGTATTCCCATTGTTAAGGTCAGGTGGAATTCGAGGTGCGGTCCTGAATTCACTTGGGAACGGGAAGACCAAATGCGACTGAAATACCCGCACCTGTTCACAGACTCTACTCATACGACTTGAGCTCAATTTCAGGACGAAATTCTCTTAACAAGGGGAGAATGTGACACCCTCCAAATTAAGACTGTAAGTAGTGCTTAAACTACTTGTAATTACGTGTACTTAGTTTTGTGTTAATCTAAATATACGTGATACTTTGTGTAATTACATACACGCATACGCGATTTGTTTAAATCCTACACTTATGAACCGGATGAGGTCCGACTTTATCTAACATGGACGTTGGTGATAAAACTTATAAATAATGTGGAATTATCCAAACATACATTTGTTACTATAATATATTACAATAATATATTACACAAATTTCGTACTTTCTAAAACACGAACTACACGATGAAACTGCATGAAACGCACCCCAATGAGCGATTAATAACAAAAAGTATATTTTATAATTCTATTACTTGAAATAAAGTATTTTGATAAAATACTTGGGTTAAAATATTTCGGATATACTTTAACATATCTATAAATCTTAAAAAGATTTTAAAAAATATTTTGCAATCAAACGACCTCGGGGATTAACCGACTACGAGATATAACACGATATTCGGAAACACAAACACGCGAGTCCGAGACCCAAGTTGGGTCGGCTCAAACCCGCGAGCCCAACCCAACCGACCCATACCCATCCCCCCTTTTTATCTAACTTTTTCCCTATTTCACTTCACTTTTCACACACACCCACACCTCAAACTCTCTCAAATCTCTCCCTCTCTTCCTCTTGGATTCGGTAGCAACAACATCAGCAACATCACCATCAAATCGCTCATCATCATCATCATCAAGAACAAGCACCAAGATCACCTCCATCTTCACTCTCCCCATTTTTGATTTTGTTGGTAAGAAGCTTTAAAACCTATTAAATTACTTGTAAAGCTTTTATTTACATGCTAGAATGTTTACTCAATGAAGATTTGCCCAAAAACCAACTCAAAATGCATTTTCTAAAACCTGAGATACGAACATCTCGTCCTGCGAGTTGAGATCCCAGATCCCAGTTCATCCTGCGAGGCGAACCGAGATCTCGACTCCGAACTCAAACAACGAACCGAAATTGCGAACCGAACCCACTCGCGAGTTGACTTGCGAGTCAAGCTGCGAGTTGACTTGCGAGTCAACCTGCGAGTTGACTTGCGAGCCGAACCTTGTGCTGCGAACCCAACTCGGTTTGCAGCCTACTACCTTGCGAGCCGAACTCAGCTCTCACCGCGAACTTAGTTCGCAACACCTTTTCAGTCCGCAGCCAGACTAGGTCAATTTTCCCAATTTTAAATTCCAGATGCGATTTTTACCAAAGCAATGTAGTAGAAATAAAAATTTTCTAAGCTGACCTGGCAGTTCGAACCCAGCCAGGGGCTCTGCCCCTTGGACCCCGCCAGGGGCTGCTGCCCCTTGGACCCTGCTACCAGAGGCACTGCTCCGGGACCCCCGTCATCCAGGAACTTGTAAATACTTTTCACTCTAAGTGTCAAACACTTACAAATAATGAAACCTGATACAACGATACATATAATAATAACACTTTTGGATTATTATTACAAACCGTCACCAACGGGCCATACTTGTTTTCAAATTACAAATGGATTACTATGCGAAATTTTACGAACTCCATCGTACATGTAAGATTCAACAGCGAAGTCAATGATATTGTAGGAGAAATCAGGCTACTTATTTACACCAGGGAAGTAAATTCTATGCGAAATTTTATATTATGTATTCTCTATCTTGCTATAACATTATTGTAGGTAGACCTTGGATCCATGACATGAAAGCAGTGCCATTAACCTGTCATCAATGTGTGAAGTTACTTGCTTCATGGGAGGTAGTCAAGATAAAGAGTGATCAATAGGAGATTAAGGAATGTTATACTACAACAATGTAACCTACTACCAAGCCTATGCCAGCATAGCATTTAAAGAAGCAAGCACGGGGCATCTAAGAAGCAACTAAACAAGATGTCAAATAAGTGCATCTCAGCATCGATGATCCTGAAGAAAAAGTACTTGTAGGAACCGACACCTCTGAGGATCTTGGGAAGGATCTTATGAAATTTATAAGGGAAAGAAAAACAACATCTGCTTAGAAACCAAAAGACATGATAAATGTTTCTTGTTGCTGGCATGATAAAGGAAGTAAAGTTCCCAAGATGTTTGGAAAACGCGGTGGTGGTTCAGAGGAAAAATGAAAAGTGAAGAGATTTCAGTAAATTTAGATGGAACCATCTAACCAGGAGGATACTGCACTCGTAACCTCTACAGGTATATATTGTTACATTTCTATGCTTTTTGGTCCTAACAATGCAGGTGCTACCTACCGGAGGATAGTTGACATAATATTCAAGCAACAACTAGGAGGTACTTATGGTTGTTAAGTCAAAGAGAGCCGAGGATCATTTCCAGGATCTTCAAGTGGCCTTCGATATCCTGAATCAGTATAACATGAAGCTTAATCCACTAAATAACATTTTGGATTGGGGGCCGTAAAGTTCTATTGCTATATGGTGGCTAAAAGAGGAATAGAAGACAAAAAAGTTTAAATGTGGAGAAAAGCCACGAGCTACATTTCGAGAGTTAGAGAATTTATCATCATATGTGCCATTATTGATGAAGTCAGAAGATGGGAAGCTATTATTCCTATACAAAGCGGTATCCCGAAATGCAATCAGTGCCATATTATTTAAAGATCCTAAAGGTCAACAACATCATATCTATTATGTAAGTAAATATCTACTTGATACTGAAAATAGGTACTATCATCTTGAAAAACTTATATTTGCTTTAGTTATGGCATACATGGAACTTATGCACTATTTTGAAACACACCTTACACTAGTTAAGATGAATTATCCTATTAAGTGTATTAAGAAAACCAAAGATGTCATATAGAATGGCTAAAAGGTTAGCAAAATTGAGTAGCTATAATCTTATTTATGAAACTAGGTGTTAAAATAAGTGACTTGAAGTCCTTATGGCAGTTTAGTAATTTTTGGTTTATTAGGGTTTGACTTGGTTTGTTTGTTTTAGTATTTTTTGAGTCGGCTATTTATCCTTATAAATAGGATTGATAGAATTTGGTTATTAGTATCTCTTTGCTTTGTTTGTTTTGAATAAGAAAGTCGAAATTCTGTTTGGACTCAATACCTACTTTGTTATTTGTTAGCTTTAACATTAACACTAGGAATGCTAAAAGTCCCAAGCCTTATTAGACTTCATTGCTATTCTATTAGTGACTTTCAGGATGAAGTACGTTTAGAGGTCAGACAACTAAATGAAATAAGTCACGAATGGGTAGTATATACTGATGGTATTTCTAATGAAAAGGGAACTGAAATAGGTATCATATTAAAATCACCTTAGGGAAATATTATACCTCAAGCTATTAATTGTGAATTTCATGCAAAAAATAACGAATCAGGATATGAAGATTTAATTGCATGATTATAATTGGCTAGGGATATAGGAAAAAATATGACACCCGCCAAATTTAGACTATAACTAGTGCTTAAACTACTTGTAATATATGTGTACTTAGCTCGACCCCAGCCAGGGGCTCTACCTCTAGGACCCCGCCAGGGGCTGCCACCCCTTGGACCCCACTACCAGGGGCGCTGCCCCCAGACCCACGTCATCCAGGAACTTGTAAATACTTTTCACTCTAAGTGTCGAACACTAACAAATAATGAAACCTGATACAACGATACATATAATAATAACACTTTCAGATTATTATTACAAACCGTCACCAACGGGCCATACTTGTTTTCAAATTACAAATGGATTACTAAACAAACACTTGGACATTTCCTATTTGAGTGGACAACTAGCATGGTTGATCTTTTAAGATACCAACTTATTTACTTACTTACTTACAACCTTGTACGTTTTGGACGCCAGAAGGTTGCAGGGTTCGGAGAACCAACATACAGGATTACACCCGACAACCTTACGGACTTACATCCGCTCTACTTGTTTGATTTCCCAAATATACTTGCTAGACTTAGGTGAGTCTTACAGCCCCACTTTTACTATTTTTTTACCTTGAGGTGAGATCTTAGCAACTGTTTTACATATAAACACAATGTACTGAACTGATTACACTACATTTTACACACATTGCATGAGTTACTTTAATCCACTGAAAACCTCCTATCGTAAGTTGTTAGTTATGGACTTAAGCGTGATTACTAGTAAATGGATCCATTTAGGACTGACAATCCCTGCCTGGGGTAGTAGCGCTACCACGGATTTCAGCATAGAAACAAGCATATTAGTATTCGTTATATATGAGTGTCGGGAGAGCACTCACGGGGCTACTTTATATGATTCTTAATTGATTCATACTTATACACTGTTAAGCTTCAACTTATGAGCTCATAGCAACTGTGCTGACTTACTGATTTACTTACTTTGCTTGATAGCAACACTGGTACATACTTGTGATTCACAACGATTACTTATTACTAAACCTGGAAGATTCACCAACCTTTTTGGTTGACCCTTTTTATCTTTGTATCTCAGGTACACAGACGGAGTATGATTTCCCTTGGATACTAACTAGAGTCGCATGATTTTCTACATTGCATTTAACGGAGATTCTTAGCATTATCTTTTGTATATTATGATTATGTAATAGAATCTCCCGTTACACGCGTGGACTCTAGGGAACAACATTTTTGTAATCGAAAACACTATGTTTTCAAACAATTTCATATTTGAAATGTAACTATTTTTTAACATCTCATTTAGAGGTCATTTGCTATATACTTTGTGTTGTTGATAGTTGATTAGTAGTAGCCTAAAGCTTGCTTCCGCTAAACACAGAATTTGGGGATGTTACAATAAAGCATCTTTAATTATATGTTGATTCCTTATTATTTGCTAACCATTGTAGTGGCTCGTATGCCATTAAGCGTGAGAAATTAGTATTATGTTTAGATACAATGAAAAGCTTGTAGGTGGTCTCGAGATATCTAACATTAAGCAGGTTCCATGAGAGGATAATTTTGAGGTTGATGCCTTAGCAAATCTAGGAACAGCTCTCAGGATCCCACTAGATGTCAAGATCTTGATTGTGTATATCATGGGGTCCACAATTACTCAAGAAGAAATTCTGGGGGCAAATCAGGATCCTGGACGGAACCAGTCATGAAATATCTTCAAGATGACGTGACCTTTACTAAGATGGTGATCCCGATGATGGGATCCTGAATTGCAATTCACTTAAGGATCTATCATCTGTAAGTTGAGTATTTACATTCAACTTGAGGAGGTACTCTAGTTATCTTTACTTTTGATTAATCATTTAATTTCAATATATATAACTATATAAGGATAAGCATATAATATTGTACATATATTTATTTTCATTTATGTCATTCTCATTGAAGTATGATACTAACTTAAGCATCGGAGGGGTGTTAGGAAAACTAACACCCACCTTTACCCAAGATCTTGTCTTTGTTGTAGTCAATGCAAACGGAGATCATGGAACAAGGATAAGGGGTTGGCCACCTCTCTCTCACGATTAGGAATCCCAGGGATTCCTCTAAAGGTTTAGAGGTTTGCTGATGCATAATTACACCTCTCTAAGGATATGGGTTTCCACACTCATGCCTGGGGCGCATGACGTTTGATTATAGTGCCACGGTTATGGAATCGGTGATGCCTCTGGTACCCGGCAACTTCATTTCCATTGGCCTATAGATCAAATTCTTTCGAATAGTCAACACTGAGTGCACTAGGTGTTGACCTAAGGTTTTGGCATTTTCACATCATACTAAAGGTTTGAAATGTTTTTACATTACCAAAGGTTTGGCGTATAGTATTCACGTCACTAAATTGGAAAATTCCCACGTACAAAAGGCTTGTAATGTTTATACATTATCTTTGACGCAAGGTTTGTAATGTTTTCACATTACCTAAGGATCATGGTATTTTCATACCATACAAAAGATGGATTATCCCTAGGAACGACAGATCCCATAAATTAATGTGGTATTATCACATTACAAGAACATGATTATATTGGCTTTGTCCAATCTTAAGTCTATTGGTTTATAATGTTTTCACATTATCAAAAGTATTCTTTCCAAAAGATCTAAGAGTTTAATGAAACTATAAACTTGCCTTAAAGATCTCAAAAGTTATTACAAATGGTTTGACATCTACATGTCACAAAAGTTGGTCTATCAAAACTTATCTAAAGGTTTGTAATGTTTTACACATTACCAAAATATTTTTCGGATTTAATCCAAAGATTATGTTGAATGTTATAATGTTGTCACATTATTAAAAAAATTTGACATCCTCAAATGATTGCAATATTTTTGCATTGCTTAAAAATCTTGAAAACGTTTATGTCGATTTCAAAGATAAATAAAAATCACGATAATTTGATACTATGGAGATAACATGAATATCTTCATGTTATCGAAATCATATAACAATGTTATATTCTAGGATCACTAGATTATCCCAAGAGAGATTTGTTTCAGAAATCCCATGCCAAAGATCATTAAAATGATCTTGATGTTTACAGGTTATTTGGAAGACTTTGACACTATTGTGTCATCATAAAGTCTTAGTAATGTTTTCATGTTACCTTGGCGACCTTTGATGTTGTTACATTACACGATATAATCATTATCATTGATAGTTTTTAATGTGCTTCTCAAACCGATGTATGTTGCAGGATCCTAAAATATTGGAATCCTGATTTCAAGATCACCTAGGTGTCGTCTCAAGATATTCTGAGGGAATCTCCTCAGAATCCTGAAGTTAAGATCCTATAATGGGATAATCTTCCCATTATTCCAAGATCTGCATTATCCCAAGTGTATCCTGAGGGAATCTCCTTGGGATCCTAAGAATCCGAGTTTTATAATGGATGAATCTTTCCATTATCCTACGATATGTTTTATATAAGACATATTCTGAGGGAGTCTCCTCAGAATCCTAGAGGTATAAGTAAAGTAAGCATGTGATGGGGGAATCCTCCCATTATTTCGAAAAACCTACGGATATGATCAGAATAAGTATGTATTGGGGGAATCTCTCTACTATCCTGAAAGCTGGATTATCTCAAGTATATCCTGAGGGAATCTCCTTAGGATCCTAGTCATCGGTATAAAATAATCATATATTGGGAAATCTTCCTAGTTTCCTGAAGATAGAAGAAAAATAGAAGATAATAACACACATCAAATGGGAAGGCAGCCTACCTGCTCCCCTTCTCTCCATCGTCTTCATCCACAGTGAGTTTTGCTTGCTACTAAGAACTTATCTTTTCAGATTGTTCAACAAGAATCAAGAGGAGCCTCCATATGCTCTCTATCTCTCTCTCTCTCTCTCTCTTTCTACATTCGTCATCTGAATTTGAGCCTTGCTCATCATTGAAACCCATCTCTCTAGATGGTATACTTTCGATTCGCACCACCCTTGGTCTCGTTCTACACATTCCAACGGGTTATCCACGTAAGTCACGCAGAGTAATGAATCGAACCAAACCAACCCACGCTCGGGATTATCTTATCCTGAATAAAAGTTCAACAAGTAGCCAACATAAACTACTTGAACAACACCACGGCCAACCATGTTAGGTTGACCTCACCCCGAATTATTGGCACAGCCCAAGTATGTATAAAATTGAGAGGAATGGGGGCATCCCTTCTGGATCTTGAAGATAGTTGATTTGTGAAGATTTTCAAAGAAACACTATGATCAAGGTTGTGGAAATCCATGATGCTTTGGATAAACGAAGAAGCTACGATTCCGTTGCATGTCTTTTTGATGCAGAATAAGACGTACCACATATGTCAGAACCACCAGATATGAAGTTAATTACCTTGGCATTTGGGGGTGGTGATCCTGTTCTCTGTGGGATCCTGGAATGATCCTGAACTTCATGATCACAAGATTTATCATGATCCCGAGTTTGATCTTTTCTTCTGTTGAAGAGCTCCTTCAGATGACCTTTTTCTAGCAAATAGCTTATTTCTTTCCTCAAAGCTATGAAATCCTCAGTTATGTGACCGCAATCATCATGGAAAGCACACCATTTCGATTTATCTTTCCATCTGGTGCTATTTTCATTCTTCTTTGGTCATCTGACTCCATCTCCAATGTTTCTCATCGCATAGAGGATTTCTGCGGTGTCAGCTGCAAAACAATAATCAGTTAGTTTTGGTCAATCCTCATCATCCTCTTCCACAGCGTTGATCCTTCGATCGTCATTCTTGGAATATGGTTTGCCCCTGAATGGCTTGAACACAGGTATTCAGCTTTCCTGTTGGGTTTATCATACGTTAAAGAAGTACTCAATTTTTTCTAGATCACTATGTCTTCTTCTAGCCGTATGAATCTCAAAGCTCTATTCCTAACTTCATCCAAGCTTTGACACGGGTTCATCACAAGATCCTCATAGAAAGGTGAATCCCTCTTTATCCCCATTTTGAAAGCCTGAACAGCAGTTGCCATATCCAGATTCGGTATATCCAATGATTCCCTGCCAAATCTTCCTACAAAATATCGAAGAGTTTCCTTATCCTTCTGTACAATCCTATACAAATAAGTGGTTAGTCTTTCAAAAGTTGTTCTGCATGAAAATTGATTATTAAAAAGATTAACCAAATGAGAAAAAGATGTAATAGAATATGCAGGAACATTAAGCAACCATTTAAACGCAGATCCCATGAGAGTGGATCTAAATCCTTTGCATAGACAAGCTTCCTTTAGATCCGCAGGGATCGGGATAATCTCCATTCTTTCCCTGTATTGGGCTACAATTTCTTCAGGATCCGTGGTCCCATCGTACAGCTTCATGTTAGGAGTCTGGAATCTCTTCGGGATCTCAGCATCACATATTGGAGATGCAAATCTCGAGATCCTATGTGCAGACGGTGCTACCTCCGGGATAGGTTGCACTATATTAGGGATGCTAGATATCATATCCTTAAGCTTTTGCAACTCCCTTGCCACAACGGGATTTACTCCAGAATCCTGCAAAACATTAGAACCAAAAGAATATCCAGAAGACATATTGCCAGTATTCGTTACCCTCGATAGGGATCTTGAAGCTTGTTTAGGATCTCTATGTGTAGAGACTCTGGTAGCACATGTGGATCCCGGGATCCCGGCACTCCCCTGCATGGATATGAAATCTCCAGTGTAGTTGGCAGAATGAGGAGTATCAAAATCTAAGATCCTGCTTCTAATTGGAGTAGTAACTTGAGTGGCAGGAATACTTTATCTAGATCTTATGCCTTTGACATCTCTCCTTAAAGATGCATTGTTGCGTTCTATACGGTTCATTTGTTCTCTCACTTCTGAAAACATAGTCATAATTTCACGGTTAGATATCATAACAGGATCATTATTATTCAAACCTGATCCCACATAGGTAGATGTAGTGGACGTCGCCCTTGAATTAGCAGGCCGGGGCCTTAGCCGCGATGAAGAAACAGGCACATATGGTAGTATGCTAGCAGTAGAAGATGAAAGTACAGCAGAAGAGGTGGTTTGTCCTTGAGTCACCATTTTTTGAAATATTTTATGCAAAAAATGATTCTAATAAAGATTTAATCGAAAGTTTGATCGTAAAAAGAACCACTTGCCCCACGGTGGGTGCCAAATTGTTTTGGTCAAAAAATTACAGAAGGAAATTCAATGAACAAATTAGTAAAGTGAGGTAGTGTGCTTGGATTTGATTTCAAGACAATTTGATTGAAAATTATTGTAACACCCCCAAATTTACTGATGCGCGGAAGCAAGCTTTGGGTGTTACTAGTCAAATATCACAGCACAAAGGTAAAGTAAACGACATCTATATGAAACATTATACATTAACACCAAAAGTATTACATTAGTTATAATTAAAGTACAAGCTCGGAGTTCAAAATATGTTTTCCTAGAGATTCTATTACATAACTCTTAAAGCAAAATAATGCAACAGAATCTCCAAATTTGTATGCAAGTGACTCGAGCTATGGTTTATCCCCCTCGGGGAGAGCAGTCCTACTGCTGTGGTGTACATGAGATACAAAGCTAAAACAGGTCAACCAAAATGGTTGGTGAATCTCACAGGTTTGTAAGTAACAACAGTTTTGAACACAAGGTTTTATCATCAGTAGTGCCCGAAGGCGTAAAAATCGTTCCTTTGCCATCCTGCAAAGCAAATAAGTTTTACCATTGCCATGAGGCTCATAATCGAAGCTTAACCCGTAAGTAATAATTTTGCCCTCGAGACATGCTCGTAACTGAGCAAGCTGAGTAACGAATTAGTAGTCGCCCGGACCGCGGGCGGGGAGGGTCATTTCCCTGATGGATCCATTAACTAGTGTTCGCGCTTAAGTACCATAACTAACGATATATGATGGAGGGACTTCCCCAAATAAATGGTGAGAAAAACTCATGCAATTCCGTTTGGTAAATATGTAATTCAGTACTTGTGTTCATAAAAGCAAGCAATATATCTCACCCCAATAGTAAAATAGTAAAAAGTGGGGCTGTAAGACTCACCTGAGTCAAGAAAGCGTGTGTTTAATTTAATAAACGTGAAATCCGTAGGTTCCCTGAACTCGCAACCTTCTAATGCCCTAAGCATAAGGTTGTATGTAAGTGTATGTCTTAAAAGACCATTCATGCTAGTGTTCATTCCACTAGTTATGTCCAAACACTTTGATTTGTTTGCATGTTTTGTTTATAGTTTGGAAAATGTGTACGGCCTATTGGTGATGGTTGGAAGTAATAATCTCAAAGTATTGTTTCATACACGTGTACATATTCTGATAATTTGTTACTACTGTTAACTTGCTAACCCGTTATCACTGTTTATCTATTAACTCGTTCCTACTGTTTGTTCCCACTGTTAACTATAATTTTGTCGCACCCCTAAAACACGTGGCAGCAGAAGTGGGAGGTGTCATGGGGGCGCCGACCAAATCAAATATCACAACACAAAAATTAAAGCAAATGACCTCTATATGAGACGTTAGAAAAACAGTTACATTACAATAATTCAAATGTTTACAAAAGTTGTAGGAGTCCGCATGACAAAAGTAGAATTACATAACTATGATTCTAAATATAGTAAATGCAATCTAGTTTCCTTGATGTTTGAAAAACGATGCGACTCGAGCTAAGCTATCCATAAGCTTCCTATTGCGACGGGTTACCTGAGAAATACATACTAAAAGGTCAACATAAAGTTGGTGAGTTCGTAGGTTTGTTAAACAGTTGTAGAGATATCAGTATGAAACACAAGATTTTTATTTGTATCATTCAACAATGATAAGTAAAATATATCGTTAGCCAACGATAAGTAAATGTAGTTGCACGTACGCAAACATGGGGTATACCATTTGCCATGAGCTCATAGTCCGAAGCTTAACAATGTGTGTCATGCCTCTTTCGAGTACACGATCTTAGGTGCCCCAGCAAGTGTCTAATCCGGTACACTTGTATGTACAAATATTAATACGTCCGTTTGACAGGTTAGCGCGACTAACCCCGACGGGGATTGTCAGTCTCAAATAGATCTATTTACTAATACTCATGCTTAGTGCAAATTAACGAAGCTATGATGTGTGGGGACTTTAAATGGATTAGTGTGTTAACTCATGCAATCCGTATAGCGTTGTTTGTTGTACTTGTGTTCATAAAAATAGTTGTATAAAGCAATTGTATAAAGCAGTTGTAGTATGTATTCTCCCCCAAAATAGTTATAAAACAGTAAAAAGAGGGGCTATGAAACTCACCTGTGTTTAGCAAGTAGCTAGCAAATAGTCAAATAAGCAAGCAAGCCGGTGTGCAACCTTCTAACGTCCTAAACGTATAAGGTTGTGGATGTATGAGTAGATGCCTTAAAGACCATCTATGTAAGTGGAGGGTTAATGTCCACTTAAACCAATAGTATAGGTGGAGGGTTAATGTCCACCTATGGCTAGTTCATCAACTAGAAGTGGAGGGTTAATGTCCACTTAAATCAATAGTATAGGTGGAGGGTTAATGTCCACCTATAGCTAGTTCATCAACTAGTATTTCCAAATAGTAGTTCAAGTTCGTTTATCAAAACGCGTACGACCCGTTGGTGAAAGATTGTAATAATAATTCGTTAAGACATTATCATTATGATGTTGTTTCTTGTGCTTACAAAGCATGTTTTATGTGTTACCGAGTTATATCGTATAAGTTTAGATGTCACATGAAGTTCAACACTTAGTGTGAAATCTAGTTTTAAAGTTTCTGTTTTAGACGTCACTTAGGGCGTCACTCAAGTAAGTGTCGCTATAGGCGACACTCGGTTGGTTAGCGGCACTAGGTTAAGTGACGTTAAATGTGATTTTTACATTGGCAGCGTCACTTGGGTAAGTGACGCTGTAGGCGACACTTGGTTCAGGTGGCACTGGGTCAAGTGACGCTAAATAAGCAGTTTGAATAATTGGGCGGCACTAAGGATAAGTGACGCTAGATTAGGCGTCACTTGGGTAAGTGTCGCTGGTAGGGCGGCACTTGCGCCTGATTAGATTTTTAATTTTTATTCCAAGTGTTCTAAGTGTCGGTTTTTCATTCGGGAAACTTTCTAAATTTAGTTTTTGGTCCAAGTTACTAACTAAGTCAACCAAACCCATTTTTGTTACCACTTTCCAAATATAGTAAGTTTTTCGAAAACGAGCCACTTTCGTTGACTTGGTCAAACTTACTCGGTTTGACCCGAAACTTTCACCGAACCCAAATATCAGTTTATAGGGTCTAAATATGTTTTCGGTTCATGTCGGAGTTCACCGAAAGTCTTGGTTTTTATAAAAGTCCCAAAACAGTCCCAATATATGTCTTTCGATTTTGTCAGTTCACTTTCTCTATTTTTCTTAACTAGTTATGTTCCGATTTAGAGTCCATAATTTTTACCAGTTGTTCTACCATGTGTCTAGTTGTTAACTTAATTTTTCCAGTAATTATAGTGTCCATCTTGATAGGTATAAAATTTATGAATAGAACCACACTCGGTTTTCAAGCACATGCAGACCAGTCGCATAGATTCATTTTTATATGAAAATCCGTAGATTTCTGGAAGGAGCCATAGAAGAACCTTTTTTAGATCTTTTCAATATGCAACTTTTAAAAAAAATGCATCTTCTAATTCTTTGTAAAACTCAAGTTATGGTCGATTTACTAAACTGACTTTTCTGGACAGATTGTATACTTTTGTGTATAAATTCATAAAAACGTATTTTAAGCTTACATTTAGACATAATCTTGTTAGATGAGCTTAATAATATGTAAATCAGTAGTATGAAACTAAATAAGTGAGGGGTTCAAGTGGTCCTTACAAAGAAATGATGGAGATGAAGAAGAGATGATGAAGGAGATGGTGTTCTTGAGCTTGTTCTTGATCTTCCTCTTAAATTGATAGTGATGAAAGGTGATTTTGATGATGATGGTGGGGATTTCTTACTGAATTTTTGAGAGGAAGTGGAATGGGATTTGAGAGAGAGTTGAGAGAATAGAGAGAAGTCAGAGAAAATGTGTAAGTGAAGTTGAGTGTGGGAAAAGAGGAATGCATGGAATGTGAGTGGGGGGTGTTTGAGGTGATGTAGCCAAAGAAGCAAAGGGAGAGTGGAATGGGCAGCAAGGGGAGGGAGAGGGGGCCGGCCAAGGGGTGGCCCATAAAGGGTATTTTGGTCATTTTTCATTCCTAGCATTATTTGTTGCGTTTTACGTTCGTTTACTCGTTCGGTTTGGTGTTAAACGTTTAATACGCGTTTTTAAGTAACGATTTAAATTTCAATATTTTCATTTGAAGTATTCATTCTAAATACTTGAAAAACATTTATAAAAATGATTCATTAATTTAGTGATCTCGATTTGCGCATTCGTTGTACGGATTCTAAATCGCATGACGTTTTATTTGGACGTTTTTCGTTATCGTTTAAAGATACGATATATTAATTAATAGCTTTTCACTAATTAGTTTGTTTTAGATTCAAAAATGCATAATCGAATTTCGTTCGATTGTTGGGCGAGTTCTGCGCGTTTTCGTTACGTTTGAGATGTTTTAATCGAAACGTCTAGGTTTTTCGAGTATAATTATATTAAAATAATAATATATGATATACAACTTCTAAAAATAGATTTAAGTTATTTATAGAAAAGTTTTCACCAACGTCGTATATTTAGTCGGACTCCGTCCGGTTGTTTTGCAAAATTTTACCAAATTACGTGAGCGTAATTACAACGAATTACGTAGCGTAATTTAAATCAATTACGGAGGTGTATATTCACATAAATATACAAATAGTTTCAAGTAATTACAAGCATTTAGCCTAATACAAAACTAAACACACGTAATTAGGGATTCTAGAGGGTTAATCAGTAACCCTAAATCGTCGGGTGTCACAAATTTCGTTCCCACTGTTATAGTTATTGCCACTGTTAGTTATTGCCACTGTTATAGTCATTGCCACCGTTATAATTATTGCCATTGTTATAGTTATTGCCACTGTTCGTTTATTTACTTGTTACCACTGTTCTCGTATTATGTCGTAGCCACTGTTAGTGCATTAACTCGTTACCACTGTTAGTGTTATCTTGTTGCCACTCTTTATAATATTAACTCTATCACTGTTCATGCGACAATAGATTAGTTATTCACGGAAAGGTATTCATGAACTTCTATTTATATGAAATATGTATTCACGGAGTTTATTTATATGACAATAGTATTCACGGATACTGTTCATGCGACAATAGATTAGTTATTCACGGAAAGGTATTCACGGACAGAATGTCTAGGTTTTTGTCTGATTTGAAGTAATTATTTGATTTAGTAAAGCTTAACAATAATTCGTGAAATTTTTATATAATGCTCCCCTATGTCTTAGCTTTCCAAAACATATTTTTACAACCAAAATGGTCAAACAAATATCGTGATATAATTTTTGAAAGGTCAAGGGTCAAGCAACTACTTTCAGTGACACATATCTAATTAAAAATTCATAACTTAAATCTTACAAAGTTCACAGAATGTGTGAGTAGGAGTTTTAAAGATAACAAAATTTGTGATCTTTCCCAAGTGGTTTCATCGATTTTTGTTGGGTCTTTTATGAGATATGAACAGTTCTTTTTGACCAAACTTTCTGTCAGAATTATCAGTCTGTATATGTACTTTTATTTTGTTTCTTAAAAATATCGAATGGATGAATTAACACAAGGGGTTTACGGATTTTGAAACTAGACATCCTAAACTTCATTTTAGGCTTAAGAAATGCAAGATTTCGTTACGAAATGGTCTCCTTATGTTCGATCTAAACCGATCTATTTTATTGTCCAGTGGTTAAAGCTATTATCCAGTGGTTAATAGCATGTTCATCCGATTATTAAGCATGTTTTGGACATAATTCAGTAGATATGAAGCACCATCACTTCTATAAACTTAATCCAAGTAAATCAAAGGAAAAGGAGAAGTTTGTACCAAATAGAAACTGGGACAGGGCGAGAGAGACGAAAGGATGTTGCTGCTGTTTGGTTTGCGAGCTCTTCTTGTTTCTCCTTGCTAAAGTGATAGAGGTGGTGCTAGATTGGGAAAGGAGTTATATGGTTGTTCTTGGAGAACGTTTTTGAGTGTGTTTGAGGGCTGGTTCTGCTGAGGAGTCGAGAGGAAGGAGAGAGAAGCAGAGTTTAGAGGGTGAGATGAGAGTGTGTGTGGGTTTAGGTAATTGAAAGTAAGGAAAACATAGGGAAGTTAGGGATGACTTCTTTGGTTTTGTGTGGGCCAATTTGGGCCAGATCTGGGCCGAGAGTGGGCTCTGCCCAACTTGGGTTGGGCTCGGGTCTTGACCCTCGAGTTCGGGTTACGTTTATTTGTCAGTTGATCGTAAATTGCGTGTTTTAAAAGTTAATAATTAACGTTTGTTTATTCGTGTACATTCTTGATATGTAACTGATATTTGGAATGATTAAGCATTTTTTAATATACTTGCCTTAAGTATCTAAGACATATTTTAGGTCTCGATTTGCATATTTCCTCATGTACGTTACGTTTTATATTAAACGTAGAATGTTTTCACGTATATTATCATATAATAATAATACCAAGTAAATAATGACTATTTTATCTTCAAAATAGGTTTACAAGTCATACGAAAAAGGCTCACCAATAGCCGGAGTTTCGGAAATCCATCCGAGAAATTCGGGTAATATCAAATCATTACGTACGGTTGTATATTCAATATACGTTATATTACAAGTAACTTAGTCCTATTTCATACTAATTACAAGTAATTACAAGCAAAGGTTTGGGTATATTAATACGTCTAAGTACGAGTTGTTACATTCTCTCCTTGTTAAAGTTGTTAAAGAAATTTCGTCCTGAAATTAAGTGGTAGTAGGGGTCCGAGTGGGGTTTGAGAAGAGGTGTGGGTATTTCTCGCGCATTTGATCTTCTCGCTCCCAGGTGAATTCAGGGCCTCACCTAGAATTCCAATGGATTTTGATAATAGGAATACGGCTCTGTTTCAAGCGTTTGACCTCGCGGTCCATAATCTCAACGGGTTCCTTGACAAAATGTAATTTATCATCAAGGTGTATTTCATCGAGGGGTATAATCAGAGTCTCGTCAGATAGACATTTCTTTAGGTTAGAAATGTGGAATGTACAGTGCACGTTGCTAAGCTCGGTGGGTAATTGTAAACGGTATGCCACGGGACCAATCCTCTCAAGGATTTTGAATGGTCCGATATATCTAGGGTTCAACTTCCCGCGTTTTCCGAAATGAATGACACCCTTCCAAGGTGACACCTTAAGGACTACTTTGTCTCCGACTTCAAATTCGAGGTGTTTGCGTCTCACATCAGCGTAACTTTTCTGACGATCACGCATGGCTTTCAATCGGTTTTGGATGTTGACAATCTTTTCAGTGGTTTCGTGTAAGATTTCTGGACCGGTGAGTTGTGCATCTCCCACCTCAGTCCAACAAATAGGCGACTGACACTTTCGACCATACAGTGCCTCGAAAGATGCAGCCTTAATGTTGGTGTGGTAGCTGTTGTTGTTGGAAAACTCACACAACGGTAAATGGTCTTCCCAGTTTTTACTGAAATCAACTATGCAAGCTCGTAGCATATCTTCCAGTGTTTGTATGGTCCGTTCACTCTGGCTGTCGGTTTGAGGATGGTAAGCAGTACTCATGTCTAGGCAAGTACCAAGAGATCTCTGTAGTGTTTGCCAGAAGCGAGAAGTAAATCGAGCATCTCGATCAGAAATAATTGAGATAGGTATGCCATGTCTCGACACGATCTCTTTAAGGTAGATCCGTGTCAAACGCTCCATTTTATCAGTTTCCTTAATGGCTAGGAAATGAGCAGATTTAGTGAGTCGGTCTACAATCACCCAGATGGTATCGCAAGCGCTGGAGGTTTTCGGGAGTTTGGTAATGAAATCCATGGTGATTTGCTCCCATTTCCATTCGGGGATTTCGGGTAGGTGTAATAAACCGGAAGGTTTCTGGTGTTCGGCTTTAACTTTGGAACAGGTCAGACACTTGCCAACGTAGGTAGCAATGTCGGCTTTCATGTTGGGCCACCAGTACAACTCCTTGATGCCATGGTACATTTTTTCGGCACCGGGGTGTATAGAGTATTTGGACTTATGGGCCTCATCCATCACCAAGTCTCTTAGGTTTCCGTAGTTGGGCAACCAGAGTCGGTTCGAGAAGTACTTGGCCCCGTTTGGTTTAGTTTCGAACTGTTTTTCCATGCCTCGCAAGGTCTCGTGTTTCACGTTTTCAACTTTGAGTGATTCAAGTTGGGCGATAAGGATTTGTGTTATCAGGTCGTTGTGTACAGTCATGACGAGTGCTCGGACTCGCAGAGGTTCAATCGTTCCTTACGAATTAAGGCATCGGCCACGACATTGGCCTTGCCCGGATGGTAGCGTATTTCACAGTCGTAATCGGTAAGCAACTCAACCCATCGACGTTGCCGCATGTTTAGATTTGATCGAAGATGTGTTGGAGACTTTTGTGATCAGTGAAAATTGTACACTTGGTACCGTATAAGTAATGTCTCCAGATTTTGAGAGCGAACACGACTGCTCCCAAATCTAAGTCATGGGTTGTGTAATTCTTTTCGTGGATCTTGAGTTATCGGGAAGCATATGCAATGACCTTGTCTCGTTGCATCAGCACGCAACCAAGACCTTGGTGTGATGCGTCACAGTATACCACGAAGTCATCGTTGCCCTCGGGTAAGGATAATATAGGTGCACTGCAGAGTTTTTGTTTGAGTAATTGGAAAGCTGACTCTTGCTTGTCAGTCCAATTGAACTTCTTCTCCTTTTGAGTCAGTGCAGTGAGAGGTTGAGCTATTTTCGAAAAGTTCTCAATGAATCGACGGTAATACCCAGCGAGACCTAAGAATTATCTCACTTCGGTTGGGGTAGTTGGTGGCTCCCAGCCTTTGATTGCCTCAATCTTGGCGGGATCAACATGGATTCCCTGGTTGTCAATGATGTGTCCAAGGAATTGAAGGGATTGAATCCAGAATTCACACTTAGAGAATTTGGCATATAGCTTTTCGTGTTTGAGAAGTTCCAGAACAGTTTTTAGGTGTTTCGCATGTTCATGTTCATTGTGCGAGTAAATCAGAATGTCATCAATGAAGACGATGACAAACTTGTCAAGATAAGGCTTACACACCCGATTCATAAGATCCATGAATATTGCCGGGGTGTTGGTTAAACCGAAAGGCATCACTTGGAATTCATAATGTCCGTAGCGAGTTTTGAAGGCTGTTTTTGGAATATCATCGTCACGAACTTGGAGTTGGTGATAACCTGAACGCAGGTCGATTTTTGAGTAAACACTCAATCCCTGAAGTTGATCAAACAGATCGTCAATTCTAGGAAGTGGATACCGATTCTTTATGGTTAGCTTATTCAGTTCTTGGTAATCGAGACACATGCAGAATGATCCATCTTTCTTTTTCACGAATAGGACCGGAGCTCCCCAAGGTGAAGAACTCGGCCAAATAAATCCTCGATCCAGGAGTTCCTGTAATTGGTTAGACAATTCCTGCATTTCGAAAGGTGCTAGTCGATACGGAGCTCGTGCCACGGGTGCAGCCCCCGGCACAAGTTCAATTTGGAATTCAATTTACCTGGGTGGTGGAAGTCCAGGCAAGTCCTCAGGAAAGACTTCCGGGAAATCCCGCATGATAGGCACATCCTCAAGTGGCTTCTCCTCCGACTTCTTTTCAGTGATATGTGCGACGATGGCTTGATACCCCTTTCGTAGGTATTTTCTAGCTTTCATGCACGATACGATATTCAGGTTTCGTCTACCGGTCTCCCCTTGTAGGACTAAGGTTCCACCGGAGGCAAGAGGTATACGAACGAGTTTGTCATAACAGACGATTTCAGCTCGGTGCTTGGATAATCAATCCATACTGACGATAATATCAAAGCTGCCAATTTCTATCGGTATCAAGTCGATGGAAAAAAGTTCGTTCGAGAGATTTAGGGTACAGTTACGTATAATGCTATCGGTCTCATTCATATTGTCGTTAGCTTGCTCTACAATGTATTTAGCATCTAAGGCAGAAGGTGTGGTATCAAGTAATGGGCTAAATTCCTCAGAAATGAAGCTTCTATCAGCCCCAGTATCAAACAGTACTGAAACGGTAAGGTTATTGAGAAGGAAAGTACATGTCACAACATTCGGGTCCTGTCTAGCTTCCCCAGCCTTGATGACAAATGCTCTGCCTCGAGCAGGGTTGTTGTTTTTCAGCGCAAGGCAATCTCTCCTTAAATGCCCGGGATTTCCGCACCCAAAGCAGGTCCTTGGTGCGTTGGTGTTAGGGGTAGGGATGTTGGCTCGACAATCCTTGGCTAGATGCCCGAACCGTTTGCACTTGGCACATGGGCAAGAACCGTCATGATGACGGTTGCATTTGGTGCAATAGGGTTTGTTACCGACATACCCTTTCTGTTTAGCAGATCCAGAGGAATAAGCCTTAACAGGCTCAGGCTTCCTGTTGGTGATTTTGTTGGTTGGGTTGGGATTCCCTTCCCATTTGTGTTTGTGGTTCCCAGCAGATGAAGAGGTGGTTCCACGACGGACAGAGTTTGCCGTCAGTTCATGGGCCATGCGGATGGCGCTCTGAATGGTTCCTGGTTTAGACGAAGTCACCAGGTCTTAGATCCTATTGGGAAGTCCATCAACATATTTCTCGATCCTCTTGTACTCAGGATCGACCATGGATGGGCACAGTAGTGCCAACTGATGGAAGCGGTTGGTATACCCAGTGATATCATCACCCTGCATCTTATGATTCCAGAATTCTATCTCCAGCTATTTTAGTTCCTCTTTGGGGCAGTACTCGTCCCTTAGCATGTTCTTCATTTCTTCCCATGGAAGTTTGTAAGCAGCAGTGATGCCCACAGTTTGGGCATAGGTATTCCACCAGGTGAGGGCGATGTCGGAAAAAGTGCAGGCAGAGAACTTGACCTTGTCCTCCTCAGCGCAGTTACCGATTAGAAATACGGATTCTATTTTCTCGATCCATCATACTAGACCGATTGCCCCTTCCGTACCCTTGAATTTGCGGGGTCCGCAGCTTCTTGTAGGTGCAAGGTTTGGTAGTAGGAATGGGAGTTGTGCTCGTGTTCGTGGTATCTTCACTTCTTCGTGATTGCTCGGCAGCTAATGCTTCAGCTACCCTTTGAGCTGAAATTCGGTTGAGGTCGGCCTCGGAGTACATTTGCTTACGTGGCGGCATGGTTTTCTGATAAAAAGTTGAAAAAAATTATCTCGAAAATCATAACAAGCACACTACCTCACAAAATTTATTTTGTTTCATTATAGATTTACGTTTCTAGTCAATTATCTCGAAAATCATAACAAGCACACTACCTCACAAAATAGAATTGATCACTTAATTGCCTTGGATAATTTTTGACCAAAACAATTTGGCGCCCACCGTGAGGCAAGTGGTGCTTTTCATAATCGATTTCTCATTAAAATCCTTTGTAATTCATATTTTCCAAAAAAATTTGTCAAAAATGCGACACAAGAGCACTCTCTCTCTTCTAATATGCCGTCATCGACCTCTGTGATGACTGGTTGATAGCATCAAATAAGTACTATATTTATATATTAATATTCCCCAAAGTTTATATACTTTTATTTAATTTATGTAATTTTAGGCACTTATTTATAGGTGTAAATGAAGCTTGAATCGGAAAAAGAATAGAAGATGAGCTGAATATGAAAGAAAAGTGCAAAAGCTGAGTTTTCGGCTATGCGTTCGTATTTTGGCCATAACTTCCTCATACGGAGTCAGATTAAGTTGATTCAAGCGATCAAATTTATCTAACATAGAGGGCTACAACATATCAAAAATTCAGATCATTTGGACATAGGGAAGATTTCGCCGCAACCAAGCACAGTTGCACCGCAACCAAACACTCGATTGCGCCGCAACCAAGCATGGTTGCGCTGCAATGTCGAAGTCGGCAGCCAGGGTATAAATTTGACTTTTTCACCTCATTTTGAACCATAATCTTTATTGCAGCCGATTCCAGAGGCCTGGGATGACTTTTAGGGATACCTAGAGTCCGATTCGGCCGTTTCCATCCGTTTGAAGCTAGAAGATCGATTCCATACGTCATTAACATTGGTTTGTTCGTTATTTACTCGATTATGAACATGTTTATGTCTATAATTTCTTATTTTACTGAACCCATGATTACGGGCTAAGTTTCTAATACTTGTTTAGATTGATTTTGCATCTAGTTTGGATATATTTTAGTGATTGGATTTATATACTTTGATTTCTCGGTAATGAAAGACCGATTGATGTTATTTATTGATTGATTAATTCAAGTAGTGACTTTATTACTTTGCAATTAGTGATAACTTTTGCATGATATTGTTACTTTATCAATTGAGTGATTGATTGTGATTTCCGATTAGACGTAATTGGGAGACTTGAATTATTTGGTTAATTTATAATATTGGTGGACCATAATTTAGAGATATCTTGTATGGTTAATGGTTTTTATGAAAGTAAGACCATAAGTTAACTTTTGATTTCATTGATTACACATTTCATAGTTAAGAGGTTTTAAATTTCAAGGACATTTGGATTGTATAATCTTAACTAGGTGATTGTTAAGTGACAACTTGTAATCCGAAGTGTGTTTTCTAGGTGGACTAAATCTGATCTAGTACTTAATCCAAAATATCCATAAACTAGATGTCAAAAGGTCTAAACAAGTATCTTTTCTCTAATTGAGTACAACTATCTTTTACTTGCTTTTATTAGTTAAATTACTTTATTAAACTCTATTTGACTGTCTGTCGTTAAAAGACACAAAAATCCCAATCTTTACTTGTTTTGTTAGTTTAATTATTAGATATATTAATTACTTGAAATACATATATTGTTCCCTGTGAAGACGATTTACTCGGATCTTACCATAGCTATACTATTGAGCGATTAGGTACATTTGCCTAGTTGTGTTTTAGTCTAGATTTTCGGTATCTTCTATTTTATTTTTATAACTTAATTTTAGCACATCACTGGTCTACCTCATGCTTCACTTCTCACATCATCACAATCAAGGCTGGAAAATATGAACAGAAGGATGGTCTCCACAGAGTCTACTTTCTCAAGATCCGGGATACCAGATCCGGATCCCGTTATTATTTCTAACCGGGATATTGTGACTATGTTTACACAGGTTAAGGAGCAACTTGAACGAGTAGAGCGAAACAACGAGATCCTAAGGAAGGATATGAAGAATTTGAGGACGAGAGCTGATATCCCTGTTACTCAAGTTAATACTCCCATCTGGAGAAGGATCTCAGATTTTGACATCCCACCTTCCTCAGGATACCGAGGAGATTTTATAGCCATGCTAGGTGATGTGCTAAATCTAGTTATTAAATTATCATTGATAAGTAAACAAGAAAGTACCGAGCTAGACCAAAACACAACCGGGCAGTGGACCTTGTCGAGTAATAGTATAGTTTGGTAAGTTCGGGTTCGAACGCAGGGAACTTAAGTTTCAGATGTTAAAGTTAAGTGTGAACAATTAAAAAAGAAAAATAGGTAAAATGTGGTTTGGTGTGACCGATTTGTCACACTGCTTAAAAATACAATTTATAGTACAATGAGAACGGTGGACTCAGGAAGAGTCAAATTAGTTGTTTGGAACATTTCAAATATTCAAAACAATACTTGCTTGAATTAGATCATTAGTGATTTCGGGGTGTGAAGTTAAAACCGGCTTGTTTAAAGCAAAAGCAAACTTTCATTTAACATAGGACTAACGTTCGCCATGTCCTAATGTTTCAACTTCAATTTACAAACCTATGATTTAACCAAGTAACGGACGTTCGCCATGGTTACAAACTTGCACAATTTAGCTTAAATCATTTGACACGTTCCAAAACTACATTCGCAATTTTGTTCAATCATTTATAGACAAATAATCAATAGCAATTCACCAGGTTGAAAACGTTCGCTATATCAAGTAGTGGATCACCAAATAGTCAAATTCTTGAAATCAAGCTTCAAGCACACAAGGTTCTTTGATTAAACATAAGTTGAATTTTAATGAGTTTATGGTTCATCCATACGAAGAAACATTCGTTATAATCGCTAACGTGTATATACTTAACTCGTTAGTGTTACAATCACCAAAGTTTTCTTCCACAATGATAAACAACTTACTAAACATTTTTCGATAAGCAATAAACATTCGTCATACTTGCTTAGCTAAAAATGTCACAAGTTTAACAACAACAACAAGTTAAATACATACAAATTTATGGATGAATCTTAAACTCCTTGCATAAACTCACACCAAAATATACACCCCTAGTCACTAACTAGTTCATCCAAGCAAGTATAACAAAATCTAGCCAACAATCATAATCATATCATCATAAACATAAATCATCAAACATATCAAAGGAAACATGGTTATATTCAAATAAAATGTGCAAACCGAGTGATTACAATGTTGTGATGAAGGTTTGTAGTGGCCAAATGATCTACCAAGAGGGAAGATCTTTAGAAATGATGAAGAATCACCAAAATCCTTGAAAAATCGCACCTAGTAGCTGAATTTCGTGTGTGTGTTTTCTAAAAGTGAAAAGTTGGTGAGATCTCAAAGTGAAAAGTGCTTTTCTAGCTAAAAAGTGGTCTGCTGCCCAAACTACCCGGCGGGTTGGCATAATTACCCGGCGGGTTCTTTCGAAATAGGGGACCCGGCTGCTTGTTCAATCAACACGGCGGGTTGTGTATTTAGACATACCCGGCGGCTCAAACCTCAAACCCGCCGGTTTCTGCAGGCTTCATGAGGGCGAATGCTTCTGTTACCAAAAAGTGATGGACAAGTTAAATCACCCGGTGGCTAGACCAAGTCACCCGGTGGGTTATCTTATAACCCGGCGGTTTGGTTTATTGACCCGCCGACTTCTTTAGAAACATAGGACCCGGCGGCTACACAGACAAAGCCGGCGGCTCCAGGCCAGATTCCAGCAGACCAGCATTGTAGCTCAACACTTCAACATATTCCACACCTGCTCGAATCTTTACCAACATGCAATCCAAACTATGATTCTTCAATATTGACACCTAGAAATCAATTCAAGCTAATTAAGTACAAAAGTTCTTAAAGTCCACTAAAAATGAATGATATCGCAAAATATTAACGTATATAAAATGAGCGATATCAAATATCCCCACACTCGAACTTTGCTTGTCCTCAAGCAAAACCGTCATTTATAATTTCACAACCCCCTCTTGCATTTTCAAAAATGGAGATTAGGCTTATCGAAATAATACTAGCACAATCCACCGAAGTAATCGTGCTAGCAACATTTATATAATTATCAGAAACCCGAGATGATAAGTTTACCAAGCCCGAATGCACGACCTAGCACCTCACAATAGGAAAAGTGTTTAATCACTCACTCTCATCCTATAGAACTACAGGGTAAGGATGTAATTGATGTAACACTCAATCAAGCCAAGTCGTGATGCAATGTTACCATAGGCTTGCAAAAGGATCAAATCTCCACCGACTCGGCGTGAGCACCAAGTGAGATCTCCGAAAAGGCATTCTAGCATGTGTTGTATCAAATGTAGGCTAAATATGGAATGGGATATGATAGACACAATAATTGGTGAAAAGTGGTAGTCAAGACCCGTGAAAAATGCGGCAATGTTACCTATTGGTTTAAGCATGTGACAGCAATGAAACTTAGGATTCTTGTGCTAAATCAATTCGAATTATTATTGTTCTCATTTATAACTTATACTTAAACAACTACACACAAATAACTCAAATCAGTTTTTTTAAATTTTTTTTTTTCATTTGATTGGGATAATTACATTCTATGACTTTCTATGAATCTTATGTAACGAACTTTCGAACCAACCATCCTAGACCGGATAAAGGCCTTCGGTGGCTAGGTGTAGAACACCCCCTTGGGAACTACTTGTTCAGGAATTCAAAGGCCATTTAGTTGACTACAATCATCCAACCATAACCTTTAAGCTCAATAGTTAACTTCTATTTATTTAATTGTTTCCAACTTCAATCATAGAATTTAACACTAGAATCCCCATTCAAAACGACTTAAATCACATTTTGGGTAAAACTCATTAAAAATCCAATTAAGCAACATCTTGGAAAAGTGATGGTTCGGGAATTGACTACACAAAAATAAAGCTAATATTTAGTGGATTGAATGTGGAAGTTTTCTAGGGGTTTCTTAGCACTAAAAATGAGTGCTAACGACCTGTGTAAACTGGATATAAACGGTTTTAAAGGAAAATAAGATCAAAAACTCCTAAGAATGCCTCCTCGTCTTCGACCCCACCTATATCACATTTCTGTGATCCCACAACGGTCTCAAAATGCATCACTAGGGCAAGTTCTAGAACAAACTACAATCACCGACACACTCATAGCAATAGATAATGTAAACACTAAATATAAGTGTTTTTCTCAATAAGGCTCAAATTTCTCACAATTTATAGTGGAGGCTACAAGTGTGCTAGTCATGCAATTCACCCTATGAGGTTGCTTTTTATGACACATCTCTAAAATTTTATAGCAGGAGGGGTAATCAAGTTAAATAAGCCAACTGAATGAGCAGACATGTCTACTGTCGAAGTTTAGTGTTAGACTTATTAACTTGATTGGTGCTTCATCTACTAATATTAATCCTATATCGTGAAGCAACAACTTATGAGGACAAACAATTTAAGAATAAAATTCAAGTGAATTTAACCCTCCCCACACTTGAGAGTTGCATTGCCCTCAATGCAAAAAAAAATTAATTGTATAAAAGTACGAGTGCGAAGGGGCAAAGGGAACGAGAACTTCCCCGGGGGTTTGATTACGGGGCGAGTGCATTTGCTGAACTTATTGCCAGCCAGCGCACGTGTTCCAAATCCAAAAAGCAAGAATGTTATCCATTACCTAAATAGAAATAAAACCAAACAGAGGGGTTGAACTCGAGTGACATTGTGCGAAACAGCACCCGAATGTCACTCGACTCAATTGGTTCCAAATACCAACTAAGGTAAGAAGCAAGTCATGAAATAAAAATGTCTACAAATGAGGCACGTAGGCACTCTTAATCGAAAACATAAAGATAGTAATGATAATGTCCGAAAGAGGGAAACATGGAGCAAACTATTGGGGCCATGGGTTCCAGCTCTGATATCCAGAAGAGGCATCACGAGACATCCTTTCTTGCGGAAACTGCCGCTCATATTCCTCTTGATGTTGACGCTGAGCTTCCTCCAAAGCAGTGGCATGATCATAAACAGGGGGTGGGTGGTCGCGGGACCTAGGTGTACCCCATTGGTACAAGGGCTCGGCATGAGTAGTTTGATAGCCTTGTTGCTCGGTGATCCATTTGAGATTACCAACAGTCCAATCAGTGCGGTACTCGAGGTTTCCCATCCAGTACCCCATTTCATGCCTAAAGTCGTTGAAATCATCCCGGAACTCATTATGACCCAATTCAATTCTTCTAATGCCCTGCATAAGATCAAAAAGAGACGGTTGGGCTTGTCCCTGTTCAGGATCTTGGTGTCGTTGGGCCCTTTGGTGTTGCGGTGGTTGTTGGGATTGCTCGGGCGCTTGTTTCTCCGGATAAGGAATAAATACCTTTTTGTTTTTAGACACCGCTTCAGCCGCGTGGTACATGAGATAACCTACACTTTTCTGAGTTCGATCCACTGGAGTCAAAGGAGGCCTTACTCTAAAATTTACTCCCAAACCCTTAGCGAGTAAGGTAACAAAGTGACCACCAACAATAGGACTTTTGTCCTTCAAACCCCCTGCAGTTGTGTCGAGATAATTTGCCACGCAGTATGGAAAGTTGATGTGGTTCCTCTCGTAAATTTTGCGCAAATACCAAATGTCTGCCAAAGTCACTTTCTCGTTGTTCTCACATCTGTTGGCAATAGAGTGAGTGATGAAACGGTGAATGATACGAAGATGGACATTATGCATATCCTTGTAAGAGACCGAACTAGCTTTAAACTCCTTCTCACTGAACAGCTCCCAAAACTCCCCCTCAACAAAGTCACCCGTGTCGTGAATTCGAACCCCAGACATCAAATAGTCATCAAAAAAAGTATAGGCGAGCTCAGCTTGAGCGTAGATACCTAAACATTCTGCTAGTTGCCTCATGGAAAGAAAACGTGGCACGCCTCCTAGCCTAAACTTCATGAAATTGGTACCGTTAACTGCAGTGATATCTATTTGCAAGATCAAGGTGGAAAAGAACTCATAACATAGCTCCTTGAAGATTGGTTCCCTTATGTTGAACAATCTTTCCCATTCGGTGAACTCATACATATTCCCTCCATACTCAAACCTCTGAATGAGAAGTTAACGAATCTGACCAGAGAGCCCAATCGCATCAAGAGGTTCCCAATCGGTGTATCTGGGTAATTCAAACTCCTTCTTCAATAAAGAGAACAAGTTCTTGGCATAGTTGGTGTAGTGCACCCATTGTCGGTCAAATCGTAACCATGGGTGCACGTTAGCCGGAATGAAAAGGGATTCCACAACCTCAGGACCAACATGGAGGAGTTCCTCCTCCTCTTGTAATTGAGAGGTGGAAGTTTCCGCAGCACGTTTTGAAGTTTTAGACTTGTGTGCCTTTCTTGAGGTGGAGGCATTCTGCATGAGCATCATAAGAGAAACACAATATTGCACCAAACAATTGTTAGTGTTAGTCATAATCATACACATGTCTCGTATATAAAAAAATGAGTGATAATATGTCAAGAATCAAGACCTTCCCCAACAAATAACCTTCCCAAAACAAATGTAGCATAGCAATTCAATTAGGCTCATAACCAAACATGCGCAACACGTTCAAACCTCTAATCACCAACTCAACCAACGTACAAAGAATATGTAATCCAATATTAAACTAAACTAAACTTAAAATAATGCCCAATCAACATCATCCTAGTTAAGCTAGCCTTACAATCATAATTACACATTAGTTCATAGAATGCACCTTCGACCAAAGCAAGTTATCATTTTCATTTAAATTTCAATAGTCATAGTATCAAACGTATAAACTAGTTTCAAGTAATGTCTTACAACCAATGATTACATCTAGTAAAATGATAACCAAAATATCACCATTATCAAGTTCTTCAAGTTTAACATGAACCCTATCACTTAAAATAAATTTCAAATTATGAACTCAATCATGAAATGAGCAAATACTAGCAATGTGACAGAGATAACATGTAAATCAAACAACTTTAATCATGTATCACCCCTAAAATTCGGAGTTGCACTATGCACATAAACCCCAATTCACAAAATTCATTAAACAATTCAATTAAACACAAATTCATGGAGAAATTGGGTTATCTAACATGTATACATCATCAACAACAAGAAAAGTACAAGATTAAACATCCCCACACTTAGCAATTGCAAAACCCACATGTAAAGTAATGTGAGAGTTAAAATCACAAATCATTAGTAAAAAGATGTTAATCCATACCTTAGGAGCCATTAAAACAAGAATTAGTTGATGAAAATAATGAAAAATTTCGAAATTAGTGATGGTGGGTCGGAGTTGCAGCTGCTTGAAAAAGAAGATGGAAGAAGTAATTGAAGTAGGTGAAGAAATAGGTTAAAAAAAAACGAGTCTAAACTGCAGCTACCAACAAGAACCCGCCGACTTGGGTCCTGACCCGCCGGCTTCAAACGGGTTGGGTGCGGGTTGGCCCCGGGTCGCCAGGTATCCGGATCAAAAAGCACGCATAGAACCTGGAGGGTTGAGATGGTAAGCAACCGGGTCGTGGATGAACCCGGCGGTTTGTTGTCTTACCCGCCGGCTTGTATAAGCTTAAAACAGGTGAAACCTTCTGTTAACAACTTGATGTGAAATTTTAATTCACCCGGCGTGCCAACGTAGTGACCCGGTGGGTCATTTTAGATACCCGGCGGCTTAGGCCACCACCCGGCTGCTTCCACTCCCGTTTTCAAAAATGACCCCAATTTTTTTTTTCAAAGGACACAAAAAGTAATAACATTAAATAAACTAAGGAACCATAATAGCTAAAAAGGATATGAAAATGGGTTTAACCCATTTAGAAACTTCATTTATTAACGAGTCCAAAGCTCGACTCGACCCCGAATTCAGTTATCCTTGGGGTAAGTTGCGAGCTCCTCCCAATCGCTTCCCAAATCTTCTTCATGATACAACTTCAATCTATGGCCATTGACAATGAAACTTCAACCATCCGACCCGACAAGCTCTACGTATCCGGATAGGTATTGATGCTTAACCACATATGGGCCGGTCCATCTCGGCTTGAACTTCGGTTGTTTCAATTTGAAACGTGATTGAAAGAGAAGAACTTTATCGCCGGCTTTGAATTCTTTTCTCATTTTGAGCTTTCGATCATGTAACACCTTGGTTCTTTCTTTGTAGAGGCGGGAATTCTCATAATCTTGCAATCGAAGCTCATCCAACTCATGGAGTTGTAACATCCTCTTTTCACCCGCTTCAACCAAATCCAAGTTGCAATTCTTGAGCGCCCAATAAGCCTTGTGCTCAATTTCGAGAGGTAAATGGAAAGTTTTATCATAAAGTAACCGGTATGGTCTTGTGCCAATAGGAGTTTTGTAGGCGGTTCGAAATGCCCACAGTGCATCTTCAAGCTTCTTGGACCATATGACCCGATTGTCCTTCACCGTCTTCTCGAGAATTCGTTTCAAAGCCCGGTTGGTATTCTCAACTTGACCACACGTTTGTGGGTGGTAGGAAGTTGAAAACCGATGATTCACCCCATACCTTTTGAGCACCTTCTTGTTGGGACATGTATGTGTGACAACAGATCTAGCTTGTAATAGTACTAGTGATTATTGTAATCAAGTTTGTAAAATTGATTTGGATTTGTAAATGATATTAGTTTGGTATTAATATTCGTTAAATATATTAGTATGTTAAAGTGTTAGACGAATATCGAATACGATGCTACAAACTAAAGTCTGTGAGACAAGATCTCAAATCGCAGAACTTAGTCTTGCGAGATGAGATTTGGACTCGCAGAGTAGCGAACCGAGTTGAATGGACTTGGTCATGGGCTGCGAGTTGAACTGGACTCGCAGAACCCATTGATCTGCGAACTGAGTTTTAACTAAAACCTATAAATACTTAATTAGGTTTAATTTAAAAAAGAACGGTTAGACTTTGGACTTTTAGCAGATTCGCGTTTTCCAGAGAAACTAGAAAGGTTATTAGCATTCATAAGGTTAGATATTGATAGATTACTATTAATTAATCAATATAAAACCTAGTTGATAAATCAATTCGCTATTATCTTGCGAAACCAATTGTTCACATATTGTGAACCAAGTATTAAGGAATTCCGCACCTTAATACCTAAGATAACCTCGTTATCGATCCACGTACTAGGGACATACAATTGGTATCAGAGCTTTCGGGCTAAATACTTAGTTTGTTCGAGGTTATTTGGATAATAACAATTGATTTAGGGTTGTTGTTACGTTTAATCTTCGTAAAAACGGCCAAAATCAGTCTCTGGAAGTTTTTGGTTTCGTAATCGATCGAAATCTTCGGGTTTAATCGATTAGAAAACTAAAAATTGCATTTTAGGGTTTTTCAGCCGATTCTGCGAACTGAGCTCCTCGGCGAACCGAGTTCCTCTGCGAACTGAGTTCCTCTGCGAACCGAGTTCCTCTGCGAACTGAGTTCCTCTGCGAACCAAGTTCTTCTGCGAACTGAGTTCCCTCTGCGAACCGAGTTCCTGTTCTGCAAATCGAGTTTCTGCGAAGTGAACTTTCTGATTTTTCTGATTGTTAATTCCCGAAACTTGTAAAATGTCTGACATTAGCAAAATGATTGAGATGGAGCACGAGGTTGGAAAAACTAATACTCCACCTAAGTAGTTACGTGTTGAAGACTATTACAGTTGGAGAGATAGATTTGAATCTTACTGTAGATTCCATAATCTCTCAATCTGGATGTGTATCAAAGGAGGATACACGGCACCTACCCAAACTGTTCAAAATGTTGTGGTTGTGGTATCCTATAATCTGATGAGTGAACAACAAAAGAAAGACTATGAGAATGAGAATAAAGCTCATTCTTGTATCAAAATGTGCTTATCTAAGGAAATTAATCATCAGTTAAAATCTTTTCATACGGCTAAAGCACTCTGGGAAGCGCTTGAGAAAAGATGTGAGGGAAGTCCACAAGTGCAAGCAAGCAAGAAGAAGCTTCTTAAAAAGCAGTTTACTTTGTTTAAAGCTTTTAAAGGAGAGACTCTTGATGCTTATGTTACCCGTTTCTACCATCTGCTATCTGAACTTGAAAACCATGATATCACTATTGAGGAGGTAGAGAAAACCGACAAGTTTCTTGAGGGTTTGCCTTCTAAATGGGAGATGTATGGTGTGATGATTACTGACAATGAAACCAGATATGAAACTATGACACTTGAGCAGGTCATTGACAAGCTCAAAGGATATGATTTCACTAAGAGGTCAAAAGATACTGATTCTGATCATGTTCAGAATCCAGAACTATATCATGGAAAAACTTCCATCTCGACTGCTTCCTCCAGCTCGACCACTGCTTTGTTTGTTGGTAATGCTGATGGAAAGGGTGAAATGATAACTGATGAACTGTGTTTCATTACATCATCTGGAAATGAAGCTAAAGGCAAACCTTCTAAGAAGTCACCTCAAGAACATCAAAAGATGCCTATGAGTGTGAAATCTGCGGAGCAGCAACTGTCTGTTCTTGCTTCATTTGTAGCTTCATATGAGAATTACATTGATTGTAAGATTAATGATCTAATTCTCTTTGATGAAGACTATGATCAGATAGATCCTGATTATCTTGAAGAAATAGATCTCCAGGACCAACTTGCTTTGTTGTCAAGGAGAGTTAAAAATTTCTTAAAGAAAAATGGGAGAAAGGTTGTTGGCAACAGATCAGGGTTTGATAAAACCAAGGTCAAGTGTTATAACTGTAAAAGTTACGGACACTTTGCTAGAGAATGCCAAAGACCTAAGGTAGAGACTGGTGAAGGGAAACAAGACTCGGGAAATACTTTGCATTCCAAAGCCTTAGTAGTGAAACAGCTAGATGGGTCTTATGATTGGAAAACTCAGTCAGAGGAAGCTTTGATGGCTGAGATTGACGATCAAGAGATAGTAGCTGAGTCTGTATCCTATATGCCCACTAATCCAGTTTTTGAACTAAAGGTGCCTGAGAGTCATGTTAAAGCTAATGTTGATGATGTATTAGACTTGGGTTCAACTGAAGATCTGGATCCTGTAGATCTTGTAGCTAAGATGGCTGAACTACAATCTGATAAAAAATGGGTATGCCTAGATCTTGTTTCTCTTGTTGATCTTTGTGAGTTAGTTTCTAGTTTAGAGTCCCAAGTTAGTGTTTATGCTGATTCATATAAGACTTTGACTGAGACTAATAATACCCTATCATCTCAACTTAGCACTCTTAGTAAATCCAGTGAGGCTGTAAGATCTGAACTTGACCTAGCTAAGTTAAATATATGTAGGTTAAGTGATGATAAACAAGCCTTAAAGGATAAGATTAAGGCAGATGCGGCTGACAAGACAGCATTTAGAGATACTGTGAATGAGAAATTAATTATCATAGACGGTCTCTATATGAACATAAATGATTTGAATCTGTCCATTGCTAATAAAGATAAGGAGTTAGCTGATTGCAAAACAAAACTTGTAGCTCGGAATTGTAAGCTTGAGAGCTATAAAACATCTGAAATGGATAAAATGTTAGGTGCTCAGCGTAGTGTGAAGGATATGTCTGGTTTAGGTTATAATGATATGCCTCACCCATTCAATTCAAATTACACTAAAACTCCTGTAGATATTGAAATGGCAGACGTTAACCCTGAGACGAAGGAAACTAATAAACCGGAAAAGTTAGAGGCACAGAAGAATGTTATTAAGAATCACTCATTTGATGATAGTAAGAAAATTCCTCACACCAAAGTACATTTTGTATCGGGTGGATTAATTAATGATACTAAGACTAATGAAGTGGTTAATAAAGAACATGTTAATGAATCTTTAGTGCCTAAAACTCCGGTAGCGGACGCAAAAGTTAGTAAGTCACGTAAACAGATGTCTTGCTTCAAGTGTCACCAAAAAGGACACGTATCTTCTTGTTGCCCAAATAAGAAGGTGGAAGCATCACATAAGTTAGTGAATACTGAGAAGACACCGACAAACTCTAGTTCGATTGTAGATAGGTTAGGCTCCAGACCAGGATTAGGAAGCAAACCTGTAAACATTCTGAAAAGAGATGGTAAACATAGTGTCTCACCACCTAAACCTAAAAGGGCTTATACTCTAAATGAAAATTCTTTCAATAAACCAAGAGATAAGACACCTTCGAGGTTTAGGACCCCAAGTAGAAACCATAGTCAATTTGAGAATGGTTCTACTTCAAGTGCACAAGGAACTAAGTCTGTGCCTAGGAGATTTTCTACTCACTCTCCTTATAGGCCCAAGGCTACAGATCATAAACAACCTCAAACTCCTGTGAAAGTTACCAAGACTCCCGATGAGAATAGTTATGGTTACTTTAAGGAGGTTCGGATTGTAGATGATCAGGGACAAACCAAGACCGTAATGGCTTGGGTCCCTCTTGATAACTAACTGTGTACAATTTATGTGTAGGAGCAACTGTGAACAAGAACAGCTGGTGATATGTAGACAGTGAATGCTCAAGACACATTTGAGATGTTAGTTCAACTTAATGGAATGAGAAATCTAGAGTGATTAGTCTTCCAAGAGTATTTGTATAATAGATTTTATTTATAAAATAAAAAAATTAGGCGTATAGCATTCAATTGCTTGTTACCTGCGGGGAATCGCCTCAAATAAAAGAACAAAAGAAGTTCTTTTAAAAGCTTTAAGTTTTTTTATCTGTAAAAACTTGGAAAATGATAGTACATTAGGAGAATAAGGCTAAGAATAATAACCTTAAGTATTAAGTATGATGTGTTAGTAGATTTTTATAAGTTGCACTAAAATAACGATTCTTAACTAGGATTAGACTTATATTTATCTTATTATACACCTATATCCACTGATTATAACTTGTCCTTTTACTTAACAAGTGATAAGAATAACTTAAGTATAGTCAGCTTCATTATACGATTTATTGGTAGGCAGTTTATACTATGATTTCCGAGCAATTAAGAAGTCTAAATTTCATGTGCCATATCTTTTGTGCTTTATTATATAACGTATGACATATGTCTTAATTGTTGAATGATAGTACTACCATGCACTGTGATCTAAAATAAAAAAATGAATGAAATGATACAAAGTATCATAATGTCTAAAGGAGAGTTATATGTTACGAAAGAGCATCATTTAGTAACCTGTACCTTACAGATGAAAGATACAAAGTATCTCATGTCAAGTGTATGTTATATGCTTCTAAAGAACATCATTTAGTAATCTCTACCTTGCTAATATAAGATACAGTGTTATGTGTTGTACTTGAATTATTCAGTATGTTGTATAGTAGAAAACACTAGATATTGTGCAAATTAACAATAAAAGTTTAGCTCAGAAATCTATGTGTAATCTGTTTATGTGGATCATAATATCGGTAATCGTCTTGAACTGTCTATAATATTTGAATATTCACTTTTGTGAATTATAAGAAATAATAAGTTATTTATCAATTCAGTGTTATATCATGTGGATAAAGGTACGTAAGATATAATTTTATAAATATAAGTTTATTACTGATTAAGGTTATCATTTTATTGTGCTTATATGAATTTCATGAGGTATGTATACTAACAATCATCTTAGGCTTATTAAAATTTAATAAGTATCACTTATTCTCTCTAATATGATTCCAAAGCAGTTAAAACTTAAAGCGTTTTATATTAAGTTCTTTATTTTCTTAGAATGTTAGTAGTTCTTTTATTTTAACATTTGTAATTATTTCTTTGAATTAATAAAAGTTATTATTCGTGTTTACTCTATGGAATTGAATTATACTGGATATTTATTTTGAATGTTGAACAAACGTCTGTTGACAATTGACAAATAATGTATATATGTTACGAGGAATAGTGATCGAAAGTCTTACGACTCACATGTAGTCGCGAAGCGTGTTCTGATTTTATATCAGCGGTTAATTTTTCTATTATAACTTATATACATATTTTCGACTTGTCATTATACTTAAGACCATAAGGTTTATAAGTATCTAATTTTAGCTCGAGATTTATCTTTATACAAGATTAACTGTATCACGGGTTTAGCCGGTTAATATATGTAAGAAGATTATCACTGAGGAAAAATTAAGCGAAAACATTTTCTTTAAAATGTTTAGGCTACATAGTTACAGAGTTAACTATTAATTGTGAATAGGATTTTACAATAAATGTCTCAACTTCAAGTGAAAAACGATTTGTTTATTTTTGACTTGAATTTTGACTTAGGGCCATTTTTATAGTGGTATAAGTCATCTATGCAAAAACATTTATTGTTGTGGTTACATAATTGTTTACGTTTTAATTTATACTTTTTATTTAATTTGCATTTTACACTAACATTGCGAGTTTGACCAGTCAATCTCTGCGAGTCGAGTTGAACCATGCAAATCGAGTTATAGTATAAAAGAAACAAATTCAACGAACCGAACCACACTTACTCACTTCCCTTGCGAACCGAACTCACATTACTCTGCGACTCGAAAGTTTGCGAAACGAATCGAATTTCCTTTTTCGATTGATTTTCTGATTTTTAGTACTAGGAAGGAATTTTCAATCCGTGAATCTTTTACAACTTTTCATTGCGCACTTATTGAAGTAAGATTCATGGCTTTTCACCGAGTAATTTGTGAGAAATCAATCGGTTTATGTTTTTCAATGTTTTGGTTTAGTTCATCACGGATTTTGACAAATTAGTGATTTAGAGAACCTAAAACATGCTTAAAATGCTTAATCGATGGTTACTAAACATGTTTTAATCGATTAATTGCTTCTAAACATATTAGATTGAAAAATTAATGTTTGAATTCGTTGAGCAGATGGCTCTGCGAACCGAGATCTATCTCGCTTCGCAGCCCGCTCCAACGAACTGAGAGGATGAGTGAAACGAAGCGAGATGACATTTATCTCGTTTGACTTTAGTTGACGGAAGCGAAACGAGTTCACCTCGTTTGACTTGAGTTGACCGAAGCGAGACGAGTTCACCTTGATTGACTTTCGTTGACCGAAGCAAGACGAGTTACACTTGTTTGACTTGGGTTGACCGAAGCGACTCGAATTCAACTCGCAGGGTTTCTGCGAAGCGAGTTGAAAAATTTAATTATTTTTTTTAAAATTGACTTAATTTGACATTATGTAAAGTTAAGTAAATTTTATCATTGTTCATTTATAACTTGTTATCGATTTGAGAATCTTTTGGTTACAAATAATTAACAAGTTACTTGTTTATATACATATCGACTTAAGAACTTTTGTTTATAAGTTAAAATATGTGTAATATCTTAACAATTTAAGTTATCTCATATCGAAAGTCTTCTGACTCATAGCGTAGTCGTGCAGCGTGTTCCGATATTTATCGGCGGTATGATAACTCGAATTTTTTGTCATAGCTAACGGGCTTTATATATAATTTATAGAATATAATTGAACCTGTTAATTCAATTAAGTTTCAGTGAATTACGTTATTAGTTGATCGTATACTTAGAAGTTTGATGATCTTATTGATCATAATATGTTAAAGTGTAAATTCTCTAATGCTCGTTAACTTAACCTTTTGCTATTTGTGTAATTTTGAATTACAGATATGGCTAACAGATCGTTTGAGAAAGGTCATAACATCTTGGTGAACTTAGATGTTAATGAGCGTGGTGCTGAGCGCTTTGAGCAGATTTTGACTTATTTAGCACGTTCGAGGATTCGATTTGCTATTACCGAGTCACCCCCGCTGAACAAAGACCTTCTCACGCAGTTTTGGACGAATATTGTCTATGATGGTGCTGCTAACCCGCCTACAATACGTACGACGGTAAACCAGCATCCTATCTCTTTTACTGCTGACGATTTGCGAGAGCTACTGCAGCTAGGCACTTCTGCTCAAGAAGCTGGCCCACCTGCTTATTCAGCTGATTTTATTGAAGGAGCTCTAGGTCGTACAGGTTATTCAGGACCTAGGAGAGGACGACAGTTTGTCAAAGCTTTTGTGCTAGGACAGTGGAGATTTCTTTTTACTGTTATAGTATCGATCTTTAGTAACAAGAAGTCAGGATTAGACGAGCTTAGTCCTGAGTTGATGTCAGCTGTCCTGTCACTGGTTTACAATAAACCATACAGTTTCTCCTCTTATATCTTTCAGTCCTTCAGAGGACAGATCACCGACACTGCTAGGACACTGTTTATCCTTTATCCTAGATTTTGCATGCTTCTGATTCGAGCTCAAGTTCCGAACTTGCCAGCTTATGAAGCTGATTTCCACGTTGAGACCATCGGACTGCGTGGTTACAATGCTTGCTTTTTGTTATCTAAGCGTAAAGATGACATTAAGCCTGAGGCTGCTGATCTTTTTGGGCATCTTCTTGATGCTGCTTATGTCGCTCCACCAAACAACGCTTGGATGGATGCCGGAGGTCACAATCTACCTCAAGCTCAACCTCAACCAGCAGCAGAGTCACAGGAGCTTATTGAGGACGTTTTACATCAGGTTGACCATCAAGGCCAAAAAGTTGTGCCTGAGCTAGCTGCTGAGGTTCTTCATGAGGTTTTGGTACAGATTGATGACGATGCAGATCCCTTGTTACGGGATATTGATAGTTATGTTGCACCGTCTGAGGTATAATTTTAATTATATAATAATATATGTACTTAGATGATAAATATTTCATATAATGTTATTATATAAAGATAATGATATAGATAATTAGTTGATTAGATATTATTTCTAATTATAAACTATAAATATCATTATGATCAGGGAGCTGAGACTGCAGACCCAGAGGTCACTCGACCTGAGGGTGAGCAGGGACAGCATGATAGATCTGAGGTTTTACCTTCCAAGGTAAATATCAGATTAATCATAAATATATAAAACTCGTATGATAGAGCTTTTAGCTAATCATAAATGTTTAATATATTTGTTATTCAGGATACTGTTGCTGGTACTTCTAGTGGTAAGGATGGTGAGATTGATTCAGATTCTTCTACAGATTCTGATGATATCAGACCTATTTCACCTCCAGCTGGACAGATATTGTATGGTTCTCGTCTGATGCCAGATCCAGCTGTGCGCGAAAAGCGTAAAGCTAAAGAAGTTGATCCAGACTTCAGCATTCTTGACGAAGGTCCTGAGGAAGAGGATATCCCTCTTATTACTCAACGCCGTAAGCGTTCCAGGACTTTAATCATTCAGGATGGTATGTAATATTTAAAAGTTGAATAATCTTAACTTGTAGTTTATCAAGAGTTAAACTGAGACAGTTAATTCTGTGACAGTTGCTCGAGATACACCGCAGGTGGAGAATGTGACACCGGTGGTTAAAGAACAGATATTTATACCTGTTGAGGTAAGGGATATAAGTTTAGTTCTACAAGTGTTATATAATTAATTAGAGATTGAGACAGAGTAATCTGTAATAATTACTTAATTAATTTTGTTTAACTTAACAGGCTGAGACTACTAAAGAAAGTAGATTTGCTGCAATTTTACTTGAGGCAACATTATCTCAACCTTCTCAACCATTTACCACTGCATCTCATATTTCTTCTCTCACACCACCTGGACCATCTACTATCTCTGTTACTCCTACGACTGATGCTGAAAGGATGACATCCTTAGAGTCTAGGGTTAGGGAGTTAGAGAAGGTTACATCTCGGATTCCAGGATTGTTGGCTGAGAATGTTTCTCTTGCTCAGCAGATGGTTCATATGAGTGAATCCTATCTGACTCTGCTGAAGACTTATAATACTTTGCTTGATGATTTTACTGCCCAGCGACTGAAGCTTGAACACTTAGAACGTTTAGTGTTGAGAGTGCATTCAGGACAGTCAGCTCAGGGGGAGATTATGATATATCAAGAGTCTTGCAAAGAAGATGAGTTGAGGAAGAAATGAGATGATGACAGAGACGATGATCCCAATGCTCAGAAAGATGGTGAGCCGACTGGTCCTTCAAAGACTGGTGAGCAAGCTATTATTCAGGGGGAGTCTGCTGGTGTTGGTTTTAGTGGTGATGGTGCTGGTACAAGTGCTGCGGGTACAAGTGAAGCTGGTAAGACAGCTTAGACTTGTGTAGTTATTTGTATTTAAAATTTAGTTGAATTATAATTGTAATTTATAATTGTAACTGAATAATTGTAATTTAAGTGTTTTTGTAATATATTTGGGTTGAGATTATTATTATTACAAGTAAAATATGTTATAAATTGTTTAATTTATTTGATTATAAAGAGTTAAATAAATTAGTGATCGAAAGTCTTCCGACTCATTGAGAAGTCGAGCGGCGTGTTCTGATTTATATCAGCGGTGAAAATTTATTTTAACTTAGACATTTTAGACTTGAGAGTTTTTATAATTAACAAGTTAAAAATGTATGATTCTTAACTAGACAAATGATATATAATTTAAAGATATAGTTGAAAGTTAAGTTGTTGATATATAAAAGTTCAATTAAGTCTTGGAAATTATATAAGGTAATTAACAGTGAATTTAAATGCTTGGTGATTATTCACAATGCATTAGAATTTAAAGTTAATTAATATTTGTCAAGTATGTATAAGACTTAAGAATTCTTTGATTAATTCAAGGTAATTAATAAAAGAGTTATAAGTGATATAGATTGGTTATACTAACACAATTGAAATGAATAATGAAATTTTTAGATTGATTCAGAGAAATCAATAAAAAAAATTTATATTATTGATTTGGTTTGTGTAGGTATGGAAATGCTAGAATTTAGTGACTCTGGAAGTGATATTCTTGATGAAATCGATGAAGAAATTGATTTTGATCTTGAAGAAGGAGAATTTTTACTACCTGAAGATTGGACTGTTGTACCTGAGTATGAGCAAGACATTGGTGTAGATCTAGATATTGATGAACACCATGTGAGCCCATCTAGGACAGAAGTTATTATTGAAAATAATCAAGGTCCAACAGTTGTTGATGTAGATGAAGAAATCGATGACTCAACCGATTCTGAAGATGATGAAATCTTGATTCCTACCAAGAATCCTGCAGTTTTTCTTAGAAAACTACCTAAATAGAAAAAGAAGGTTGGAGTTTCTGAAGTTGATATAACTGGGAAACGGGAACCTAAAAGAGGGATTATTGGTTGGTACTTTGACTCTGAGTTGAAGTTGTTTGCTATCAAAAGGTTTGACGGAGTTCAATATTTTGAGCGAAAGCTTGCAGTTTTTAGTTCTTTGCCTAGATTTGAGATTCGAGATTTGGCTCGATTACCTTTGAATAACCCTAGTGATGATTTTGTTGAAAAATATGTTGAACACATAATCAAGACTGAGGTTAGAGCTAATAAATTTGAAAAGATTAAGCCAAGAAAAGGAAAAACTATTAAACTGGCAGAGAGAAGTTAAAGAACAGGACGTAGAAGAAGAAAGAAGATTTATCCATCTGTTAAGTGTTTACAGCAGATTCCACTGAAGACAATGCCACAAAATATTCTAGGAAATATGAAGAGTTGGCATGTGGATTCAGAGACTGGAGAAGCTGTAATGGTTGAATCAGATGATGAGGTTGAAGGTGGTGAAAGAGAAATCTTCAGAGTTTATGACCATCGACACCTAATGAACATGTCGAAGAAAGATTTGCTAAAATTGAATAAAAATAGAATCTTGACGACTATAGCATGGGGTGATTTAGCACGTGATTATCAAATGATGGTTAAGACTTGTTTAAAATTGAAGATTTATGCTGGAAGTAAGATTTATGAGTAAAAATCAAAGACAACTTGAAGACATAATGGCATTGATGCTAGAGCTATTGTCAAGGGGGAGTCTGTTGGGACATGTATGTGTGACAACAGATCTAGCTTGTAATAGTACTAGTGATTATTGTAATCAAGTTTGTAAAATTGATTTGGATTTGTAAATGATATTAGTTTGGTATTAATATTCGTTAAATATATTAGTATGTTAAAGTGTTAGACGAATATCGAATACGATGCTACAAACTAAAGTCTATGAGACAAGATCTCAAATCGCAGAACTTAGTCTTGCGAGATGAGATTTGGACTCGCAGAGTAGCGAACCGAGTTGAATGGACTTGGTCATGGGCTGCGAGTTGAACTGGACTCGCAGAACCCATTGATCTGCGAACTGAGTTTTAACTAAAACCTATAAATACTTAATTAGGTTTAATTTAAAAAAGAACGGTTAGACTTTGGACTTTTAGCAGATTCGCGTTTTCCAGAGAAACTAGAAAGGTTATTAGCATTCATAAGGTTAGATATTGATAGATTACTATTAATTAATCAATATAAAACCTAGTTGATAAATCAATTCGCTATTATCTTGCGAAACCAATTGTTCACATATTGTGAACCAAGTATTAAGGAATTCCGCACCTTAATACCTAAGATAACCTCGTTATCGATCCACGTACTAGGGACATACAATTGGTATCAGAGCTTTCGGGCTAAATACTTAGTTTGTTCGAGGTTATTTGGATAATAACAATTGATTTAGGGTTGTTGTTACGTTTAATCTTCGTAAAAACGGCCAAAATCAGTCTCTGGAAGTTTTTGGTTTCGTAATCGATCGAAATCTTCGGGTTTAATCGATTAGAAAACTAAAAATTGCATTTTAGGGTTTTTCAGCCGATTCTGCGAACTGAGCTCCTCGGCGAACCGAGTGCCTCTGCGAACTGAGTTCCTCTGCGAACCGAGTTCCTCTGCGAACTGAGTTCCTCTGCGAACCAAGTTCTTCTGCGAACTGAGTTCCCTCTGCGAACCGAGTTCCTGTTCTGCAAATCGAGTTTCTGCGAAGTGAACTTTCTGATTTTTCTGATTGTTAATTCCCGAAACTTGTAAAATGTCTGACATTAGCAAAATGATTGAGATGGAGCACGAGGTTGGAAAAACTAATACTCCACCTAAGTAGTTACGTGTTGAAGACTATTACAGTTGGAGAGATAGATTTGAATCTTACTGTAGATTCCATAATCTCTCAATCTGGATGTGTATCAAAGGAGGATACACGGCACCTACCCAAACTGTTCAAAATGTTGTGGTTGTGGTATCCTATAATCTGATGAGTGAACAACAAAAGATTATTGTAATCAAGTTTGTAAAATTGATTTGGATTTGTAAATGATATTAGTTTGGTATTAATATTCGTTAAATATATTAGTATGTTAAAGTGTTAGACGAATATCGAATACGATGCTACAAACTAAAGTCTGTGAGACAAGATCTCAAATCGCAGAACTTAGTCTTGCGAGATGAGATTTGGACTCGCAGAGTAGCGAACCGAGTTGAATGGACTTGGTCATGGGCTGCGAGTTGAACTGGACTCGCAGAACCCATTGATCTGCGAACTGAGTTTTAACTAAAACCTATAAATACTTAATTAGGTTTAATTTAAAAAAGAACGGTTAGACTTTGGACTTTTAGCAGATTCGCGTTTTCCAGAGAAACTAGAAAGGTTATTAGCATTCACAAGGTTAGATATTGATAGATTACTATTAATTAATCAATATAAAACCTAGTTGATAAATCAATTCGCTATTATCTTGCGAAACCAATTGTTCACATATTGTGAACCAAGTGTTAAGGAATTCCGCGCCTTAATACCTAAGATAACCTCATTATCCATCCACGTACTGGGGACATACACTTCTCTAATTAAGCATTGGCAAAGTGGCTTCCCCGGTCACTAATCAATTCCTTTGGCATACCGAACCTACAAAATAAGCTCTTCAAGAAGTCAATCACCACTCGAGCATCATTCCTGGACAAAGCCTTGGCTTCCGCCCATTTGGACACGTAATCAACCGCCACCAAAATATATTCATTCTTGAAAGATGGAGGAAATGGACCCATGAAGTCGATGCCCCAAATATCAAACACTTCACACACTTGGATGCTAGTTTGTGGCATTTCATCTCTTTTAGAGATGCTTCCGATTCTTTGACAAGCATCACAAGTTTGGCATAAGGTATTTGCTTCTTTGAAAATCGTGGGCCAATAGAAACCCGCATCATAAATTTTCTTAGCGGTGACCGAAGGACCATAATGTCCACCGGTGGGCCCATAGTGATATTCATCAAACCTTACAAGGACTTGCTCTTACAGGAATCATCAAACCTTACAAGGACTTGCTCTTACAGGAATCATCAAACCTTGCTCTTACAAGGACTTTATCAGCTGCAAACCATTATACTTCAAGGGCACAGAAGGTGCCATTGGCCTAATCTGATGGATAGAATGTATGGAATTTGTCTTTAGTCTCTGCAACTGTACTAATGATAACAAAGTTAAATTCACTGCTTACATCTTTCAAGAAGGTGCACTTACGTGGTGGAATACCCATGCCAACTCTGTGGGCATCGAGATAGCAAACCAACTTCCTTGGGCTGAATTGAAGAAGAAGCTAAGGGAAAAATAATGTCCCGAAGAAGAATTGCATTAGTTGGAGGAAGAGTTCTGGCACCTGACTATGCAATGAATTGATATTGCTGGGTATACTACCAAATTCCAGCAATTTCCTTTGTTATGCCCGAGATTTGTCGATCCGGAGGAAAAATGCATCAAGAGATACATCCGCGGCCTCCCCGAGAATATCCAGGGGAATGTCGCCTCATCTAGGCCAACCACTATTGAGAGTGCAATCCGGTTGGCACACGAACTCATGGCACTAATCGTTAGCCGTAACACACCTCTCCCATCCTCCAACAACAAATGCAAATCCTCTGATCACCAAAACCAACAACCCAACAAGGGGCATGAGACTGTTAAGGCCTGTACTTTGGGTTCTGATATCAAGAAAGGGTATGTTGGGAGTAAAACATATTGCTCTAAATGCAATCTTCACCATCATGGTTCTTGCCCATGTAACAAGTGCAAATGATTCGGAAACTTGGCTAAGGACTGCAGAGCAAACACCACTATAGCCACCAACACCAACGCACCCAAGACATGCTATGAGTGCAATGGTACTGGGCATTTCAGGAAAGATTGCCCAAGTTGAAAAACAACAACAACAACAACAGGAAAAACAACAACACTCGAGGTAGAGCTTTCGTTCTCAACTCAAGGGAGGCCCGTCAAGATCCTGATGTGGTCACGGGTACGTTCCTACTCAATGGTTTAACTGCTTCTATATTATTTGATACTGGTGCCGATAAAAGCTTCATTTCTTATAAGTTTTGTCCACTACTTGACACTACACCTATTGCCTTAGATTCTAAGTACACAGTTTAATTGGCAAACGGCAAACTTATTGAGGCTGACAGTGTGATACCTTGTAACACCCTCAAATTTCAGGTTGCGGAAGCGGTCAGGTCGGGTGTTACCAAATCAAATATCATAGCACAAAGGTAAATAATGAACGACTCTAAATGAGACGTTTGAAAATAGTTATACTTTCCCAAAATTAAAATGTACATAAGTTCCGAGTTTGCAAAATAAGTTCAATACATAATTGATAATACAAAATTTAAGCAGAGAAATCCAGTTGTGAAAATATGCGACTTGAGCTAGCAAAGCTTGTAGCAATCCTAATCCTGCTGAGCACCTGAGAACACATACTAAAACAAGTCAGCTATAGAGCTGGTGAGTTCATAGGATTGTTAGTTGAGAACATAAAGTATAAAACCTTGTATGTTTTGAAAAGTAGTTCAGAATCCGCGATTCTAATTTGTTGTAAGTTTAAGTTTAAACACCAATGTGTATACTATGGTCGAGGTATCTAATACCTAAGTAATATCGATTTGTACCTAAGTACATAAAGGATTGAGGCATTTCGCGCCTGGATGCCTATCAGTTATTAAGTAGATCTATCAGTGTGAGGCATTACATACCTAAGTTGTATATTGAGTAATTGTATCACCACGTCATATATTGTTGAGTAAATACTGTTGTGCCACCTAGCATCGCGTGTTGCATCCAGCAACATAATTGTAGTCCCTCAGAACTATGATTGAGTGTTATGATGTGTCCGTTTTCCCGGTTAATGTAAACTAACCCGGATGAGAAAGTATTGAGTATGTTCGTTTACCCGGCTAGCATAAGCTAACCCGAACATGATTGAGCTAACGGCCTCGCGTGAAAAATTTACCGACCCGTTAACTAGTGCGGATCACGAGCATAAGCTCGCCCATCCGTGTATACCACGAGTGATCAACTCGTATGTTTGTTTGTGTTTTGTATCGCTTTACCACGATATCATTTTGAATCACTTTACCGTGATCTCGTTTTGTGCACACTTTACCGTGGCATCATTGGGTGCCCAAATAGCATCGATACATTGCTCGCACGCAACGTAAGTAAATGAGCCAGCAATACTATGACATGCCTGACTAAGTTGATTGTATTGTACAAGTGTAAGTATACCTAAATACATAGTTAAATTGTAGTTGGCACCAAGTGCTTGAGATGAAATACAAGTATATGTGTGTGTGTGTGTGTGTGTGTGTATATATATACATATATTATGTCAAATAATGAACGCAGCAAGATGGTGTATCATGTAGCACATGAAAATGATTGATTGTAGTTAAGTATACACAGCACCTAATTATTTGTTGTATCGCAATGTACCTAGGTATGACTAATCATCACCTAGCTATCTGTATTAGTATAAGGATTCTATACTAACGATTGTTACTATCGTACACTCCTAGCTTCAGCCTAGCAAGTGTATTGAGATCCTGATTTGTAAGGTAGCATTAGCTCCTAAAATGAAAAATAATCCAGTGATGGTTTATGTGTTGTCCAATGTGGGTAGAACTAACCAGTTCTAATGTATCTGATAAGATTGTCTCGTGACAATATAGTCAACTAAATTTGACAACCTAAATTAGGTTATAAAGTGATGGTCTTTGTTCATGACCTAGCGAATCGTGATTGTAACCTACCTAGGTTAAGTATTGATGTTGTTCTAAAGTCATATGATTGGTGTAATTCTAAGCATTACACATTTCGTATTGCATACAGTAATATAAAACAAGTGTGAATTATAAAAGTTTCTTATCATAATTCAAGAACAGTAGTGGTGCATGTGTCTCACCCTGAAAATAGTAAAACAGTTAAAAGAGTGGGGCTATGAACTCAACTGCGAGTTGTCAGAGATCCAACAATACGTGTGTTGCCCGGATGGTAACCTCCTAGTGTCCTAAACACATGAGGTTATATAAGTAAGAGACAAATCAGTTTGTCTAAGCGGGTTGTTTAAATATTTATTTGTCGTTCAGGTTTGGAAACCGTGTACGGGGGTCCGGGGGCAGCGCCTCTGGTAGCGGGGTCCAAGGGGTGGCAACCCCTGGCGGGGCCCAAGGGGCAGAGCCCCTGGCTGGGGTCGAGCTGCCAGGTCAGCTTGGAAAATTTTTATTTCTACTATATTGCTTTAGTGAAAACACTCTGAAATTTCATTTCGGAGTAATATTAGGTGGTAAAATTTGAGTTTCGACACTTAGTGAAAAATGTGTAATTTCTGTTTTAGGCGACACTAGGCAAGTGTCTCTATAGGTGACACTTAAGATTGGCGTCACTTCACGGGCGTCACTGGGGAAGTGACGCTACAGGCATCACTTAAGGGCGACACTCAAAGGCGTCACTAGGGTGCGTCACTAGCATGCGACACTTACATGTGTCACTTAGGGTGCGTCACTAGCATGCGTCACTTAGGCAAGTGACGCTATACTGCAAGTCTGTGGGCAACACTTGCGACTGTTCGACGAGTTTTCACCCAAAAATGCAATCTAGCCCAATTTTAGGCCGAATCTTGTTGTTATAATGCTAATACATGTTATATTAAGTGTTTTTATCAAGAAATAAAGAAAAGTGGATGATTTCCTATCATTTGAAGATCGAAGGTTTGAAGATGGTGATGATGAACTTAAGGAAGAAGAGGATGAAGATGATGATGGATGCTTGTTGCTGCTGTTGTTCTTGTTGATGATGATGACAGCGGCGGCGGTGGTGACGGCCGGCGGTGGTGGTGGGTGGTGTAAGTGAAGGGGATGAGGTTGAGAGAGTTTTTGGGTGGGTGTGTGTGTTTTATGAAATGAAATGAAAGAAAGATGGGAGGTGGAGATGGTTTTATCCATTTCCAGATCCCCACTTTGGGGACTGTGGTCTCCAACCACAGTACAAAATATCCGTGTTTTTGTACCCGATCTTAATTTAAAATAGTATTTTAAATTCTAAAATTCGTTTATATTAATTTGAAATGTTTTCGAGTTGAAATATATTATAAAAATACTATTTTGAAACTAAAATTTAATAGGTTGTTTTCGTGCGGTTTTAGATATCTACAATGCGTTCTCAATTAAAACGACTTACATTTTTGAACACTTTGTTATAATCGCGTATAAAAGTACAATTATTTGAAGTTTAAATTTGATGCGAAAATTAACTTTTTGACCAGGTGTTACATACCTAATTGCACTTTAAACTTAGCTAATGAGCTCTTTCCCATTGACTTGATACCCGTCGAGATCGGCAGCTTTGACATCATCGTTGGTATGGATTGGTTATTTAAGCACCGAGCCGAGATCGTTTGTTTTGAGAAAATCATACGTATTCCCCTCGTCATCGGAGGAACTTTAGTCATACAAGGGGAGACCGGTGGGACGAGACTAAACATCATTTCTTGCATGAAAACCCATAAATACTTGAGAAAAGGGTATCATGCCATCCTTGCACACATCATGGAGAAAAAGTCAGAGGAGAAGCGACTTGAGGATGTGCCAGGTGCAGCACCCATGGCACGAGCACCATATCGTTTAGCCCCATCCGAACTTCAGGAGTTGTCTACACAATTACAGGAACTCCTAGAAAAGGGATTTATCAGACCAAGTTCCTCACCTTGGGGAGCTCCAGTCATGTTTGTGAAAAAGAAAGAAGGTTCTTTCCGTATGTGCATCTACTATCGTGAGCTCAACAAATTGACTGTCAAGAACCGTTACCCACTTCCCCGCATTGATGACCTGTTTGACCAACTCCAGGGGTCGAGTTTTTATTCAAAGATCGATCTACGGTCAGGTTATCACCAACTCCGAGTTCGCGATGACAACATCCCTAAAACTTCTTTCCGAACTCGCTACGGGCATTAGGAATTCCAAGTGATGCCATTCGGCTTAACCAATGCACCGGCTTTATTCATGGACCTTATGAATTAGGTGTGCAAGCCTTACCTTGACAAGTTTGTTATCATCTTCATCGATGACATCCTAATTTACTCACGCAATGAAAAAGAACACGCGCAACACCTGAAAACCATCCTAGAGCTACTCAAACATGAGGAATTATATGCCAAATTCTCTAAGTGTGAGTTCTGGATGCAAACCGTACAATTCTTTGGCCACGTAATTGACAGTCAAGGGATTCATGTTGATCCTTCAAAAATCGAGGCTATCAAATGTTGATAAGCACCAACTACACCTACTGAAGTATGACAATTCTTAGGACTCGCCAGATACTACAGGCGATTCATTGAGAACTTCTCAAAGATAGCCCAACCCCTCACCGTACTGACTCAAAAAGAAAAGAAGTTCGACTGGACTGAAAAACAAGAGTCAGCATTCCAAATGCTCAAACAGAAACTCTATAGTGCACCGATCCTATCCTTACCCAAAAGCAACAATGACTTCGTGATATACTGTTATACTTCACACCAAGGTCTCGGTTGTGTGCTGATGCAACAAGACAAAGTCATTGCTTACGCCTCCAACAACTCAAGGTCCACGAAAAGAATTACACAACTCATGACCTGGAGTTGGTGGTTGTTGTATTCGCTCTCAAAATTTGGAGACACTACTTATACGGTACCAAGTGTACAATCTTTACTGACCACAAAAGTCTCCAACACATATTCGACCAAAAAGACCTGAACATGAGACAACGTCATTGGGTCGAACTCCTTACCGATTACGATTGCGAGATTCGCTATCATCCGGGAAAGGCAAACGTTGTTGCCAATGCCTTAAGCCAAAAAGAACGAGTGAAACCACTTCAAGTTTGAGCCCTCGGTATGACAATCCACAACAACCTTGCTACTCAAATCCTTACCGCTCAACTCGAAGCACTCAAGGATGATAATGTGAAAAATGAGGCCTTGCGCGGCATGGATAAACAATTTGAAACAAAACCTGAAAGGGCCAAATATTTCTCTAACAGAATCTGGCTACCAAGTTTTAGGAACCTTCAAGACTTGGTGATGGATGAAGCTCACAAGTCTAAGTACTCTATACACCCCGGTGCTGACAAAATGTATCATGGCATCAAAGAAATGTATTGGTGGCCCAACATGAAAACTGATATTGCAACCTATGTTAGCAAGTGTCTTACTTGTTCCAAAGTTAAAACTGAACACCAGAAACCATCTGCCTTGTTGCAACAACCGGAAATCCCACAATGGAAATAAGAGCAGATCACCATGGATTGCAATACTAAACTACCAAAAACACCTAGCGGTTGCGATACCATTTGGGTGATCGTCGATCGACTCACAAAATCTGCTCATTTCCTGGCTATCAAGGAAACTGATAAGATGGAACGTTTGACACGGATCTACCTGAAAGAGATTGTGTCAAGACACGGCATGCCCATCTCAATTATCTCTGACAGAGATAGCCGATTTACTTCCCACTTCTGGCAATCCTTACAAAAATCACTCGATACTCATTTGGATATGAGTACTACATACCACCCGCTAATTGACGGCCAAAGTGAACGAACTATACAAACACTGGAGGATATGCTACAAGCCTGCGTAGTTGACTTTGGTAAAAACTGGGAAAACCACTTACCGTTTTGCGAATTCTCGTACAATAACAGCTACCACACCAGCATAAAGGCTGCACCTTTCGAGGCACTCTACGGTCGTAAGTGTCAGTCGCCTATCTGTTGGACTAAGGTGGGGATACACAACTCACCGGTCCAGAAATCATACACGAAACAACCGAAAAGATCATCGGCATCCAAAACCGGCTGAAAGCCATGCGTGATCGTCAGAAAAGCTATGCTGACATGAGACGCAAACACCTCGAGTTTCAAGTTAGAGATCGAGTACTTCTGAAAGTATCACCTTGGAAAGGCATTATTCATTTTGGCAAACGAGGGAAACTAAATCCCAGGTACATTGGATCATTCGAAATCCTTGAAAGGATTAGCCCAGTGGCATACAGACTGCAGCTACCTCCTGAACTCAGTAGTGTGCACCCCACTTTCCACATTTCTAACTTGAAGAAATGTTTGTCTAATGAGACACTAATTATACCCCTCGATGAGATACACATTGATGAGTAACTACACTTTGTCGAGGAACCAGCGGAAATAATAGACCCAGAGGTCAAACGTTTAAAACAGAGTCATATTCCCATTGTTAAGGTCAGGTGGAATTCGAGGTGCGGTCCTGAATTCACTTGGGAACATGAAGACCAAATGCGACTGAAATACCCACAGCTGTTCACAGACTCTACTCATACGACTTGAGCTTAATTTCAGGACAAAATTCTCTTAACAAGGGAGAATGTGACACCCTCCAAATTAAGACTGTAACTAGTGCTTAAACTAATTGTAATTACGTGTACTTAGTTTTGTGTTAATCTAAATATACGTGATACTTTGTGTAATTACATACACGCATACGCGCTTTGTTTAAATCCTACACTTATGAATCGGATGAGGTCCGACTTATCTAACATGGACGTTGGTGATAAAACTTATAAATAATGTGGAATTATCCAAAAAAACATTTTTTACTATAATCTATTACACAAATTTCGTACTTTCTAAAACACGAACTACACGACGAAACCGCACGAAACGCACCTCAACGAGCGATTAATAACAAAAAGTATATTTTATAATTCTATTACTTGAAATAAAGTATTTTGATAAAATACTTCGGTTAAAATATTTCGGATATACTTTAGCATATCTATAAATCTTAAAAAGATTTTAAAAAGATTTTGCAATCAAACGACCTCGGGGATTAACCGACTACGAGACATAACACGATATTCGGAAACACAAACACGCGAGTCCGAGACCCAAGTTGGGTCGGCTCAAACCCGCGAGCCCAACCCAACCGACCCATACCCATCCCCCCTTTTTTATCTAATTTTTCCCCATTTCACTTCACTTTTCACACACACCTACACCTCAAACTCTCTCAAATCTCTCCCTCTCTTCCTCCTGGATTCGGCAGCAACAACATCAGTAACATCACCATCAAATCGCTCATCATCATCATCATCAAGAACAAGCACCAAGATCATCTCCATCTTCACTCTCCCCATTTTTGATTTTGTTGGTAATAAGCTTTAAAACCTATTAAATTACTTGTAAAGCTTTTATTTACATGCTAGAACGTTTACTCAATGAAGATTTGCCCAAAAACCAACTCAAAATGCATTTTCTAAAACCTGAGATACGAACAGCTCATCCTGCGAGTTGAGATCCCAGATCCCAGTTCATCCTACGAGGCGAACCGAGATCTTGACTCACGAACTCAAACAACGAACCGAAACTGCGAACCAAACCCACTCGCGAGTTGACTTGCGAGTCGACCTGCGAGTTGACTTGCAAGCCGAACCTTGTGATGCGAACCCAACTCGGTTTGCAACCTACTACCTTGCGAGCCGAACTCAGCTCTCACCGCGAACTTAGTTCGCAACACCTTTTCAGTCCGCAGCCAGACTAGGTCAATTTTAAATTCCAGATGCGATTTTTATTAAAGCAATGTAGTAGAAATAAAAATTTTCTAAGTTGACCTGGCAGTTCGACCCCAGCCAGGGGCTCTGCCCCTTGGACCCTGCTACCAAAGGCACTGCCCCCAGACCCCCGTCATCCAGGAACTTGTAAATACTTTTCACTCTAAGTATCGAACACTTACAAATAATGAAACCTGCTACAACGATACATAGGTAGACCTTGGATCCATGACATGAAAGTAGTGCCATTAACCTGTCATCAATGTGTGAAGTTACTTTCTTCATGAGAGGTAGTCAAGATAAAGAGTGATCAATAGGAGATTAAGGAATGTTATACTACAACAATGTAACCTACTATGAAGCCTACGCCAGCATAGCATTTAAAGAAGCAAGCACGGGGCATCTAAGAAGCAACTAAACAAGATGTCAAATAAGTGCATCTCAGCATCGATGATCCCGAAGAAAAAGTACTTGTAGGAACCGACACCTCTGAGGATCTCTGGCAAGATTTTATGAAATTTCTAAGGGAAAGAAAAACAACAGCTGCTTAGAAACCAAAAGACATGACAGATGTTGCTTGTTGCTGGCATGATAAAGGAAGTAAAGTTCCCAAGATGTTTGGAAAACGCGGTGGTGGTTCAGAGGAAAAATGAAAAGTGAAAAGATTTCAGTAAATTTAGATGGAACCATCTAACTAGGAGGATACTGCACTCGTAACCTCTACAGGTGTATATTGTTACATTTCTATGCTTTTTGGTCCTAACAATGCAGGTGCTACCTACCGGAGGATAGTTGACATAATATTCAAGCAACAACTGGGAGGTACTTATGGTTGTTAAGTCAAAGAGAGCCGAGGATCATTTCCAGGATCTTCAAGTGGCCTTCGATATCCTGAATCAGTATAACATGAAGTGCAATCCACTAAATAACATTTTGGATTGGGGGCAGTAAAGCTCTATTGCTATATGGTGGCTAAAAGAGGAATAGAAGACAAAAAGTTTGAATGTGGAGAAAAGCCGCGAGCTACATTTCGAGAGTTAGAGAATTTATCATCATCCGTGCCATTATTGATGAAGTTAGAAGATGGGAAGCTATTATTCCTATACAAAGTGGTATCCCAAAATGCAATCAGTGCCATATTATTTAAAGATCCTAAAGGTCGACAACATCATATCTATTATGTAAGTAAATATATACTTGATACTAAAAACAAGTACTCTCATCTTGAAAAACTTATATTTGCTTTAGTTATGGCATACATGGAACTTATGCACTATTTTGAAACACGCCTTACACAAGTTAAGATGAATTATCCTATTAAGTGTATTAAGATAACCAAAGATGTCATATAGAATGGCTAAATGGTTAGCAAAATTGAGTAGCTATAATCTTATTTATGAAACTAGGTGTTAAAATATGTGACTTGAAGTCCTTAGGGCAGTTTAGTAATTTTTAGTTTATTAGGGTTTGACTTGGTTTGTTTGTTTAAGTATTTTTTGAGTCTGCTATTTATCCTTATAAATAGGATTGATAGAATTTGGTTATTAGTATCTCTTTGCTTTGTTTGTTTTTAATAAGAAAGTCGAATTTTTGTTTGGATTCAATACCTACTTTGTTATTTGTTTGCTTTAACATTAACACTAGGAATGCTAAAAGTCCAAGCCTTATTAGACTTCATTGCTATTTTACTAGTGACTTTCAGGATGAAGTACATTTAGAAGTCCGACAACTAAATGAAATAAGTCACGAATGGGTAGTATATACTGATGGTATTTCTAATGAAAAAGGAACTGAAATAGGTATCATATTAAAATCACCTTAGGGAAATATTATACCTCAAGCTATTAATTGTGAATTACATGCAAAAAATAACGAATCATGATATGAAGATTTAATTGCATGATTATAATTGGCTAGGGATATAGGAAAAAATGTGACACCCGCCAAATTTAGACTGTAACTAGTGCTTAAACTACTTGTAATTACGTGTACTTAGCTCGACCCCAGCCAGGGGCTCTACCCCTTGGACCCGGCCAGGTGCTGCTGCCCTTTGGACCCCACTACCAGGGGCGCTGCCCCCAGACCCCCGTCATCCAGGAACTTGTAAATACTTTTCACTCTAAGTGTCGAACACTTACAAATAATGAAACCTAATACAACGATACATATAATAATAACGCTTTCGGATTATTATTACAAATCGTCACCAACGGGCCATACTTGTTTTCAAATTACAAACGGATTACTAAACAAACACTTGGACATTTCCTAGTTGAGTGGACAACTAGCAAGGGTGATCTTTTAAGACACCAACTTATTTACTTGTTTACTTACAACCTTGTGCGTTTTGGAAGCCAGAAGGTTGCAGGGTTCGGAGAACCAAATACGGGATTGCACCCGACACCCTTACGGACTTACATCCGCTCTACTTGTTTGATTTCCCAAACATACTTGCTAGACTTAGGTGAGTCTTACATCCCCACTTTTACTATTTTTCTACCTTGGGGTGAGATACTTAGCAACTATTTTACATATGAACACAACGTACTGAACTGATTACACTACTTTTTACACACATTGCATGAGTTACTTTTATCCACTGAAAGCCTCCTATCGTAAGTTGTTAGTTATGGACTTAAGCGTGATTACTAGTAAATGGATCCATTTGGGACTGACAATCCCTGCCTGGGGTAGTAGCGCTACCACGGATTTCACCGTAGAAACAGGCATATTAGTATTTGTTACATATGAGTGTCGGGATAGCACTCACAGGGGTACTTTATATGATTCTTAATTGATTCATACTTATACACTGTTAAGCTTCAACTTATGAGCTCATGGCAACTGTGCTGACTTACTGATTTACTTACTTTGCTTGATAGCAACACTGGTACATACTTGTGGTTCATAATGATTACTTATTACTAAACCTGTAAGATTCACCAACTTTTTTGGTTGACCCTTTTTAGCTTTGTATCTCAGGTACACAGACGGAGTATGATTTCCCTTGGATACTAGCTAGAGTCGCTTGATTTTCTACATTGCATTTAATGGAGATTCTTAGCATTATCTTTTGTATATTATGATTATGTAATAGAATCTCCCGCTACACGTGGACTCTAGGGAATAACATTTTTATAATCGAAAACACTATGTTTTCAAACAATTTTATATTTGAAATATAATTATTTTTAAACGCCTCATTTGGAGGTCATTTGCTATATACTTTGTGTTGTTGATAGTTGATTAGTAGTACCCCAAAGCTTGCTTCCGCTAAACAGAGATTTTGGGGGTGTTACAATAAAGCATCTTCAATTATCTGTTGATTCTTTATTATTTGCTAACCATTGTAATGGCTCTTATGCCATTAAGCGTGAGAAATTAGTATTATGTTTAGATACAATGAAAAGCTTGCAGGTGGTCTCGAGATATCTAACATTGAGCAGGTTCCATGAGAGGATAATTTTGAGGTTGATGCCTTAGCAAATCTAGGAACAGCTCTCAGGATCCCACTAGATGTCAAGATCTTGATTGTGTATATCATGGGGTCCGCAATTACTCAAGAAGAAATTCTGGGGGCAAATCAGGATCCTGGACGGAACTAGTCATGAAATATCTTCAAGATGACGTGACCTTAACTGAGATGGTGATCCCAATGATGGGATCCTGAATTGCAATTCACTTGAGGATCAATCATCTGTAAGTTGAGTATTTACATTCAACTTGAGGAGGTACTCTAGTTATCCTTACTTTTGATTAATCATTTAATTTCAATATATATAACTATATAAGGATAAACATATAATATTGTACATATATTTATTTTCATTTATGTCATTCTCATTGAAGTATGATACTAACTTAAGCATTGGAGGGGTGTTAGGAAAACTAACACCCACCTTTACCCAAGATCTTGTCTTTGTTGTAGTCAATGCAAATGGAGATCATGGAACAAGGATAAGGGGTTGACCACCTCTCTCCCATGATTAGGAATCCCAGGGATTCCTCTAAAGGTTTAGAGGTTTGCTGACGCATAATTATGCCTCTCTAAGGATATGGGTTTCCACACTCACGCATGGGGCGCATGACGTTTGATTATAGTGCCACGGTTATGGAATCAGTGATGCCTCTGGTACCCGACAACTTCATTTCCATTGGCCTATAGATCAAATTCTTCCGAATAGTCAACACTGAGTGCACTAGGTGTCGACCTAAGGTTTTGGCATTTTCACATCATACTAAAGGTTTGAAATATTTTCACATTACCAAAGGTTTGGCGTATAGTATTCACGTCACTAAATTGGAACATTCCCACGTACAAAAGGCTTGTAATGTTTATATATTATCTTTGACGCAAGGTTTGTAATGTTTTCACATTACCTAAGGATCATGGTATTTTCATACCATACAATAGATGGATTATCCCTAGGAATGGCAGATCCCATGAATTAATGTGGTATTATCACATTACAAGAACATGATTCTATTGGCTTTTTCCAATCTTAAGTCTATTGGTTTATATTGTTTTCACATTATCAAAAGTATTCTTTCGAAAAGATCTAAGAGTTTAATGAAACTATAAACTTGCCTTGTAGATCTTAAAAGTTATTACAAATGGTTTGACATCTACATGTCACAAAAGTTGGTCTATCAAAACTTATCTAAAGGTTTGTAATGTTTTACACATTACCAAAATATTTTTCGGATTTAATCCAAAGATTATGTTGAATGTTATAATGTTTTCACATTATTAAAAAATTTTACATTCTCAAATGATTGCAATATTTTTGCATTGCTTAAAAATCTTGAAAACGTTTATGTCGATTTCAAAGATAAATAAAAATCATGATAATTTGATACTATGGAGATAACAATAATATCTTCATGTTATCAAAATCATATAACAATGTTATATTCTAGGATCACTGGATTATCCCAAGAGAGATTTGTTTCAGAAATCCCGAGCCAAAGATCATTAAAATGATCTTGATGTTTACAGGTTATTTGGAAGACTTTGACACTATTGTGTCATCATAAAGTCTTAGTAATGTTTTCACGTTACCTTGGCGACCTTTGATGTTGTTACATTACAGGATATAATTGTCATCATTGATAGTTTTTAATGTGCTTCTCAAGCCGATGCATGTTGCAGGATCTTAAATATTGGAATCCTGATTTCAAGAACACTTAGGTGTCGTCTCAAGATATTCTGAGGGAATCTCCTCAGAATCCTGAAGTTAAGATCCTATAATGGGATAATCTTCCCATTATTCCAAGATCTGCATTATCCCAAGTGTATCCTGAGGGAATCTCCTCGGGATCCTAAGAATCCGAGTTTATAATGGAAGAATCTTTCCATTATCCTGCGATATGTTTTATATACGACATATTCTGAGGGAGTCTCCTCAGAATCCTGGAGGTATAAGTAAAGTAAGCATGTGATGGGGGAATCCTCCCATTATCTCAAAAAACCTATAGATATGATCAGAATAAGCATGTATTGGGGGAATCTATCCAGTATCCTGAAAGCTGGATTATCTCAAGTATATCCTGAGGGAATCTCCTCAGGATCCTGGTCATCGGTTTAAAATAATCATATATTGGGGGAATCTTCCTAGTATCCTGAAGATAGAAGAAAAATAGAAGATAATAACACACATCAAATGGGAAGGTAGCCTACCTGCTCCCCTTCTCTCCATCGTCTTCATCCGCAGTAAGTTTTGCTCGCTACTAAGAACTTATCTTTTCATATTGTTCAACAAGAATCAAGAGGAGCCTCCATATGCTCTCTCTCTCTCTCTCTCTCTCTCTCTACATTCATCATCCGAATTTGAGCTTTGCTCATCATTGAAACCCATCTCTCTAGATAGTATACTTTTGATTCACACCACCCTTGGTCTCGTTATACACATTCCAACGGGTTATCCACGTAAGTCACGCAGAGTAATGAATCGAACCAAACCAACCCACACTCGGGATTAGCTTATCCTGAATAAAAGTTCAACAAGTGTTCAACATAAACCACTTGAACAACACCACAGCCAACCATGTTAGGTTGACCTCACCCCGAATTATTGGCACAGCCCAAGTATGTATAAAATTGAGAGGAATGGGGGCATCCCTTCTAGATCTTGAATATAGTTGATTTGTGAAGATTTTCAAAGAAACACGATGATCAAGGTTGTGGAAATCCATGATGCTTTAGATAAACGAAGAAGCTACGCCAAGCCATGAGTACAGTTTGGGAGTTACGTAGCTTGATCACGGATTAAACCAAGGGTTCAGGTTTGTTTATCACTCTTTGAAATCGTCGTGCTATTTTTCATTGAAACTTGACAAAGAACAGGTAACCGAAGCCATTATGAAGTTTGGAGTCTTACAATGAGGTATGAAGGGGTTTGTACTTATCAAAAATCCAATCAACATGGGCATGGTTACGGATGCACGGTAATATCTTGCCTAACTTATTTAATACTTATTTTTAGAAGTTGTGTCACCATCTAGGACCTGAAAATAACATAGCTTGGGGGCAATTGTTTGGGGCTAAATTTTACAGTCAGGATTCAGGATCCTGAAGTGTTTAGTTACTATTGAAAGTTATATCCAGGATCATGGATATATTCAGGATTAAGCTAAGACTAAGGATCTCGAGATTGTGTATTTATATAAAACAGGTTATCAAGATCTTGAATATATTTAGGACCTCGCTTGGATCAAGGATCCCAATTATATATAAGTATTTAGGTATATTCAGGATCCTAAGTACTATAGAAATCTCAAATATATTCAGGATCTCACATATGTTTAGGATCTCGAATAAGCAGGATCTCGGATATATTAAATATCTCGGGATCAGATGTTATTAATCTTTGTTTATCATTTTATGTTTAGGATCCTGGATGATTAGGATCCCTGACGATCAGGATCCTGGATAATTAGATATCTTGGAATCAAATATCACTAATCATTACTTGTCTGATTATGTTCAGGGTCTTGGATGATTCAGGATCCCAACTGGTCAGGATCTAGGATATACTCGGTATCCCGGGTAAAACGTTACTAATACCTATTTTTCCGTTGTGTATCTTGACCAAGTCTTGCAGGGATAAAACATGGGTCAATTATGTCATTATTTTCGGATCAAGGCTTGGAAGAGGTCATAGAAAACGTGTTAAATGCTGAGTCAAGGTGGAAGACTAGAGGATCCCGAAAATCTCAGGATATCCCTGATTTTAAGAAACTTAGTTATCATGTATTTACTATAAATTAGAGGCAATGTGATCATTAGGAACACACTTTAACACCTCCAATGTATTTACTATAAATTAGAGGCAATGTGATCGTTAGGAACACACTTTAACACCTCCAACACTCTAGAACTTCACCATTTCATGATCAAAACACCTACACTTCATCTCTATCATCCCGTTCATCACAAAAACACTTAGATCGATCATCATTACGCTCTTTCTTTGTATTATCCCAAATTTAAGCAATAAAATCAACAAAGACAAGGAACGATTATTCCTTCCCGAGGTTTTATATCAGTGATCTAACAAGATCAAGGGCTTTCCTAGTATATACGTGTGTCGGTTACATCTCTTTAACGTTTTCATTGTTTAATTTGCATTTCATTGATCTTTTGATCATATATTCTGCATTTTCCTGATTTTATCTTACATTCATCATAAGTATACGTATTTATCTTGCTTGTAATCATATTTTTATCATAAAATTTGTATTATCAATCTGTTTGATGCATTTTTATTGATCATAATCATATTTTTGATGCATAACTTGCATTATCCCGAAAATACTTTGCATTTAACTTAGACTTTCGCATTTATCTTGTTGATGAACACTTGTTTCACTTTAAATCAGTATTATTTAAACCCTTAGTTGCATTTTAGACAAATGTTTTGTTTGTATCATATTTGCATTGCGAAATTTATATTGTTTCATTATAGATTTACGTTCCTAGTCAATTATTTTGAAAATCATAACAAGCACACTACCTCACAAACTAGATTTGATCACTTAATTGTCTTGAGTATTTTTGACCAAAATAAAAGGCCTACAGTGTTATGGGTGAATTTTTATCTAACTTTGTTGGATCCTTATTAGCATCATAATATCAACACATAGGTATGGAAAGTATTTGCATTTTATATTCGTGTCAGGATAATGATAGTTTGTAAGTCTATTTTCAGGATCACAGATATAGTTAAGGATCCTGGAAATATCCTTATTATTTGTCTTGCAGGATCCTATTCGGGATATGTTTATCTAACGTAATTATGCAGGATACCGAACCAAGGATTTACTTACGTGAGGATCCTATGTTTATTCTGGATTATGCATAGCTCAGGATCCTGAACCTGTATTAGTTCAGGATCATGTGATTTTAACATATTTGTTTTCCTCGAGTATTGACCAGGTCACAAGGAGAACGCGTCATGTGAGATATGCTCCGGATTATATGGCAAGGTCTTGATACGATTATATGAAGACGGAGTCAGCTGCACGTGTAAAATGAAGTCAAAAGAGGCGTTGGGATTCTTCACCCTTCATCGGAGGATCCCTGAAATCTCAGAAATGTTGTTCTACGCTCTTAGTATTTAAACGAGGCATGGATGATCGATTAGGTTAACGAATACTTACTATTTTTCACCTGAAAAACACTTATACTCTACTCTCATTCACTCTCAAACACATTCATCAACACTTAGTCAATTTCGTAGATAATCACATAGCCGATCATCCTTGTGCTCTTAGTTTGTAATCAATTACTTTCATTTTTATAAGATTAACAAAGGCAAGGTTAGTTTGATCCTTCCTGAGGTTTTGTGTCGGCGATCAACCTTGATCAAGGGATTTCCTCGTATATCATTGTGTCGTTTTTATTTATTTATCATTAATATTGCTTCAATTGCATTCTCTTTACATTTTCATTGTCAAAATAACATTATCCTCAATCTGTTCTTGAGCTTTTATATTAAACATTTGTTCAACAAGGATCAACATATTTAATCTATCTTTTTCATACGAAATATTAGCTTACTAATATAGATAATCGTGTTTTTAGGTAATTATCTTGAGAGTAATTTTAAGCACCCAACCTCACTTTTCTAAATTTGATCACTTAATTGCTTATAGTAATTTTTGACCAAAACATACAGATATGATCGAAATAAGCATATATTGAGGGAATCTCCTAAGTATTTTAAAAATCAGACTATCTCAAGTATATTATGAGGGAATCTCCTCGGGATCCTGGTCATCAGTATAAAATAAATATATATTGAGGGAATCTCCTCAATATCCTGAAGACATAGGATATATAAATCCTAATAGTATTGTTAGCCTTAGTTTCTTTGGCTTTATTCCTCTTCGAGTTTCTTGAATAGCCTTTCAAGATTCTAATTGAAAGTCTGTTCCAGCATTCTAGAATATTAGAATTCTGGGAACATGATTATTTCAATTATATCTTGAGGGAATCTCCTCAGGATTCTGAGTTTATGCATGAAATAAACATATATTGGGGGAATCTCCCCAGTATCCTGAAGATAGAAGAAAAATAGAAGATGATAACACACATCAAATGGGAAGGCAGCCTACCTGCTCCGTTTCTCTCCATCGTCTTCATCCGCGGTGATTTTTGCTCGCTACTAAGAACTTATCTTTTCAGATTGTTCGACAAGAGTCAAGAGGAGCCTCTATATGCTCTCTTTCTCTCTCTCTACATTCGTCATCCGAATTTGAGCCTTGCTCATCATTGAAACCCATTTCGCTATATGGTATCCATTTGATTCATGCCACCCTTGGGCTCATTCTATACATTCCAATGGGTTATCCACGTAAGTCACGGAGAGTAACGAATCAAACCAAGTTAACCCACACTCGGGATTAGCTGATCCTGAATAAAAGTTCCACAAGCGGAAATTGGAATGCTCAAAAAAACTAAGTGGTCAACATAAACACTACCATGGCTAACCGTATCAGGTTAACCTCATTATTGGCACAACCCAAGTATGTATAACATTGACAGGAATGGGGGCATCCCTTCTGGATCTTGAAGATAGTTGAATTCTGAAGATTTTCAAAGAAACACCATGATCAAGGTTGTGAAAAACAATGATGCTTTGGATAGACAAAGAAGCTATGCCAAGCCATGAGTATAGTTTTGGAGTAACTTAGCTTGATCACGGATCAAACCAAGGATTCAGGTTTGTTTATCACTCTTTGAAATCGTCATGCTATTTTTCATTGAAACTTGACAAGAACAGGTAACCGAAGCCATTATTAATTTTGGAGTCTTACAAATGAGGTATGAAGGGGTTTGTACTTATCAAAAATCCAATCAACATGGGCATGGTTTTGGATGCACGGTAATATCTTGCCTAACTTATTTAATACTTATTTTTAGAAGTTGTCTCACCATCAGGGACCTGAAAATAACACAACTTGGAGGCAATTGTTTGGGGCTAAATTTTACAGTCAGGATTCAGGATCCTGAAGTGTTTAGTTACTATTAAAAGTTATATCCAGGATCATGGATATACTCAGGATTAAGCTAAGACTAAGGATCTCGATATTGTTTATGTATATGATACAGGTTATCACGATCTTAGATATATCCAGGATCCCTCTTGGATCAAATATCCCAATTATATATGAGTATTTAGGTATATTTAGGATCCCGAGTACTATAGAAATCTCAAATATACTCAGGATCTCACATATGTTTAGGATCTTGAATGTGTAAGATCTCGGATGTATTATGTCTCGGGATCAGATGTTATTAATCTTTGTTTATCAGTTTATGTTCAGGATTCTGGATGATTAGAATCCCAGATGATCAGGATCCCGGATATGTTAGATATCCTGGAATCAAATGTTACTAATCATTATTTGTCCGATTATGTTCAGGATCTTGAATGATTCAGGATCCCAAGTGGTCAGGATCCAGGATATATTCTGCATTCTGGGTAAAATGCCACTGATCATTAAAACTTTTGTTAAAATCCTTGTTGAGTTAATTTTTCCAAAAATTTCTGTTAAAAATGTCAAGCCAAGGAAGATCTACATCATCTATCATGCCATCATCATCGTCTGTGCCAGCAACCCTTCCTCCTGCTCCACCTATCACATCATCTCAATCACATCCAAAAAGCGTCTATGCAAGGATCTCGTCGGCCGGATCCACTTCTTTAACGGCTGGATTCCTATCAGATCTGGACCCCATTTCTAACCAGGATATTGTGTCTATGTTTACGCAGGTGAGGGAACAGCTTCAACGAGTGGAAAGATGCAATAAAATCCTGAATAAGGATATGGAGAACCTGAGGATAAGGAGTAATTCCTATCCAAAGCAGGATCCTTGACTTTGATACCCCCAATCTTTGGGTTATCAAGGAGACTTCATATCCATGCAGGGGAGTGCTAGGATCCCAGATCCAATCTATGCTACAGGAATTTCTACGTGAAGGGGTTAACAATCAGATCCAGGATCCTCATACAGGACTCCTGACGGTGGTAACATGTTCAATAATTATACTTCTATTAATACTGTTGGGACTAACAATTTTCAGGATCCTGGAGTTAGCTTTATGATGGTGAGGGAAATACAAAAATTGAAGTATATGATATTGAGCGTTCCTGGAGTTGTACAACCAATTCCTGAGGTCGCCCCAATGGCACATAGGATCTCAAGATTTGCATCACCCATCTGTGATGCTGAGATCCCAAAAAGATTCCAAACTCCAAATATGAAGTTGTATGATGGGACAACGGATCCTGAGGAGCATATCGCACAATACAGGGAAAGGATGGAGATCATTCCAATTCCTTCTTATCTTAAAGAAGCATGCCTGTGCAAGGATTTCGACTCTACTCTTACAAGATCCGCACTAAAGTGTCTATTGAATGTTCCCCCTTACTCTATTACTTCATTTGCTCATTTAGTCAATTTATTTAATAATCAATTCTCTTGCAGTAGAACATTTGAAAAGCTAACTACTGATTTGTACAGAGTTGTTTAAAAAGCTAATGAGTCTCTTCGAGATTTTGTAGGGAGGTTCGGAAGAGAATCCTTGAATATACCTAATTTAGATATGCCAACTGTTGTACAAGCCTTTAAGATGGGGATCAAAAGAGATTTCCCATTCTATGAGGATCTTGTTATGAATCCTTGCAGGAACCTGGATGAAGTCAAAAATAGGGCTCTAAGGTTCATTAGATTAGAAGAAGATGCCGAGATACGGAAAAGAGTGGATGCTTCATCAACATATGACAGGCCTAACAGGAAATCAGACTCATCCTCGTCCAGATCAAATAGAACAAGCCTTATGCTAGAAATGAAGATCGTCGTGTGAATACTATCAGGGAGGACGATGAAGAATATCCTAAATTAACTGATTATAATTTTTCTGTAGATACAACAGGTCTACTATGTGCCATGGAGGATCTTGGTGACAAAGCAAGATGGCCAAAGAAAAGTGACAAATCCTTCGCATGGAAAGACAAGTCTAAATGGTGTGCATACCATGGAGATTTTGGTCATTTAACTGAGAATTGCATAGCCCTCCAGAAAGAGATCAGCCATCTGCTTAACAAAGGATACTTAAAGGATTTACTTGGAAAAGTGAAGGATCACAGGAAGGATCATGACAGGATCAAGGATCCTGAAGTTCAGGATAATCGAAGGATCCCTATCAGATCAGGATTCCTACCTTCAGATGCCAAGGTAATCAATTTTATTTATGGTAGCTCTGATATATGTGGTACTTCCTATTCTGCAGCTAAAAGGAATGCAAAGGAATCCAAGTCGGAAAAGCCATATAAACCAATAAGGACTTCCATGAAGAAAGATGAAAAGGTTATAGCATTTAATGAGGATGATCTAGAAGATGTGCAGGATCCTTACCATGATGGTTTGGTAATTACTCTCTATGTTGCCAATCATTTCGTGAGAAGGATCCTGATCGATGGAGGAAGCTCAGTCAACATCATTCGGTTGGAGACCTTAAAAAGAATGGGCATTCCAGAATTGGAAATCACCTCCAGATCAACTGTATTAGTAGGATTTAGCGGAGAAGCGAAGAACACGGTTAGTGACATCAAACTACCAATCTACATTGAGGGGGTAAATTCGATTCAAAAATTCTGTGTTATGGATTGTTTATCGAGCTATAACATTATCCTAAGTAGACCCTGATTGCATGATATGAAAGCAGTACCGTTAGTATATCATCAATATGTCAAATTACCAACTCCTTGGGGAGTGGTTAAAATTAGCAGTGATCAACAAGAGGCAAAAGATTGTTACACAACGTCAATGAAGTCTACTACCAAGTCTCCATCAGCATAGCAATTAAAGAATAAGGCGTGAGATGTTCTGGATACTAAGGGACGGGACATCAAAGAAATGCCACTCGAATCCAAGGATCTTGAAGAGAAAGTGCTTATAGGATCAGGGATATTAAAGGATCTTGAACAAGATTTGATGAAGTTCTTGAATCAAAGAAAATCGACTTTGCTTGGAAACCAGAGGATATGACAGGTATATCTAAGGATATTATAACTCATAAACTTGGAATTGATAATAGTTTCAGGTCAATCCAACAAAAAAGAAGGAAATTTGCACCGGAAAGGAACGTTATTATCCAAGCAGACGTTGGGAGATTACTCTCTGCTGGTATGATAAGGGAAGTAAAATTCCCAAGATGGTTGACAAACGTAGTGGTAGTACAAAAGAAGAATGGGAAATGGAGAGTGTGTATGGACTACACCGATCTTAACAAGGCCTGCCCGAAGGATCCTTTCTCATTACCTCACATTGACTTGATGGTGTATGCTACAGTTGGGCACGAGATCCTAACCTTTATGGATGCATCATTGGGATTTCAGCAAATCCAGATGGAACCATCAGATCAGGAGGACACAGCCTTAATAACTCTTACATGTATATATTGTTATATTGCTATCCCTTTTGGTCTCAAAAATGCAGGTTCAACGTACCAGAGGCTTGTGAACATGATGTTCAAAGATCACTTGGGCAAGACCATGGAAGTCTACATTGACGATATGGTGGTTAAATCCAAGAAAGCTGAGGATCATCTTCAAGATCTTCGAACTGCTTTTGATATCCTAGACCAATACAATATGAAGCTTAATCCTGCGAAGTGCCACTTTGAAGTGGGGGTAGGAAAATTCTTGGGGTATATGGTGACCAAGAGAGGAATAGAAGCTGGTCCAGAGCAGATTAAAGCTATCCTAGACTTGAAATCTCCATCAAGTCCTAAGGATATACAAAGGCTCACAGGAAGAATAGCAGCTCTGAATCGTTTTATTTCAAGATCCTCAGACAGATGCAAAGAGTTCTATGATATCCTAAAGAAGAACAAAAAATTTGAATGGGGAGAAAAACTTGAAGTTGCATTTCAAGAGTTAAAGAATTATTTGTAATCAGCTCCCTTATTGATGAAGACTGAGAATGGTGAACCACTATTCCTCTATCTATCGGTTTCTCGGAATGTTGTAAGTGCAGTACTATGAAGGATTATGAAGGGCAACAACATCCTGTTTACTATGTAAGTAAAAGCTTATTAGATGCTGAAACCAGGTATTTTCATCTTGAAAAACTTATACTTGCATTGGTTATGGCATCTACTAAACTTAGGCATTATTTTGAGACACATCCTATACATGTAAGTACTAACTATCCTATTAAAAATGTTTTGAGAAAACCAGAAATGTCAGGACGCCTAGCTAAATGGTCGGTTAAGTTAAGTGCATATAACCTAATTTATAAACCTAGGAATGCAATTAAATCCCAAGCTTTAGCAGACTTTATTGCTGATTTCACTAGTGATCTTCAGAATGAAGTAGATTTAGAAATACAAGAACTAAATCAAGTAAGTGAAAAATGGACATTGTATACCGATGGTGTTTCTAATATAAGAGGAACTGGATTAGGAATAATATTAAAATCACCTCAAGGCGATATTATGCCTCAAGCTATAAGATATGAATTTCAAGCTACAAATAACGAGGCAGAATATGAAGCATTAATTGCAGGATTACAATTAGCTAAGGATATTGGTATAAAATACTTGAATGTATATGTTGACTCATTATTAATTGTTAATCATTATAATGGAACTTATACTGTAAAAGTAGATAGATTAGCTGCGTATTTGGATATTGTTAAGGATCTTGCAGGTAGCTTCGAGATCTTCGATATTCAACAGGTACCACTTGAGGATAACACTGAGGTGGATGCCCTAGCTAACCTGGGATCAAGTCTGAAGATCCCACCAGATATTAAAATACCAATTATACATATTGCAACACCTGCCATCGCTGATAAGGATAACAATGAAGAGCAGGTATGTGATGTTGAGGATCCTCAGGCTGGAGAGAAATCGAATACATCAAGTTTTGGGGGCAAGTCAGGATCATGGATGCAGCCAATCATGGAATATATACAGCACAGGTGATTCCTAAGGATAAAAATAATCCTAAAGCCTTCATATTAAAGGTATCCCGTTTTACTATTGAAAATGGTATGTTGTATAGAAAATCACTTGCTGATCCACTGTCGCGATGCCTTGAGGATCCTAAAGCAAAAGCAGTACTTAAGGATATACATGAAGACGATTGCGGGAATCATTCTGGGGGCAGAGCATTATTTTCAAAAAAAATTAGGATAGGATACTTTTGGCCTACTATGAAGAAGGATTCCATGGATTTTACTCGCAAATATGATGCTTGTAAAAGACACGGAAACATCCATCATCAACCAGCAGAACCGATGCATCCAATTATCTCACCATGGTCATTTATGAAATGGGGAATGGATATTATGGGAAAACTACCTACTACTCCAGGAGGAAAAGTGTTTATGCTTGCAATGACAGATTATTTTTCCAAATGGATAGAAGCTGAGGCATTTGTTCAAGTGAAAGAAAATGATGTTATATCATTTATTAAGAGAAATATCCTCACAAGATTTGGGATCCCGACAGAAATAGTATACGAGAATGGATCTCAATTTATTGGCAAAAGAACTACTAAGTTTTGTGAAAGTTGGGGAATCAAGATGATAACTTCAACTCCAGTCCATCCTCAAGCTAATGGACAGGCAGAATCTAGCAACAAAATCATAATCAACAATCTTAAGAAGAGGCTGAATGCTAAGAAGGGAAGATGGGCTGAGAAATTACCTTTTGTTTTATGGGCTGATAGGACCACAGAAAAGGAAGCAACCAAGCAAACTCCTTTTGCTTTGGTGTTTGGCTCTGAAGCTATGATCCCAACAGAAATGGTGATCCCAACGGCAAGATCCCAGTTGCAGACTTTAGAAGCAAACAAAGAAGTATTAATTCAGGATCTAGACATTGTGGATGAGATAAGGGATCATGCTAAATTCAGGATTGCGGTATACCAACAAAGAATTACGAGATCTTACAACAAAAATATTAGGATAAGAAGGTTTCAAGTTGGAGACTTGGTGCTAAGGAAAGTATTCCAAAATACTAAGAATCTTGCTGAAGGAAAACTAGCACCAAAGTGAGAAGGTCCATACTTGATAGATTCGGATGCTGGAAAGGGGGTATATTGGTTGGCCAATATGGATGGTGAATTACTTCCAAGATCCTGTAATGCCATTCATTTGAAACTTTACCATGTGTAAGTTGATTTTTTTTATTCAACATTAAAAGGTATTCCTATGATCCTTAACTTTTCATTAATCTTAATACTCTTTACTATATATGTATGTGTGTATTATAATTATATATTAGTATATGCATGAAAGTTTTTCATAATTACTATCCTTAATGAATATTTTACTGACTTAAGCATCAGAGGGGTGTTAGGCAAACTAACATCCATCTTTACCCAAGATTTTGTATTTGTTGTAGTTCATGCATTTGAGGATCATGGATTGAAGATTAGGGGTTGGCCACCTCTCTTCCGTTAAGGATCCCAGTGATCCTCTAAGGTTTAGAGATTTCTAAATGCATAAACACCTCTAGGGTTTATACACCCCACCGGGTGCGCACGATGTTTGATTATAGTGCCACGGTTAGGGAATCGGTGATGCCTCCGGTACCCGACAACTTCATTTCCATTGGCCTATAGATCAACCGCTAACGAATGTCGATACTGATGTGCACTAAACGTATCGATCTAAGGTTTGTGTCATTTTCACGTCACTCTAAGGTTTGTAATGTTTTTTCACATTACCCATTGGTTAGGCATTTTCATGTCTCAAATGGCTTAGCCCAAGAATCAAACGGTTTGTAATATTTTCACATTACCTAATGGTTTGGCATTTACATGTCACTATTATAGTTTTCTTAAACTATCTAATGGTTATAATATTTTCACATTATCAAAGTTTACATTGGTTAAGTCTAATAGATGAGTTTATTAGCTCTAATATTTTTACGATTATCAAAATCAATTTTGATCTAAGGATCATAAAATCTTTTTAAGATCATAACATTTTTCAAAAATAAATTGTTTTCGCAATTGTTTGACAAATTATTAATATTTTCACATCACATGAAATATTCATCGGAATTTATCATTGTCTATGAAATATTTTAGGATCCTGAATCTTAGGATCCTAAACTCAAAGTTATCTTAGATCCGATTAAGGATCCTTAAAACCTATAATGCTGAATGGATATTGAGAGAATCTTCTTATCATCCTGGATGTATCCTGAGGGAATCTCCTCAGGATCCTGTTTCTAAGCAACTATCAAGCAAATATTTATATACTGAGGAAATCTCCTCAGTATCCTGAAGACACAAGATAGAGTTAAGATCCTAATATCATTGACAGCAAGATTTCAGGATTATTCATCCTGAATAAGAGTTCAAAAGAGATGCAGAAAATAAAATTGTCTTGTGGCCAACATAAACCACATTCATACACCACCACGGTTGATCATACCAGGTCAACCTCACCCCAAATAATTGTTTGTTACAATCACGGCCCTTAGGAAGTAAACAAGCATCAAAGTAAAAATCGGGCTCCGGCTAGTCAAATGCCATCCTCGCTCGAGGATTCTTCTCTATTAACTGGATCATCGGCCACTGCCATGTCTTCATCGCCTTTGGAATTGGACGCTTCGCCTTTGATTAGAGCGTCGGTGATCTTTATCTTAGGTGCCTTGTATGCACTTCTTTTTGGAACTTTGGATCCTCCGAGACCAATGAAGAATGGACTTATAGCATAATCGTCATTCATTCTTGCTAATTTATACTTTCATCCCTTGACGTCCCACAAGCTAGCGTCCAGTCCATTCTCAGCGGCTTCCGTAGCCATGTGGATTTTTGATTCCAACACGGCGATGGTAGCATCTTTCTTCACCTCTTCCAAAAAGGTGTTCTTTGTGTCTGATCCTTCTTCGTCCGCATGATTGGATCTTTTGGCGAGCATAGCTTTGAGGACTTCAATTTTTCATTTGGTTTTCTCCATTTTGTGAGTAATTTTCTTTTGGGCAGCAACCAGATTGTCGATCGTTTCTGTTTTCTTCGAGTATTTGTCAATCAAGATATCTGCAGCTTGATGAAAGGATTGATGTTAGAATTTTCATTTTTAAGAAATTTGAAACAAAAGGGGTCTTACCATCAAGAGATTGGAAGCAGGAGTCTCAAGATCATATAAATCATCGAACTTTCTCTTTTTAGAGAGAAAATGTGTTGAAAAAGGCTTGAAGCTTGAATCGCCGATCCTGATCATCTCCTTTTGGGGTGGAATCTCCGAATCAATGTCGGACAAAGTGAAATGCACTGAAAGATTAGAAAGAAATTAAGAGTGTGAAGAGAAGAATTATAAACAGAAAAGACAGAAAATTACCTGACATCGTTGAGTCTTCTTACGATTGCTCTAAATTATTATCAGGGGTAGTTTTCTATGGAAATTTGCTATAAGAACGTGGTTATGGAATTGTTTTAAACGAAAAATGGTGAAGAAGAAGGATGAGGGAGAGAAGAATTCGTATGAAGGTCTAATAGCTATTAGAAATGATTAATACTCGGACGTGATATTCGATACACGTAAAATATCTTACCTAACATGCTTTAGGCGGGAAGTTATAACGTTTAAGGATCCTGAAAAATGTTACAACTTCGAGGGCAATTGTTGTGGGTGAATTTTTATCTAACTTTGCAGGATCCTTATTAGCATCATAATATCAACACACAGGTATGGAAAGTATTTGCATTTTATATTCGTGTCTTAGGATAATGATAGTTTGTAAGTCTATTTTCAGGATCACGGATATAGTTAAGGATCCTTGAAATATCCTTATTATTTGTCTTGCAGGATCCTATTCGGGATATGTTTATCTAACGTAATTATGCAGGATACTGGACCAAGGATTTAGTTACGTGAGGATCTTATGTTTATTCTAGATTATGCATAGCTCAGGATCCTGAACCTGTATTAGTTCAGGATCATGTGATGTTTAACATATTTGTTTTCCTCGAGTATTGACCAGGTCACAAGGAGAACGTGTCATGTGAGATATGCTCCGGATTATATGGCAAGGTCTTGATACGATTATACGAAGACGAAGTCAGCTGCACGTGTAAAATGAAGTCAAAAGAGACGTTGGGAGTCTTCACCCTTCATTGGAGGATCCCTGAAATCTCGGAAATATTGTTCTACGCTCTTAGTATTTAAATGAGGCATGGATGATCGATTAGGTTAACGAATACTTACTATTTTTCACCTGAAAAACACTTATACTCTGCTCTCATTCACTCTCAAACACATTCATCAACACTTGTCAATTTCGTAGATAATCACATAGCCGATCATCCTTGTGCTCTTAGTTTTTAATCAATTACTTTCATTTTTATAAGATTAACAAAGTCAAGGATCATTTGATCCTTCCCGAGGTTTTGTGCCGGTGATCACCCTTGATCAAGGGCTTTCCTCGTATATCATTGTGTCATTTTTATTTACTTATCATTCATATTGCTTCATTGTCAAAATAGCATTATCCTCAATCTGTTCTTGAGCTTTTATATTAAACATTTTTTCAACAAGGATCATCAGTATTTTACCGTTGTGTATCTTGACCAAGTCTTGTAGGGTTAAAACATGGGTCAATCATGCCATTATTTTCGGATCAAGGCTTAGTCAAGTCAAGGAGAAGTCAAGGAAAATGTGAGATAATGAGTCAAGGTGGAAGACTGGAGGATCCTGAAAATCTCGGATATCCCTGATTTTTTGGAAAGTTAGTTATATTGTACGTACTATAAATTAGAGGCAAATGATCGACTATATGGCACTTTTTACACACTTTAACACTCTGCTACACCATTTGTATTGATCAAACACACCTGCAATTCATCTCTTTCACTTATTTCATCACACAAACACTTAGATCGATCATTTTTGTGTTCTTTTTTTGTATTATCCGGAATTTCAGCAATAAAATCAACAAAGGCAAGGAACGATTGTTCCTTCCTGAGGTTTTATGCCGGTGATCTAACAAGATCAAGGGCTTTCCTCGTATATACGTGTGTCGATTGCATCTATTTTACGTTTTCATTGTTTAATTTGCATTGCATTGATCTTTTGATCATAAATTCTGCATTATCCTGATTTTATCTTACATTTATCATTAGTATTCACGTTTATCTCACTTGTGATCACTTTTTTATCATAATATTTGTATTATCAATCTGTTTCATGCATTTTTATCGATCATAATCATACTTTTGTTGCATAACTTGCGTTATCCTGAAAATACTTTGTATTTAACTTGATATTTTGCATTTATCTTGTTATAGAACACTTGTTTCATTTAAAATCAGCATTATTCAAATCTTTAGTCATATTTTTGGCAAGCCTTCTATTTATATCATATTTGCATTGCGAAATTCATATTGTTTAATTATAAATTAATGTTTTTAGTCGATTATCTCAAAAATCTTAACAAGCATACTACCTCACTTTATTGATTTGGTCACTTAATTACTTAGGCTAATTTTTGATAAAAATAATTATTACCTTAAATAACTTCACAAAATATTTAATTTTAATTAAATAAACCCCATACATGGATCAAAATGATCAAGACTTTATGTTATATAACTGTTATTTTCTAAAATAAATTTAGTCTATAATAATTAAGTGAAATTCAAAAGAATTTTATCTAAATTATTATAACATCTAAATTTGTTCATGTTACTTCAAAGATATTCAAATCAAATTTTAATTGTAATTGTAATGAAATTGAAATCAACAACTTCACAACTAACATCTTTTACAAATAAGATTTTTCAACATTTGTAGCTTTTAACTTTTCATACTTTAACTTATAGTACTATTTAATTATTACTTTGTTTAAAACTTAAAAATTCGTTATTATTTTTCTATTGGTTTATGTTATTACTTATTTTAGTTTCAATTATAATTGTACATTATAAGTTAACATTACTAATTCATTAGGCTACTTATAAATAATCATATAATTATAAATTTTAAATGATACTAATTCATTAGGCTACTTACAAATAATCATATGACTATATTTTTTTAAACGATCGTGCATTGCACGGACTTAAAGACTGATCTATATATAAAATACGGTTATTAAATTAAATTGTATATATGCCACATCACTTATTTCCTTATATAACAATATGTTAAGAATTGAAAAAATTCTTAATGCAACATGGATCGATTGTTACTTTGAATAACGTTATAAAATAAATAAAAAAATAATAATTTTAAATACTTATATAAAATTAGTTCATTAACAAAAAAAATCTCAAAAGTATATGCATACATGTAATATAGTATACAAGTCCTATGTATGGATTCTAGAATTAATATGTGATGTGACTATTAAATGCAAATTACGAATTGAAATTTTTATTTATAATTATACTTCCTAAATTTGTACATGTTAGTTCAACGATATTCAAACCATATTTAATTGCAATTGTATTGATTCTGTTAGTTTGTTATCAAAATAAACAATAAATAAATATATAATTAGAAAGATTGTATCATATTTTATGTATATATCTTACGAGATTATGACAATTAACCTCATGAAATATATATTTTGTCATTAGAATTTAATTTTAAATTCATACATATAATGTCTCTTTATGTTGGTTATTATACGTTAACCTTTTATTATTTGATCTTTACTTTTTATTAGCACTTCAAAATTTGTTGCTTCCTTTACATTTTGGTTATCTTATTAATCATAAATTCATTTTTAATAATAATTGCAAAATTAAGTGGACAACATTATACTTACAAATAATAGTATGTATTTTTAAAACGGTCGTGCATCGCACATGCTCCATACATAGTATATATATAAAATAAAGATTTTTTTTTGCTTATATGTCATCTTTTTAATCATTATGATGACATATCTAAAATATATTTATTCTTCAAATTCTAGGGATGCCACATAACTGTCTATTTTTAATAATTTTATTATTTTTATAAATCATTTTAAATAAGGGTTAATAATAGTTTAATCCTCACACTTTTATTTTTTCATTTTAACCATTCCAACTTTTATTTCTAAATGTTTAAACATCTTAACTTATAGTTGATCAAAATTTAATCATTTACGTTTATTTTGAGTATGTATGTTTTGCATTGATTAACACAAGAGTTAAGTACACCATTTGTCTCATTGAGTTTATTTTATTAATAATCAAATTTTATTCATGATCAACTATTTGTAGACATTTCACGAGTAAAATATATTGGTAGATTGACATGTTGAGTTGAGACAATAACGTTATAAACTATTACATATATGTACTTATATTAAAGTTGTATAACATTTGTAATTATAATCTTTTATGTTAGCATTTGTGAATATGTTGTATTTGTTTTTCATGTTGTTACTCACAAAAAACTTTTAAGTTTATATTCGCATATGTTTAGGTTGTTATATACTATTTTTCTATTTTCAATGATAGATTTATAGTTTTCAATTACAAAATTGATATTGTTAAAATAATTTCATAATATATAATAGTTTTGCATATATTACCGTACGATCGTGGGCTCAAAGAAATACAATTTTTTACGAATATATGTAATACTTATTATTTATCTTTCTACGATTTATTATGCTTTATTTGTCTCTATATGTTAATTTTGACAATTAGTTATAATAGTTTGATTAATTTATTATATAGTTTGGTTTATGTTATTATTTATTTTCAATTCTCAATGAAAATTGCATATTTTAAGTTAACAATGCTAATTTATTAAACTATTTATAAATAAACATATAATTGTATTTTTTAACGACCGTGCATCACACGAGCTAAATAAGAGAGTATAGACGGTCGTCCCTCGATCTAAAATCGCCTCAAGTATGGGGGATAAGATGGTCATTTAATTGAACTTAACGGTTGAAATGTTAAATTTAAGCAACAAATTATATGTTTTAAGATAAGATCGTTGGTGCAAAAAGTTAAAGTAGGAGGACTAGATGTGTTAACAATGTATATATAAACCACAAAGGAACGGAATAGATAGAATACCTAGTAAACGGGTCGGGTTAGATCGGGTTGGGTCACGGGTCAAAACGGGTTTGGGTCGAAATGGGTCATGGGTCATTTTTTGAATTGGGTCGAACGGGTTGGGTCAAAAACGGGTTGGGTCTTTGTGTCTTAAAATTCAATTTAGTTTTTCATTGTTCTGATAATAAAATAAAGTTATATATATATATATATATATATATATATATATATATATATATATATATGTTATTTGTGAAAGTAAATTACTTTTAAATAATAGTAATGATGTAATACGTAAATATATCAACGAAAAAGTAATAATAAAATATAAATAATAAGGTTATTGATCACAATAGAATTTTTATACATGATAAAGGCATTAACGTCACAATATCTTATTTGTTGATTTTTTATTAATTAAATATTCATATTTAATTAATAGTGTAATTTTATTGCTAAATTTGAAAAAGATATTTCCATCCTAAACGAGAAACGGAGAAAGCATACGGATAATACTAATTATAATATAATATTTTTTAAAATTCGTAGAAAAGTACGTACATATGTTTTGTTGCAAAGTGGAATATAGAAATATATAAATAAATATGAAATAATGCTATTTTAATAGGAAAGGTGAGCTCGTCACCGTCTACCATTAATTTCTACTCCAATTTCTGTGTAAAAATTGAATATGCAAAAACAAATTTCTTCGGCAAACAGGAAGACAAGAAGTCACGCAACAATACCTGTTCCAACCCATTCACGACCCGTTGGACCCGTTCAGAATATACCCACACATTTTTAATATACCTGGACCCTCTAATTGATTTGGAGGCTTGCTTTTTCAACCCATAATAGATTTTTTATTACCCAATCAAACCCATTTATTATCCTTTGGGCTGTGATTGCCAGGTCTATATTATTCATACGAGGCAAAATTGGGGCAAACAACCAAAAAGAAAAAACCCTAAGAGCATACGGTGTGGTAACACTGTGTTCACAGTGTTTTTGTTGTTGTGTTGTGAGTTAAAATTTTGGGGTGTGGTAACAGTGTTGTGGACAGTGTTGTGGACAGTGTTTTGGAATATTTTATTATTTATTTTATTTATTTGTTAAATAAAGATAATTGTATAAATAGTATATAAAAAACAAATATATTAAATAAAAACTACATTTATTTCATTAAAACAAAAGGGAAAAAATTACAAAGTCCTAAAAAATAAAATGCATAATTAAAACACACTATTTAAAAAGTCCTAAAAAATACATAATTTAAACACACCATTTTTAAAGTCCTAAAAATAGAAAATACAATCAATCACCACCGGCCCCGGATCCCGACCCCGAAGCACCACCGCCCGATCCCGTTCCATACGGCCATCCCATTTTCTCGCAAATTTTCCTTTTCTCCATTTCCAAAATGTACCTAGCTTGATCCGGTAAATTTTCAGACGGCATGGACAATATTCGCAGTTTTGCCTCGAGATCCTTCGTCTCGTAGTACCCTTGTTTATCGCTTCGCATCCCCTCGAATGTTGTCGCAAGTGACTCGTCAAAAGAAGCACGGGAGGAAGCTGCTGAACCAGACGATGTTTTTTGTGACTTTTGTTTCCTAGATTTTCCTGCCGGACGTGGATACGGATCGTCTCCAAATAAATCTTCATTCGGGTTTGGGGTTTCTTGCGCACCGACCTGATCAAAATCCAAATATTCCAAACTAACCGTATCACGGCGCTTGGGTACATTGCGTCTACCAACGACAAAACCAGAGGGATGGAGCCACTTTTTCTTATCTCTCAAAAACTCCCACGCCATCAAGTTTGTGAAACTTTTCTGATCGTTTTCCACCTTGTATTGATGGTGGCAACGGATCAACAAATCGTCGGCGCCTTCACCACTCCTTTTTTGGTCGTCAAGCCTTTTATAAACCCCCTGAAATTTGTTGCAATCCGCGTTTAAAGAACGCCATTTCGAAGACAACGCGTCTTTTCCGCGTTGGAATGGTGGATTGCGGGCATTGTAGGAATCCATCACGAGATACCAAAAAGAAGACCCGTCTTGGTCAGTGCCACGTTGGGAATTTTCCGATACCGAAATCCAACTTTGAGCCAAACGAAGCTCGTCCTCGGGTGTCCAAAGGTTGCGGTTTGTAAATACTTTTTTGGGTTTAGCCGGGGAGTCTTTTTTAGACTTTTTGGGTTTGCCTTTTTTGGGTGCCTCGGGCGTCGGAGTTGTGTCTTCAACGGAAAAAGCGTCGGGGGCTTGTTGACTTTGGCGCCACAATGTAAACTGGTGGTAATCCTCGGGTGACATTTGCGGTAGTGGCGGCATAGAACGTGGTTGTTGGTTGTAGACGGGATTGTATGGGGTTTGGTTGTAGACGGGAGCGTATGGTGCAAAACCTTGGAGTGGTGGGTTGGAAGATTGTGAACTTTGTGGCGTTTGTGGTCGCTCCCAATCGTTCGTGAATGGGTTCCAAGTGGATTGTAAATGATACGGGTTGTTTTGGTTGTTCGACATTGTTAAAAAAATAGGTGAATTATATAGATTTTTTTGAGAATATTTGGAAGTGTTTTTGGAAGTGTGAAATGGGATGAGAGTTTTTGATATTTGTTGTTGTGTTGTGATATGTGTTGTTGTGTTGAATATATAGGAGAAAGAATGACATTGTTTGGAATGTGAATTTGTTTTGTTTTTTTTGTTCCCAACCGTTCACTTCCTGTCGAATGCAGCCAAAACAATTGAGTTCTCCATGAAAAACGCTCCTCGTCGCAACGTTAACTTTCGCACGGCGCACGAAAAACGCCACAAAAACGCCGTTCAAAACGCCGTCGCCGGGGCGGAAAAACGCCGTCCGACGGCGTTTTTGGCGAAAAACGCCGACGCTTTCGTCCCCACACCGTATGCTCTAACCAGTAACCACACTAATCTCTCGTCGATTCACAGCAAAAAGAAAAGAAACAAAAAAAAAGGTTCAATCTTTTTCAACCATGGAAGGCCAGGTAGCGTGTTCATCTATGTATATCATATCTTTTATTTCTGCTACCATTAAGGGAATAGAATTTCAAAAACGTATAAATTTTGTTTGTAATCAATCTGCAGGTTACAATGATCTGTATGGATACTAGTAGCTGGATACGAAGCAACCGATCAGTTAGGTTTAAGAATCAAGCTGATGCTATTGAACTCTACATTACCAATATATTAAACGTAATTTCAATACAACTCTTTTTTTTTCTTCCTTTCGGTTGATGCATATTTAGGAATTTTTTATTTTGTTTTGATTATTATTATTATTATCATCATCATCATCATCATTTCTATTTTTATTTTGTTACAGTTTCATCCGAAGAATGTGGTGGGCGTAATAGGAACGAGTCATCGCTATATTTTAAGTGTGATTAAACCTTGTAGAGATCTTCGACGTATCATGGACACCATCTACAGTCAGCTTCTTCTATTTCTATTAATTCTCTTGACTCTTGTTTGTTTGTATGACGGATGGTATATGTATGTGTGTGTGTGTGTGTATATATATATATATATATTGATCAAGTTTTTTCTACCTGCTTGTTGTTAATCAGGTGTGTCAATACAAGGTCAGTTCAAGTTATTGGATGCGATCGATTATGCTCATCTTATTTATCTAAAAGTAATAAAGTCAACCATGCCAATAAGGATTGCTGCTTTTGCTGGAGCGTATGGTTTTTTGCTTATCTCTCTTCACTGAGTGTTAATGAATTAAACATCCTTGACTTTAAACCTTCTACACTAATCTCCTCCATCCTATTCATTAACCCTTTTTATTTAGTCCACTGATCCTAATTTGTTGGGTGATTTATTAATTATTGTTATGCTTATTTAATTAATCTAGAATTTACATACATCTGTTTCTTGGCTTCACTTTCAGTAATTTACGTTGGTATGATGATCATGAACTTGAGTATTGTGGATCAAAGATCAAACAGAATAATGTAGCTCTTGACGTTGTCGTCTTTGGTAAACGGACGAAACATAAGACGTCGTGTCTTGAGTGGGTAGTTGATGCTGCGAATAATAATAATGGCAATTGTCGTATTGTTGATGTTCCACATGGATCTACTGTTCGTGACGCATTGTCCAAGTTTCTTTTACAAAACAGTTTAGCACCACTTGGCGGTCTTTCGATGCAACAGGAGAGTGCAGTGGTGAAGAAAAAGGATTATGGTGAAAACCGTGATCCGCATAAGAAAATGTCTCCACGTGTCCACAAAACGAAAGATTTGCTAAAATCCAAGAGAGACGCATTAACCCAAGAGATTGAAAATCTGAAAGGAGAGCTGCAAAAATTCCGTGGGGGGGAGAATGAAGGACAAACGGTTCAATCTTCTTCAACTATGGAGGCCGAGGTATCGTGTTCGTCTTTGTATATCATATCTTTCAATTCTGCTACCATTAATCTAGTTAATTTTTGAAAACTAACTCTAATGAATATGTGTTTGTAATCAAACTGCAGTTCACAATGATCTATATGGACACTAGTATGTGGATGGGTATGGATTTAACCCGACGAAAGCAAAAGTTCCGATTAAACCAACAAATTAAACTTATTGAACTCTATATTGCCGAAAGATTAGATGTAATTTCGTTACGTGCCCTTCTTTTTCCTTTTAATTGATGCATATATAGGCTTTCTTTTTGTTATTGATTATCCTTTTTTTTTTCCTTTATCTTTAAGCAGTCTCATCCGGGGAATGTGGTTGTCGTATGTGGATCGAGAGGTGAATTACTTTCTCCATGTTCTGGCAATCTTAAAGACATCATGTCACGTATTAGAGAGGGTGAGTTGTTTAATTAATTCTTTTGACTCTTGTTTGTATGATGGTATTATTCTGTATAATGATCCAGTTTATTCTATGTGCTTCTTGTTACTCAGATGTAATTGTAGACGGTACTTTTGATATAATGAGAACGATGGATTATGCTGGCATGACTATTTGTCATAACAAAGATATGCGAGGAAGGATTGCTATGTTTGTTGGAGGGTATGTTTATGCATATTTATTAATAAATGCAACTCTAAATTATTTTAATCATGCTTATTTAATCTAAAATTTACATACATCTATTTCTTGGCTTTCAGTGTGATTTCATGGTATCCCGAGGGTGGTCCTGTTGGATATGCAAAAATAATCAAAAAGCATAGAATAGCTTTTGATGTTATCAACTTTGGTGACCAGTCTAGAAATAAGTCGGAACTTCTTGAGACACTAGTTGCTACTGCGAGTTATAATGGCAACTCTCGCATTCTTCATGTTCCACGTGATTATAGAGTCCCTGTCGTGTTATCCAACTTCCGCTGTCCACAAGGGAATATGAAACAAAAGTCCAACGGACAGAAAGATCGGCTAAAAGGCATTATTGCCGATTTAACTGAAGAGGCTAAAAAGCTGAGACGAGAATTGGAATTCTTCCGGAAGGGGAACAATTAAGTTGAGTATGAACACTGCTGATACTACATTATTGATGTATGTACACTGCTTGGTTTCCATTGTTCTTATCAGTCTCTCTGTACTTTGAATTTTTTTTTTTTCACTTTAAAGAAAGATTGACCATGACATGGGCTCTTTTATTAGTATTATATTTATCTTGAATCAGAAGGTTTGAAATGCGCAATCATATCAGCTCATTGTCAGTTAGTTACATTTCTGTTTTGTGGATAATAATACTGAGTGTGTAGGTTGATCTGTAGTTCCCTCCTGTTGTGCAGGTAGTCCAAACCGTTCTGATTAGAGTGCAATTTATGCCAGAGTAGGTGACGCATTTGCACCTTTGTCTTAGATTAAGTATCTAGACGGCTAGATATAATAGCTGCTTTATGCATGCCCGCACTAGCTGAGGGTATGGGGTCGAACTGGTCACTGGTTGAGTTGACCTGAACCAATCCAATTTTTTTCCCAGTTTTCTGACTAGAAATAATTGTGTAATAGGCCGGTGCAATATTGCAGATATGTGGTACTTTCCCCATGATAGCTTGAATGAGAATGTCTTACATGAGTGATGACTCTGTTTCGTTGCCCTTTTTGTTTTCGAATAATCTCATGATGGACTAAAGTAGTTTATGATAATGTTCATGTAAGACCTTTATATGATGCTATTTATGACTTGCACAGTTGCACCTTTTGGTATAGGTGGGCAGAATTAGTCGTGCACAAAAACCGGTTCGGAGCCAACCTGACCCAAACCCGAAACCGAACCGGTTTTGGGTCAAAAAAGTCAAAACCGGTTTTGACTAACCCGAACTGGTTTTCAATCGGGTTTGACCGGGTTTTAACCGGTTTTTCGGGTTTTGAAACCGGTTTTGACCGGTTTTCTCAACCCGACCCGATTTCAAACCGGTTTCTAAACCCGGACCCGCCGGGTTCTAGAAAACCCGAACCGGTTTTGGTCAAAACCGATTTTGACCGGTTCGGTTTCGGGTTAAATCGGGTCGGGTTCTAGAAACTGGTTTTTTTGCCCACCTCTAGGCACTAGGCAGAATTATCAGTTACATCTCCCTTTTTTTTAGTAAATTTGGTGTTATAATGCATTACTGTTGACCTGCTATCTGTTTTGGGAATGGAGAATCTGTGTTGGTCTCTGTTGTGAATCAGAAAGGTTTGTCCTAAGTTGTATGCTTCATTTGAAGGGTAATCATGAACTTACTTTTTAGCTTACATATGTACACACACATGCACTTGTGTGTCTTGGTTTATGAAAGAGTGTCTAGGTGGTGTCTGGTGACCCTTGGCGCCTTGTTTTGTTATTGGGTTTTCTACTGCTGCATGGCCCTTTTTACTATGCTATATAAAATGGGCTATCTTATGTAGGTCATTTTCAATGTTCGGCCGTTATTCGATATTAGTCCATCTATAACAACTATATCCTAAATTTCCAACACAACTAAGCTTTAATGATATGGTTTATGTGAATTCAATAGTGGGGTCCGCTTCCTTTTTAATGAGTTTTGAAGTGTTAAATAATGGGGATATTAAATAAAGTGGTTAAATAATGGACTAATCAGTTTTGAATTAATTGGTGGAAAGCTGATGTGGTACTGGCAGAAGTGGTTATGAAGTGGTTCAATCACGGTTGGAGTGGTGTAATATCTAGTGATAAATGAATAGTCCCGAACATAATCATTATCATGGTATGCGCCAATAAGATCACCAAAAGCCTTTGTGGTACTAGTGGAGCACAATCACATGTTCATTTCCCTCATCAACGGGCACTCCAACATCATCTTCCAGCCTTCGCTTCGGTTGCTAGTTTGCTATCAGTACTTATTTGTTTAGTTGTTCAATTGCTTTTGACATTGTGGCACACAGCAAATGATACTTTAATTTTTGGACTACTTTTAGCAAGTGAAGTATATGTGATGTGTATTTGTAAGATGGAAAATGTTATGAAGAAAACAATTGATAAGTATCTTAGACGATTGTCATTAAGAAGAAACATATTAACAAGCACTTGGCATGACTTGTACATTTGTATCGTTTCAATATCTACTATTGATGCTGCAAAACATCATTGTGGATATCTATCTTAACATATCTGTATACCCTCAAACTTGTCAAAAGACATTACGCTTTTTAAAAAATTGGATCACACTGCAGAAAAGATTAATCTCTTATTCCATCATGGGCGGTAGTGAACACAGATGTGAAAAATTCTGCTTGCTATTACTTGAACAACTTAAAGTATCATAGTATAAAACAGATATTAATCAACAACTTTTTGCCCTGGTAATGAAGTTGAAATAGTAATCATTGTAACTCGATTTAACACCCGGTTTTGTGTTAGGTGAATATCTGCTCATAAACGGTAGAAAATAGTAATAGAGGAAATGAGGTGAATCCTTAGTTCAAGATCAGTGTTGGTAATTACAACATAATTTGGCACAAAAAATGAAAACAACTGTATCCATTTGGCGAATATTATAACAAATTGGGCAAAATTTCTATGTAATACAGCATTGTTATCACTTCTATGATTATAACATATCCTTTTTCACTTTGAAAGCCAGTATATAATGAGAAACAACGTACAAGCCGCAATAACAGCAGATAGGATGAGAGTATCCCTTGACTTCTTCCTCCTAATAGAGCCTGTAAATGATTCGGACAAAGTTTAATTGATCAAATTTAAATAGAGGGTGATTTCAACCATTTCATTATGGACGGATTGATATGGGCATGTTTGATCTTTAATGCCTCAAATGGGTCGAAAGTTGCACAATGTGTAGTCTTAATAGTTAAACCCTCCTATAACATTTTATTCAAAGCAGTGGATTATTATTGACATCATACAAGTTTGTAATCATTTTTGACACACAAATCTAAAAACATGTGAGTTTTGGGTCAACTTGACCCAACTTGTTTTGACCTGGACAAAAGATTATCCATTTAACCGGTTACATGACCCGCTCACTGTGACAACTCTAATTCTATCAGTTTTGAGTTGCAGCCAAAGCGAAGAATGGAAAAAGTTGAAGAGCAGTACCAATTAGACCACGAACGACAGGAAACTTGTCACTTAGTTGTTTAACCTTCCCTTGAACATCACCAAACATGGCCCTCTGAGAGCCCAAGGCTGCTCTTGTTGTCTGAGCCTGAGTTATAACATCATCCATCTGCAAGAAAACACGATATGTTCAGTAAAGGTGTCAAGTACAACCCATTTACATAGATTTCATAGTAACAACATTGTTTGTGTAATCATAATCAATGCATCAAGTATCAGGGAAATATGGAAAAAGGTGTTTGTGAGTCAACACAACCCGGGGCATGTTTGCATCCCAAAGAGTTGACCATTTTCAGCCTGAGCCAGTTTTGATTCTGTTGTACTTTGGAACATGTTCTTACAGTGCATAGTAAGGCAAACACACGTGGTATTCTGAAAAGGAAAGATAGATTCATGCCACAGAAGCAACAATTTTTGCAAGTAAGCCATAGCACGATAGCAAAGAGATGTGTACAAAGAATGTACTCGTTCATGCTCTACTAGCTCTACAAAATACCACAAAAGTGTTTTGTCATTAGCATTTAAAATTTTACTTCTGGTCCAACTAATGTGATGCGATCAGAAAGGTAAGAGTTGTAGATAAACTGACAATCAAGAATGGTGAAAAATGATACGTATGAACAAATGGAACGTAAAACTGTAATTGGATTCTGAAGCAAGCAAGTTTGACATGAAAGAAATAATTTAAGCTATCAAAAATTAGTGTCCATATAAAGTCCCGAAACCATACGACATTAATATAAACAAAGAGAAATATCGTTACACCGTATGAAAATATGCCGTTGGGACATCCATGGCCTAAATTACCATCCAAAAATGACAAGCAGAGTTGATATTAGATAGCAATAAAATTCAATACATAAAGCTCAACAGTAAATGTTCAATCCCAAATCTAGTTGGTGTGAGTCAAACATTCCAGTAAGGGGGATTAGCTATTGAATGGGGGTGATTGGTGAGTCAAACATTTAAGAGCTTTATGTCAAGGATGAGCTAAGTTGGGTTTTGGACACTTCTCCCTATTCTCATATATGGCTTGCTATTCATTTTAAAATACTTTTGTGGGTTTGCCAAAGGCCCTCAAGCATTCACAGAATGATGTGGCAATTAATTCTTACATGTGCTATGCTTCCATGGATAGCAGCTCGCTCCCTTAGTATCTGCATTTTTGGCGACATGCTCCCAGATGCCTGCATATGTTCAAGATTATACTTTGCCAGAATAATAAAAATACTAATGTATACTTTCGAGATTTAAGAGAGGTTTAAAGATTCATTTCTCACCTTATACCCACTGATATCATCTCTTACAGAACTTAGTAGCTCAGCATGCTCTGTCATTGCACTTATGTTTCCTTTGATTCGTCTGAATTCCTACGGAATGGAGACAAAAGCCATTTAAATATACATAACACAAATAAATACATAGCAAACATGCAGCATTGGTAGCAGGGAAAAGGGATATAGTTTAACCCTTTCAATGTGAGTGCATACAATATGACCTCTGATAGAATAGCTTAGGAAGAACAAGGTCTTCAAATAAAAGACTAGTAAGTTTCATGTCTAGTCAGTTTACAATCCATAAATTTATCAAATCAGAATATCATTCCCTTCTTTAAACCGCAGTTTTCACACTACTATAACCAAAATGTGATGCACTGAAACGAGCAACATGGATTCATCAGGCAATAGCCGCAGTACTGTACCTACTATTTCAATTTACCAGTTGGCATATCAAAGTGATGCATACTTTTCAAGTATAGTACTGCGCATGTCAAAATTCTACTCCGTATAAATTAATGAACTTGCAACTTGATGTAGCTATAAAACTATCCTGGTATAAATTCCAAAACCAACGAATTGACTAACAATTGAGAAGTTCTTAGTTCTTACTAAAAGCTATATACCTAGAAGTTAATATGTAAAATAATAACTTGAAGAAGCCGCATGATATCATGAATCTTTATGAGCACAGCAAATGAGTTTGATGGCAATCTGTGCAGTATACACTTAGATTTCCACTGTTTCACATTTCAGTTATGAGCATTTATACAGCAATAAACATTCCAGTACCTCAACCTATAGTACTAATATACTTAATACCTCTTTTGTCCTAAAAAATTCACAACAATTTCCATCTTTTAGTTATCTTACGTATGCCAACAGAATAACATCAAAAAGTATTTGCCATTCATTTTAATCCAAATAAAGTACTTAAAAGCAGAGGAATTTGGCTGGGTTTAATGGTCAACTACTTTCATCAATTGGTCGTTCAACCAAATTCAATGTTATAATTTTTTTGGGATGGAGGGACTATGACACATATGCTGTAAGTGTGCTGTGAAAAGAAGTGGAGGCGACATGTATTAAATGCAACGGAAACAATGTCATAATACTGGAACTATGGACCATAGGCCCTAGCCCATTTGCTCAGTCAAGCTAGGCATATATTACTTTCCACAGGTAATGGTGATGATTCAAGATACACAATTTTGTAGTTACTGAGTGGAATTTCATTTTTATTTAGAGAATGCCCCAAAATCATTAGCATATACAGTATCTGAAGCCCTTATCGAAAGAGGGAACATTTTTCATTTTCTCCCAAAAACATTGAATTCATTCTATATTTCTATTATCTACTTAGGCATCATGGCATTCATAAGCAATCAATTGATCCATGAAAACTGTTGGAACTCTCCAGGAGGATATTACGATAACATACAACATGACGATCAATCAAGTAAGCCAAGTAAGAACCTGACTAAACTCATGAAGTATATCCCTATGTCTCGTGAGCTTTTGATTAACCGAAGTAGTAGGTGCAGCTGACCCAGCACACCGACTCATAGACTCATTGACATCCAGCAACTTCTCAAGTAATGACTGGATCTCCATCTCCATTGACTTCCACGAACGATTCGACCCCATTGTTGGCGTCTCGGCATCTGCATAACCTAGTTCCAAATCATCATCATCATCATCAGCTACACATCCAAAACCTTCACTACCAATACATACAAAATATATATGTGTACACACACGCACATTGATACTCAATTACTTCAAGTGTTTAATAAAATTGATTATATTCAAGTTGATAATCAGATACATATAGATAGCAGTCAAAATCGATCTGAAATTCGTAAATTAAGAATTCTAGGGTTTTTAAAAAGTAAGAATGTGAATGCATAGAATCAATTAGATCTAATAATAAGTGAAATTGAAAGAAAAAAAATAACGAACCTCCTTGAGTGACACGAGCGCCAAGTTTAGCATAAGAAGAGAGTTTAACATCAAGATCTCCATCTTACGAGCTTCTTTCCCCAGTTCTTCCCAAACCGATTCCTGATCCATTATCAGACCTGATTCTACTTGGATCCGATCCGGTTTTGCTAATTATTGTTGTAATTCAGTTGAAATGGAAGTGAATCTGCGTTTGCTGTTGCTACTGTTGTATACTGTTTGTTTTCACAGTACTTTTTTCTGGTTTTTCATCATTTTTATTTGGGAAATTAAAAAAAATGCCAATTTTTTTTACCGATATATCGTTTTACCATTCGGAAAAAAAATTAACTATATACCTCCTCCGGTCGCAAGAGCAAAATACATTTGCGACTGAAGGCCTTGCGTTTTGCGACCGGACATGTTTTCCCGTGTTTTGCCACTACGGCTAGTGTTTTGCTACTACGACACGTGCAGTCGCAAGACTTATTAGTGATTTGCGACCGGCCTTGCGTTTTGCGATCGCAACTAGGTCCAGTCGCAATTTTTTTAAAAAATTTGCGACCGCTTCTTCGTTTTACCCGTGTTTTACCACTACGACTAGTGTTTTGCTACTACGACACGTGCAGTCGCAAGACTTTTTGGTGATTTGCGACTGGCCTTGCGTTTTGCGACCGCAACTAGGTCCAGTCGCAAATTTTTTTAAAAATTTGCGACCGCTTCTTTGTTTAACCCGGATTTGCGACCTTTTCTTTCCCATTTACCCACCCACTCTTTTGTTTAAACCGCGCCACACCGATTTACGACCAAACCGCGCCACACCCTTTTCTCCCATCCGATCACTACCGGTCGTAAATCGCAAAACCCCTTGCAATTTACGACCAACGACCACCGATTTACGAGCAAACCGCGCCACCACCTCCGCCACCAAACCGCGCCACCACCTCCTCCCTCCACCTCCGCCCGCTACACCACCATGTGATAATGGCCGATTCTCAGGTATTAAATGTTTTTTGTCTATTATATTTGTGTAATATATGCGTGTAATGGCCGATTTTGGTTTTAAAGTTGATTTTTCGTTTTGGCATTTCATCGAATACTTGGCGTGCAACTTGTTTTTTTCGGTTTTGGATGACGTTTGCTCACAAAAACGTTATAAATTATGTTTCATCCGAAAATATATTAGTTTATGTGCATATGTATGTGTATGGAAAGGCAAAAGCTTCGTTTGGTGTTAAGTTTTCTTGAATTTTCATTGTGGCATTTCATCTAACACTTGGTGTGCGACTTTTTTTTTCCGATTATGTTATGCTATTATGTAATATATGTACGTATAATGTGACTATTTGTTTTTGATGGGTGTATATAATGTACGTATAAGTGTAGCTAATATATGTATATATAAGTGTAGTTAATATATGTGTATTATATGTATTAGTATAAGTGTAGTTAACATATGTATATTATATGTATTAGTATAAGTATATAAGTACATAAGTATATATATAATAAGTATTTGTATGTATATAATGTATGTATAAGTATATGTATGTAAGAGTATAAGTATATAAGTATATATATAATAAGTATTTGTATGTATATAATGTATGTATAAGTATATATATAAGTATATGTACGTATTAGTATAAGTATATAAGTAAATAAGTATATATATAATAAGTATTTGTATGTATATAATGTATGTATAAGTAGAAGTATATAATGTATGTATAAGTGTATATATATAAGTATATGTATGTATTAGTATAAGTACATAAGTATATATATAATAAGTATTTGTATGTATATAATGTATGTATAAGTAGAAGTATATAATGTATGTATAAGTATATATATAAGTATATGTATGTATTAGTATAAGTATATAAGTCCATAAGTATATATATAATAAGTATTTGTATGTATATAATGTATGTATAAGTAGAAGTATATGTAAGTAGAAGTATATAATGTATGTATAAGTATTAGTATAAGTATATATATAAGTATATGTATGTATTAGTATAAGTATATAAGTATATATATAATAAGTATTTGTATGTATATAATGTATGTATAAGTAGAAGTATATAATGTATGTATAAGTAGAAGTATAAGTATATATATAAGTATATGTATGTACTAGTATAAGTATATAAGTACATAAGTATATATATAATAAGTATTTGTGTGTATATAATGTATGTATAAGTAGAAGTATATGTAATGTACGTATAACTATACGTAAGTATTAGTATAAGTATATATATAAGTATATGTATGTATTAGTATAAGTATATATATACATACATACATATATATATATATATATATTTCATATTTATTAACGAAACTTGTTTGGTTGATTGTTTATTTTTCAGGACATTTTCAGTGCAAAATTGACTTTGAAAAGTCAACTCACTGTTGCAAGCCATATAAGGGGACGTTTAACAGAGAATCAAGAAAGGATTTTTCACGATCATTGTTTTGGCCATTGGTTGGATGTTAAGGCTCCGGAAAATGACCCGGGTTTTGTCCATCATATGTTGCAATATCGAAGAAAGGAGCATCCAGGGCTAAAGCACCCTCGTGCGGAGGCGGATGAGTTATGGTTCAGGTGCCCCTTAATGGATGACCATTTTATATGATTCGGTCGCAGAGAGTTTTGTTTGGTGAAAGGTTTACGGTTCGGTCCCAATGAAAATATGGCAGATCATATTCCAAATACGGCTCGCGGTAAGACCCCGACATTTAGAGAGCGTGTATTCCCAGAAATTGTGAAACGCAGTGTTCGTGTATCAGACCTTTTGGAGAAGTTTGCTGATAAAGGTTTTTTTAGTGGGCCACAAAAATTGAGCGATGATGATTGTGTGCGCTTGTGTGTGCTCATACTGATATATAAAGGATTCCTGGCAAAGCAGGCTGTGCATAATATTGAGAATGATCATATGCATTTAGTTGAGGATTTTAGTATTTGTGACGCTTATCCTTGGGGTAATGTTATTTGGCCCAGAACATACGAGCAGCTGGATAAAGGGTTGAAGACTCGTTTGAGTCAAGAATGGATGAAGTACACATTGAGTGGCTTCGGCTGGGCGTGTAAGGTAGCATGACATTGTTTATTTATGTTTGCCTTATTTTTTACAATTATCATATTCTGATTTATTGTTTGATTATTGTTTCAAGAGTTGGATTTGGGAGACCTTTTATCGTCAGGTTGAGAAAGTTGCTACTAGGCCTATGCGAGACCAAATTCCACGTGGGATATACTGGGTGCGTAAAAATAAGGTCATTGAATTTAAAGAATTTGATCAGATTTTGAAAATTGCGGTAAGTTTTAATTTAACATAGTTGATTATTTTTTACGATGTTCATATATATAAAGTTGAATAATATGTGTATGTATTAGCATTGCTGACAATTGTACGTCATTTCATAAAGTTACTGTTAAAATTTTTTTCAATGGAAAAGCTGAAATGTTAGCTGGTTTATCCGTTTTTCAAAAAGGACATTTCCAATTTTTTTGAAATATATATATGTATATATATATATGTACAATGTATGTTAATGTTATCAACATTTGATGTCTAATTTTATGCAGAAGGATACTCCACCAGAGCACCTTCCGAAGATAACTTTGAAGCCAAATAAGCATGAGAAGAAGTGCCAATTGTAACATCCTGTTTCTGGACCTGGAAATAAATGATTATTTTAATAACGAGAAATATTTATTTGGTTTAGTTGAAAATAAACAAGTAAAAGAGCCTCAGTTTTTATTGTGATTAGTAAAATGTTACTTGTTTTAAATTAAAGAAGTTGACAGTAAAATAAAATATTTTATTTCGTGAGTATTTTTAGGTTCCAGACAATAGAGTTAGAAGGGGTATAATATTAACACAGATAAAAGATTGAACGGTGGGTGACCGACTCATTTCTACCTAACATTTCATTGTGTTCTTGAGCTTCAATAAACTCTCTCTCAATTTCTCTCTAACAATTTTTAAGAAATCAAAGAAAGATTGTGGTTGAATCCATTGTAGTTTATCATCAACAACAGTTTCATTTCATCATCAGATTATCATCATTGTTATCATATTGTTCATAATCAAGTTGTAAGTACTTTTATTAATTATTCAAGAACTTATGTTGAGTAGTTAAGGTTTGTATTATCACATGAAATTGATATTTGAAGGAGTTGAGAAAAGATTTTAATATGTTTGTATGATGATTATGTGAAGTTAGCATGTTTGATTGTTTGTGTTCTTCAAGTTTAATCTTCAATTGAAAGTGTAGGTTATAAATAGATTGATTTGATTATGTATGTTAGAATTAAAGTTTGTGAATGATTGTTAGTTGTTATAGTATGTTTATATTTGATGATTGAGGTTATTTTCAGTACAAAATCTAGTATAGTAGTTGTTAGGTGTGAAACTTAGGTTTTGGTTCGAGCTGTGAATGTGCAGAAGGTAACTGGGTTTCTGGGTCTGGGTTCCTTAGCCGATCGGCTAAAGTGCTTAGCCGATCGGGTATATATTTTCTAGCCTATCGGGTAAAATGAGCCTAACGGCTAAGTTAGTTCAAAACCATTACAGTAACATTTTTTTTAGTTTAGCCGATTGGGTAAGGGTGAACCGATCTGGTAAGGTGGCTAGCCAATCGGCTATAGAGGGATAGCCGATCGGGTACGGGTTAAAACAGGAATAACTTAGTTTATTAATGTTATGTTGAGAGAGATTATGAGAAGGATGATATGTTATATATATATATATATATATATATATATATATATATATATGTTATGAATAATTGAGGTTGGATTATTACTGACTTGGTATTATTGTGTTTCCAGATAAGCGGGTGGAAACTCAGTAATATTAGACCACTGAGTTGAAGATCAGATATCGGTGAGTGGTTACCGTAGTCTTCGGTTCAACTCAGTTGTAACGGGTTCAGTTACAACGGGTAAACCGGGATAGTTTAAGTTGTAGTTATTGCCATGTTAATTTCAGTTATTTAGATGATGAGTATGATGATTGAGTTTGATTGATGTGGTTGTCAAAGTTGTTCAGTTGATTTCCATAGTTGTATATGAGTTGCTTTATGTGACTAGTTGCTCAGTTGATGCACTGCGAATGGCATGGCGCGCAGTTGTTGGTTGATTCAGAGGTCAACAATGGTTGGGTTTGACTACTACTGTGTAGTTGTCTTGGTTACTTTGATACACATAGTTGAGAACTAACCAAGACTGTGAAGGTAGTAGTCAGGCTATTGGTGGATCATTGTGAATGGCATGGCGCGCAGTGGTCGTGAAAACCACCGATCCTCTTGAGATATGTGCTTATGTGTTGGTTTGTTGTGGTTTATTTAGTTGTAAGACTTGTTATGATTGGATTGAACCGTCGGTTACGGTTCCATTCACTTAGCAATAAGCTAACCCCTCGTTGTTGAATGTTTTTGCAGATTTTGGTTAAGTTGAAGTAGATCGGGTTGTCGATGCTTGGCTGGATGTTTGACTATGCTCGTGTAAACTTTGATAATTTGATAAAAAAAAATATGTTTTGGAAAGGTTTTCGTAACAACCATTTTGTTAATACGTAATTAAATAATTGTAAGTATAAGATGTAAGTTTGTAAGCCATGATGAAATGTTTTGTAAATGTCGGGACTTACGCTTCCTAAGGTTATTATATATTATAAAATACGTGGTTGAAGAGTCGGGCGTTACAATTTGGTATCAGAGCATAGGTTTGGGTGAATTGGGCATTTGTAAATGTTCAATCCCAAATCTAGTTGGTGTGAGTCAAACATTCCAGTAAGGGGGATTAGCTATTGAATGGGGGTGATTGGTTAGTATAGGTTGTACTAACGATTAACAAGTTGTGAGTTATGTTGTTTGAGTACAGAAATGACAGATAACGAGAATCCGATCAATAATGTTTCTAGAAATGACGTTCCACCTTCAGAAACTCATGATGGTAATCATGGGCAGACCGGTACTTCTAATGCAAATCAGGATGATTATCAGTTACAGTTAGAGGATGAGGTGTTAAGGTTAAGGAAAATAGAACAGTTGTATATGGAACAACAAGCTAGGTTGACTCAACAAAGAGATTTTGGTTATCAGTTTCCAGTATCTCAGCAACAGAGAAAGTTGTGCTCGTTTAAGACATTTAAATCAAGTGGTCCAAAAGAATTTGAAGGAGGTAATGATCCTACGGTGACTCTGAATTGGTTAAGGGATATGGAACGAAAATTTAAAGTGTGTCAGTGTGAGGAGGAATTAAGAGTTGGATATGCTGTGCAATTATTGAAAGGTCAAGCAATGAATTGGTGGGATTCTATTACTGCACATTTGACATCTGTGCAGAGATCGAGTATCAGTTGGGCAGATTTTCATGATGAGATTTGTAAGCAATTCTGTTCGGATTTTGATATGATTAGGATTAGGCAGGAGTTTTTGGATTTGCAGTTGACTGAGCAAATGACAATGGATGAACTTATTAATCAATTTACTGAGAAGTTACATTTTGTTCAACAATGGGTTCCGGATGAGAGGACGAGGATTTCTCACTTTGTTAAGACCTTGCCTCCAGATTATCGGACGTCTGTGAGGTTAGCTAATACTTTGACCCAAGCTTTTACTTTAGCTAGGTCGGTGGATAGTGATTTGCGGACGGCAGGAAAGTTGAGTAAGGATAAGGCTTTGCATCAGTCTAAAAGTAGTTTTTCTGGGAATAAGGGGTCTAACCGAAGGGTTGAGTTTAGTGAAAATTCAATAAGTAGTAATTCATGGTGTGCTAGTTGTAAGTCAAAACATTCCGGACCTTGTACTGTGGAGACAATGAGATGTGTTAAGTGTGGTTTGTTTGGGCATAGTTTGCGGGACTGTACTTCTCCTCAGTTTGTCTGTTGGAATTGTCATAAGGAGGGACATAAATCAGGAATGTGTCCGGAAAAGATTAGGATGGGATCTGGATTGGAAAAGAATTCGGCCTCGGGTTCTGCATCATCTGTTGGACAGAAAAGAAAGATTCCACCGGCTACAGCAAGGGCTTTTCAAATGACTGTTGAGAATGTTTTTGGGCTTGATGACAACACTACAGGTATATTCTATGTTTACTTTGTTATAATTAGTAGCTCGATGTGAATAAGTTATATGACTATAAGAGATTAGTGTATGAGTAGTTTATTTGAGTGAAATTAGATTTCGGGGACGAAATCTTCTAAGGAGGGAAGATTTGTAACATCCTGTTTCTGGACCTGGAAATAAATGGTTATTTTAATAACAAAAAATATTTATTTGGTTTAGTTGAAAATAAACAAGTAAAAGAGCCTCAGTTTTTATTGTGATTAGTAAAATGTTACTTGTTTTAAATTAAAGAAGTTGACAGTAAAATAAAATATTTTATTTCGTGAGTATTTTTAGGTTCCAGACAATAGAGTTAGAAGGGGTATAATATTAACACAGATAAAAGATTGAACGGTGGGTGACCGACTCATTTCTACCTAACATTTCATTGTGTTCTTGAGCTTCAATAAACTCTCTCTCAATTTCTCTCTAACAATTTTTAAGAAATCAAAGAAAGATTGTGGTTGAATCCATTGTAGTTTATCATCAACAACAGTTTCATTTCATCATCAGATTATCATCATTGTTATCATATTGTTCATAATCAAGTTGTAAGTACTTTTATTAATTATTCAAGAACTTATGTTGAGTAGTTAAGGTTTGTATTATACACATGAAATTGATATTTGAAGGAGTTGAGAAAAGATTTTAATATGTTTGTATGATGATTATGTGAAGTTAGCATGTTTGATTGTTTGTGTTCTTCAAGTTTAATCTTCAATTGAAAGTGTAGGTTATAAATAGATTGATTTGATTATGTATGTTAGAATTAAAGTTTGTGAATGATTGTTAGTTGTTATGGTATGTTTATATTTGATGATTGAGGTTATTTTCAGTACAAAATCTAGTATAGTAGTTGTTAGGTGTGAAACTTAGGTTTTGGTTCGAGCTGTGAATGTGCAGAAGGTAACTGGGTTTCTGGGTCTGGGTTCCTTAGCCGATCGGCTAAAGTGCTTAGCCGATCGGGTATATATTTTCTAGCCTATCGGGTAAAATGAGCCTAACGGCTAAGTTAGTTCAAAACCATTACAGTAACATTTTTTTTAGTTTAGCCGATTGGGTAAGGGTGAACCGATCGGGTAAGGTGGCTAGCCGATCGGCTATAGAGGGATAGCCGATCGGGTACGGGTTAAAACAGGAATAACTTAGTTTATTAATGTTATGTTGAGAGAGATTATGAGATGGATGATATGTTATATATATATATATATGTGTTATGAATAATTGAGGTTGGATTATTACTGACTTGGTATTATTGTGTTTCCAGATAAGCGGGTGGAAACTCAGTAATATTAGACCACTGAGTTGAAGATCAGATATCGGTGAGTGGTTACCGTAGTCTTCGGTTCAACTCAGTTGTAACGGGTTCAGTTACAACGGGTAAACCGGGATAGTTTAAGTTGTAGTTATTGCCATGTTAATTTCAGTTATTTAGATGATGAGTATGATGATTGAGTTTGATTGATGTGGTTGTCAAAGTTGTTCAGTTGATTTCCATAGTTGTATATGAGTTGCTTTATGTGACTAGTTGCTCAGTTGATGCACTGCGAATGGCATGGCGCGCAGTTGTTGGTTGATTCAGAGGTCAACAATGGTTGGGTTTGACTACTACTGTGTAGTTGTCTTGGTTACTTTGATACACATAGTTGAGAACTAACCAAGACTGTGAAGGTAGTAGTCAGGCTATTGGTGGATCATTGTGAATGGCATGGCGCGCAGTGGTCGTGAAAACCACCGATCCTCTTGAGATATGTGCTTATGTGTTGGTTTGTTGTGGTTTATTTAGTTGTAAGACTTGTTATGATTGGATTGAACCGTCGGTTACGGTTCTATTCACTTAGCAATAAGCTAACCCCTCGTTGTTGAATGTTTTTGCAGATTTTGGTTAAGTTGAAGTAGATCGGGTTGTCGATGCTTGGCTGGATGTTTGACTATGCTCGTGTAAACTTTGATAATTTGATAAAAAAAAAATATGTTTTGGAAAGGTTTTCGTAACAACCGTTTTGTTAATATGTAATTAAATAATTGTAAGTATAAGATGTAAGTTTGTAAGCCATGATGAAATGTTTTGTAAATGTCGGGACTTACGCTTCCTAAGGTTATTATATATTATAAAATACGTGGTTGAAGAGTCGGGCGTTACACCAATGGTGGATTGATAGCTGCAAATACTTTGATGACCAGGTAGTTGCGAGAGCCCGATGAAGAAGTCACGTAACAGTCAAAAGGTGGATGCCGAGACGTCTAATCCAACTCTTGACGATCAGGCGACTTATGATTCCCTGGGTACAGGTCGTCGTGAGGCCTCTCAACCAGCATATCAGCCAGGGACTTATGATTCCTTACGAGACGAAGTGCAGATGCTGAAAGAGAGCATTTCCATGTTAGTTCAGCGAGTAGACGAGCAACAAGATACTATAAATCGGTATTGAAGATGGTTGAGACTCATCAGGTAAAATGTTGATTAATTCTAGCCTTTTATATATTAAGGTTTTTATGTTTTAAAATGTACCAAATTATTTTTTCAGGCTGCTGGTGATGATAGTGATGTTGATGAGGCTTATGTTGATGAGGGTTATGTTTCTGACACCCAGCTTTTTTTTTTTGCGAGCAAGATCTCGGTTGCACATGGGTTGCGTCGAAGTATGCGAGATCGTCGACGTGCTCCGGCTCGACTATCGCCATTTATTACACCGACACATCTGAAACGACTGATGAAGAAACCTTTGAAGGTGCATGAGGAGGAGCATGAGGAACCACTACCAATTAATTTGGGAGTCGGTGATGAGATTGATGAGTCGGTGGCACCAGGGGGTGGGGTTGCTGAGAGAGTGCTTACCGAGCCGGTTGAGCCGGTGCTTGTGGGATTGGTTACCGAGGCTGCTGAGCCGGTCGGTGAGAGTGTTGCCCGAGGGGTTATCGAGGGGGTTGAGCCGGTTGTTGAGCGAATGGTTACAGAGCGCGTAAAGAAGTTCAAGCGCCCAACAAAAAAAAGGTCGGCCAAGAAAGAGTTACCCGAGGATACCATAGTGGACATGGTTGATAGCTTGGTGAATGAGAATGGTTTTCTCACTCCTCCGCCCCCTGTGATACGTCAGGATAGAGAGATCGACGGACCATCCACAGTTGAGGAGTTGTATTTTCATTAGTATAATTTTATAAAGTAATATATAATACAAACAAAAATATTTAAAGTTAAAGCTGGAAAAAAATTTTAAATCTGATTCAGGACACTTAATTTGAGACGGAGAAAATGTTATTGTTTTAGAAAATTATAAATAGAATCAGATATGAAAATTTTGGTAAAACGTTTAATTTTTTATGACAATGTTTAATTCAAATGAACCGGGTGAAGCTCCGGTTTCGGTTTGATCAGTTTAATGTGCCGGTCTAATCGTTTGTTAGAGTTTGTTTATAATAGCTATCGTTAATGTGACTAGCTATTTGTTGTCAAAAAGGGTGTATAGAGTAATGGACCTGATAATTATTATTATTTGACATGTCTATAATCTAACACACACTTATGTACAACTAGATATTTGTAACTCATAGTCTCAAGTGATCCTTGAAGTCTTAAACCCCCAACCACTTAGTTGAATAGTTCCTCTTATATCGCTAGGTCAAAAAAACCTTTGATTCTTGTTAATTTTCATATATATAATTTTGTTTTAATGTTGAGATAGGATAAAACTTATAAAACCACTTGCAACGCGTTCGACATGGGGCATTCAGGCCTTCGAGAATGCCACCACGCTCACAATGGGCGGCATCGTGGCGGGGTTTCGTGCGAAGGAAATTGAGCGGATGAACACCAAATCTTTGACCCCACTTGATTTTTTATTCCTTTTCTATATATATTTTTTGTTTTTTTTTTCCTTTGATTTTTGGTTGGAGAGATGAGAGTTGCAGAGCAAAGAAGAGAGATAATGGAGAAGGAAAATGAAAAGGGATAGACTAAGTTAAAGATGTTGGGCGTTTTTCAAAAGTTGGGTTTTTAATATTTTTGGGCATTTTCTTTGTTGGTTCAGATTAACATACCAATTTACATATAAATTATAAATTAATGTAAAAAATATTAATTTTGTGCAAACAAAATTAAATGAATAATATATTGTTTATTTGTTGTATTTTATATTAATTAATTAAATGTGTTTTTTTAAATAAAAGAAAATTAATTTTGTTAGTGGTGGAAAAATGAGGAAAAACGGGCGTCCTGATGTTATCGTTGCTAGTGCTGAAAATGATGTTGTGGCTCCAAAAAAATATGGGCGTTACGTTGTTACGATTAAAGATGGTCTAATAATTGTGTACCACGCTTCACCATCTTTAACACCATATTTTTATCAAAAGTTTACTCAAGCTTTTGGATCACCATCCCTTTAGCAATACCCTTGTGATTTATTAACATCACCACCGAACTTAAATCCAACACACAAAAACCAAAACTTATATACAATATATCATCTAATTAAACTAATTACCTCAATGTGATTTATATATTTAGCCGGAAGCAGAGGGAATGGGCCGATGACAGTCAGTAGGCTGGAGATGGAAGGATGTCATCGGATTTGGCTATTTGGGGTTTAAGTATTTTAGGTTGATCATCACAGATTGGAAAGAGATAATTGTGTAGGCTATTTTTCAATTATTGAAATGATAAAATTTCACATTTAAATTCAACAAATTTTTTTTAAAAAAAATATTAAATATTAGTAAACGTGTTTAAGTTGAAATTTTGTGAATAAGTTTTATGAAAAAATGGAATATATGATTTCTGGTTTTCTACATTCAATAACCTAAAAAAAATAAAACTGCATCTTTTACATATGAATGCATTATTTGAATTTCTTTTAGTTTTCAAAAGACGCAAAAAACTAGGAAAACAAAAAAGGAAAAAGGTAAATAGTTTTACTCAAATAAACACGGCCTATTTTGTGTGCATCACAAACTGGATCTTATTTTTCAGAAAAATATTTTATTTACCTTAGTGTATCCCATTTGATAGTCAACGATGGACATATTTTATTTGAGTCTAAAATTGGTGATTTAGTCAACCCAAACATAGTTTAGATCTTGGCTCAGTCTAAATGGACCTAAGGAATTGGACTTTAATTTTGTCTACCACTTAACCTGCATCCACTATTTATTTTATTACTTTTATTATTTATTTATTATTATTTTTTGCGTTGTTTTAATTATAGGAGTTGATAAATACAATAAATAAAAAGGATGCTTACACTAAGTGTACATCAGTTATTCATATAGTACAACTACTCATAGCACAGTTTTTATGTTTGAATCTGTGACACCCGCCAAAAAAAAATTAAGACTGTAATTAGTGCTTAAACTACTTGTAATTTCGTGTATTTAGTATATATTAATCTAAATATGTGTGACTTTGGTGTAATTACATACACGCGTACGCGATTTGTTTAAATCGTGCACTTACTAAACGGACGAGGTCCGATACAATTTAAAATGGACGTTGGTGACAAAACTAAAAATGATGTGGAATCATCCAGACAAACATTATTTACTATAATATATTACACGTATTTCGTATCGTTTAAAACACTCCAAGCATGACGAAAAACGCGTGAAACGCGCCAGACAGACAAAAATAAATCCAAATTATAATTTTATAACTTAAAAGATGACGTTTTGAGCAAAACTTCCATTTAAAATATTGTGTCTTAAAAACGTTAATGAAACATTTTATAGTAAACATATAACGCGATATAACATTTAATCGACTCCGAGACATTACGCAAATTCGAGGAACGAGTTCAAGAGGCCGAGACCCAAGTTGGGTCGGTCCAGACCTGTGGATCCAGCCCCAACCGACCCATGACCCACCCCTTTTAACTCCTCTTCTTCCCCACCTCATTTCATTTTACACCAAACACTTACACCCACACTCTCCACTCTATTTCTCCCTCTCAAATCACAGCTCTAAATCATCAAAAATGTCACCAAAAACGCACTACTTCACGGAGTTGATTCAAGAGAAAATGATCACCATCTCAAGCTCTCCATCCTCATCTTCTCCATCTCCATTTTTATCAAAAAGTAACGTTTTACTCACTCTCTCTCTAGAAATCGTTTCTCTTTCTAGAAATTACTTAGATATTGTGAATATACATGTTAGAAGCTTTTTATAACATCACAACGCCCAAAAATCGAACTAAAACTCATTTTTAAAGCTTAAAATCGCTGAACAGCCAATTTCGCGAGCTGAGATCCAATCTCGGTTCGCACCGCGAACTCGGTCCGCACCGCGGACTAGGTTCGCACCGCGAACTCGGTTCGCAGTGCAATCTCGGTTCGGTTCGCGGACTTGGTTCACACCGCGAACTTGGTTCGCAGTACAATCTCGGTTCGCACCGCGAACTCGGTTCGTAGTGCAATCTTGGTTCAGTTCGCGGACTCGGTTCGCATCGCGAACTCGGTTCGTATCGCGAACTCGGTTCACAGTATAATCTCGGTTCGCACCGCGAACGCGATTCGCAGTGCAATCTCGGTTCGCACCGCGAACTCGGTTCATAGCGCAATCTCGGTTCACGGTCAACCCTGGTCAACATTTTTCAATACTCTTTAAAATAATGTAAATGTTTACCAAATGATAATGCTTTGACATTAAATTCAAAAGAAACCGATATACAAACTTGATTTCAATAATCAAAGTACTATTACAAGCTAAATCTGTCGACACATTATGTGTCTCAACAAATGTCACCAACGGGTCATACTTGTTTTCAAACTACAAACGAAATACTAAACAAACACTTGGACATTTACTAGTTATGTGGACAACTAGCATGGGTGATCCTTTAAGACACCTACTTAATTACTTATTTACTTGATTACTTACAACCTTGTGCGTTTCGGACGCCAGAAGGTTGCAAAGTTCAGAGAACCGATATACGGACTTACATCCACTTCACTTGTTTGACTTTACGTACCTACTTGCTAGACTCAGGTGAGTCTTACAGCCTCACTTTTCTGTTTTTCTACCTTGGGGTGAGATACTTAGCAACTTTTTTACATATGAACACTTGTACTGAACTGATTACACTACTTTTTACACATATTGCATGAGTTACTTTTATCCACTGAAAGCCTCCTATCGTAAGTTGTTAGTTATAGACTTAAGCGCGATTACTAGTAAATGGATCCATTTGGGAATGACAATCCCTGCCTGGGGTGGTAGCGCCACCACGGATTACACCGTAGAAACAGGTATATTAGTATTTGTTACATATGAGTGTTCGGATAGCACTCACGGGGGTACGTGATACTGTACTTGATTGTGCCATTCACACTACACTGTTAAACTTCAACTTGTGAGCTCATGGCAACTGTGATGACTTACTGATTTACTTACTTTGCTTGATAGCAACATCGGTACATACTTGTGGTTCATAACTATTACTTTACTACTAAACCTGTAAGATTCACCAACCTTTTTGGTTGACACTTTTTAGCTTTGTATCTCAGGTACACAGACGGAGTAGGATTACTCCCTGGACATTAGCTAGAGTCGCATGATTTTCTACACTGCATTTAACGGAGATTCTCAGCATTATCTTTTGTATACTTTGATTTTGTAATAGAATCTCCCGCTACACGCGTGGACTCTAGGGAACTACATTTTGTAACCGAAAACTCTATGTTTTCAAATTTGTATCTATGAAATGTAACTATCTTTCAAACGTTGCATATAGATGTCGTTTGCTTTATCTTTGTGCTGTTGATATGTGATTAGTAGCACCCCAAAGCTTGCTTCCGCTAAACACGGAATTTGGGGGTGTTACAGAATCACTTTTATTTGTTATATTTATCAGCTCATTTAGTTATTAGTCCTAGTTAGAGCATATCCGATGTATACACTATTTTAGTGTAGTAAATTGCACTATTTTAGTCCAAAAAAATAATCTTTTGAGAATATATTTGCATATAAAAAAAGTTGCTCCAATGTGTTGCACTAAATCTTTATACTAAATTCAACAATATAATACTAAATATTTTATATAATTTCTAAATTATAATAAGATCTACTCCGTATAATAACGATCATTATATTTAAAAGTTCCAAAAATATAAATGGATCTTATATAAAAGTTATGAAGTTTCAGTAATAAAAATGATAGAAAACAATATATTATCTGATACTAAACATAATAATCGCGAAGATATGATTAATATATCAAATAATACATTTTAACTTATTATAGTTATTATTATTTAATGTGAATAGTGCTTAGTGCAATGCTAAATTTAGTGTTGCACTAATACTATTTGCTATTTCACTAAATAGTGCAATGTTTAATGCTAAATCTGAAGTGATTATACACAATTACACTATTTAAGTGCAAAAAAATACGTTTAGCGCACACATTAGAGATGCTCTTAAATATTAATCACACATAAAAGCATTTCCAATGGTAAAAGCATCTAGAGGTTTTTGTGTAAAATTTGTGTACGAGGTTTTAAACAAAACCTTGATACTTCAATGATGAAACTACAAAAACCTTTAAAACTATTAAAATGTATTAAACAAACATGAAAAAGGGTAGCAAAAGCTCAGTTCTAGTAAACCCATAGGTTACATTTTAAACCTATTTTGCAATTAATATTATACTTTATATTGTATTAAAAGCTTTTATGAGTTTAACCATCGGAGCATATGGGGTTTTCTTTTAAAAAAACCTCTTAAACAAACCTTACATAAAAACCTCTAAAAGTTGTCACTGTGAATGCTCTTAATACCTTGATAAATGGATTTATGCAATTATCATGATGTGTCAATCACAAATAGAGATCGTACAGCAGGAGATCGATCAATACCGATAACCAATACATGACGTATATATACGATCGATATTTGCATTTGCTAGCAATGAAATATTTTGATTTACAAAGCCGAGATTAGACATGATATCGATTTATTCTTGCCACTTTAGTAAAGGATGCAATCTTTTTTCTTTTTCACTTTTTATCTATACCTTTTGACCCACATGTTCAATAAAGTGGCAAGACGTTAATGTGTTAACGTTATAAAAGTTTATATAATTAACTTAATTTTTAAAAGCTGCTTCAATTTAATAATTAGCTTATGTTCTTACAATCTATTTAAAGATTTTATATTTATCAAACAATGCTTATATATATATGCCTTGCATTGAAAAACATAGATTTAAGCTAAATGTATACAGAGCTCGGATCTAAAAAGACAATATGTACTAATGAATGTCTTAGTAAAAACAACCATGACCGTCTTTAAGTGTGAACGTGGTGATTGACTAACTAAGGTCTATGATTTATGGGACCCTCGAAAAAAGTACACATATACACAATAATAATTTGACTGTTGATTTATAAATAAAAGAAAGTATGTCTAATTGTTTCTAATTTGATTAAATTATAAAGGAAATTTGACTTATTTTATACACAATCAACGATATGATGTAAAGAAAAATAAAATAAAAAATTATAATTATCTTTTGCCCTTTTAGGTATAGATAAATCAATAATGCAATGTAGTTTAGGTTTAGCATACATATACGGGTCCACACAAAAGACACTTTTGACTTTTGATAGTCAAACAAGTTAACGTCTAACATACCATATCATAAAGACATAAACCTCGTCAACCGATTTATTGGTTATTGAAAACAAATAGCTCATAAATCATAAAGGAGTTAAAGAAGATATATAAGGATGTCGATCACTACTGAAATTTCATTGTTTTAAAATAATAAATACATGTGATCACATATTTATATCATTACAATCATACCAAATTTAATCTAAGCTGATATAACCTCATCTAACTTCTACCTACTATGTTTCAAATCAAACGTTCATTATTATATTAATAGTAATAATAGTAATGTTATTTAGATATATAGACTTCCCTCTAATATCAAAGTTGTGTACACTTGCATGTTAACATGTGTTGTAGTAATTAAAGCCGTATAATATATAGTCGTTGAGGTGCGAACTTGTCAATTGATTATGTAGTATATTTTTGTATATAAAAAAATGATATAAGACAATTATGAACAATAAAGAAACGGAAAAATGAAGAATATACATTAATTATATTAAGATTTTTCAAAAGAAAATAAGTCACATTTTCAATAAGTTATAGGGAAATTAAATAATTTGCCTCAATTCCCAAACGGATATAACAATTTGTCATATGAAGAAGAAGAAAAAAACTGACTATTTGTCCTATCTAGAAGCAAGTCGCAAGCTTATGTCATATATATATATTTAGTTTGTATCAATATGCAATTTATTTGTGAATACTAAAGTTAATTGTTTGTTAGGATTCAAATAATGTGTACAATAATAGTCCCTAATTTGTGTAATTTACCATCATAAGTGGTTCGCATTACTTTTATATGTTGTCAGTCTTTGATCTTTCATTTGTAAGTTCTTGATAACTTGCTGTTATTGTATTTCAGACTTGTGAAATCTGTAAATCTACGAAGAAAGAAAACATAAAACCTTAAAACTTTTTTCTCTCAACGAGTTTTACCGAGTTGTGAAGAGTACCACAACTGAAGGTGATTTTAGCGAAAGAGTCTTTTTCTATCTTACAAAAATTTGTATTATATTTGTTATGAACAACGAAAATTGTTTTACAAGTATTTTAAATTCCATATATTTTTTAGCTTTTTAGGTACTAGCTATTATATTTTGACTCACCCAATACAAAGATTCTTGTTAATGCTAGTGGATTGGAGATAAATTACTATTAAGTACTACTAATACTCCCTCAAAATACTTTTTCATACTTATATTTTGCATCACATGGTTAGATAATAGACATGGTCTAATACTCATAATGAGTCGGTTTAATACTCAAACTTTCAACTTTTTTCGTTTTAACACTTCAACTTGTTTTTAACGTTTTAACACTCCAACTTATAGTTTGACCAAAATTTAATACCTAAACTTTCAACTTTTTTCCGTTTTAACACCTCAACTTCTTTTAACTTCTTTTTTAACGTTTTGACATTCCAACTTATAGTTTGACCGTAATCTAATCCCTTTAGTTTGTTTGTCCATTTAAAATTATACTTCTGGATTTTTTTTATACGTACATATATATGATCTAAATTCTTATAAATTAATTGTACAGTGTCATCACAATTAATTTTATAATATTTTATTTTGATAGCGATATATTTTTATAATGTTTTCGTGTATAATATTTTTAGTTATATGAAAAGATATTTATAATAAATGCATGTTGCTAAAAAATGATAAATGGGTATTAAACGATAAATGGGTATTTCTAGTCAATTATTTCAACATTACCTATTCAGCAGGTTACCAGTTATAAATACCCTGATTAAAATCTGACCAGGTAATAAGTTAGAATTATAACAATAATAAACTATAATTAAGAGGTTAATAACAATCGAGATCACGAGGTTAGCTAATCTTAGTATTCTTTGAAGGATTAATAGAATACATATTAAATAGACAACACATAAGAAGAATTTCTAGTGTATTCAAATCGAATCTTGATTATTTCAAACTAAAGAGTTAACAAAAAAATAATCCAGAAGTGTAATTTTAAATGGACAAATAAACTAAAGGGTATGGTCAAACTATAAGTTGGAGTGTTAAAACGTTAAAAAAGAAGTTGAGGTGTTAAAACGAAAAAAATTTAAAAGTTTGGGTATTAAGTTTTGGTCAAACTATAAGTTGGAGTGTTAAAACGTTAAAAAAAAGTAGAGGTGTTAAAACGAAATAAAGTTGAAAGTTTGAGTATTAAACCATTATTAACCCTTTGTTTTATTAGAATTAGAACGTGAGATTTACGATTTTTTGACAAGTATACTTACAAGATTCTTATATTCGTATAGACTATAGAGTGATTGAATAATAATTCATCTAGTTTATTTAAATTGTTGGTTATGTACACAATTTTTTGAATATTCACCAATTAAATAAAACCGATACCCTCTTTAATTATTTGTAACATGAAAATTAACACTTAACAAGAACACAAGGAGTGGAGGATCTTCATAAGTGTTTTTGCGCTAGAACGCCATCGAACGATGTTCTCCCAAACCATCACAGCGTTCCTGGTAGAGTTCGAGACATATATTGTTCTCGCACAATGTTTGCTTTCGAACAATGTTTTTTTCTTTTCTTTTTTCTCTTTTCTTTCTACGAAAATCCTTTAATTTGTAGTGGGTGTATTTTGTGTGTGTGTCTCAGTGTTTTTTTTTTACAATTTGCAGAGGAACACGAGGAAGGAAGCGGAAGATGAAGTTTGCAGAGGAACACGAGGAAGGAAGCGGAAGATGAAGAAATAAGAAGTGAGGATAGGGTTTTTAATTTTGTGAGCCGAATGGGCTAATCTTGTTAGTTAATGGGCTAGACTACTTTTTAATGCTTTCAATTTAAATTATTATTTAATTAATATTTGTGGTTAAATAATTTATGAATTAATTTTATATATAGTTTTTAGAGTAATGTTCAAATGAGTACAAAAATTTAGGGTGAGAATAGAGGAACTGTGACATCCATCAAATTAGGGCTAGTAATTTGCAGAACCCACTTCCTTGCCATCAAGGAAATAGACCGGATGGAAAAACTAACTAGAATATATCTGAAGGAGATTGTCTCCCGACATGGTGTGCCACAATCTATCATCTTTGATAGAGATGCACGATTCACATCTCGCTTCTGGCAAACACTTCAACGGGCATTGGGTACTAGACTCGACATGAGTACTGCCTACCACCCACAAACTAATGGCCAAAGCGAGCGAACGATACATGTAACACCCCGAAATTCACTGTTCAGCGGAAGCAAGCTTTGTGGTGCTACTAATCAAATATCAACAGCACAAAGATAAAGCAAACGACATCTATATGCATTGTTTGAAAAATAGTTACATTTCATAGATACAAAGTTTGAAAACTTAGTGTTTTCGATTACAAAATGTAGTTCCCTAGAGTGCACGCGTATAGCGGGAGATTCTATTACATAACCATAATATACAAAAGATAATGCTAAGAATCTCCGTTAGATGCAATGCAGAAATCATGCGACTCTAGCTAGTGTCCGAGGATAATCCTACTCCATTTGTGTACCTGAGATACAAAGCTAAAAAGTGTCAACCAAAAAGGTTGGTGAATCTCACAGGTTTAGTAATAAGTAATCGTTTATGAACCACAAGTATGTACCAGCGTTGCTATCAAGCAAAGTAAGTAAATCAGTAAATCATCACAAGTTCCACGAGCTCACAAGTTGAAGCTTAACAGTTAATGTGAATAGTACGGTCAAGTACGGTATCACGTACCCCCGTGAGTGCTATCCGAACACTCATACGTAACAAATACTAATATACCTGTTTCTACGTGTAAATCAGTACGTGGTGGCGCTACCACCCCAGGCAGGGATTTTCAGTCCCAAATGGATCCATTTACTAATAATCGCGCTTAACTCGATAACTAACAACTCATGATAGGAGGCTTTCAGTGGATAAACAGTAACTCATGTATTGTGTCTAAAAACAGTAGTGAAATCAGTTCAGTACATTGTGTTCACATGTAAAACAGTTGCTAAATATCTCACCTCAAAGTATAAAAACAGTAAAAGTGGGGATGTAAGACTCACCTGAGTCGTGTAAGTACGTATGTGAAATCAACCAGGTAAAGCGGATGTAAGACCATGTATCGGTTCTCAGAACCCTGCAACCTTCTGGCGTCCGAAACACACAAGGTTGTAAGTAAATAAGTAAATGAGTTGGTGTCTTAAAAGATCACCCATGCTAGTTGTCCACTCAACTAGGACATGTCCAAGTGTTTGTGTAGTAATTTCGTTTGTATTTTGAAAATAAGTATGGCCCGTTGGTGACGGTTCATAGTAATAATCAAAAAGTGTTATTATTTTATGCATTGTTTTATTGAAAACTGTATCTGAGATTTAAATTCGGAAAATTGATCAAGTTTGGTTGCGGATTGAAATGGTGGTGCGAACTGAGTTCGCTACGAGTTGAGCTCGGCTCACAAGGCAGTAGGCTGTGAACCGAGTTGGGTTCGCAGCACAAGGTTCGGCTCACAAGTCAACTTGCAAGTCAACTCGCAGGTCAGCTCGCAGGTCAACTCGCAAGTCAACTCGCAGGTCAACTCGCAGGTCGACTCGCAAGTCAACTCGCAGGTCGACTCGCAGGTCAACTCGCAGGTGGGTTCGGTTCCCAGTTTGGGTTCGCGAGTTCAGTTTTCGGTTCGCAGTTTGGGTTCGTCTCGCAGGACGAACAGATCTCGGTTCGCAGAACGAGCTGCTCGAGCACTTATCTATAAAAATGCATTTTCAATTCGGTTTTTGGGGAAATCTTCGTTGAGTAAATGTTCTAGCATGTAAATAAATTCTTTTTAAGTAATTACATCGAGTTTTGAAGCGTTTCTTACCAAGAATCGAAAATGGGGATGATGAAGGTGAGGTAGAAGATGATGGTGGTCCTTGTGCTTTTTCTTGATGATGATGATGAACGATTTTGATGATGGTGGTGTTGATGTTGCTGCTGATTTGAAGAAGGAAAAGGGGAAAGGGAAAGAGAAGAGAGGCTTTTGAGATGTAAGTGTGTGTGTGTGTTTGTGAAAATTGGAAGGATTGAAGGAAAAAGGAGGTTTAAAAGGAGGTGGGTCGTGGGTCGGGTTGGAGCTTGGATCCGCGGGTTTGGGCTGACCCATTTGGGTCTCGGTCTCGTGAACTCTTTGTTCATATCTTTGTGTTACATTCCGCGATTGTCTAAATGTTGTTCCGTGTTTCGTGTTTAAGTATATCCAAAATATTCTAACTGAAATATTTTATCAAAACACTAAATAACGAGTTATAGGATTATAATTTGAATTATTTTCGCTTGACTGACGCGCTTCGTGTGTGTTTGTCGTGTACAGAGTGTTTTTATCAATAAGAAATACTTGGAATATATCCTCACAATATATTAATGTAAATGACGTTTGTTTTGGATAATTCCACATTATTTAAAAGTTTTGTCACCAACGTCCATTTATTAATATCGGACCTCGTCAGGTTCAAAAGTGTACGATTTAAATTAGATCGCGTAAGTGTGCCTGTATTCACACATAAGGTTACCTTTATTTAGAGTATTATTAAAACTAAATACACGTAAATTTTAAGCAGTTTAGGCACTAATTAAAGTCCTAAATTGGCGGGTGTTACATTCTCCCTTGTTTGGAGAATTTCGTCCCGAAATTAGCCTGTTGTCATGGTGTAGGTAGGAGTAGAGTTTATGAATAAATGTGGGTATCTCAATCTCATTTGGTCTTCTTGTTCCCAGGTGAATTCAGGACCACGCCTCAAATTCCACCTGGCCTTGACAATGGGAAAACGACTCTGTTTTAAACGTTTGACCTCGCGGTCTACGAATTCCATAGGTTCCTCGACAGAATGATGGTTATCATCAATTTGTGTTTCGTCAAGTGGCAAGGTTAGTATCTCATCAGACAGACATTTCTTTAAGTTAGAAATGGGGAAAATGGGATGTACGCTACTGAGTTCAGGGGGTAGCTGTAGTCGGTAAGTCACTGGACCAATCCTTTACCAAGGATCTGTTCTGTCATCCGAAGGAATCTCGAACACACATCAACAAGGCAGCTAAGGATCAAACTAAAGCACAATCCCTAATTTGCCTTGTTGTAGTTACATGTTCACGGGTCGTTGTTGGTTAAATCCCGTAGTTGTTTAAATGTGGTTTCGCGTTATATGTCAAAGTGTATCCGAAATTTATTCGAGGTAGTAGTATGTACATTTTCTAAGAAGGCATTGAAGTATACCTAGTATTGTCATAAATGTCTCCGGTTTCCTTCCTCCCCCATGTTAAAATAGAAGAGAGGGAGAGAGAGAGAGCTACTAATGTGTGTAGACCGTTACGTCCAATGGACTGGGTCGGTCGGTAAATCGGTGGGGTATGGTTACAATTTGTACTAGTAGTCTACAGTAGCTTGTGACTTATACCGCATTCGTAACAGTGGTGATAGTCTGTAATGTCGGAGAGTGAATTATTTCTAAAGGTGTAACGTACCCGTAGTAGTGTTCGTGTCATGCTTGGCCTCAGGGATGCCGTCTGTAGTAGTTAGTAGTGGACAATTTATCTTTCTATGCCCAGTATTTCCACACTTGAAGCATGACCTCATTGCTTCCGGGCTTGTGTCCTTTCGAGGGAATTTGCAATTCAGGACCTGGTGTCCAAACGTGTTGCATCTGCTGCAAGGAGGGATGTAGAGTCCCTTATGGTGGTGTTTGCATAAGGTGCAGTAGGGTAGGTTCCCTTTATATGCTTTCCCCTTAGATCCAGTAGTGGGCGTTTGAGTGGTTTTTGCCCTTTTTGTTCGGGGCTGAGTAAAGTCTGTGTTGGAGCTCCCTCCCGGGTTCCCTTTGAGGTTTGTCAGTTGAGCTTCGATATCATTCCCCACAGGAACATTTACTTGAGCTTTTTGTGATACCGGGTTAGAAACTAACTGAAACACATCTCCCAGAGTTGGGCACAAGTTTCTCAATTGTTCCCAATAGAATTCTAAGGTTCGCAGGTGCAATCCTTGCTCGAGGGTGAGTTGGCGTAGGTCGGTGATTTCCTTCTGAAAGGTAGTTATTTGGTTGCGTAATGCCTTCATCGTTTCTTTGGTATGCTTAAAGTTGTCAGTGTTTACATTGATAATGATTGGAGAGGTAATAGTAGGAGGAGTGGTGATAGTAGTGGTAGTGATATGGTTATCAGTAGCAGGAGAAAGAGAATTTGCTCGGGTTATTCGAGTAGCTTCTGTAACTACTGTTTGAGGTGGAAAGTCTCGGAGTCCTCCTGGGTGTGCCGTTTCTTCTAACGGTTCTTCACTTACTAGCTCGGTGTTGCCTTCGAGAGTAAGTAGGTAAGGAAACATTGACTCTAGCTAGTGTCCGGGGATAATCCTACTCCGTTTGTGTACCTGAGATACAAAGCTAAAAAGTGTCAACCAAAAAGGTTGGTGAATCTCACAGGTTTAGTAATAAGTAATCGTTTATGAACCACAAGTATGTACCAGCGTTGCTATCAAGCAAAGTAAGTAAATCAGTAAATCATCACAAGTTCCACGAGCTCACAAGTTGAAGCTTAACAGTTAATGTGAATAGTACGGTCAAGTACGGTATCACGTACCCCCGTGAGTGCTATCCGAACACTCATACGTAACAAATACTAATATACCTGTTTCTACATGTAAATCAGTACGTGGTGGCGCTACCACCCCAGGTAGGGATTTTCAGTCCCAAATGGATCCATTTACTAATAATCGCGCTTAAGTCGATAACTAACAACTCATGATAGGAGGCTTTCAGTGGATAAACAGTAACTCATGCGTTGTGTGTAAAAACAGTAGTGAAATCAGTTCAGTACATTGTGTTCACGTGTAAAACAATTGCTAAATATCTCACCCCAAAGTATAAAAACAGTAAAAGTGGGGATGTATGACTCACCTGAGTTGTGTAAGTACGTATGTGAAATCAACCAGGTAAAGCAGATGTAAGACCGTGTATCGGTTCTCAGAACCCTGCAACCTTCTGGCGTCCGAAATGCACAAGGTTGTAAGTAAACAAGTAAATGAGTTGGTGTCTTAAAAGATCACCCATGCTAGTTGTCCACTCAACTAGGACATGTCCAAGTGTTTGTGTAGTAATTTCGTTTGTGTTTTGAAAATAAGTATGGCCCGTTGGTGACGGTTCGTAATAATAATCAAAAAGTGTTATTATTTTATGCATTGTTTTATTGAAAACTGTATCTGAGATTTAAATTCGGAAAATTGGTCAAGTTTGCTTGCGGATTGAAATGGTGGTGCGAACTGAGTTCGCAGTACGAGTTGAGCTCGACTCGCAAGGCAGTAGGCTGTGAACCGAGTTGGGTTCGCAGCACAAGGTTCGGCTCGCTAGTCAACTCGCAAGTCAACTCGCAGCTCGACTTGCAAGTCAACTCGCAGGTCAGCTCGCAGGTCAACTCGCAAGTCAACTCGCAGGTCAACTCGCAGGTCGACTCGCAGGTGGGTTCGGTTCCCAGTTTGGGTTCGCAGTTCAGTTTTCGGTTCGCAGTTTGGGTTCGTCTCGCAGGACGAACAGATCTCGGTTCGCAGAACGATCTGCTCGAGCACTTATCTATAAAAATGCATTTTCAAGTCGGTTTTTGGGCAAATCTTCGTTGAGTAAATGTTCTAGCATGTAAATAAAATCTTTTTAAGTAATTACATCGAGTTTTGAAGCGTTTCTTACCAAGAATCGAAAATGGGGATGATGAAGGTGAGGTAGAAGATGATGGTGGTCCTTGTGCTTTTTCTTGATGATGATGATGAACGATTTTGATGACGGTGGTGTTGATGTTGCTGCTGATTTGAAGAAGGAAAAGGGGAAAGGGAAAGGGAAGAGAGGGTTTTGAGATGTAAGTGTGTGTGTGTGTTTGTGAAAATTGGAAGGATTGAAGGAAAAAGGAGGTTTAAAAGGAGGTGGGTCGTGGGTCGGGTTGGAGCTTGGATCTGCGGGTTTGGGCTGACCCATTTGGGTCTCGGTCTCGTGAACTCTTTGTTCATATCTTTGTGTTACATTCCGCGATTGTCTAAATGTTGTTCCGTGTTTCGTGTTTAAGTATATCCAAAATATTCTAACTGAAATATTTTATCAAAACACTAAATAACGAGTTATAGGATTATAATTTGAATTATTTTCGCTTGACTGACGCGCTTCATGTGTGTTTGTCGTGTACAGAGTGTTTTTATCAATAAGAAATACTTGGAATATATCCTCACAATATATTAATGTAAATAACGTTTGTTTTGGATAATTCCACATTATTTAAAAGTTTTGTCACCAACGTCCATTTATTAATACCGGACCTCGTCCGGTTCAAAAGTGTACGATTTAAATTAGATCGCGTAAGTGTGCCTGTATTCACACATAAGGTTACCTTTATTTAAAGTATTATTAAAACTAAATACACGTAAATTTCAAGCAGTTTAGGCACTAATTAAAGTCCTAAATTGGCGGGTGTTACAATACAGATGCTCGAGGATTTGTTGCGAGCATGTGTGATAGATTTTGGGGGTAATTGGGATGCACACCTACCTCTAGCAGAATTTTCTTATAACAACAGTTATCACACCAGCATACAGATGGCACCATTTGAGGCGTTGTATGGATGCAAGTGCCGATCGCCACTCTGTTTGGCAGAGTTAGGCGACAGACAGTTATCAGGTCCTGAGATAGTCCAAGAAACAACGGACAAGATATCTCAAGTACTTAATCGATTGAAAACGACACGAGACCGACAAAAGAGTTATGCTGGAAATAGACGAAAACCTTTAGAATTTCAAGTAGGAGACAAAGTCCTACTCAAAGTAGCACCCTGGAAAGGGGTTGAACGATTTGGAAAATGAGGAAAACTTAACCCACGATACATCGGACCGTTCGAAATCCCTGCGAGGATTGGTCATGTCTCCTACAAGCTCAAACTACCGTAAGAGCTTAGTAGTATCCATGACACCTTTCATGTATCTAACTTGAAAAAGTGTCTTTCCTATGAAACTCTTATCATTCCTCCTAACGGGTCACTCATCAAACCCGAACGGGTAACTTCTAAACCAAGCGGGCCTTGGGCCGAACTGTTACTTCATTATTGGGCCAGGAGTTGGGCCGGACTACACGGATTGCACAAACAAACACAAACTACCCGGACGGGTAAGCCCATTCACCCGAACGGGTGAACTCCCCTTGGGCCGAAACCATATCGGGCTAGGTACCTGGGCTTGGACCGTCCAATAAACGAAAACTTAATGAATGAAACGAGACCCGATCGGGTCAGCTCCTATACCCAGACGGGTTGGAAGCCCAACCCGATCGGGTAAGGGCATTAACGGGCCGGATACCGCTGGGCTTAGGTTGTACGAAACGTTATTTTATACGAATATTTATTTCAATAATACGAACCCATTTGGGACACAATGATTGATATACGTGTAAGGACTTATGTCAAATGTGTTATATACATAATGGGGTTAAACGAGATTATTTGTGGTTACAAAGGAAAGTATGCTGTTGAAACTAAAAACGACAACTATGTATAGACACACACACACACATTATATATATATATATGTGTGTGTGTGTGTGTGTTTGTGTGTGTGTCTATACATAGTTGTCGTTTTTAGTTTCAACAGCATACTTTCCTTTGTAACCACAAATAATCTCGTTTAACCCCATTATGTATATACATACGACAACTGCAAATTATATATACTTATATACAAATAAGGACACATTTAACAAACATACAAATTTGTAATATAACAAGATGTATGTATATGCGACTTTGGGTACGATTATACTATCGTGACTATTAATCTCAAAACACATTAACGATGATGTTTATTTTATAAATACGACGAGAAGTTTTATGACAAATAAAGCTTATATACGGAGTATATATTTTGTACGTGAACAACGTATTTAAGACTTATATATATATACATACGACAACTGCAAATTATATATATTTATATACAAATAAGGACACGTTTAACAAACATACAAATTTGTAATATACAACAAGTATACTTACATACACATATATATAGAACAAGTATATATATGTACAATGGGAATAAAATGACATTCACATAAATATATACAACTACATACATGTATATACATATACGAAACAAAATATACGACATAAGAAATACTAACGATATTTCAACATAATGTCAACAACTATTCGTACAATTTAAGAAATCAATAATTTCTTTAAAACAAACAAACTATTAACACAAATTGATTTAACAAATCCAAGTACTTATGTTAATACAATTACTGCGTAGAGGTTGACATACCTGAGGTGCGCCATCCATCTGCTAGCATTCACATCACTACCACTACTATGAGTTTACAACCCCTATTTTTAAATGTTTTATGCTTTTAAACACAGGGGTGTTAAACATAGAAATTGCATACTAACACATGCAATCAAATTATAAATTGCTTTATTGCTTTTATACAACTGCTGATTGATGAAATTACATTTTCACAAACTGTTTTGGGAATTAGATAACGTATCCTAGTTGTGACACCCGTCAAATTAGGGCTAGTAATTAGTGCCTAATCAATAGTTAATACATGTAATTAGTTCTGTGTTAGGCTAATTAATGTATCAAATTATATATTGATGAATATATACAATTATGCGATTTGATTAAATCGTACAAGTTTCAAATCGAAGGTATTTCGATTCAATTAAATACGGACGTTGGTGAAACAATTTTATTAAATAATATAACATTATTTAATAACACTATCTTTCCCAAAATATTATCTTGATAATAATACTTTGTAATCAATTCGTATCGTACAAACAACAGTTACGTGATTTAAAATCCGTACAACGAACAATCGAGATCCCTAGATTAACGAATCATCTATATAAATGTTTTTCCAAGTATTTAGAAAGAACACTTCAAGTGAAAGTATTGAAATTTAAATCGTTACTTAAAAACGCGTAATAAACGTTTAACACCAAACCGAACGAGTAAACGAACCTAAAACGTCACAAATTAAATTGGGAACAAGAAAATGACCAAAATACCCTTGTGTGGGCCCCCTAGGCCGGCCCCCCCCATGCCCCCCATGTGCCACATGCACCACCTCCCATTTCATCCTCTAATCCTTCATGCACTCCACTCACCATATTCCCATACATTCAACATGCAAGACCATTTTCCACTAACTCTCTTTCTCTCATTTTCTCCAACTTCTCTCTATCACTTCTCTCTCTAAAAATCCAGAGAATTCTAACCACCATAACTCCACCATAAACTACCAAGTCACCACTATCAACCACCAACAAATTCCTTAACTATTTGTAATAATAACAAGCTCAAGAACACTTACACCATCATCTCATCACATTTCCATCAAGATCTTTGTAAGGAAACTCTTTCTTACTTTCATATTGTCTATTTACATGTTATAAAGCTCACCTAACAAGATTATGTCCAAATATAAACTTGAAATACGTTTTTATGAACTTTTCACAAAAGATACACAATCTGTCCAGAAAAACACAGATTACTAAAAATGTCATAACTTGAGTTCTAAGAAGAGTTAGAAGATGCATTTTTTTTAAAATTTGCATATTGAAAAGATCTACAACTTTTATGTTTTACGTTTTTACCAGATCCGAACGTATTTTTCTCTATTTATCAATCTTTGGGACTGACCTGACTAAAAGCAGAAACTGAACTATGTATGACTAATTAAATTGTTTCTCTATGATCATGGACTTAAGACTCTTGGAAAAATATATGTTAGACCCTAAACACATAGAAGATCAGTTAGAAAAATTGGTGAGACTTGGTTAGGACCAGAAATATGTTAGACACATGGTGGAATAAACCGACAAAAAGTCGAAATGTGAAATCTTAAATATTTGGAACTTTTATAAGAATCGACACTCTTGATGAACTTGGACACAAACCGACAATTTATTTAGACTCTATAAACTGATATTTGGGTTGGGTGAAAGTTTCGGGTCAAACCGAGTAAGTTTGACCAAGTCAACAAAAGTGGCTAGTTTTCGAAAAACTTACTATTTTTGGAAAGTGGTAACAAAAATGGGTTTGGTTGACCTAGTTAGTAACTTGGACCAAAAACTAAATTTAGAAAGTTTCCCGAATGAATAACCGACACTTAGAACACTTGGATTAAAATTTGAAATCTGGTCAGACGTAAGTGTCGCCCTACCAGCGACACTTACCCAAGTGACGCCTATAGCGTCACTTACCTTTAGTGACGCCTAAACCAAGTGCCGCATATAGCGTCACTACCCCAAGTGACGCTGCCCATTTAAAAATCACATTTGAACGTCACTTGACCTAGTGCCGTTAACCAACTGAGTGCCGCCTATAGCGACACTTACCTAAGTGACGCCCCTAAGTGACGCCTCTGAGTGACGCCCTAAGTGACTCTATAAGTGACTCTATAAGTGACTCTACAAGTGACTCTATAAGTGACTCTACAAGTGACTCTACAAGTGACTCTACAAGTGACTCTAGAAGTGACTCTATAAGTGACTCTATAAGTGACTCTAGAAGTGACTCTATAAGTGACTCATAGATTGACCAACCTTGACCAACTTTGACCTACGGTTTATGTCTTATACAAACTAAAATAATCTGTTTGCAACACACGATATGTACTAATGAATAGTATACAATAAAACAAACTTAATAATAATGTCTTAAAGGATTATTATTACAAACTTTCACCAACGGATCGTACACGTTTTTGATAAACAAAGTTGAACAATCAAACATTTGGACATAACTAATTGTTGGACAACAAACATAGATGGTCTGTTGAGACATCTACTCACTCATATAACATTACGCGTTTTAAACGCCCGACAGGTTACAAGTCTTCAGACATCAATTCACAGCTAATCAATTCAAGTTTATTTTAATAAACACTCAAGGCTCAGGTGAGTCTCATAGCCCCTATTTTACTGTTTTCATTAAGGGGTGTGATATTATTGCTCGTTTTATTTTACAAGTTGAACGCAAGTACCAATCAATCAAATACTACATGAGTTGTTTTCAACTAATCACTAAAGCCCTCCATAGCATAGTTTGGTAATACATCTGTAGCGTGAATGTTAGTATATGATATCATATAGGATTGACAATCCTCGTCCGGGTTAGCACGCACTAACTGGTCAAACGGACGTATTAGCATTTGGGAAGACGAGTGTGGATTAGGCACTCGTAGGAGGCAACTCGGTTAGGTTTCCTTAATTGGACCTGACACTCAAGTTAAGCTCAGACTATGTGCTCATGGCTGTATAACTTTTATTTTGCTTAATTGCATTTTAAATTCAATTATAAAATCTTGCGGTTCATACAAATATATGTTGATATACAAACCTGTGAGCTCACCAGCGTTTCGCTGACCCATTTTAGCATGTATCACAGGTGACCAGCAGTAGGTTGGACTGCTTAATCAAGATCCATTAGCTCGAGTCAGCATGCAAACAATCAGAGATTTAGCTGCATTGTTACATTTTGTATAGTTTAATTATGTACTTAAATCTCTCAATTTCAAAAGGAGCTAATGTAAACGATACTTTGATGTAAACTTTTATTTTATCAAATTAAAATGTAAAATGACGCATGTAGTGGTCGTTTACTATTAATCTCTGTGCTTTGATTATTGATTAGTAACACCCAAATCCAGCTTCCGCTAAACGACATATTTGGGGGTGTTACAGATTGGTATCAGAGCCTAAGGTTATAGTGAACTAGGTTGCATTTAGTGGGCCTAGACTATGACCGTTAGGCAGTATCCCTTATTAAGTATGATTAGGTTCAGTGACTGCATTGTATTAGTTTAATTTAACATAGCCTGATCAACTATGTACAATTAAAAGAATATAATGTGGAATCTGAAAGGAGTCATGACTGAACAGGATACACTAGTTGACTCTGACCACGAGAGAAACCGGGACTCAAACTTGTCTGTGTTAGACACTCTAGGCTATTATGTGATATATATATATACATAGATAGGCCTCGTTCTCACTCTATATCTTAGGCTATATTATATATGTATTATATGAATATAGGCCTCACTTTTTCTAACGCTTTGTCTCAGAATGGCAAACACACCACCCAATTCATCACGCTCTCATCCGTATGGATCGCGTAATCCAAGGGTAGCTAGGAGGAACACCAGGTTGCCTCGAGCTGACCCATACCCCATTCACTTCACTTTGTCAGATTTAGCCACTAGGCTACACCGACACGAACAACGACTTGATACTATGGATATCGAACTCCAAGAAACCAACGAAAATTGGAGACTCACATCACTTGAACGCATCAATCAAGTCTCCGAGGATCATGAACATACAATCAACCACGTGAACACCCTTGACAATCGTCTGGGTGAAACCGTCGAAACCATGGAGGTTGTCCACAATCAAGTGATTGGCAACCGAAACGAAATTTCTGTCCTACAATCAAGGCTGAACCAGTGCGAGACACGTCTAAGGGAAACCGAGGATGCCCTCCGCCTGGTTAGCAGACTTGCAGAATCTGTGGACCGTCTCACCACACTACTGCCACAACTCAATCTACGTCAGGATTAGCTTAGGCTGAACCTGTACTTTATTATGCTTTCATAGGACCTATGTAATTTGACTGGATGTAATAATTCCCGGAACTTTTGTAAAACTTCTAAGTCTATAACTTTTGAAACCTCTAGCTAGAAATTTTCTGTAATCGTTTGACTTCGTATTATGAATTGACAATCTCTTTCGTTATTTCTACAATATGATTGTTACTCTGTGATGTTGTATATTACCCTTCTTACATATATACATCTATCGTAATTATCATCCTGGTGCAATTTCTTATGTACCGCTCATTCTTTCTTGAAGAATCATGCCGCCAAAGAGGAAAAGTTACAGTGATGCCGAACTTGCTGCTGTTGTATCTCGAGCTGTGGCTGATGCTTTGGCTGCTCGGGATTCACCCCGAAACTCACGAAACAATGACGAAACCCCAGTTAATACTCCTGTCATCAAGCCTTGTTCCTACAAGGATTTTCTCAGCTGCAAACCACTTTACTTCAAAGGCACGGAAGGTGCCATTGGTCTGATCCGATGGATTGAACGTATGGAATCCGTCTTCAACCTCTGCAACTGTGCTGAGGAAAACAAGGTCAAATTCTCTGCTTACACCTTTCAAGAAGGTGCACTCACGTGGTGGAACACCCACGCAAACTCTGTAGGCATCGAAATAGCAAACCAACTTCCCTGGGCTGAATTGAAGAAGAAGCTAAGGGAAAAATACTGCCCTGAAGAAGAACTACATCGGTTGGAAGAAGAGTTCTGGCACCTAACTGTGCAAGGAACTGACATTGCTGGATATACCACCAAATTCCAGCAATTTGCGCTGTTATGCCCGGGTTTGGTTGATCCGGAGGAGAAGAGCATCAAAAGATACATCCGCGGCCTCCCGGAAAATATCCAAGGGAATGTCGCTTCATCCAAGCCAACAACTACTGAAAGTGCTATCCGGCTAGCACATGAACTCATGGCAATGGTTATCACCCGTGAGAAATCCAATACATCCTCCTCCAACAACAACAAACGCAAACCTTCCGAACACCAAAACAACCAGAACAAGAAATCAAACACCATCCAAGTTTACAATACCAATTCTGAAACCAAACGTGCTTACACTGGGGACAAGCCATATTGTTCCAAGTGTAACTACCACCACGATGGTCCATGCAGTACTCCCTGCAACAACTGCAGGAGGTACGGGCACTTGACCCGGGATTGCCGAGCCCCCAAATCCAACAACAACACCTCTCGCAACAATTCCAACCAACCCAAATCCTGCTTTGGGTGTGGAGAAACAGGACACTTCAAGAACGAATGTCCTAAAAACAAGAACAAGGGCAACAACAACAACAACAACAACAACGCAAGGGGAAGAGCGTTTGTACTCAATTCTGGGGATGCCCGTCAGGACCCGAATGTGGTCACGGGTATGTTCCTCCTCAACAACTTAACTGCTTCTATTCTATTTGATACTGGTGCCGATAGAAGCTTTATTTCTGATGAGTTTTGCCCACTACTTGACATCACCCCAATTGCCTTAGATGTTAAGTACACCGTAGAACTTGCAAATGGTAAACTCATAGAAACCAATAGTGTGATACCTAATTGCACTTTAAACCTAGCCAACGAAATCTTTTCAATCGATCTTATGCCTGTTGAAATTGGAAGTTTCGACGTCATCATTGGAATGGACTGGTTGTCCAAACATCGCGCTGAAATCATTTCTTATGATAAACTCGTTCGTATTCCTCTCGCCGTCGGTAGAACCTTGATCATACAGGGGGAGACCGGTGGGACGAGACTAAACGTCATATCTTGCTTAAAAACTCGGAAATTCCTGAGAAAAGGTTATCCAGCAATCCTCGCACACATCATGGAGAAAAAGTCGGAGGAGAAGCGACTTGAGGATGTACCCATCGTTCGAGATTTCCCAGAAGTCTTTCCCGAAGAACTGCCTGGTCTGCCACCGCCAAGACAGGTTGAGTTCTCAATCGATCTCGTGCCAGGTGCTACACCCGTGGCCCGAGCACCATACCGATTAGCCCCATCCGAACTTCAGGAACTGTCCACCCAATTACAGGAACTCCTGGATAGAGGATTCATTCGACCGAGTTCTTCACCTTGGGGAGCTCCGGTCCTATTTGTCAAAAAGAAAGACGGTTCTTTCCGAATGTGCATCGATTATCGTGAGTTGAACAAACTAACCGTCAAGAACCGTTATCCACTTCCTCGTATTGATGACTTGTTTGACCAACTACAAGGGTCAAGTATTTATTCAAAGATCGATCTTCGGTCAGGTTACCATCAACTTCGAGTTCGCGACATTGATATCCCGAAAACTGCTTTCCGAACTCGTTACGGGCATTATGAATTTCAAGTAATGCCATTCGGCCTAACTAATGCACCGGCTGTATTCATGGATCTTATGAATCGGGTGTGCAAACCGTATCTCGACAAGTTTGTCATTGTCTTCATTGACGACATTCTCATATACTCGCGAAGCGAACGAGAACACGCGCAACACCTCAAAACCATTCTAGAACTACTCAGACACGAGGAGCTATATGCCAAATTCTCCAAGTGTGAGTTCTGGATACAATCCGTTCAATTCCTTGGACATGTTGTTAATAGTCAAGGAATCCATGTCGATCCATCAAAAATTGAGGCCATCAAGTGCTGGCAAGCACCAACATCTCCAACTGAAGTACGTCAATTCCTGGGTCTTGCCGGGTACTATCGGCGATTCATTGAAAATTTCTCAAAAATAGCTCAACCACTCACAACCCTGACTCAGAAAGACAAAAAGTTCGATTGGACTAATAAACAAGAGTCAGCATTTCAACTTCTAAAACAAAAGCTTTGCAGTGCTCCAATTCTATCCTTACCCGAAGGCACCGATGACTTCGTAGTATACTGCGATGCGTCTCATCAAGGTCTCGGTTGCGTGCTGATGCAACGAGACAAAGTTATTGCGTATGCTTCGTGACAACTCAAAATTCATGAAAAGAACTACACTACCCACGATCTCGAACTAGGAGCTGTCGTCTTTGCCCTCAAAATCTGGAGACATTACCTCTATTGCACTAAGTGCACAATCTTTACCGACCACAAAAGTCTCCAACACATATTCGATCAGAAGGATCTCAACATGAGACAACATCGGTGGGTCGAATTGCTTACCGACTACGATTGTGAGATCAAATACCATCCGGGCAAAGCAAATGTTGTTGCTGATGCCCTCAGTCGAAAAGAACGAACGAAACCACTTCGAGTTCGAGCCCTCAGTATAACTATTCACAATGATCTGAACATTCAGATTCTCATTGCTCAACTCGAAGCTCTGAAAACCAATAACATCAAAAACGAAGCCTTGCGAGGCATGGACAAACAATTCGAAATCAAACCTAACGGGATTAGGTATTTCTCAAACCGAATCTGGTTACCCAGTTTTGGAAATCTACGAGACTTGGTGATGGACGAAGCTCACAAGTCCAAATATTCTATCCATCCTGGATCCGACAAAATGTATCATGGCATCAAGGAATTCTATTGGTGGCCGAATATGAAAGCTGAAATCGCTACATACGTCAGCAAGTGCCTCACTTGCTCAAAAGTCAAAGTTGAATATCAAAAACCTTCGGGTTTACTCCAACAACCCAGCATTCCTGAATGGAAATGGGAACAAATTGCCATGGATTTCATAACCAAACTACCAAAGTCATCAAGCGGTTGCGATACCATTTGGGTGATCGTCGATCGTCTCACAAAATCTGCCCATTTTCTGGCAATCAAGGAAACCGACAAAATGGAACGCCTCACACAAATCTACATCAAAGAGGTTGTTTCTCGACACGGTGTTCCAATCTCAATTATCTCTAATAGGGATAGTCGCTTCACATCTCACTTTTGGCAATCACTTCAAAAATCATTGGGTACCCGTCTTGATATGAGTACCGCATACCATCCTCAAACCGACGGCCAAAGTGAACGGACCATTCAAACACTGGAAGACATGCTACGAGCCTGCGTAGTTGATTTCGGTGTAAATTGGGAAAAACATCTACCATTGTGCGAGTTTTCGTACAACAACAGCTATCACACCAGCATTAAGGCTGCACCTTTCGAGGCACTCTACGGTCGTAAGTGCCGATCACCTATCTATTGGACCGAAGTGGGAGACAGTCAACTCACTGGTCCTGAGATCATTCACGAAACAACCGAGAAAATCTTCGAGATTCAAAACAAACTCAAAGCCGCACGTGATCGTCAGAAAAGTTATGCTGACGTGAGACGCAAACCACTCGAATTCCAGGTTGGGGATCGAGTACTACTCAAGGTTTCACCTTGGAAAGGTGTTATCCGATTCGGTAAACGCGGGAAATTGAATCCCTGATACATTGGACCATTCGAGATCCTCGAGAGGGTAGGTCCAGTGGCATATCGATTGCAGCTGCCATCCGAGCTCAGCAGTGTGCATCCCACTTTTCACATTTCAAATTTAAAGAAGTGTCTGTCTGATGAGACACTTATCATTCCACTCGATGAAATTCGTATTGACGACAAGCTTCATTTTGTTGAAGAACCCGCCGAAATCATGGACCGTGAGGTCAAACAACTCAAACAAAGTCGTATTCCCATTGTCAAAGTCAGGTGGAATTCGCGGCGTGGGCCGGAATTCACCTGGGAGCGGGAGGACCAGATGCGACTCAAGTATCCTCAGTTATTTGCTGACGCTACTTCAAACTAAATTTCGGGACGAAATTCTCCTAACAGGGGGAGAATGTGACACCCGTCAAATTAGGGCTAGTAATTAGTGCCTAATCAATAGTTAATACATGTAATTAGTTCTGTGTTAGGCTAATTAATGTATCAAATTATATATTGATGAATATATACAATTATGCGATTTGATTAAATCGTACAAGTTTCAAATCGAAGGTATTTCGATTCAATTAAATACGGACGTTGGTGAAACAATTTTATTAAATAATATAACATTATTTAATAACACTATCTTTCCCAAAATATTATCTTGATAATAATACTTTGTAATCAATTCGTATCGTACAAACAACAGTTACGTGATTTAAAATCCGTACAACGAACAATCGAGATCCCTAGATTAACGAATCATCTATATAAATGTTTTTCCAAGTATTTAGAAAGAACACTTCAAGTGAAAGTATTGAAATTTAAATCGTTACTTAAAAACGCGTAATAAACGTTTAACACCAAACCGAACGAGTAAACGAACCTAAAACGTCACAAATTAAATTGGGAACAAGAAAATGACCAAAATACCCTTGTGTGGGCCCCCTAGGCCGGCCCCCCCATGCCCCCCATGTGCCACATGCACCACCTCCCATTTCATCCTCTAATCCTTCATGCACTCCACTCACCATATTCCCATACATTCAACATGCAAGACCATTTTCCACTAACTCTCTTTCTCTCATTTTCTCCAACTTCTCTCTATCACTTCTCTCTCTAAAAATCCAGAGAATTCTAACCACCATAACTCCACCATAAACTACCAAGTCACCACTATCAACCACCAACAAATTCCTTAACTATTTGTAATAATAACAAGCTCAAGAACACTTACACCATCATCTCATCACATTTCCATCAAGATCTTTGTAAGGAAACTCTTTCTTACTTTCATATTGTCTATTTACATGTTATAAAGCTCACCTAACAAGATTATGTCCAAATATAAACTTGAAATACGTTTTTATGAACTTTTCACAAAAGATACACAATCTGTCCAGAAAAACACAGATTACTAAAAATGTCATAACTTGAGTTCTAAGAAGAGTTAGAAGATGCATTTTTTTTAAAATTTGCATATTGAAAAGATCTACAACTTTTATGTTTTACGTTTTTACCAGATCCGAACGTATTTTTCTCTATTTATCAATCTTTGGGACTGACCTGACTAAAAGCAGAAACTGAACTATGTATGACTAATTAAATTGTTTCTCTATGATCATGGACTTAAGACTCTTGGAAAAATATATGTTAGACCCTAAACACATAGAAGATCAGTTAGAAAAATTGGTGAGACTTGATTAGGACCAGAAATATGTTAGACACATGGTGGAATAAACCGACAAAAAGTCGAAATGTGAAATCTTAAATATTTGGAACTTTTATAAGAATCGACACTCTTGATGAACTTGGACACAAACCGACAATTTATTTAGACTCTATAAACTGATATTTGGGTTGGGTGAAAGTTTCGGGTCAAACCGAGTAAGTTTGACCAAGTCAACAAAAGTGGCTAGTTTTCGAAAAACTTACTATTTTTGGAAAGTGGTAACAAAAATGGGTTTGGTTGACCTAGTTAGTAACTTGGACCAAAAACTAAATTTAGAAAGTTTCCCGAATGAATAACCGACACTTAGAACACTTGGATTAAAATTTGAAATCTGGTCAGACGTAAGTGTCGCCCTACCAGCGACACTTACCCAAGTGACGCCTATAGCGTCACTTACCTTTAGTGACGCCTAAACCAAGTGCCGCATATAGCGTCACTACCCCAAGTGACGCTGCCCATTTAAAAATCACATTTGAACGTCACTTGACCTAGTGCCGTTAACCAACTGAGTGCCGCCTATAGCGACACTTACCTAAGTGACGCCCCTAAGTGACGCCTCTGAGTGACGCCCTAAGTGACTCTATAAGTGACTCTATAAGTGACTCTACAAGTGACTCTATAAGTGACTCTACAAGTGACTCTACAAGTGACTCTACAAGTGACTCTAGAAGTGACTCTATAAGTGACTCTATAAGTGACTCTAGAAGTGACTCTATAAGTGACTCATAGATTGACCAACCTTGACCAACTTTGACCTACGGTTTATGTCTTATACAAACTAAAATAATCTGTTTGCAACACACGATATGTACTAATGAATAGTATACAATAAAACAAACTTAATAATAATGTCTTAAAGGATTATTATTACAAACTTTCACCAACGGATCGTACACGTTTTTGATAAACAAAGTTGAACAATCAAACATTTGGACATAACTAATTGTTGGACAACAAACATAGATGGTCTGTTGAGACATCTACTCACTCATATAACATTACGCGTTTTAAACGCCCGACAGGTTACAAGTCTTCAGACATCAATTCACAGCTAATCAATTCAAGTTTATTTTAATAAACACTCAAGGCTCAGGTGAGTCTCATAGCCCCTATTTTACTGTTTTCATTAAGGGGTGTGATATTATTGCTCGTTTTATTTTACAAGTTGAACGCAAGTACCAATCAATCAAATACTACATGAGTTGTTTTCAACTAATCACTAAAGCCCTCCATAGCATAGTTTGGTAATACATCTGTAGCGTGAATGTTAGTATATGATATCATATAGGATTGACAATCCTCGTCCGGGTTAGCACGCACTAACTGGTCAAACGGACGTATTAGCATTTGGGAAGACGAGTGTGGATTAGGCACTCGTAGGAGGCAACTCGGTTAGGTTTCCTTAATTGGACCTGACACTCAAGTTAAGCTCAGACTATGTGCTCATGGCTGTATAACTTTTATTTTGCTTAATTGCATTTTAAATTCAATTATAAAATCTTGCGGTTCATACAAATATATGTTGATATACAAACCTGTGAGCTCACCAGCGTTTCGCTGACCCATTTTAGCATGTATCACAGGTGACCAGCAGTAGGTTGGACTGCTTAATCAAGATCCATTAGCTCGAGTTAGCATGCAAACAATCAGAGATTTAGCTGCATTGTTACATTTTGTATAGTTTAATTATGTACTTAAATCTCTCAATTTCAAAAGGAGCTAATGTAAACGATACTTTGATGTAAACTTTTATTTTATCAAATTAAAATGTAAAACGACGCATGTAGTGGTCGTTTACTATTAATCTCTGTGCTTTGATTATTGATTAGTAACACCCAAATCCAGCTTCCGCTAAACGACATATTTGGGGGTGTTACACTAGTACGGATGCAGATTTGCAATGTATACATAAAAAGACCTTATGACATACATACTTTAACCATTAGCTAGGTGACTCTAGCCACTGAGTATACGGATAGTCCTATCACCGTGACGACCCTCCTACGGATAGGAGCGTATACTTACATGTCCTTCAGACAAACAACATAAGTGCTGGTCGTGGTTTGGTTATAGGGTTAGGTTGCGTTACTTTAACTTGTAAGGTTTAGCTCACCTTGCAGGGGATCATAGTCTAAGAAATTCCACATGTTTTTAGGAAGAACGAATCCTACAACTGTTTCTTACCGGAAAACACACCGGTTACTTAATTTATACTAGCAAACAACCAGTGATATATTTTGGGGTAATATCCCACATAAAGCTTGATATTTTAGGGTAACAACCCTACAAAACTTATATTTTGTAAATGAATAACATTTCATTAATACAAACAAACTTGGTTAAACAAACCACATACTCGTATAAACCTGTAAATTCACTCAACAATTTTGTTGACGATTTCTCTATGTTTTTCAGGAAATTAGCTGTGTAAGTAAGAATCGCAAGCATTCAGGATGGACAACCCTGGACTAATAGGATGCCACATATTTTGGGATGCTTTTGGAGATTTCCCCTGTATGACTGCAGACATTGCAGTCATACCCATGAAATATTACTTTATCTATATGTATTGTGAAACTTAATGTTTTAAACAACACTACTACTGTTACGACTTACCTGGTCGTAATCTTATGTAATAACCATTAAACTTGGCATCCTAACTTATTATGTTATGCAATAACCATATGCTCTGAGTATGAATATACTATTTGGTTGATTTACCGATCGCAGCCCTGCCACGTCACCAAAGCTTCCGCATATTTAATTAGTACTGATCGTAATCACCGTTTGGCGGGGTGTGACAGTAAAATACCCCTCTTTCTAAAGATATTAATTTATCATTTTCAACTACGGAAGCGTATTTAGACAAAACATTATTTCATAAACATATAATATTAACATGCACCATAAGTTTAATATTTACAAACCATCATTTACTTAATCCAAACGGGGTATTATATTGTACAAAACACAGTTTCATATAAACTATATCAGAGTTGTTAAATTCAAACATTCTTCGTTCCCTTTTCGCAAACCACATATCAAAATAACACCTGCAAGAAGTAGATTGAGGGATTAGCACGAAGCTAAGTGAACGAATTCATCACACACTAATCAACTTAGTATAATCCCTTGTTTACACCAAACAATGGTATACATCTATATCAACAATCAATAATTCAACTACGAGGATCGGTGGTCCTTAAGAAACCCTACTGCCGCGGTGGCTCTCATGAACACTTATCCAACAATCCGTATGGCCAATACGGAATAGATCGATAGCTAGTGATTATTGTACTCAAACACAAATCTTACACACAAAAAATGAAGTAAGACTATGTGTAATTCACACAACAATCAACTAACCCAACCAACGTGTTGACCTCAAAACAACATATATTCACATGTTAACTAGCATATAAAGTTTCAATCAATAACACTAAGTAAATAGCTCTATCAACATGTCAACTATTACTTTTTGCAACAAAGTAATTACAACTAAATCAAAAACTGAGTTCTAAATTCACTCACCGATACCTCTATCGTCTCCACACTCAGGATTTCTATATCACTGAGTCTTCTGTTGATATGAGAATACAAAATCAACAAGTTAATAACTCACTTCGTTTGTTAATTATAAACTCAATACTGAGTAATTTAACAAATAAACAACTTTGTTCATAATCACATTAAGTTATTAACTATAACCAAAACATTTAGAATTTAACCCAATCTTCAAATTTACTCTTGCATACGTGATTCAGAAAATCCCAGCCGGATCGCGTAGCTCAGTTATAAAAATTCTGTTACCAATTTACACTAGCTTACGCGATCCAGGACCCATACACAGGATCGTGTATCCTAGTTCATTTTCCTCTGTAACTAATTTGCACTAACTTACGCGATCCAGAAACCTTTATGGGATCGTGTATCCAAGGCAGATTTTGACTTTATGATGAATTTTAACTAGCTTACGCCATCCAGAATTAAAAACTGGGATTGCGTAAGGAAGAGGAAAATGACCTGCAACTTTTCTGCAACTTTTCTGCACGAATTCTATCTCATTTCATCATCAAATTTCAATTTCTAACATATCTAACTCAGTTTTAGAAGTTACCAATACCTTAAACAACTTCATATATCATCATATACATCAATTAATCATCAATAACATCATTTCCATACCAAATCCAAATAAACCATTTAGGTCAATTACTTGATTTCAAATTCATCATTGAAGAACTTAAACTCACTAGTTTGAACTACACAATCAGTTTACAATCATTATATAGCATCAATAATTGTTATCAACAACTCAAGAACTCATGAAATTACATAATTTCACACTTAACCTAGTTGGTATGATCAAAGAGATAAAATATTTACACTTTGATGATGAACAAGACAATAGCAACTAGAAGATGATTATTGGCAAAGAATCACAACTTGAGATCACCAATTTTGTTTAGAAATCAAAGTTCTTGAAGTTTGAGGTTAAAGAGAGTGGATTTTGAGAGTGTTCTCCAATTACAGAGAAGAGGAAATAATCACAAAAGAGGAGGTCAGTCTTCCTAATGACCGACTCCAAATTGGGTATTTTAATACCCGTTCTAAATCTATAGTCTGGAACCTAAAAACCGATTGCGAAAATAGTTATTTTATTATACAGTCACCTATAACTATTTAAAAAAAATAATATTTCACTATTCACAATAAGTTACACATAAGCAACTAATATTAAATTTACTTATAACTTATTAAAATCAATTAAACGTAAAGAAATTACCAGACCGATATTAAGGACGTTACAAATCTCTCCTTTTAAGAGGATTTCATCCCCGAAATCTCATCACGATCAAACAATCCAGGATATCTGGATCTCATACTTTCCTCGGTCTCCCAAGTAAGGTTTGCACCTAAACTATGCTTCCACTTTACTAACACCATAGGAATTTGCTTCTTTCTAAGTTTAGTAACCTTACGATCTAGGAGTTCAACTGGCTCTTCAATTAATTTTTGACTCTGGTCTACACGAAGGTCTTGCAATGGGAGGATTTGGGATTAATCCTCCACATTACATTTTCTTAAGTAGTAAATATTAAAAGTGTCGTGAATACCAGATAATTCAGGAGGAAGATCTAAGGCAACTGTCTGATCAAACTACTTGTATAACGCTTGAATGGACTAATATATCTAGGTACGAGCTTTCCCCGCTTTCCAAATCTGATCACGCCTTTCCAAGGGGAAACTTTGAGATAAACCATTTCACCCTCAGAAAATGACACGGGTCATCTTCTCGGGTCTGCATATTGTTTCTGTCGGTCACGTGCAACTTTCAACTTCTCACGTGCTATAACTACTTTATCTGCTGTCATCTGAATGATGTCGGGCCCAGCAAACTGTTTCTCTCTTGCTTCTAACCAACAAGTAGGCGTTCTACAACGACGCCAATATAACATTTCATACGGCGGCATACCGATACTGGAATGATAAGAATTATTGCAGGCGAATTCCACTAACGGTAAATGGGAATCCCAAGAACCACCGTACTCAATTACACAAGCACACAAGCACACAACATATCCTCTAGTGTCTGAATCGTTCTTTCTGACTGGCCATCAGTTTGAGGATGATATGCCATACTTAAATTCACATGTGTGCCTAACTCATGCTGTAAACTCTGCCAGAAATGTGAAATAAACCGAGAATCTCTATCTGAAACAATTGATAATGGAACTCCATGTCTCGATACAATTTCGTTGACATACAACTGTGCAAGTTTACTTAAAGAAGTGGTTTCACTAGTAGCAAGAAAATGTGCACTTTTGGTCAAACGGTCAACGATAACCCAAATCATATCATTTCCACATGGTGTTCTAGGAAGTTTAGTCACGAAATACATAGTCAAATGTTCCCACTTCCATTCCATAATCTCTAACTGTTTAAGTGATCCGTACAGTTTTTGATGTTCGGCTTTAACCTGAGCACAAATATGACAAGAACCAACAAACTGTGCTATATCGGTTTTCATCGTAGGCCACCAATAGAAGGGTTTCAAATCATTATACATCTTGGTACTTCCGGGATGAATAGTTAGTTTTGAATTATGAGCTTCAGTCAAAATTATATCTCGTATACCACCAACAAGGGGAATCCAAACTCGAGACTGAAAAGTTTTCAATCCTCTAGAATCATCAATCAAGTCATCTTTTCTTTTCAACATGATTTCTGATTTCAAATTACCATCCATCAAAGCTTGTAATTGTACAACTTTGATTTTATCCACTAACTCAGAAGAAATATCAACTCGCAAAGAATAAAGTTTATTAGAAGTACCTTTTCTGCTTAAAGCATCCGCGACCACATTTGCTTTACCTGGATGGTATCGAATCTCACAGTCATAATCTTTGATTAACTCCAACCATCGCTTTGTCACATATTCAACTCTTTCTAAGAGAATACATACTGAAGACTCTTATGATCGGTATAGATAACGCACTTTGTATCGTATAGGTAGTGTCTCCAGATTTTCAATGCAAACACAACAACTGCTAACTCTAAATCATGAGTGGGATAGTTCCGTTCATGAGGTTTCAATTGACGAGAAACATAGGCGATAACTCTATCCCGTTGCATAAGAACACAACCCAATCCAGCATATGATGCATCACAATAAACAATAAAATCATCGGATCCATTCGGTAATGCTAACACTGGGGCCTAACACAACAATTGCTTTAAAGTTTGAAAAGCGTGTTCTTGTTGATCATTCCACACAAAATTTTCATCTTTACGGGTCAATTTAGTCAACGTACTAGCAATTTTAGAAAAATCTTTAATGAATTTCCGGTAATAACCCACCAATCCCAAGAAACTCTTTATTTCAGATGCTGTCTTTGGAACTTTCCAATTCATTACAGCTTTAATTTTAGAGGAATCTTTAACACCATCTTTACAGATAACATGACCTAGAAATTACACTTCCCGAATCCAAAACTCACATTTAGAAAATTTTGCATATAATTGCTCTCTTCTTAAAGTTTCCAACACTAATCTCAAATGTGTTTCATGTTCTGATTCGGATTTAGAATACACCAAAATATCATCGATGAAAACAATCACAAATTTATCCAAGAAAGGTCGACATACACGATTCATCAAATCCATAAAAACTGATGGAGCATTTGTTAAATCGAAAGGCATGACCAAGAATTCATAATGACCATACCTAGTACGAAAAGTAGTCTTTGGAATATCTTGTTTGCGAACCCGAACTTGATGATAACATGACCTTAAATTAATTTTAGAATAAACTGATGACCCTTGCAACTGATCAAACAAATCGTCTATTCGGGGTAAAGGGTATATATTCTTTATCGTTCTCTTGTTCAAATCCCTATAATCAATGCACATTCGGAAGGACCCATCTTTCTTTTTCACAAACAACACCGGCGCACCCCATGGTGAAGAACTAGGTCTAACGAATCCTATATCTAACAACTCCTGTATCTGATTCATCATTTCTCGTATTTCAGATGGAGCTAATCTATAGGGAGCTTTTGCTATAGGCGTCGAGTCAGGAATAAGGTCAATTTGGTATTCAACTTCCCTAATAGGTGGCAAGCTAGGTAATTCATCGGGAAATACCTCTGGATATTCAGAAACTACCCGGACGTCAGAAATAGCTTTCTTTTCCTGTTTGGCATCAATCACATAAACTAGGTAAGATTCACAACCTTTAGACAATGACTTCATAGCTTTCATCATGCTAATCAAAGGAATATGTCCTCTATCCCGTTCTCCTCGATCTAGAACGTATGACTCTTCAGAGATTGGAATCCTTATCAATTTCTGATTACAATCTATACTTGCTTTATAGTGACTCAACCAATCCATTCCGATAATCACATCGGAACTGTGAATTGACATTTACAGAAACGAGATTGGGAAGATTTAGTCATCAATTACAATATTGGCTCCAGTCACCGAGGTGGTAACAGGAACTAATTTACCACTAACAATCTCTACTTCTACGGGCTTAGTAATCAAAGTAGGGCTCAATTTCAGTTTATTACAAATACACACAGATATAAAGGAACAATTTGCTCCTGAATCAAATAGAACATGTGCGGGTACAGAGTTTATAAGAAAAGTACCCGTGATAACATCATCCATGTGCACAGCCTCATCGAATGTCATCTGGAATGCCCTACTTGTTGCTGAAGGTGGATTCTTTCATTTTTGACCGGAAGATGATGAACCTCCGACCGAAGATGAACCCTTTCTCCTTGCCTCGGGATAATTACTAACCCGATGTCCCTCCTTTTTACACGTCCAAAAAACAAAATTAGGATACCTACAGTTCTTGATTTCATGCCCGAGTTCACCACATTTGAGACACTTGTTCGTTTAAGGAGTACACGGACCGGTGTTTTTTGACTTGCAAGAACCGCACCAGTTAGAATTAACGGATATTCCAGAAAATTCACTTTTGTTACCACTTTTCTTGTTTTGTCGATTTTGTTGCCATCTCGCTTTTCCCTTGCTTGAAGAATCACCTTTATCTCTAGAAGATAATATACCCTTCACATGAAGATTCTGAGCTCTCATGTCACTGTTAACAGATCTAGCAAGCGTAAAAGCTTGTGACAAAGAACCCGCTAACCTCACTATGGTGCGGTAATTTGGTGGCAAGGTTTCAACAAACTGCTCAACTCTATTTCTTTCATCTGGTACCCACTGTTGAACGAATCGTAATTTATCCGAGAACTGTGATATCAACTCATCAATCATCATATTCTCAGTTATCTGCAAACTCACAAACTCTCTTCTAATACGCGCCATATCAAAATCTGAACAATATTGATTACACACAGATTTGCAAAAATCACTCCACCTAATTGACTCCTTTTGTTGTTGGATTAAATGGCCGGTGATAGAGTCCCACCACACCATAGATTCATCATTTAAACATTGAACTTCATAGCTAACCTTCAATTCATCCTCACAACGGGTCACATCGAATTTTCTCTCCATATCTCTCAACCAATTTAAAGTCACGAAAGGATTTGTACTCCCATGAAATTCCGGTGGTTTGCTAGCCATAAAGGTCTTAAAAGAACAATGTTTACTTGGTTGAGATTGAGTTGGGGGAACGTTACCGAAAACATGTCATTGTTTTTGAGATGTTTCAGTTTCAGCTTGGCATTTATACTCCCTCAAGGTAATTATCTCATCCTCTAGTTGATGCAGATAATCATCTCTGTTTGATTCTCTTTGATCAAGATTAGATATACCCTCATGGTCGTATCTCTCATTATGAGTATCCGACGGTGGAGCATCAATCCTTGAGGCATTATTAGGGTTCACGGTCATTTGTTCGTTATCTGCCATCTCTGAAATCAACACAACACTCAAAACTCGTTAATTGTTAGTATTTATCTACTAACTAATTCACATCCATAGTAATCCCAAACACAAGAATGTTTGACTCAACACAATCAAAGTTTGGGATTGAAGATTTTACAATGCTCAGCTCACCGAAAACTTTGCTCTAATACCAACTTAAAACACCCCTCTTTCTAAAGATATTAATTTATCATTTTCAACTACGGAAGCGTATTTAGACAAAACATTATTTCATAAACTTATAATATTAACATGCACCATAAGTTTAATATTTACAAAACCATCATTTACTTAATCCAAATGGGATATTATATTGTACAAAACATAATTTCATATAAATTATATCAGAGTTGCTAAATTCAAATATTCTTCGTTCCCTTTTCGCAAACCACATACCAAAATAACATCTGCAAGAAGTAGATTGAGGGATTAGCACGAAGCTAAGTGAATGAATTCATCACACACTAATCAACTTAGTATAATCCCTTGTTTACACCAAACACAGGTATACATCTATATCATCAATCAATAATTCAACTATGAGGATCGGTGGTCCTTAAGAAACCCTACTGCCATGGTGGCTCTCAAGAACACTTGTCCAACAATCCGTATGGCTAATACGGAATAGACCGATAGCTAGTGATTATTGTACTCAAACACAAATCTTACACACAACAAATGAAGTAAGACTATGTGTAATTCATACAACAATCAACTAACTCAACCAACGTGTTAACCTCAAAACAACATATATTCACATGTCAACTAGCATATAAAGTTTCAATCAATAAAACTAAGTAAATAGCTCTATCAACATGTCAACTATTACTTGTTGCAACAAAGTAATTATAACTAAATCAAAAACTGAGTTCTAAATTCACTCACCGATACCTCTGTCATCTCCACACTCAGGATTTCTATATCATTGAGTCTTCTGTTGATCTGAGAATACAAAATCAACAAGTTAATAACTCACTTCTTTTGTTAATTATAAAATGAATACTGAGTAATTAAAAAATAAACAACTTTGTTCATAATCACATTAAGTTATTAACTATAATCAAAACATTTAGAATTTAACCCAATCTTCAAATTTACTCTTGCATACGCGATCCAGGAAATCCTAGCTGGATCGCGTAGCTCAGTTATAAAAATTCTGTTACCAATTTACACTAGCTTACGCGATCCAGGACCCATATACAGGATCGTGTATCCTAGTTCATTTTCCTCTATAACCAATTTGCACTAACTTACGCGATCCAGAAACCTTTATGGGATCACGTATCCAAGGCAGATTTTGACTTTATGATGAATTTTAACTAGCTTACGCCATCCAGAATTAAAAACTGGGATCGCGTAAGGAAGAGGAAAATGACCTGCAACTTTACTGCACGAATTCTATCTCATTTCATCATCAAATTTCAATTTCTAACATATCTAACTCAGTTTTAGAAGTTACCAATACTTAAACAACTTCATATATCATCATATACATCAATTAATCATCAATAACATCATTTCCATACCAAATCCAAATAAACCATTTAGGTCAATTACTTGATTTCAAATTCACCTTTGAAGAACTTAAACTCACTAGTTTGAACTACACAATCAGTTTACAATCATTATATATGTAACACCCGCTTTTGTGACCCGAGGGTAATTCGGTAATTTCCTTTTTACTTATATATATATATATATATTATTTGTTATATTTACATATTGTGTTTTATATATTTTGGATTATAACTTAGGAAATTCGGTTAAAGGGTTCATTGTGACTAGTGAATTAATAACCGTTTTAAATAGTTATAGTTCATAATAAAATAAAACACTTTCCTACAAATAGTATTTAGGTTCCAGAAAATAGAGTTAGAATGGGTATAGTAATTATACTGTGATATAGAAATGGTATTGGGTCGATTTATGTTTTCCCCCAATTCTTTCAATCCCTTTGTTAGCTCCTGAGTTCTTCATAAAACTTCAAATCAAATTAATAAGCTGAAAGTTGCAAATCCTTTGAATTAAGATCAAGACTAGTGTATTGTTGATTATCATCATCATCTTCCTCTAAGTTGTAAGTATTTTGAAGTTTTCATTTGATATATGTATGGATTGATTTAATTATATTAGGTTAATGTGTAAATTGCTATAAATCTAGTACTTGAAGTTGTTGTTGATGATGGGTTGATGTTATATGACTTAGGGTATGTTTGGCGCAAGTAGCTTGTAGCTGGTAGCTTGTAGTTAGTAGCTTATAGTTGGAGCTTTTGGTAATATTTGTGTTTGGTAGAGTAGCTGGAGCTTGTAGCTTATGAATGTAAAATGACATAAAAGGACAAATATATTAATTTTAATAGATGAATATAATTATTTGAAGGGTATTTATGTAATTTCATCTTCCAAAAGCTACAAGCTACTTCCATAAGCTACTTCCATAAGCTACTTCAAGTAGCTTATGGTTTTGGAGCTTATGGAAACCATAAGCTACTTAAAATTTTATTAGCCAAACGGAGCTTATGAAAACTGTTGAGTCACTGATCGCTAAACTCAAGATGGTCACTGATTACAAAGATTAAGGGGGAGATCATAAGGATAAATTATGGGAGATTGTTGAAGTCATTAATCGCTGATAAGTGAAGTCACTGATCATGCATTATATTCACAGTCTCTGATCTACTTAATAAAGAACTCTCCATGAAGAAATGTTGGTACATCTGTGTGTGTCTGTCAGTTGGTCTCAGTCTATAATCGTGTCAATATTGTAATTATGTATTGAACAGTTTTAGACTTAGTTTAATTACAATCTGTGTAATTATGCGACACAAGGACTGTGTCGTAGTATCATTCTATGCGACACTATCATTGTGTCGCAGAATCACTTTATGCGACACAAGCATTGTGTCGCAGAAACATCTATGCGACACAAGCATTGTGTCGCAAAATGTCTAGAGCAAACTATAAATAGAAGCTCGCCAGCTTCTGTTTGAAAAGCACTTTTCACACACATAACACTACTGTCTTTCAGAGAAAAATCATTAGTTTGTGTTATTTTGATCTTTGTGTGTTTGTCCAAGTGTATGTATTGTTACTAGTTCATTATATATAAACATACACCTTTGTGCTTTGGTTATTTATTGTGTTAATCTTGCATATCTTGGTGTGTTTGATTTCCGCTCTAACACACAAGTTAAACTACTCGATTTGGTCCGTATACAAGGAACCTACAATTGGTATCAGAGCCACATACTCTTGAGTTGTGGTTTCGAGTTAGTTTTTGCAAGATTTTGGTTTAAAAGTGCTATTTTTAATTTTTGTGTTCTTAGTGTTCTTGGTCAAAAAGCTCAAATTTTAGCCTATTTTGGTGTTTTAATCTTCAAAAGTGGTGTTTGTCAAACCTTTAGATTTGGTTAATCTAAAGTTGGTGAATTTGTTGGTTAAAATATTGGGTTTCAGAACTGATACAAAGCATGGAATATTTGTTTATTATTTGTATGGAAAGTTGAAATTTTTGTGGGCTCTAGGTTGTCTGCATGCGCCTTTTTGCAACACAAGTCTTGTGTCGTATACACTGTTCATACAACATAGATATACGACATTAAGTTGTCTACGACACAACGTGCGGCATAATCCTACGACATAATATTTTTTGACCTTAACTGGTTGTGACATAATCTATGACATAACGGTTGTGTCGCATTTTTGTCTTCTATCTGATTAAGTTCTGCGACATAACTCTTGTGTCGTAGTGCTCCTATACGACACAACACTGTGTCGCATAAATCCAGACTTAGACAAAAATCAGTTTGCTTGTTGTGTATTTCTTGATTTTGTTTGCAGGTTGTCAACATGTCTCTTCAAAGCGTTGATGCAGTTTTACAACATAATGCCACGATCGGTAGTGCAAATAAACCTCCTTATTTTGCACCGGGTTTGGAATTTCGAGCATGGAAACAACGTTTTATGTCATTTGTATTGTTCACTAATCTTGATATGGAGTTGGCTCTTCTTGAATGATATGAAGCGCCTGTTGCTCTTGGAGAACACATGGGTGTTCCTCCACCCAAACCTGTTCGTTTATACACTCCCGAAGAACGAAAAACATGGGAAATTGAACGCAAAACTCATTCTACTATTACTATTGATAACACGTAAAAAGTCATGTTTTTACGTACGTTATCTTCCACATTTTAGGCACAAAGTTAACAAAAACATACTTAAAAGGACATTATTCATAAAGTTTTGTTAACTAAGTCAAAACAAAGTCGATGTTTGAAAAATCACTAAAAATGGCATGAAAAACATAAGAAACTGGGCAAAACTGCTTTATCACACCACCGTTCCCTCATTTCAATGCACTTTAAGCTACGCTTCGAGTTATGACCTCAAAACGGATAAACGACGAAGAAGTTACGCCCGAACGAAGAAACAGAGAACCGAGGGGCCAGCATACGGCTGAACCAGGCCGTATACGGCTGGTCCAGGCCATATACGGCTGGACCTAGACCGTATACGGTCTGTGCAGGCCGTATACGGCCTATGCACAGCCGTATACGGTCCAGTTCAGCCGTATTTACCCTATGCACAGCCGTATACGGTCCAGTTCACCCGTATTCACCCTAGCTCAGCCGTATCGTGCGTTTGGGTGATAAAAATCTGATTTTTATTCACCCTTGCGATACGGTTGTGCGTTTTGAGGTTTGGATACGGTCTACGGATACGGTTGTGTGTTCTCTATAAATACAAGCCTCATTTCACCATTCAAACAAAAATCTCACACCTCACATCTCTCATTCAACAAAACTTCTTCGTTTTCTTATATTTTTATATTTTTAGTCTCTCTCTAGAATAGTTTAGATAGTCTCTCTCTCGCTAGAGTTTCTCTCTCTAGAGAGAGAGTTAGATAGTTAGTTGGTTAGTAGTAGAGAGAGAGAAACGCTGGTGTTGTAATTACGGTGTAATAAGAAGCATTCTTGGTGCAAGATTCTGCCTTTTCTTTTCAGCTGTTATTCTGCTCGATTTTACTGGTGATATCTCTCTTTTCATACTTATACTATGTCCGAATTATTTCTGCCTGTTTGTATGATGTATGTTACTGTTATTGCCATGTTTATTGAGTAGTATGCTATTGCGGTTGTTGAAATGTAGATAGTTAGAAGTAGGGATGATGTTGAATTAATCTTTAAATCTATATAATTGGGAATTGTTATATTTGTTATGTCTAAACTTATCATGCATCTAGACTTAGCTATGGATCACCCTTTCCAGTCCTTCGCATGACTGCTACTTTAGGCTTAGAACCTGATCAACTCTAGGTACAGTAGGAAGTTATCTGTGTTATAGTAAAGAAGCCGTGTTTGTCACTGTAATTCGGCTGAAGTACTGAGTATAGCTTTGGAAAGAAGCTCCGGAAAAAGCCATATGTGCCGACACTGTGGATTACCTAGAGACCCTAGAATATGGCCTAGGAACCAATATAGCTGTGGAAGTGCACAGTACACCATCTGGCTACCCCTGTAACTGAAGCTATAGAAACACTTCGATAGTATACACCGTATATGTACCTAGGGATGGAAAGCTGTGGAAATATCATAGTACACCGTAAGTACATCCTCGGTTATATGAATCTGTGGAATTATCCAAGTGGTGTACATCGTGAACGGTTCCTAAGTTAGTACACTGTGGAAGGAGTATGCATTGTACCCCGCTGGTGTTCCTAGGGCTGAATGACTGATTGCAAAGGAGAGGCTAGATCATGACAAAGGTAGTTGAACTAATAAAACGTAAAGAATGAGTCTAGAGATGAAAGTCAAGCCCAGCAGTAGTTCAGGATTCTTAAAACCCCTAGACTCTACAAAACTGATAGTTTAGAATAACAAGTTAATAATCTGAACATATTTAGGAAATGGCATTTACATTTAGGTGTTAGGAACGGTCAGAATAACCCGAGTGGCAGTCTGTTACCTTATTCCTGCACCCTTAAAGGGTCACTTATCCAAAAAGACAGTGTGGGGGGGTTGAGCAGCCTGTTCTGATCAGAATCACGATAGCCTAGGTCTCGTGACATACTAATTCTGGTACTTAACTAGAATGAGTAGGATCCTAGTGTTTACACCCATAATGCATCTGTTTATTAACTAAAAATGTCCCTAATTATCTTTATAATAAGCATCATCCCTGCAACTGATTATTGAAGTTTCAACCGCCGCAATTCTCTATCTGTCTACCTAGCTACCGATTCTACTCTATCTTATTTACTTTTCCTGTCTTTAGTTAATTAGTTAATTAAATTAGAAAAAAACCACCCAAAACCTACCTATCTGCACAAAACCCATCCTAAATGCAAAACTCTGTCTGTGGCACCGCTTCGTTTCAATTCGCTCCGATTTAAGAACGACCTCGAGTTATACTTACTGCTTACTCACCCTGTGTGATAGGTAGTACTTATAAATTGAGTCCCCAGATCTTTATAAATTAAAACTTCGCTGATCCGCGCCTCGACGGACGGTCCAACGACGGGGTGAAAACCCGACTGACCGTTTGGGCGCGATCAACTATGTCACTTCCAACTGACGTTTTGGATATGTTTCCACAAAAAATTGCTTATGATCTTTGGATTGCAATTGAGAAGAGATTTTGTGGCAACACTGAGTACATCGAGAGCAAATTGGAATTAGTCAAAACTCAGTTTGACTATTTCTATATCCAGAAGAATGAGACTGTCAGAGACATGCTTTGCAGATTTACACGCACAGTAAATGAACTGCAAGCTGGAGGATATAATCTAAAAAACTCTGAGATTAACAAAAAGGCTTTAGCTGCTCTACCCCCAAGTTGGGAAACTCGAGTTTTGTTATTAGAAAGTGATCTAAAGACAATGCAATTGTCTCTGGATGACCTTGTTGGAAAACTTGAAGCTGGTGCATTGGACATTCAAAAGAAGGAAACAAGATCTATTGCTCGTGCATCAGAATCAAGTAATGGTGGAACAGCTTTCATTACAGCTGAGCCAAATTCTCAGAGATCCTCTTCTTACAGTAATCCTACTGTAGGAACTTTTTCAGCCCTACCAGCTTATAATGCTTCTTCAAGCAGAACATGTTCATCATCATCTGTACCTTCTTCAGCAACCACAGATGAACATGCAACAATGTTTACTGCTTTCTTGTCATCATATGAAGACTTTCTCTCTAAAAGAGTCAGTACATTGGAGCTGACTGATGAAGACTTCAATCAGGTTGATCCCGATGAGTTAGAAAGGATTGACATTAGATGGAATATGGCTATGCTCACTCGTAGAGCCAAAAACTATCTAAGAAGAACTGGAAAGAGATCTCTTGAAGATGCAGCTGATCGAACACCAATGGGATTTGATAAAAGCAAAATCAAGTGCTATAAGTGTCAGAATCTTGGACACGTTGCCCGCGAATGTGAGAAAGGTCGACAGCCTGCTACGGGTTTCACAAAGCCATCTGTTACTCCAAAATAGATTGAACATACTACTGCTAAGGCTGCTTTGTTGATTGAGGATGGAGATGCTTATGATTTTTCTGCTTTTGAAGATCACGAGCAATGCTTCATGGCCATCAACAATGAGGTACAACTTGCTTCATTTACTTGTAATTCATGTATTAGTTTAACTGGTAAAGTAAATGGGCTTATGGAACTTAATGATAACTTGAAGTCTGATATCTTGAATTTGATGGAGGCAAATAAAGTTTTGAAAAGTAATGAGAAACGCTTTGATAGTAACATTAATCAACTCATTGAAGATAAAAAGGAGCTGAAAGCTCTAATTTTCAGCAATCAGGATGAAATTGACAGTTACTTAAAATTGATCTCTCATTTAAAAACGGAACTGGCTACCTCCCAAGCCAAAGTTGTTGATTACAAACAAAAACTCAAGAATATCAACACTTCAGCCATGGTCTTTACTGAGATTCTACAGACGGGTAGGACTAATCCAAAAGATAAGTCCGGTTATGGTTGTCATCATCAACCGCCTCCATCTTTAGATGTGAATTTGGTCAGACCGTCTAAAGATGAAATTAAAGATTTTGTACCTACTGCGTTAGTAGATGCAAAGCCCATTGAAATATCAGTTAATAAACCTGTTATTAAGAGTGTAGATATGCCTATAGTTGAACCTGTTAGTTTACCTACTTTTAAGTTGCCTGAATTCTATCAAACTAACATAGAGATCAATCATGATAAGAAGAAACCTAAGCTAATCAATGTTGAACCAGTGAAGCCTTTTGAACCTGTTAAGTTTACCTCCTCAGGAATTGTCCAGTTAACCCCCTTTGGTAGTTTTCAGCCTGCTCCCTTAAAAACTACTGAAAAGGAGGTCGAGGTTGAGGATGTTCCTTGTAAGAGTGTGTCTCAATGTGAAAAGAAACACGTTAAGCCTGATCAACACACTATTACTTCTGAGTTAAATGATGAAACTTTGAGAAACCCAGACCGATCTAATAAACTATTAGATGAATGCAGTTTTGAATAATTACTAAGAAGTTTGTGGAATAACACTTAGTAATATAATAAAGATCAGTAATAGAATCAACAAACAGAATTATAACCAAAAGTTTCAATCTTATTAATGATATAAGACGAATACACAGATTTGTATTAGGGTTACAAATAACCTTGAAGCGTCACAGAAAATCTTAACTTAATCTAGGTTTCAGGATCTCTATTTATAACACATAGAGTCCTGCTAAACAATCTCCTATAATTATGGAAACAGTTACATTCCATAAACTTTCAAACTCTAACTTCCCTCCTATTCTGTATATAAATAGTGTTAACTACCAAAACTATATAAACAGTGGTAACTACTATAACAGTGTTAACACTTGTACAAATTACAGTCTTACCAACCAGTAGTGATAACTAGACTAGCAGTGTTAACTGCTGTAAAACAAGCTAACAGTAGTAACACTTGAGCAGTGGAAACCATCAACAGTTGTAACTCTTCAATCTTCAATCTTCACTAACAGTTGTAATCTTCTGATAACAGTAGAAACCACCACTAACAATGGTAATCCATGAAGACTTGAACTAACAGTTGTAATCCAATGAAGACAATGGTAATTAACACTAACAGTGTTAATACAAGTAGAAACATTAACACTAACAGTGTTAATGCCTTGTGCATTCTCTAACCAGCTGTAGAATGATGATTCCCAACAATCTCCCCCTAAACTTAATCTGTCCTCCACAGTATTAAGTTTCTCTAGATTCTTCACTTTGACCTTTTTCAAACTCTTCAATTCATCAATCATTAACCCCTGTATCTCCTTTCATATTCCTCCTTCTTATGGATCTGATTCAGAATTATATATACCAAATTTTCTGCCAAATCATTATTAAATAAGACAGATAACTTGGCAATCTTTAAGCTCCTCAGCAAACTCAAACTCATATCATACTCTTTGTCAGTTAGCATCCATAGAAAAGTAGCATCATTTAGTATCACCTGATGCACATCTGGATTGCTATGATAGATCCATTGCTTGACAGTTTTAAAAGTGTTGAACTCAAAAGGAAATCTTTCAGGCTCAAACATCATTGAAATCCAGGACCAAGTACATAATTCAAATACACTATCAAACTTCTTTGTACTTAGTCCTTTCTCTGCCCCAATCTCATACATTCTCACCAGATCCACCCTTGAAATTACCTTGATCAACTCCTTAAAAGATCTCCAAAATGACACAGAAGTATCTGCCCTTTCAATCCTGATCTTCTCACATTTAATAGGGATCAAATATTCTTCAACTGACCAATCAATGATCCCAGATGAGTTGACAGGTGGTAGTTGCACCTGAAGTGGTTGCACCACAATTACATCATCCACTTCTATTTTATTTCTTGGTAAGTTAGGAATTGATGCATATTCCTGCCTTAGTTTTTCTTTGAGCTCCTCACATTTTCTTTTCCATTCTTTCTTTTTCTCCAACTCTTTCTCAATTTTTTCTTTCCTTTTCTTTTGCCTTTCTGCTTTGTCCTTAGCTTTCTTAGCTTCATCTGCTCTCTTAGCAGCCTCAGGATTTAGGAATGTATCCCTATCCCAGATTCTTTGTAGGCTCTCAAGAGACATGGCATTTAGTCTTGCAGTTGGAATGTTGCCACCTCTTAACTTCAAAACCAGATTTCTTTTCTGTTGAGCCTTTGTCAATGGTTTATTCCTCTTAGCAGCAGCTTTGGCAGCTCTAGTCTTTTGCATTTCTGATGCCTTCTTTTTCTTAAGCTGTTCAACCAAATATCCAATATCATCTTGTTTTTGCTCTCTCAGCTGTGCTTCATCCCATTGTTCAACCTGAGCCTTAGTCATTTTCACATATGTACCAGGTTCCACCTCAACATCAATCAATTCCTCTGCTAGCACATCTGCATTAATCTCAGCAAATAGCCTCTGTGCATATTCCTCATCATTCAATGTAGCTTCTGGAGGCATGGTTTTCTGCTTTTTCACTTTGGGCTCTTCCTCCAAGATACCCTTACCCTTATCCTTAGGATCAATCTTGGGCATATTTTGTGCAGTAGCAGGTGCAGTTGTAGGTTCTCTAATCTGTACAGGTGGTAAGGTGGTTGATTTTTGCTTCTTAGCTTTGACAGACTGCACAGGAATGGATTTCTTTCTTGTAACCTGTGGAGTCTTCTCTTTCTCTTGTTCTTTATCTGATTCCTTCTCACCTTCAGGATTGTCATTTACATTCTCAGTTTGTTGAGGGATTGGTGTTTCCATCTCTATTTCCTCATCACAGTGATCACCAATTATACCATCACCATCCTGTCCACCATCACCATTCTTACCTTCATCATCCTTACTCTCATCCCCTTTGTAGGTCCAATACTTCTCCCCCTTTTTGAAAGCAGTCTCTGCAGACTCACCTTCAACTACAACATACTTCTTCCCTTCTTTCAAAACCTTAACAACAATGTACTCCAGTTGAGCAACCCTCTGCTGTAGATTTGCAATCTGTTCATCCTTCTTTTTGTTGTTTTTCCTTTCCAACTTAAATTTCTCCCACACATAATCTATCATTCTAGTCAATTCCAAGTTAGTTCTAGCCTCATCACCATCAGAATGTGACTTCCTAGGTGAATCATTGACATGTGTATCAAAATCTACATCATACCTAGTATGATCAACAGATTCCCCTTGGTTATTGGTACTGGGACCACCAAAATCATCTACAGGAGTAGAATCATGTTTTGGTGTTGCCTCTGTTTGGGTCTTATTTATGTTACTTCTGTCCTGCTCTGCCAGTGGGCTAGAAGCAGTAGAAGCAGCCCTCTCAGAATGATCACCCCTCTCCTCATGGACCACATGCTGTTCATGACCACTGTCATGGGACTGAGATGACTGAGCAGCATGAGCCTCAGACACCTGTTGTGTAGCCTTTTTGGCTTTTCTGGTGTAGGTTGTTTTAAATTTGTTCCCTTATTTTGCAGTATTACCCCCAGTTATTGTGGGTTGAGAAGGAATGGGTTGTTCCATCCTCTCAACAACTGGTTCAGCTTCTGTTGGTGGTACAGATGCTGTGGTGGAGGGTGCAAGAAGCATTGTTGAAAACAATGTTGTTACCCTCCCAGAAAATACAATACCTTTTACAGAGGTATCTCTCTTCATATTTGAAAATACTTTTGGTTTGAAGGAAGATATACCTATAATCTTATCCAAGGTAGGCAAATCAGATATTTATTCATTTAAAAATATTTGCACAAACCTTGGATACATTAAAATTTTCAACTTGGGTTGATTAATGTTTCTTAGCATACCAGCAAAGATAAATTTTGAAAAATTAATTTTTTGACCTGTAGCTAAGCATACCAATGCATATGCTACATTACTGCTAAATTGTTCAAAAGATGAACGTTTTGATGATAAAAAGTGCAGTAATGTATGTATTAGAAACCTCCATTGGTATGAAAACATAGATTTTTGAAAAACATACCCACCCAAGATCCCCTCATATCCCATTCGTTGTAAGTTTAAGTATAAATCTTCATCAGAAATCGAAGTTATACCTTCTTCATCTTGAAGATGAAGAGAAGAACGAATGGAGGCTTCAGAAACAACCACTTGGTGCCCAGCCACAGTAGAAATGATTTGTGGAACACCTGCTTCTTCCTCAACCTTTGCTCTAACCCAGAACTCATTGATATGATCATGGGAAATTCTGGGTGCTATGATGAGTGCATGATGGATGGTAGAGTTATGCAGAAACTCAATGATTTCCACGTAATCATTGGCGATTGAAGGCTTTACTAAATAGGCAATCATGTTATGATCCTTGCCTAATGCGAGTTGAGGTGTGGTTGATGAAGAAGAATGAAGAAATTTGTATGATTTGCGATAGCAGTGGTTATAAGGTTTATGAAAGCAGTGTTTATGAAAGCGTAATGAATATGTACAAGGGTTGGATGTATTTATACTGTTAGTGTCAATGACCTAATTTCGAGATAAAATCCCCAAATTGAACACTAATAGTGGAAACTATTTTAAAATAGTGGAAACTATTTTAAAACAGTGGAAACAAATTCCAACAGTATTTGTACAACAATAACAGTGGAAACTAATAACAGTGGAAACTAGAATAACTAACAGTAGAAACTAGCAGTGATAATAATACTAACAGTGATAACTAGTTGTTGGAAATAATTCCTGACCAAAGGAATTATAACTCAACACTAGTGACTGTGTTAGTATTACTAACAGTATCCTAATTTTTTATTTTTTATTTTAATATAACCTGCAAAAGAAACAGTAAGACAAACAGTGATAGCGAACAGTTACAACTTGATAGTATAAATAGTAGAAACTGATATACCAACAGTGGTAAAAGTTACACTAATAGTGGAACCAACAGTTGTATTAGCAGTGGCACTGTCAGTTATAACTATTAGTGAAAACAGTGGAAACTGTTTACACTAACAGTGATAATTACATAACTGACAGTGGTAACCTACAAAAGGTTAGTTCAACAAAAATAAACAGTGATAAACAATAAACTAACAGTGAAAACAAAATACATATACAGTGGTAATTATATAATAACAGTGATAAGTAAACAAAACAGTTTAAACTAAAACTGTTCACTGTTATTGTCAATTACCTCTACCAGCATATCCTTAAGCAATATAGAGATGTTTTACAAAATAAGTATAGAAAAACAATTTAAAAAGATTTAATCATACCAATACTTGTAATTAAAAATGTAAATCTGCCCACATCAAATGCTTTGGTGAACAGATCTGCAAATTGATTGTCAGTATGGACTTTTATAATCTGAATAAGTTGTTTTTCATTACAATCTCTTATAAAATGATACCTGATCTCTATATGCTTAGTTTTAGAATGTTTCACAGGATTATTAATGATGCTGATAGCAGAAGAATTATCAATAAAAATAGGAGTATGTAATAAAGTTAAACCATAATCAAGCATTTGATTCTGAATCCATAGGACCTGAGCACAGCAATTTGCAGCAGCTACATACTCAGCTTCTACAGTGGATGTTGATACAGTTGTTTGTTTCTTACATTGCCATGAAATTAACCTTTCCCCTAGAAATTGACAACCTCCTGATGTTGACTTCCTGTCCATGCTAGCTCCCCCATAATCACTACCTGAATATGCTATTAAGTCAAAGGAAGACTCTCTTGGATACCAAAGACCTAAATCAGGTTGTCCTTTTAAGTATCTAAAAATCCTCTTGACAGCATACAGATGTGATTGCTTTGGACAGGTTTGAAATTTGGCACAGATACAAACAGCAAACATAATATCTGGCTTGGAAGAAGTGAGATACATCAATGATCCTATCATTGATCTGTACAAATGTACATCAACTTCCTCCCCCTCAGGATCTGCAGTAGTGGCTTATGTATCTCCATTGGAGTGCTAGCCACTTTTGCTTCAGAATAACCAAATTTAGTGAGTATATCTTTTACATACTTGCTTTGATTGATGAAGATTCCATCTGAGCTCTGCTTGACTTGAAGTCCCAAAAAGAAAGTGAGTTCCCCCATTGAACTCATCTGGAACTTCTGATGCATTAAGTATTCAAATTCCTTGCAAAAACCATCATTTGTAGATCCAAAAATGATGTCATCCACATAAACTTGCACCAATAAAATGTCACTGTGATCCTTTTTGATGTACAGTGTCTTATTAATTGTGCCTCTCTGAAACCCATTTTCTAACAGATAAACTGATAGAGTCTCATACCAATAAAATGATATCATCCACATAGATTTGCACCAATAAAATGTCACTTTGATCCTTTTTGATAAACAATGTCTTATCAATAGTCCCTCTCTTAAATCCATTGTCTAACAGATAAACTGATAGAGTCTCATACCAAGCTCTGGGTGCTTGATGCAGACCATACAATGCCTTCTCCAATCTGCAGACTCTATCTGGATATTTAGGATCTTCAAATCCAGGTGGTTGACACACATATACCTCATCATCAATTGTGCCATATAGAAAAGCACTCTTGACATCCATCTGATAGACTGTGAATCCTTTATAAGTAGCATAAGCTAGGAACAGTCTAATGGCTTCTATCCTTGCAACAGGAGCAAAGACATCATCATAGTCAATCCCTTCTTCCTGTGTATACCCCTGTGCCACCAACCTGGCTTTGTTCTTGATAACAATACCCCTCTCATCCTTCTTGTTCTTGAAGATCCACTTGGTACCAATAGCCCTTTTACCCTTTGGCTGATCAACTAATGTCCACACATTCTGAATTTTGAACTGTAGCAACTCCTCTTGCATTGCCTCAATCCAACTAGGGTGTTTAAGAGCTTCTACTGCCTTCTTAGGTTCTATCTGAGATAGAAAACACACATATAGGGATGCATGTATGTCTTCTTCATTGGCAGTAGATTGCTGTCTAGTTTGAACAGCAAAATTTACATCTCCAATCACCTGTTCCAAAGGATGATCTTTGTGAACATGAAAATTTGATGTTGATGTCTCTGGAATGTTGGCCTCCAAGTTGGTAAAGTACCATCCTGCCCAGAATTCTCATTTGATGGTGTTTCAATTGATTCTTCTGTCTCCATAGGCTGAGATGACTGTGGGAGATCAGAAGATAACACCTCTGGTGGATCAGGAGTCCAGATAGGGAATACAATGTATTCCATTGAGTCTTTATTACTTTCTGTGGACACTCCTGATTCTTTCTCACTTGCTCCAACTTCTGTCCCTGTTTTGGTACCTGTACTTGTACCTGTACTAGCATTGACAGTTGCATATCTAAAAGCATGATTTAGAGCATCAATATCAAACAAAGACTTTGGACCTTTCCCATCAGGGTTAATAGTATTCTCATTAAAGGTGATGTTTAAAGATTCTTCTATTACCCTGGTCCTTTGATTAAAAACCCTATATGCCTTACTTTGAATGGGATACCCTACAAATACACCCTCATCTATTTTGCTTTCAAATTTTCCTAGGTGATCTTTGGTATTCAAAATAGTACATGGACATCCAAAGGATTTTAAGAAACTAACCAGTGGTTTGTTCTTAAACATTAGCTCATAGGGGGTTTTGAAGTGAGGCTTAACTACTGTTACCCTATTCTGAACATAGCAGGCTATGCTAACAGCTTCTGCCCAAAAGGACATAGGAAGTTTTGCATCAGCTAGCATAGTTCTAGCAGCCTCAATTAGTGTCATGTTCCTTCTCTCAGCTACTCCATTCTGTTGAGGAGTCCTAGGAGCACTAAATTCTCTCTTAATGCCTTTCTCATCACAGAATTTATCCATTTCATGATTTTTAAATTCTGTTCCATTATCACTCCTGATGATTTTAACCTTTTTATCAAATTGATTTTCTATCTTAGTTATAAATGATCTAAGTATTTCACCTGTCTCATCCTTTGTTCTAAGAAAGAAAACCCATGTAAACCTGGTATAGTCATCAATAACAACAAGACAATAAGATCTTTTTCCCATACTGCTTATACTTGTTGGTCCAAATAAATCCATATGCAACAAGTATAGAGGAGTACAGTTTGAATTCACAGTTTTAGACTTAAAAGAAGTTTTGTGTTGCTTCCCCTTAAGACAAGAAACACAATGATCATCACATGAATATACCTTCTCAGGTAAACCCCTAACAAGCTTGTTTTTGACAAGTTTATTAATGGTTTTGTAATTCATGTGACACATCCTTCTATGCCACAAAGTAGATTCATTTAAGTTTGCTTTTGAAATTAGACAATTTAAATCAGGTTGAGGTGCCATATTTGCTAAGTCACACTTATATACATTATCTTGTCTAGGAATTCTCATTAAAATCATATTTTCTGGAATTTTGAATTCCTTTGACAGGATAAGACATTCAGTGTCAGTAAAATGAATAGGGTTCTTTTTATCTGTGATTTGACTCACACTTAGCAAATTGTACCTCAACTGTTCCACATAATAGACATTTTCAAAGCTTAACTTGGCACTTTGAACTACTCCTTTGCCTGTGATCCTTCCACCTTTTGGATTGCTTCCAAATGCTACATATCCACCATCAAATGACTTGAAGTTCTGTAGCTTTTCCTTATCTCCAGTCATGTGCCTTGAGCAGCCACTGTCAATATGCCATAAGCTTCTTGGCTTGCCCTGCACATAAACAAACAAAGAGAAAAATTAATTTCTCTTGGGAACCCAAACCAATTTGGCCTTGGGTTTCCCATATGTAGAATTCTGCGGAAAGCCGTATTCGATGAAAGTCGTATGTAATAATTGTAGTTTTACCAATATTTGCGGGTTCCTTTATTTTCTTTCTTCCCCATAAAGGAAATAGGGTAATTAGGTATCAAAGTATTCAACTTTCTTGAAGATCATTGACTTTGATACATTGTTGGATTTTGAACCTTTGGTTAAATTAGATTGAGAAGGTGTCCAAATCCAACTAATGTTAGACCTAACAGTGGGTTTTGGTCTAACAGTGTTAACTGAAGAACCAAAGTTATGCCTAACAGTGTTAAACCTGTTATAACTGTTATTTTGTCTAGCAGTGGTAGAATAATTAACACTGTTAGTATTCCTTGCAGTGTTATTTACTCTACCAGTGGTAACTGTTGAATTAACAGTGTTAACAGTTTTAAAAGGTTTACCACTGTTTGCATTAACTCATTTTCCCACTGTTTTATCCTTTAAACTGTTGGCTAAATCTTTAGCTTTTGTTCCTGCAGTGGAAACCTTAGCAGCAGCCATAGCTTGATTTGCCCTATAATTCATCTTTCTATCAGCAGTTGTATGATTAACTTTAGATTTAAAATTTTGTTTGTTAATCATATTAGCTGCTGTCCATGGCTTTTTCACATTCTTTTGATAAGTTTTTGGATTATGAAAATAGTCATGTTGAAGGTGATTATTTCTGCCACAAATAAGGCATAACTTTTCTTTAATCACTGTCACATTGTTCCCCAGTTTTTGAGTTATCATTTGGTTCCAATTCCTTTGATTACCTCTGGGAATATGTTTTTGAAAATTTTGTGATTTAGAAAAGTTATCCTTACACTTGCATTTATCACATTTATTCACAGCAGTTGTATGATTCACTAAAACAGTTGTTTTCACAGCATTCCTAACCTTCCTTTGAAAATTCCTAGGTGTGTTAGGTGTGATTTTCTCATGTTTTTCATGAAGTTTTTCCTTATGTACAAACATTTTCTTACCCTCTTCTAGTTTATTAACTTTTAGTTCTGTAACTAGACCAGTAATACTATTGCTGCTTTCACTAGATGATGTATCAGATATATTAATCACATTCACATTACACTCTTCATCATCTTCCTCAGTCCACTCATGAATTTCAACTTCATCAATGTTTACATCTTCTTTTAAACAGTTAACTGGGTCAACCTTTTTAACATCATCATTTAATCCTTCTTTAAGTGAATTTAAATCAACTTCAGTTTTTGAAGGAAAATAGTTGTTGTTATAAGGAGGAGGTACATTATTGTATCCTAACCCAGTCTTGAGTTTATCATGAATTTGAGAATTGATAAGTTTATGTACACTTTTAGATGCATTTTCTAAGTTACTTACATTTAGTCTTATACTATCTCTTTCACATGTGACCTCAGCAAGTTTCTTAGTTAATAATTCTACATTATCTTTAAAAGTGTCTCTCTCCCACTTAGCATACTCAATATCATATTAAAACTGTGTTGCATTATCTTCAAAAGCCTGAATCTGTTTTTCAAGATTTTCTATTATAGAGATTGTGTGTCTACTTTTGATTTCACACTGTTTTAGCTCATCACACACTTTCTGGTTATGAACTCTATAATGTTTCACAGTTTGTTTACACACAGTTGAGCACAATTTTATTTGTACCTCATAAGGAACTTCAGATTGCTTGTCAGATTCTGCTGTTGCCATGAAGCATTGATTCTTCACTTCATGCTCTTCTTGATCACTCCAATCCCATCCACATCCATCAACAGATACCAGTGCATTTGATGAAGTATCCTGGATTGGCACATTCTTTGCCTGACCAACAGTTCTTCCACTTCTCTGGGCAGTTCCTCTCTCATTCTGATCAACCTTAGGGCTTCTGCATTCCCTAGCAAAATGTCCCATCTTGTGACAGTTAAAACATTCAACTTTGCCTTTATCAAACAGCTAGCATCACTCTTCTTTTGTGCAAAGTTATTCCTATCAGTTCTTTGCATAAACCTTTTTGCTCTTTGTGTGATTAAAGCAATCTGGAGTTTGATATCCATCTCTTCTAGATCATCTCCTTCAAACTGATCTAGATCTTCATTAGTAAGTGATGAATTCACATTACTAGCAAAGAAAGATTCTAAGATTTGATCATTAGATGGTTGGTAACAGATCCACTTCCTCTAGTCCCATAGGATGACCCTTTCTGACTTGATTCAGCCTTTGATCCAGACCCTGCCATAGACATAAAAGCTGAATTATTATTGTTACTCCCAGATCCCACCTTCTTGATCTCTACCTCAGCTTCAAAATTCCTCAGATCATTGTATATATCTTCTAATTCCTTTGCTTCCAGATTTGCACTCCGCCTCAAACCAACAGTATACATGGTCCATTCATCACCCAAGGACCTTAAAAACTTCCTGTTCAAATCATCTTTGTCAATTTTCACTTGATGATTTTCCAGATCTCCTACAAGCTTTGAAAACCTATCAAAGGTTTGAGTCAGAGTTTCTGACTTTGCAGAATTAAAGTTCTCATATTGTTGTTTCAACATAGATCTTTTATTCTTTTTGGTGTTATCATTACCACCAAATCTCTTCTCTATTGCTTCCATTAAAACTTTAGCATCTTGACATGCTTCAAAACGCCTTTGATATTCATTAGGAATAGATAACAATAGAGTACTCAAAGCTTTGTACTCTATAGATCTGACTTTTCTTTCTGCCTCAGATGTTGGTGGTGATCTTGGCTGAGGAACACCATCACTATTAAGGGTCACAGGAGGACCATTAACAACTACTTCCCACATCTGGTAGTCTGTGAGAAACATATATTGTCTGATTCTGTTTTTCCACAGATCAAACTCATCAGGTCTAAGCATTGGGATCTTAGTAACCTGAATTCCTTCATTATGTTCTGCCATTGATTTGATATGATCAATAAAACAATGATTCTAGATCTTTCTGTATTCAAAACTTAACCAAAAGCTCCGATACCACTTGATAAACCCAGACCGATCTAATAAACTATTAGATGAATGCAGTTTTGAATAATTACTAAGAAGTTTGCGGAATAACACTTAGTAATATAATAAAGATCAGTAATAGAATCAACAAACAGAATTATAACCAAAAGCTTCAATCTTATTAATGATATAAGACGAATACACAGATTTGTATTAGGGTTACAAATAACCTTGAAGCGACACAGAAAAACTTAACTTAATCTAGGTTTCAGGATCTCTATTTATAACACATAGAGTCCTGCTAAACAATCTCCTATAATTATGGAAACAATTACATTCCATAAACTTTCAAACTCTAAATTCTCTCCTATTCTATATATAAACAGTGTTAACTACCAAAACTATATAAACAGTGGTAACTACTATAACAGTGTTAACACTTGTACAAATTACAGTCTTACCAACCAGCAGTGATAACTAGACTAGCAGTGTTAACTGTTGTAAAACAAGCTAACAGTAGTAACACTTGAGCAGTGGAAACCATCAACAGTTGTAACTCTTCAATCTTCAATCTTCACTAACAGTTGTAATCTTCTGATAACAGTAGAAACCACCACTAACAGTGGTAATCCATGAAGACTTGAACTAACAGTTGTAATCCAATGAAGACAATGGTAATTAATACTAACAGTGTTAATACCAGTAGAAACATTAACACTAACAGTGTTAATGCCTTGTGCATTCTCTAACCAGCTGTAGAATGATGATTCCCAACAAACTTTTCAAACGAATGCTAAGGCTCAGGCTGAACTTAAAAAGAAAGATTTAAAGAATACTAATGTTAACTCAATCAAGAATTCTGTCAAATCTTCTGTTTCACATTCTAAGGCATCCACTTCAAGATACTCACATAAGTTGCCTATCTCACCTCAATTCTTGGGCAGTAATGACCAAACCTTTAAGGAAAGACGATCATGTTTCTACTGCAAGAAACAAGGTCACTTGATTAATCAATGCCAGTTGCTTTTGAGAAAGAAGTTTTCAAAAGGTGTTCCAAGAAAGCCTATTTACAAAAATTCATTTGTTAAATCATTTTCAAAGAAGGATTCACTTTCTCATACTTCTATCCCGAACGTTAATGCTGCTAGGCCTAGTAAACCTCAGGTTAAACAGCCTGACAACATTAACAAGCAACCCTCTAGTGTTCCTGTGAAAATTTGGAGACCAAAGGAGTCATCAAATGATTCATCAGCAAGTAATACTGCATCAGGAAGTGTATCTGATTTCTTGAAAAACAAAGTTTTAACTGATGTAGTTATTATTGATGAGGTCTCTGAAGTACCCAAGTCTGTAAAGGCCTGGGTCTCCATTTTTAACTAACCCTCTCCACATGTTGTGCTGTAGCAGTCAGGTCATATACAAAGAAGTAAATGGTATGTGGATAGTGGCTGCTCACGGCACATGATCGGTGACATGTCTCTTCTGTCAAATGTTAAACCATATCGCGGAGGACATGTTGCTTTTGCAGGAGATGCAGGTGGTAACATAACGGGATAGGGTACTCTTTCTAATGGGAAAGTCAGTTTTGACAAAGTAAACTATGTCGAGGAACTGCAACACAATCTGATCAGTGTTTCTCAAGTCTGCGACAAGAAGTTCACTACAGCATTTACAGATGTCGAATGCTTAATTTTGAAACCGGGATTTGTTATTCCCGGGGAATGGGTGTTACTGAGAACACCCCGTGTACGCAACTCGTACATTTTGGATATGCAAACTGTGGTTACCAAGGAGCATACTTGTTTGCTATCAAAAGCATCTTCTAAAGATTCACTGCTTTGGCACAGACGTATGGGACACATTCATTTTCGCAGATGGAATTATCTTGTCAATAATGATCTTGTGTTAGGTGTGCCCAAAAAGTCATTTGAAATAGATAATGAATGCGTTTCCTGTCTCAAAGGGAAACAACACAAGAAGTTCCATAAGTCTAAGCAGGTGAACTCTACTGAATCTCCATTGGAGTTGCTTCACATGGATTTGTTCGGTCCTGTGAATAAGAAAAGTATTGGAGGAAAATCATACTGTCTGGTTGTTACTGATGATTACTCAAGGTTTTCTTGGGTATATTTCTTGACGAGAAAGGATGAAACGGCTGATACATTAACCTACTTGTTCGATAGGCTGGAAAACCTGTGTAACCTGAAAATCAAGAAACTGCGTAGCGATAATGGAACAGAATTCAAGAACAGAACCTTGGAAATGTATTGTCTTCGAAAAGGAATCTTTCATCAGTTTAGTGCTGCTCGTACCCCTCAGCAAAATGGTGTCGCTGAAAGAAAGAATAGGACAATCATTGAAACAACAAGAACCATGCTGTCTGATGCGCATCTGCCTACCACGTTTTGGGCATAAGCTGTTAATACTGCGTGCTATGTGTTGAATCGCGTTTCAATGGTTAAGAAATGAAACAAAACATGTTATGAATTGCTGAATAATCGCAAAACAAATTTGAAGTTTCTTGAGCCTTTCGGGTGTCCTTGCACAATCTTAATTACTAAGGACTCGGTAGGCAAATTTGATGAAAAAGCTGTCGATGGGCTATTTTTGGGATATTCTGTGAACTCTCCGAATAAACGAGTGTTCAACAAGTCCACTGTGAGAATAGAGGAACATTATGAAGTAAGGTTTATGAAATATATTGATTCTCCAAAAGGCAAGGGACCTGAGTCCTTGTTTGAGTATGATGCGTTGGTGGACTCATTCAATCTTCCCAAATTTAGTGAAGAAGATCAGGTGGTGTCTCTACTTCATGGCTTGGATCTTACTTCCGAATTAGTTTCCAAGTCTAGAGTAGTACCTCCTGAGAATATTGTCAATGACGATAATTCCTCCGATGTTGATCATGTGGCTTCTGAATCTAATCCTCAAACTGAAACCGATATTGTCTTACCACTTGAAACTGAGACCATTGTCACTGATAGCTCAGTTGCAATTGAAAATTCAGAAGGTGTTCTTTCAAATTTGGATCCGATCATGGTGCCTGATCAGATCCCTCAGCTTAGAATTCATACTACTCACCCCACTGAAAATATCATCGGTGAGTTTCAACAAGGTATTTTAACCAGGGGCCAGGTAGCTGCTAATGAAATCCGTGAAGAATCATCTACTGCCTCTCTGGCCTACATTGAAGAAGAAATGGAAGAATGCTTCTCATCTCAGCTTGAACCAAAGAAAATAGACGAAGCTTTGAAAGACCCATACTGGGTTGAGGCTATGCAGGAAGAGTTGAATCAATTCAAAAAACTTGAAGTCTGGGATTTGGTTCCTTTGCCCAGAGGTGTTGATCCAATTGGAACTCGCTGGGTATATCGGGTGAAGAAGGATGATAGAGGCGTAGTTATTCAGAATAAGGCTCGGTTGGTCATTCAGGGTTTCACTCAGATTGAGGGTTTAGACTATGATGATGTGTTTGCTCCAGTTGCAAGATTGGAATCCATTCGCATCTTTCTTGCTTATGCGACATTTAAAGGATTTCGGGTTTATCAACTCGATGTCAAGAGCGCATTTCTGTATGGTGAGGTTCTAAAGGATGTATATGTTATGCAACCTCCCGGATTTGAAGATCAAAATCATCCTGACTATGTTTGCAAGTTAGGGAAGGCACTTTATGGTCTTCATCAAGCTCCTCGAGCTTGGTACGCGAGGTTGGCAAATCATCTCTCACGAAATGGTTTCTTTCGAGGCCAAATTAATAGCACTCTCTTCATAAAACGGGTTGGAGAAGATTTGTTACTTGTGCAGGTTTACGTGGATGACATTATATTTGGTTCAACAAACGATTCTCTATGCAGAGACTTCGAGAAGATTATGAAGTCCGAGTTTGAGATGAGTGCGATGGGGGAACTTAAGTTCTTTCTAGGTGTACAGGTTGAGCAGTCTGATAAAGGTCTTTACATTCATCAGTCCAAGTATGTGAATGACATGTTGACTCGGTATGAACTCCATGACTGTAAGCCATATGGTACTCCTATTGAAACATATCATAAACTCGGACCTGCTGAACACGAAGAGGATTGCAAAGAGCGGGATTATCGCTCTATGATAGGATCGTTGATGTATCTTACTGCATCCAGACCAGATATTGTGTTTGCTGTGTCTATCTGTTCAAGATATCAAGCAAAGCCCAAGGTTTCTCACATGAAGGCTGTGAAGCGAATTTTTGGTTACCTCAAATATAGACCATCACTTGGTCTATGGTACTCAAATGAGAAAAATTTCGCTCTAACTGCCTATTCTGATTCGGATTATGGCGGCTGCAATTCGGATAAAAAGTCAACTACAGGAGGTTGCCAATATCTCGGCTCTCGATTGGTGTCTTGGCAGTGTAAGAAGCAAACTACAGTTTCCACCTCAACAGCGGAAGCTGAATACATTGCTGCTGCAAGCTGTTGCTCCCAGATTTTGTGGATTCAACACCAATTGCGTGATTATGGGTTACTTCTTACCTTGACTCCTATTCATATTGATAATACTGCTGCTATATCCATTATTCGCAATCCCGTTCAATACTCTAAGACCAAACACATAGAGATTAGGTTTCACTTCATACGAGATTGCTATGAGAAACACTTGATTGACCTCATTCAAATAGATACCCTTAAGCAAAAGGCCGACTTATTCACAAAAGCATTTTCGCGTGCTCGTTTCGACGAACTTGTAGATATGATAGGGATGATTTCCCTTGATCTCAAGAAATGATTTGTGACTTGATTTCTGTACAGTTTATTTGTTTTGATTTTAAAAAAAAAATGCAACAGCCACTCTTTATACTTATTAGTATTAAAGAAAAGCAAAGTTTCTACATTCTTAAAATAGACATTGAAGTTGTGTCTGTAAACAACTTAGGATATGATAGTACATCGGGTGGCATGCATAAGATGGGATTTTAAGGTTTAACTTGGATGTGTCAGTAGATTTATCTGAGGTGTTGAAAAACAGTTTTTATAAACATTGCCTTCATCATACGATATATTAGTAGGCATGTTATGCAAAACTCTTTGAGATTTCTTAAGAAGCCTAATAATTAATTGTCTATTTCAAGTGGTAGAACATCATTAGATGTATGACACAAGTCTTAATTTCTTACTTACGCTAGACACGTTTTCGTGAAAAGAGTTTATTTGATCTCATTTGGGGGTATATATTGACAGTTTCCTCTGTTATACGTAAGTATAGACCTGGTCCCTGTTAAATATATACTTGAAACTTAAGCAAACACAAGTCAAAGTACTTGCAAAGTCTTTAAAATTAAAGATACCTTACAAGGTCGCCAAAATAGTTTGACCATGTCTGGTTTTGCTTAAACCTGAATCAAGCTATGTCACTCTGTTGTACGTAAGTACAGACCTGTCACCGCTGACTTGATTCTTAAATTTGATTTTCTAATATTCTCTCTGTACATGGAAACATGGTCTATGTCTTACGTTAAGATGTATATCTATGGTGGGGACCACAACGAAATATACATGCGAATAATAATAATAATAATAATAAATTAGCTCCTAGATATGCGTATAACATGTTTAAAGTGGACAATTATACTAATAATCGTTTTGAAATAATTTTTATAAAAACTGCTTCTCACATGTCAAGTAAATTTAAAGAGGACAAATATACTGATGATCGAAATAACACTTACTATTCCTATTAATTGCATGTCATTTCGACATGATCCTTAATCAGAAATCTCAACTCCGTCACCAAAACTTTTATCGTTTTTACGCTTTTAGTTGTCCTTGTCTAATCTTATGTTTATATTTATATTTCATTTTATCCTTTTAATCTTATGTAAAATGTATTTATTTATTTTTCTTGTCACAAATCATCTTCTATGCGAAAATTCTGCGATCAAATTCAAATTTTTCTTGTGTCATCAAAATCTGCTTTGTAGTCTGTACGACATAAGCATTGTGTCGTATTCCATATATACGACACAAGAATTGTGTCGTATACTGTGTCGTACGTGGGTCCGGGTATAACTCTTCAATCCTTACGACACAATCACTTACGTTCACTTTACGACACACTTTATACGACACAATGGCAATTTTGCGACACAAAGGCGATTTTGCGACACAATCGTTTTTCGTTCAAATTCGAATTTTCCAAGTCTTTTTACCGCGATTCGTTGCTTGATTCTTGCTCCTCCTCCTTCTACGCACCTTTAGGTATCATTCTTTCTTATTTCCATCAAATATTTACCCGTAGTATGGATTGTGTACATTTAAGTTTTTAGGGCTACGGTTTTTACTTCAATTATTTAGGGTTTAGGGGTTTCTAGGGTTAGGCTCTAGCATATTATTGATCCCCTTTTGATTGCAAACCCTAGGGTATGCGTAGAATTTGAAAACCCCAAATTTTTCTCATCGATCGAATCTGGTTTGGGATGGTGTTCATCTTTGCGACACAACATACGACACAGTCATTGTGTCGTATAGGGTAGAGGCTCATATGTCGTATTGATTATAACTGCTTATGTCATATTTTATATGACATAACATACGACACAGTCGTTTTGTCGTATAGGATAGAGGCTCTTATGTCGTATTGATTATAACTGCTTATGTCATATTTTATACGACATAACATACGACACAGTCGTTGTGTCGTATAGGATAGAGGCTCTTATGTCGTATTGATTATAACTGCTTATGTCGTATTGTATACGACATAACATACGACACAACAGCTATGTCGCATCTGAGATTAATTTCTCAAAAATTGCTAAATGTAAGGGAAATGTTGTCCGCGTGACACGTGTCATGCGACACAACGACTATGTTGCATACATGATTTATGTCGTACCATGCCTTATGTCGTAGTTCATACGACATAATAATACAACACAATATCAGTGTTCTACGACACAATCCTTGTGTCGTATTTCTGTAGTGCGACATAACTGTTGTGTCACAGATATATATATTTTTTTCCACTAACGCTAATGCATTTCGAGCTTTGTTGTATTCTTGTTATGTTTTGTAGTAATGGCTGCTCAACCCGCCGAGATCGATATCACCAAATATTTCTGGGAACCACGTCACAACATCGTGGCTTTCTTGAACACCACGGTTGAGTCTTCGCGCCCATATTGCCCCATGATCGCCTTTCTTCGTCGTTCTCGAATTTACAAGGCCATCACTGCTGATACCAGGATTTTGACAAATCATATTACCGAGTTTTGGGACAACGCGGTCATCAACAACGATGAACAGGATACTCGTATCATCTCTAGGGTTTGTGGCCGCGAAGTTATCTTCTCCGAACAGCTTTTTCGGGATTTCTTTGAGTTTGGTGACAATTCTGACATGATCATTCAGTTCAGTGCTGCTGCAATTGTCGAAGGCATGAGATCAATTGGATATCAAGATATTCCAGTTGATCAATACAAGAAGACCTACATGACGAAGGTCTGGAGATATCTAGCACACATTGTGATCGTGTGTTTGTCCAGTCGCAGGGCAGGCCTTGAAGGAATGAGATATTCGACTGCCTCTGCTATTCTTGCACTGATTTACAACAAACCCTTCAACTTCTCAGGTTATATCTTCAGGGGTTTTGTTAACAACGCCTTGGATACCACAGAAAAATGGGTTGTGTATCCTCGATTCACTCAGTTGCTGCTCAATCACTTGCACCCAGATCTTCCTGTGACTGCTTCTTTCACTTTCAAGCAGACGCCGATGAACACAAGAATCTACATTACTTGTGCTTCTTTTGCCAAGCAGGGACAGGCACCGGATCGCGAGGTTGCTTTACTCGGGCACATCGTGGATCCTTCGTATGTTGCTCCTCCAGGTGAACAATTCGTTGCACTGAGACCTGAACAACCAATCCAGCATCCTCCAATCCAGCATCCTCCTGTCCAACAACCTCCAGTTCCGCCACAGCAGGTTTAATCGGATCTCATGGAACAGGAGTTGGTAGATCTTGATCGTGAGATTGATGCTTATCAGCCACCTTCTCTATGTCCTGAATCCTCCAGCCAAAGAAAAAGGGCTCGAGACACTTCCACCTCTACATCTTTTGAGCACCTAAGGACTGAAACTCCGATCACTTCTCATCCAACGGTAATTCAAGAGCTCCTGAGCAGGATTGATCGTATGCAGCATGATATGGCCGCTCAGGCAACAAAAATTGAAGCTCATGATGCCAGGATTTCCAGTGTTGAACAAGAAAACGCAGAGCTGAGGTCCATGGTTTTGAAGTTGGAACCCAAGTTATTGCTTCGGGGGAGAAAGACCCACCGGCTTTAGAATCAACTCCTAGGGTTTCCGCCGAGGGCGATGAAAATGTAAATTCTGATAATGTAATTGATTCTACTATTAATGAAACAACTCTAGTTTTGGATTACATTGTTGAGAAACCAGGGCAACCAAAACCACTGGCTGTAGATTACACCTACTGTAATTTGACATACTTGCAAGCTGTGGTCAACGAAAACGGTCATACACCTGAAGAACCTTTTGACTTCGAAGCCGTTAATAATGATGATGATATTAATGTTGAACAAGAAGAACTTGAACCAGATGAAGAATATACTGATCGTCCAGCTTATCCACAAGAGGGTGTTGTCGTATCTGATTCTTCAGACGATGAGTCAGGGCCTGCGTTCAAATACATACCGGGATCTACTTCTCAATCTGCTCCGGCTCAAAGATCGCATGTGCCTGCCGGTTTTTTGCAAGAAAATCCAATCCCTGTTCGTGAATCGACAAATTACAATGACATTTTCCCACAGGATACATATGAATATGTTCCTTCTGACAAAGAAATGTCCATCAGGGATAACTGGTTTCCCAAAGGAAAAAATCCTGAACCTGTTCCAGTTACATGCAAGAAATATACGGTTGGCGGTGATTATTCAGGTCTCATAAAAAGTTGGAAGGTTAGCAAAGGGAGGTTAATGATCAAGAGACTTGATGGTATTCAGTATTTTCGACGTTCTCTGAAGAAACTGAGTACGTTGCCGATGCATGACATTGTTCGTCTCACTCAGCTTCAATTGATTAATCCTCACAATGACGGTATTGCAAATATTATTCAAAAGATCATGCGTGAAGAAATTCGACTGAAGAAATAACATTATGTCAAACCGATACTGGGTACAAGGTATACATTCAAGAAAAAGCTGGATTCAAAGACCAATCAGCCAATCGTAAAAGTTCACTATCCTCCTGCTGAATGTTTGCGTGAAGTTGCTTTGGAAACAGTTCCATTCAATCTGCTGAAGCGATTTCACTACTGGGAATTGGATGGTCACATTGGTGAAGCCGTTCTTGTTTATGTGCCAGATTCTGTGCCACAGACTGGATCTAGTTCATTGTGGGGTCTACAAAAGGTTGAATTCAGAATATTTGACCCAATGAGCCTGATAAATCTTTCAAGAGATGATATGAAGAAGCTATTTGACAATCGAATTCGCTACAACCCAGGAAACGAGTTCAATACTGTTTTGGCGAAGCGATTTCAGAAAATCATTAATATATGCTTTAATTTTGGCATACATGCTGGCGGAAAGTTTCCACCCGGATGGGTTTGAAGTTCAGATGTTTGAAGATCTGCTGTTTTGAAGACTGAAGCCAATCGAAGAATTCGTGAAGACCAAGCTGAAGACACGGGGGAGTTTGTTGGTACATCTATGTGTGTCTGTCAGTTGGTCTCAGTCTGTAATCATGTCAATATTGTAATTATGTATTGAACAGTTTTAGACTTACTTTAATTACAATCTGTGTAATTATGCGACACAAGGACTGTGTCGTAGTATCATTCTATGTGACACTATCATTGTGTCGCAGAATCACTTTATGCGACACAAGCATTGTGTCGCAGAAACATCTATGCGACACAAGCATTGTGTCGCAAAATGTCTAGAGCAGACTATAAATAGAAGCTCGCCAACTTCTGTTTGAAAAGCACTTTTCACACACATAACACTACTGTCTTCCAGAGAAAAATCATTAGTTTGTGTTATTTTGATCTTTGTGTGTTTGTCTAAGTGTATGTATTGTTACTAGTTCATTATATATAAACATACACCTTTGTGCTTTGGTTATTTATTGTGTTAATCTTGCATATCTTGGTGTGTTTGATTTCCGCTCTAACACACAAGTTAAACTACTCGATTTGGTCCGTATACAAGGAACCTACAAGAAAATGATTCAAGTCAAGCTCCTGTTGCTGAAGTTTATGATCGCTGATCATCTTTCATTTCATAGAAGAATGCTCAACTTTGTGTGTCGCTGATCAACATTAGCGAGAGCATTATTCTGAAGAACATGAAGATTATTCTAAGTTGAAGCTACTGTTACTGAAGGCCTTCCATTCGCTGTTCGTATCTTATAACAGCTAAAGTCAAAGAACTTATAAAGATCAAAGACTCAACTATGTGTGTCGTTGATACTCATCTATCAGCGAGAGTCTCCAAGTCTTCTTGAGTTCTTTCTTCTGCTGAATAAAAGAAATCACTGAAGATTAGCTTTTCAAGTCATTCTTTAGGGAATGTTAGCTCGCATCGAGAATGAGGAGGATTGGTGTATCTATCAGTGATTGCGGCATTTAATGCCGCATTTAATAAGGAGTTGACTGTAACACCCCCAAATTTATCATTTAGCGGAAGCAAGATTTGGATGTTACTAATCAATAACAAAGCTCATAAGATAAAGCGAACGACTCTAAATGCGTCGTTTAAAACCATTACATAAATAATATAAAAGTTTTACATTGTTGTTCTTGTTACATAAGCTCATAGCTAAATGTAAAAGATTCTAAGGCATATCTAATTGTACAAAATGTAGAAATGCATATGAATCTTCTGTAATCTGAATGCGACTCGAGCTATAATATCCTGAGCAGATCTACTACTGCTGGGTACCTGAGAATACATGCTAAAAGGTCAGCTAAAAATCTGGTGAGCTCACAGGTGTAAATATATGAAATCCAAGTTATGAACCACAAGGTTTAGTTTAGTGATTTGCAAACATGCAAATAAAATATGAGTGTATATTATTGCCATGAGTAGATAGTTTGAGCTTAACTGAGTGTGCCAGGATCCACATTCAAGGACCTGATCGAGTTTGCCCCCGGCATGTGCCTAATCTACACATGTATGAACAAATGAAAATGCGTCTGTTCGACCGCAGTCGTGGTAGCACGACTACCCCGGACGGGGATTGTCAATCCCATATGGTACCATACACTAACATTCACGCTATCGCAATATAAACAAACTATGTTGTGAGGGACTTCATGATTAGATAAAACAAACTCATGCAATCAATATATCGAGGTTTTGTACTTGTGTTCACATGTAAAACAAATCTGAGTATGTAATCCCACCCCTGGGTAAAAACAGTTAAGAGGGCTATGAGACTCACCTGAGCCTTGAAAGTAAGTGTTTATATCAATAAACGTATGTCTGTGTGTTAAAATCAGCAAGTAGGTTCTCTGAACCCGTAACCTTCTAATGTCCTAGACATATCAGGTTATGTGAGTTGATGTCTCGGAAGAACATCCATGCTAGTCTTCATCCCACTAGTTATGCCCAAATACTTTGGTTTGATTGAATGCTTGTTTGTATTTTGAAAATGTGTACGGCCCGTTGGTAATGGGTTGAAATAATATTCCTAAAAGTATTAACTTTATACCTTTATTTAATTTATTACCACTGTCATTATTTACTTGTTCCACTGTTTATTTATATTTGTCTAACTGTTAGTCATCAAGTTATTCCCACTGTTAATCATTAAGTTATTCCCACTGTTAATTCTTGCCACTGTCCATTCACTCGTTCACTGTTTGTTAATTTTGTTGCCACTGTTAGTGTTATGGTGCGACAGTGGGGTATGCGACACTAGAGAAGTTTCGCGTACTGTTCATGCGACACTAAGGTTTTCTTGGATATTTTCTCATGCGACACTAGTGTATTCACGGACATTATTTATGCAACACTAAGGTTGGTTATGCGACACTAACAACAGTGTCGCAAGGCATGACTCACGGGGTACTGTTCATGCGACAATGGGGATTCATGGGTTTTATTTAAGTATATATAAGTATTTAATTATCCGACAATAAGGGTTTCGGGTCACGGTTCATCTGACAATAACCAATTGGATCCCTGAGTGTGGGTCCAGCAATAGCATTCTCGGGCTCGGTTTATGCGTTAATGATAATCATAAGTTTTGTTTATGCGTGAATGATTATTCATGGACTGTGTATTCCGACAATAAGAATTTTATAAGGGTTTAATCATTAGACAATATAAACAGGCCGGGTCGTGCGATATTGTTGGTCCGACAATGAGGTCTCTTGAATTTGGTATTCACGGAATGCCTAATCCGATAATAGGCATTGTCGGATTTGGGCATTCACGGACAGTAAGTTTGTAATGCAGTTAGGTTTTCACTCGATTTTTTTTTGATTATTTGACCAAGTATGACTACGTAAAAACTTATGAAATTTTTATATGTTGTTCTCCTATGTCTTAGCTCTTCAAAACATATTTTTACATCTATGATAGTCAAACAATGCCCGAGATATGATTTTTAGAATGGTCGAGGGTCAAACAGCCACTTTTAGTGACATGTGTCTGTTTAAAAATTCATAACTCAAGTTTTACTAAACTTCACCAGATGAGTAAATAGGGGAATTAAAGCTAACCAAATTTGTGATCTTTTCAAGGTGGTCTCAATGATTTTTGTTATGTATTTTTCGAGATATGATCAGTTCGTTTTGTCCTATTATACTGTCAGGATTCTCAGACTGTACATGTACTTTTGTATTCATTTGTTAAAATAGTTTTATATCTCAGGAAAATATGAGGTTTATGGATTTGGAAACTAGACTCGAAGAACTTCATTTTAGATCCAAGAAACATGAGATTTCGTTAAGTTATGGGTCAGATATCGTCGATCTAAGTCAATCTAAAATATTGTCCAGCGGTTAATGTCATTATCCGGTGGGTAAACGTATATTCAAACGATTTTTGAGGTGTTCTTGGACATAATCAGTAGGGAGGCCAAGCCTAGCATGTTTATATATGTTATCCAAGTAAATCTAAAGAAAAAGAAAGGGTTTATACCGAGTAGGAGCTGAGGTATCACAGGAGAGACGAGAGGGTGCTGCTACTGCTCGGTTGTTGAGTTCTCCTTGTTCCTTCCTGCTAAAAACGTGTAGGCTAGCACTAGGATTGTGAAAGAAGTGTTTGGGTGTTCTTGGGTGAGGTTTTAGTAGTGAGAGCAGCTGGAGTTTCTGTGGTTTTAGTGAGAGGATGTAGAGAGGAAAGTGAGTGTAGTGAGAGGGTGAATTTTTGGAATGAGGCAAGAGTTAGGGTGTTTAGTGTTTAGTCACTTGGGGCTGGTTTGGGTCGACCCGTGGGTCACCTGGGTTGGGTAAGTCCGACCCGTATGTGGGTTGGGCTCGTGCCTTGTCTTCCTTGGGGTCATGTAATTTATCGTTATCGGTTAAGGTTAATTCGTATGTTTTATCGCGTTTATGATATTTTATGGAGTCATATTAGCTTATTTCATGTTATTATCGTAATATTCATAAGCTTTTGATTGACTAAGAAATATTTGAATAATTTAAATATTTTATTTACCAACGTCCGTAATATTGTATCGGGATCCACCCGATATGAAAACGCACGATTTAATCAAATCGTGTACGTGTGTACATATATTAGAATATCAATACACATAATGATACATATAATTAACCCTAATTACATGTATTTACACATATGATTAGGCACTAAATATAGTCCTAATTTGACGGGTGTTACATTCTCCCCTTGTTAAAATAATTTCGTCTCGAAATTTAGTTCTGAGTCGTGGTATGAGGGGATTCTGCGAATAATTGTGGATACTTGAGTCGCATTTGGTCTTCCCATTCCCAAGTGAATTCCGGACCACGCCGCGAATTCCACCTGACTCTAACGATGGGAATACGACTTTGTTTAAGTTGTTTGACCTCCCGGTCCATGATTTCAACAGGTTCTTCAACAAAGTGAAGCTTTTCATTGACGCGAATCTCATCGAGTGGAATGATAAGTGTCTCATCAGACATACATTTCTTTAAATTCGAAATGTGAAAAGTAGGGTGCACACTGCTGAGTTCAGACGGCAGTTGCAATTGGTACGCCACGGGGCCGATCCTTTCGAGGATCTCAAAGGGTCCAATGTACCTGGGGTTCAGCTTTCCGCGTTTGCCAAAACGAATAACGCCTTTCCAAGGCGATACCTTCAAGAGTACTCGATCCTCGACCTGGAACTCGAGTGGTTTGCATCTCACATCAGCGTAACTTTTCTGACGATCACGGGCAGCTTTGAGTCGATTCTGAATTTCAGAGATTTTCTCTGTGGTTTCGTGTATGAGCTCGGGACCAGTGAGTTGGCTATCTCCCACTTCGGTCTAACAAATTGGTGATCGACACTTACGACCATACAGTGCCTCGAATGGTGCAGTCTTTATGCTAGCATGATAGCTGTTGTTGTAGGAAAACTCGCACAATGGCAGATGTCTTTCCCAGTTGGCACCAAAATCAACTACGCAAGCTCATAGCATATCTTCCAGTGTCTGTATGGTTCGTTCACTTTGGCCATCGGTTTGGGGATGGTATGCGGTACTCATATCGAGATGGGTACCCAATGATTTCTGAAGTGATTGCCAAAAGTGAGATGTGAAACGAGCGTCTCTGTCTGAGATAATTGAGATTGGGACACCGTGTCGGGTAACGATCTCGTTGACATAGATTTGTGAAAGGCGCTCCATTTTATCAGTTTCTTTGATTGCAAGGAAGTGAGCGGATTTAGTGAGACGATCGACGATCACCCAAATGGTATCGTATCCGCTCGGTGACTTAGGCAACTTGGTTATGAAGTCAATAGTGATTTGCTCCCATTTCCACTCGGGAATACTAGGTTGTTGGAGCAATCCGGAAGGTTTTTGATGTTCAACCTTGACCTTGGAACAGGTAAGGCATTTGCTGACATAGCCGGCAATTTCGGCTTTCATGTTCGGCCACCAATAGAATTCCTTGATGCCGTGATACATTTTATCGGATCCAGGATGGATAGAATATTTGAACTTGTGAGCTTCATCCATCACCAAGTCCCGCAAGTTTCCAAAGGCGGTTAACCAAATTCGTTTTACGAAGTACCTAACTCCATTAGGCTTGATTTCAAATTGTTTATCCATACCTCGCAAGGCTTCATTCTTAATATTCTCGGGTTTCAAGGCTTCGAGTTGGGCAGCGTGAATCTGAACGGTGAGGTCATTATGAATAGTCATACTGAGAGCTCGGACTCGAAGTGGTTTCACACGCTCTTTACGGCTGAGGGCATCGGCAACAATATTTTCTTTGCTAGGATGATAACGGATCTCGCAGTCATAATCAGTGAGTAACTCGACCCACCGACGTTGTCTCATATTGAGGTCCTTTTGGTCAAATATATGCTGGAGGCTTTTATGGTCGGTAAAGATTGTGCACTTAGTGCCATAGAGGTAATGCCTCCAGATTTTGAGTGCAAAGACAACAGCTCCCAATTCAAGATCATGAGTGGTGTAGTTCTTTTCATGAACTTTGAGCTGTCGTGAAGCGTAAGCAATAACTTTGTCTCGTTGCATCAACACGCAACCGAGACCTTGGTGAGAAGTGTCGCAGTATACCACGAAGTCATCGGTGCCTTTGGGTAAAGATAGAATCGGAGCACTGCAAAGATTCTGTTTCAGAAGTTCAAATGCCGACTCTTGTTTGTTAGTCCAATCAAACTTTTTGTCTTTCTGAGTCAGCGTTGTGAGTGGTTGAGCTATTTTTGAGAAGTTTTCAATGAATCACCGGTAGTACCCGGCCAATCCCAAGAATTGGCGTACCTCGGTGGGAGTGGTTGGCGCTTGCCAGTTTTTGATGGCTTTGATTTTTGATGGATCAACATGGATTCCTTGGCTATTGACAATGTGTCCAAGGAATTGAACAGATTCTATCCAGAATTCGCACTTGGAAAATTTGGCATATAACTCCTCGTGTTTGAGTAGTTCTAGGATGGTTTTGAGGTGTTGCGCGTGTTCTTGTTCGTTTCGCGAATATATGAGAATGTCATCGATAAAGACAATGATAAACTTGTCAAGGTAAGGTTTGCACACTCGATTCATCAGATCCATGAATACCGCCGGTGCATCGGTCAGACCGAATGGCATCACCTGGAATTCATAATGCCGTAGCAAGTTCGAAAAGCTGTTTTTGGAATATCGGTGTCGCGAACTCGAAGTTGATGATAACCTGACCGAAGGTCGATCTTTGAATAAATACTCGACCCTTGTAGTTGGTTAAACAGATCATCGATACATGGGAGTGGGTATCGGTTCTTAACGGTCAATTTGTTCGACTCTCGGTAGTCGATACACATTCGGAAGGAACCATCCTTCTTTTTCACAAATAAGACCGGGGCTCCCCAAGGTGAGGAACTCGGCCTAATGAATCCTCGATCCAGGAGCTCCTGTAGCTGGGTAGAAAGCTCCTGAAGTTCGGATGGGGCTAAGCGGTAAGGTGCTCGGGCTACTGGCGCGGCACCCGGTACAAGATCAATTGAGAACTCAACCTGTCAGGGTGGAGGTAGACCAGGTAGTTCTTCTGGAAAGACTTTGGGAAAGTCTCTAACGATAGGCACATCCTCAAGTTGTTTCTCTTCTGACTTCTTCTATGTGATATGTGCGAGGATGGCAGGATACCCCTTTCTGAGAAACTTTCGGGTTTTCAGACAAGAGATGATGTTCAGTCCCATTCTTCCGGTCTCCCCTTGTATGACTAAGGTTCTACCAGCAGCGAGGGGAATACGGACGACTTTTTCAAAACAAACGATTTCTGCTCGGTGTTTGGATAACCAGTCCATCCCGACAATGATGTCAAAGCTCCCGATCTTGACGGGTATAAGGTCAATAGAGAAAAGTTCATCGGCGAGGTTTAGAGTGCAATTATGTATCACACTGTCGGTCTCAATGAGTTTACCGTTAGCTAATTCAACAATGTACTTATCATCTAAGGCAACAGGAATGATGTCAAGTAGTGGGCAAAATTCATGGGAGATAAAACTCCTATCAGCACCAGTATCAAAAAGAACAGAGGCAGTAAGATTGTTGAGGAGGAACATACCCGTGACCACGTTCGGGTCTTGACGGGCATCTCCCGAATTCAGAACAAAGGCTCTTCCCCTTGCATTGTTGTTGTTGTTGTTTCCATTCTTCAGCTTAGGGCAGTCATTTCTGAAGTGCCCAGTGAGACCGCATTCGAAGCAGGCTTTGGGTTGGTTTGAGTTGTTACTGTTGTTGCGGTTGTTGTTGTGGTTGTTGTTGTTGTTGCGGGTGTTGTTGTTGGTTCTAGGGTCTTGGCAGTCCTTGCTAGAATGTTCGTACCTCTTGCAGTTGTTGCAAGGAGTACCGCAAGGACCTTCGTGATGATGGTCACACTTTGAGCAATAAGGTTTGCTCCCGGTGTAACCTTTCTTGTCCCCAGGTCTGGAGGAGTAAGCCCTGACAGTCTCAGGCTTTCTGGAGGTTGGTGGGTTGTTGGAGTTCCCAGAAAATTTCCTCTTGTTGTTAGAGGAGGTAGTTGATGTTTCACGGCTCACAATCATAGCCATGAGTTCATGTGCCAGCCGGATGGCACTGTGGATGGTGGTTGGCCTTGATGAGGTGACATTTCCCTGAATGCTTTCTGGGAGGCCGCGGATGTACTTCTTGATGCGTTTTTCATCCGTGTCAACCAAACCCGGGCATAGAAGGGCAAGTTGCTGGAACTTGGTGGTGTAACCAGCAATGTCGTTTCCTTGCACAATTAAGTTCCAGAATTCTTCCTCCAACTTGTGGAGTTCTTCAGTGGGACAGTATTCATCCCTTAGCAATTTCTTCAGCTCTGCCCATGGGAGTTGGTTGGCCACTTCGATTCCCACAGAGCTGGCATGAGTGTTCCACCAGGTGAGAGCACACTCCTGGAAGGTATACGCAAAAAATTTGACCTTGCTGTCCTCCGTGTAGTTGCACAAGCCAAAGACAGACTCGGTCCTTTCGATCCATTTGATTAGACCGATGGCACCTTCTGTGCCCTTGAAGTTCAGGGGTCTGCAGCTAAGAAAGTCTTTGTAGGAACAAGGTTTGGCAGCATGTGTGACTTCTGGAGTCTCATTATTCCTGCTTGAGTTTTGAGGGGAGTCTCTAGTGGCTAAGGCTTCGGCCACAGCTCGGGAAACTATGGCAGCAAGCTCAGCATCACTGTAACTCTTCTTCTTTGGCGGCATAGTTCTTCAAAAAATAAATGAAAGGTACATGAGAATTAGAACCAAAATAATAAGCTCGATAGATGTACGCATATTTAAGCAGTAATATGCAACATTGTAAGAAATAATTATCAAGTAGAAATGGCGAAAGAAATTGTCAATTCATAACACGAAGCTGAATGATTATAGAAAATCTGTAATTAAAGTCTCGGGGATCATGATTTAGAAGTTCTTACAAAAATATCAGAAATTGTTACATCCCGTTCGAATGATAAGGGTTCTACATAGATAGATATAGATTACAAGATGATGGTCACCCTACTTCTAACACAAGTTTATCCTCTCCATTAGAGTGACAAGTCGGTCCACAGTGGTGGCAAGTCTGCTGGTTTGTCGGGCGTTGTCTTCTGCTAAGGTCAAACGTTGTACCAACATCCTCGAGTGTTCTTCGGCTTCTTGCAAGCGTTGCTCGCATTGCTCTACTCTGTGCCGTAAGAGTCCGTTTTCCACTCTTGATTCCATCACTTCCTCGGCAAGTACATTCGTATTGTTAACGGTGTTTTCATGATCTTCGACGACTTGGTTGATACGTTCGAGTGCTGTGAGTCTCCAGTTTTCGTTAGTTTCCTACAAGGTGATAGCCATGGTGCGGAGTTGTTGTTCCTGGCGGTCTAGCCTAGCAGCCAAGGCCGGCAGGGTGAGGTTGTTTGGATACGGGCCAGCTCGAGGCAACCTGTTGTTCCTCCTTGCTACCCTCGGGTTCTGCGACCCAGATTGAGTGTGTGATGAATTGTGTGATGAGTTTGCCATTCTAAGACAAAGCGTTAGAAGAGTAAGGCCTATATTCATATAATACATATATAATGTAACCTAATATATTGAGTGAGAACGAGGCCTATCTATGTGTATATATATATATCACATAATAGCCTAGGGTGTCTAACACAGACAAGTTTGAGTCCCGGTTTCTCTCGTGGTCAGAGTCAACTAGTGTATCATGTTCAGTCATGATTCCTTTCAGATTTCACATCATACTCTTTTAATTGTACATAGTTGATCAGGCTATGTTAAATTAAACCAATACAATGCAGTCACTGAACCTAATCATACTTAATGAGGACTACTGCCTAACGGTCATAGTCTAGGCCCACTAAATGCAACCTAGTTCACTATAACCTTAGGCTCTGATACCAATCTGTAACACCCCCAAATTTATCATTTAGCGGAAGCAAGATTTGGGTGTTACTAATCAATAACAAAGCTCATAAGATAAAGCGAACGACTCTAAATGCGTCGTTTAAAACCATTACATAAATAATATAAAAGTTTTACATTGTTGTTCTTGTTACATAAGCTCATAGCTAAATGTAAAAGATTCTAAGGCATATCTAATTGTACAAAATGTGGAAATGCATATGAATCTTCTGTAATCTGAATGCGACTCGAGCTATAATATCCTGAGCAGATCTACTACTGCTGGGTACCTGGGAATACATGCTAAAAGGCCAGCTAAAAATCTGGTGAGCTCACAGGTGTAAATATATGAAATCCAAGTTATGAACCACAAGGTTTAGTTTAATGATTTGCGAACATGCAAATAAAATATGGGTGTATATTATTGCCATGAGCACATAGTTTGAGCTTAACTGAGTGTGCCAGGATCCACATTCAAGGACCTGATCGAGTTTGCCCCCGGCATGTGCCTAATCTACACATGTATGAACAAATGAAAATGCGTCTGTTCGACCGCAGTCGTGGTAGCGCGACTACCCCGGACGGGGATTGTCAATCCCATATGGTACCATACACTAACATTCACGCTATCGCAATATAAACAAACTATGTTATGAGGGACTTCATGATTAGATAAAACAAACTCATGCAATCAATATATCCAGGTTTTGTACTTGTGTTCACATGTAAAACAAATCTGAGCATGTAATCCCACCCCTGGGTAAAAACAGTAAATGAGGGCTATGAGACTCACCTGAGCCTTGAAAGTAAGCATTTATATCAATAAACGTATGTCCGTGTGTTAAAATCAGCAAGTAGGTTCTCTGAACCCGTAACCTTCTAATGTCCTAGACATATAAGGTTATGTGAGTTGATGTCTCGAAAGAACATCCATGCTAGTGTTCATCCCACTAGTTATGCCCAAATACTTTGGTTTGATTGAATGCTTGTTTGTATTTTGAAAATGTGTATGGCCCGTTGGTAATGGGTTGAAATAATATTCCTAAAAGTATTAACTTTATACCTTTATTTAATTTATTACCACTGTTTATTAATTAGTTCCCACTGTCATTATTTACTTGTTCCACTGTTTATTTATATTTGTCTCACTGTTAGTCATCAAGTTATTCCCACTGTTAATCATTAAGTTATTCCCACTGTTAATCATTAAGTTATTCCCACTATTAATTCTTGCCACTGTCCATTCACTCGTTCACTGTTTGTTAATTTTGTTGCCACTGTTAGTGTTATGGTGCGACAGTGGGGTATGCGACACTAGAGAAGTGTCGCGTACTGTTCATGCGACACTAAGATTTTCTTGGATATTTTCTCATGCGACACTAATGTATTCACGGACATTATTTATGCGACACTAAGGTTGGTTATGCGACACTAACAACAGTGTCGCAAGGCATGACTCACGGGGTACTGTTCATGCGACAATGGGGATTCACGGGTTTTATTTAAGTATATATAAGTATTTAATTATCCGACAATAACCAATTGGATCTGTGAGTGTGGGTCCGACAATAGCATTCCCGGGCTCGGTTTATGCGTTAATGATAATCATAAGTTTTGTTTATGCGTGAATGATTATTCACGGACTGTGTACTCCGACAATAAGAATTTTATAAGGATTTAATCATTCGACAATATAAACGGGTCGGTCGTGCGATATTGTTAGTCCGACAATGAGGTCTCTTGAATTTGGTATTCACGGAATGCCTAATCCGAAAATAGGCATTGTCGGATTTGGGCATTCACGGACAGTAAGTTTGTAATGCAGTTAGGTTTTTACTCGATTTCTTTTGATTATTTGACCAAGTATGACTCCATAAAAACTTATGAAATTTTTATATGTTATTCTCCTATGTCTTAGCTCTCCAAAACATATTTTTACATCTATGATGGTCAAATAATTCCCGAGATATGATTTTTAGAATGGTCGAGGGTCAAACAGCCACTTTTAGTGACATGTGTCTGTTTAAAAATTCATAACTCAAGTTTTACTAAACTTCACCAGATGAGTAAATAGGGGAATTAAAGCTAACCAAATTTGTGATCTTTTTCAGGTGGTCTAAATGATTTTGTTATGTATTTTTCGAGATATGATCAGTTCGTTTTGTCCTATTATACTGTCAGGATTCTCAGACTGTACATGTACTTTTGTATTCATTTGTTAAAATAGTTTTATATCTCAGGAAAATATGAGGTTTACGGATTTAGAAACTAGACTCGAAGAACTTCATTTTAGAGCCAAGAAACATGAGATTTCGTTAAGTTATGGGTCAGATATCATCGATCTAAGTCAATCTAAAATATTATCCAGCGGTTAATGTCATTATCCGGTGGGTAAACGTATATTCAAACGATTTTTGAGGTGTTCTTGGACATAATCAGTAGGAAGGCCAAGCATAGCATGTTTATATATGTTATCCAAGTAAATCTAAAGAAAAAGAAAGGGTTTATACCAAGTAGGAGCTGAGATATCACAGGAGAGACGAGAGGCTGCTGCTGCTGCTCGGTTGTTGAGTTCTCCTTGTTCCTTCCTGCTAAAAACGTGTAGGCTAGCACTAGGATTGTGAAAGAAGTGTTTGGGTGTTCTTGGGTGAGGTTTTAGTAGTGAGAGCAGCTGGAGTTTCTGTGGTTTTAGTGAGAGGATGTAGAGAGGAAAGTGAGTGTAGTGAGAGGGTGAATTTTTGGAATGAGGCAAGAGTTAGGGTGTTTAGTGTTTAGTCACTTGGGGCTGGTTTGGGTCGACCCGTGGGTCACCTGGGTTGGGTAAGTCCGACCCGTATGTGGGTTGGGCTCGTGTCTTGTCTTCCTTGGGGTCGTGTAACATATCATTATCGGTTAAGGTTAATTTGTATGTTTTGTCGCGTTTATGATAATTTATGGAGTCATATTAGCTTATTTCATGTTATTATCATAATATTCATAAGCTTTTGATTGACTAAGAAATATTTGAATAATTTAAATATTTTATTTACCAATGTCCGTAATATTGTATCGGGATCCGCCCGATATGAAAACGCACGATTTAATCAAATCGCGTACGTGTGTACATATATTAGAATATCAATACACATAATGATACATATAATTAACCCTAATTACATGTATTTACACATATGATTAGGCACTAAATATAGTCCTAATTTGATGGGTGTTGCATTGACATTCGGCGTTATTACGGCGCAACACGTGTTCCTCGTAACTTGAAAAGAGTAACGTGGAAGCATCTGATTGGTTTAAGTTACAAGGTGATATTTCCCAAGACAGAATGTGGAACCATGATGTATCACATCTCAACTACCTCACCAATCAAGCAGTGACACGTGTCCTTCCAGATCTGCAAATTAAGGACTTCAGTGTCTATAAATAGCGTAGTATGTTGTACTCCATTTTGTGTCGATTGTTCGTATTGTCACTTGTTTGTCAGTGACTAGTTTGTCTAAGATACGAACAACACCAGTGAGTAAACTAATAGTGTGTTTATCTACTATTGGTTTATCTCAGCGAGTGAGCAAGTTAGCGTGTTTGTCTACTACTGCTCATCTCCATTTGTAATAGCTGTATTGTTTGATTTAGATTAGCTTTGGCTAATCTATTCCGCAATCAACAATAGATAAATTTTGTCAATAAAAGAATTTATCTTTCAGCTAGTATTGCATCAGCAACTGAACTGCTTATTATACTTATATATATATATATATTTGTGTTCATACTGCTGTTATTTAAATACGATTAAAAACTTGCTAAATGAATTAACACATAAAACAGAAAAAATTTTAATTGTATTCAACCCCTCCCCCCCTTCTACAATTAACCTACTGTTAACGATTCATAATCACTAACATAATAGTGATTAGGAACTCACATTTGGTATCAGAGCAGGGTTGATTTAAAGTATAATTAACCAGATCTGCAATGGAATCCGTTAAATACAGTTGTGTTGATTCTGAGTACCAGAAGGGAAATGGTTCCACTACAAAACCTCCAGCATTTGACCCATCTAGAATTGAAATCTGGATGTCCAGGATGATGATGTTCTTAGACCTTGTCGATGACCGTCTTTGTTCAATAATAACTGATGGTCCCTACCATCATTATTCCTGCTGTTGCAGCTACTGCAACCACTCCTGCTTTACCAGAAATGGTTATGCCTAAAAAGGAGGAACAATGGTCAGATGAGGACAGGCGCATGGTCAGACTGGACAAACAAGCTAAAATATACATAAGCATGTCACTTCCTGATGAAGTGTTTGAGTCCATTAGATTGTGCAGTACAACGAAACACATGTGGGATACTCTTAAAAACATTTATATTGGAACCCCTGACATTATTCGCTATAGAGAAGTAAATCTAACTCGTCAGTATGAACTGTTTGCTATGGAACCCAATGAGTCACTGGCCTCTACCTATACTAGATATCAAGCCTTAATAAATAAAATGGAAAAAGCTAATATAGGAAAAGACCAGAGATTTGTTGTTATTTCTAGAGCTGTTTCCTAGAAAAGTCTGGGGAACCATTGCAACATGCACTAGACAACGTAATGATTTTACTTCTCTCAATCTGACTCAAGTTTATGGTATGTTGTTAAACTGGGAACAATCTGAGAAACAAGCTGATCAAAGTGAGCAGATTCGTGCTGCACTAGGTAGTCAAAAGATTTCTAATGCCCTTGTAGTTGAGCTTGAGGAGATTGATCAGAAGCAAAAAGATAAGATCACAAAGTTGAGCTCAAAGTCACTGATTGCAGATGAAGAAGGTTGTGCCCCTGATAGTCAGTCTGAAGTCAGCTATGAAGAAGGAATGGAGAAGCTGGAAAGAGATATGGCTATGATGGTTGCAAATTTCAGAAAGAACACAAGGTTCAACAAATTTTATGGTACACCATCAAGTGATATCTCAAAATCAAAAGGTGATTGCTACAAATGTAGCAAGCCTGGTCACTTTGCAGCTGACTGCAGGTCTAAAGCTGTCAACCCTCTCCCTGATCAAAGGCCCAACTTCAGAAATGACAAGTACAACAAGTACAAGTCAAAATACAAGAAGCTGAAAGCATTGTCTAAATCTGGCAAGAAAAAGGGTAAAGGGTTTGTCGCTGAAGAAGGATCCTTCATCGACTCTGACTCAACCTCATCATCTGATGAAGAAGAAGCTATGATCTGTTTAGATAAGGAATACTGTCTGATGGCTGACGATGCTACTTTCCATGAAGATATCAAAGAAGTGGCTAAGAAATGTTCAGCATCTGGCTGGGATCCAGAGACTCTCTACAAGGTACATTGCTTTAAATCAGCATCAGCGACTGAAAAGGAGAATATCTTTGAGACTTTGATAGTTGATCTATCAAATGCTCATGATATTCAGAAAAGGCAAGAATGCATGATCAATGATTTAACATCAAAACTTAAACTTCAAGAAGAAAATTTATTGAAATTAAAAAATCTAAAACTTGAACTTGATGCACAAATACATGCAAATCAAATATGCATTCAAGAGAAAGTGGACTTTGAAACTAAATTTTCTCAACTCAATGAGTTATAAAGTCATGGTGTAAATCTGCATTAAAAATGAATCAGTGTATTAATAATCAAATTCCAAACCAAGTTAAAGCTATTTTGGGAGGTGATTATGAAACTGCTGCTTCTCTGGCTGATGCAACCAGCATTGATCAAGTATTCAATCCTGATCAATCTTTTTCAAACTTTGTTTTTGAGCCAATATCAGTCTTCAGCGAGCCTAAGCCAAATTACTTTGTTAAAAGCTCGCTGGTCACTTATAATTGTGATATATCAGCATGTATTGATGAACTGAAAGACTTGAAAATCAATAAGTTAACAATTAGTCCAGTCTCCATCAAAATTGCTGCTAATGACCAAGAGTCCTTCAGCAACCTCACTTCTGATACTCTAGTGACTGATGATCTTGTTATCAGTGACTTGGAGTCTAAGAAACAAATCGAGGTAGTAAGTCTGAACTCTCTTAAATCTCAATCAGATCAACACATCAAGCAAAAGAAATCCAAAGCCACAAATAAAAAATGCTATAAATATGGAAATAGACAACATGTATCAACAGATTGTTCATCAGTACAAGCTTGTGTCCAACCAATCATCAGCAGTGAGTCAAATGTTTTGCTGGTCAGTGGAAGCCATGTTCAAGGCTTGGCCACTATGAACCTGTTGGTACATCTAAATGTGTCTGTCAGTTGGTCTCAGTCTGTATTACTGTCGATATTGTAATTATGTATTGAACTGTTTTTAGATTTCGGTTAGTTACAAGTCTGTGGTCTTGCGACACAAGCATTGTGTCGCAGTGTCAATACGTGCGACACAAGAATTGTGTCGCAGAGTCTCTGTATGCGACACAAACATAGTGTCGCAGAAACATTCTATGCGACACAAGGCTTGTGTCGCAGATTGTCTGGATGAGACTATAAATAGAAGCTCACCAGCTTCTGTTTATGGGACACAACCTCACACACATAACCCTACTGCTCAGAGAGAAAAACGTATTTGTAGTGTTATTTTGGTCTTTGTGTGATTTGTAAAAGTGTATGTTGTTACTTGTTGATATTATATATACATACATCTTTGTGTTGTGGTCATTTACTAGCTTGAATCTTGCATATCTTGTTGTGTTTAATTTCCGCTTTTACATACAAGAAAACTACTCGATTTGGTCCAAATACACGAAACCTACAATTGGTATCAGAGACACATACTCTTGAGTTGTGGTTTCGAGTTAGTTTTTTGCAAGATTTTGGTCTAAAAAGTGATAAAAAAATTTTTGTGTGTTCTTGGTGTTCTTGGTCAAAAAGCTTTATTTTTAGCTTATTTTGGTGTTTAATCTTCAAAAGTTTATGTTTGTCAAACTTGTAGATTTTGAAAAATCTAAAGTTGGTGAATTTTTTGTTTAAAAAAACTGGTTTTCTGCACTGATCAAAGCATGGGACATTTTATTATTTTATGCATGGAAAGTTGAAATTTTTGTGGGCTCTAGGCTGTCTGCACGCATGATTTTGCGACACAAGACTGTGTCGTATCTACTGTTCATACGACACAATCATACGACATTAACTTGTCTGCGACATACCGTGCGACATAAGCCTACCACATAATATCTTCTGACCTTAACTGGTCTGCGACACAAGTTGCGACATAACATACGACATTACGGTTGTGTCGCATTTTTGTCTTCTTTCAGATTAAGTTCTGCGACACTAAGTCTGTGTCGTATTGATCTTCTGCGACACAACCATTGTGTCGCATTTTTCCAGACTTAGACAAATTTCAGCTTGTTTGTTGGATACCTACTAACTTTTCTAGCAGATTTTCAACATGTCTCTTCAAAGTGTTGATGCAGTTCTACAACATAATGCTACAATCGGTAGTGCAAATAAACCTCCTTATTTTGCACCAGGAATGGAATATCGAGCTTGGAAACAACGTTTTATATCTTTTGTCTTATTCACTGATCCTGTCATGGAATTAGCTCTTCTCGAAAGATATGCTGCACCGGTTGCTCTTGGAGAACACATGAGCGTTCCTCCACCCAAACCCATTCGTTCATACACTCCTGAAGAACGAAAAGCATGGGAAATTGAATGCAAGACTCATTCTGCTATTACTATGTCACTCCCAACTGACGTTCTGGATATGTTTCCTCAAACAATCGCTTATGATCTTTGGATTGCAATTGAGAAGAGATTTGGTGGCAATTCAGAGTTCATCGAGAGCAAATTGGAATTAGTCAAAACTCAGTTTGATTATTTCTATATCCAGAAGAATGAGACTGTCAGAGACATGCTTTGCAGATTTACACGTACTGTAAATGAACTGCAAGCTGGAGGATATAATCTAAAAAATTCTGAGATTAACAAAAAGGCTTTAGCTGCTCTTCCTCCAAGTTGGGAAACCCGAGTTCTGCTGTTGGAAAATGATCCTAAGACAATGCAATTGTCTTTGGATGATCTTGTTGGAAAGCTTGAAGCTGGTGCTTTGGATATTCAAAAGAAGGAAACAAGATCCACTGCTCGTACATCAGAATCAAGTAATAATGGAATCGCCTTCATCTCATCTGAGGCTAATTCTCAGAGATCTTCTTCTTACAGTAATCCTGCTGTAGGAACATTTTCAGCCCTCCCAACTTATACTGCTTCTTTAAGTAAACCTTGTTCATCATCGTCTGTTCCTTCTTCAGCTACCATAGATGAGCATGCTGCAATGTTCACTGCTTTTCTGTCATCTTATGAAGACTTTCTCTCTAAGAGAGTCAGTACCTTAGAACTGACTGATGAAGATTTCAATCAGGTTGATCCAGATGAGTTAGAAAGAATAGATATTAGATGGAATATGGCTATGCTTACTCGCAGAGCCAAAAACTATCTAAGAAGAACTGGAAAGAGATCTCTTGAAGATGCTGCTGACCGAACACCAATGGGATTTGATAAAAGCAAAATCAAATGTTATAAGTGTCAGAATCTTGGACACTTTGCCCGCGAATGTGAGAAAGGTCGACAGCCTGCTACGGGTTTCACAAAGCCATCTGTTGCTCCCAAACAGATTGAACATACTACTGCCAAGGCTGCTTTGTTGATTGAGGATGGAGACGCTTATGATTTTTCCGCTTTTGAAGATCACGAGCAATGCTTCATGGCCATCAACAATGAGGTACAATTTGCATCATTTTCTTGTGATTCTTGTATTAGTTTAACTGGTAAAGTAAATGGGCTTATGGAACATAATAACAACCTGAAGTCTGATATCTTGAACTTGATGGAGGCAAACAAAGTTTTGAAAAACAATGAGAAACATTTTGAAGGTAACATTAATCAATTTATAGAAGATAAAAAGGAGCTAAAAGCTCTTATTTTCAGTAATCAGGATGAGATTGATAGTTACTTAAAGATGATTGCTCATTTAAAAAAGGAATTGGCTGCCTCCCAAGCCGAAGTCGTTGATTACAAACAAAAACTCAAGAATATCAACACTTCATCCATGGTCTTTACTGAGATTTTGCAGACGGGTAGATCTAATACTAAAGATAAGTCCGGTTTAGGTTATCATAATCAACCGCCTCCGTCTTTAGATGTAAATCTGTGTAGACCGTCTAAGGATGAAATTAAAGATTTTGTGCCTACTTCTTTAGTAGATATAGAGCCTGTTGAACTGGCAGTTAATGAACATGGTATTAAGCAAGTAGAGGTGCCAGTAGTTGAATCTGTTAGTTTACCTGTTGTTAAGCTGCCTGAACCTGGTATTAAGCAAGTAGAGGTGCCCGTAGTTTATCATGATAAGAAGAAAACTAAGACAATCAAGGCTAAACCAGTGAAGCCTTTTGAACCTGTTAAGTTTGTATCCTCAGGAACTGTCAAGTACATTCCCTTTGGTAGTTTTCAACCTGCTTCCTTACAAACCATTGTAGAAGAGGTTGAGATTAAGGATATTCCTTGTAAGTGTATGTCTCAATGTGAAAAGAAAAATATTAAGCCTGAATATCACACTTTTATTTCTGAGTTAACTGATGAAACTTCTCAAAGAAATGCTAAGACTCAGGCTGAGCTTAAAGGAAAAGGTTTAAAGAATACTAATGACAAATCAATCAAGAATTCTGTTAAATCTTCTGTTTCACACTCTAAGACATCCACTTCCACATGCTCCCATAAGTTGTCTATCTCACCTCAATTTCTAGGCTGTAACGATCAAACCTTTAGGGAAAGACGATCATGTTTCTACTGCAAGAAACAAGGTCACCTGATTAATCAATGCCCATTGCTTTTAAGAAAGAAGTTTGCGAAAGGTGTACCCAAAACTTCTATTTACAGAAATTCAACTGTTAAATCATTTTCAAAGAAGGGTTCACTTGCTCAAACTTCTATTCCGAAAGTTAATACTGCAAGGCCCAGTAAACCACCGGTTAAACACCCTAACATTGTTAACAAGCAACCTGATACTGTTCCTGTAAAAGTTTGGAGACCAAAAGAATCATCAATCGATTCTTCATCAAGTAATACTGCATCAGAAAATACATCGGATCTCTTGAAAAACAAAGTTTTAGCTGATGTAGTTATTATTGATGAGGTCTCTGGAGTACCCAAGTCTGTAAAGGCCTGGGTCTCCATTTCTACCTAACCTTTTCCTTATGCTGTGCTGTAGCAGTCAGGACATGTACAGAGAAGCAAATGGTATGTGGATAGTGGCTGCTCACGGCACATGACTGGTGACATGTCTCTTCTGTCAAATGTTAAACCATATCGCGGAGGACATGTTGCTTTTGCGGGAGATACAGGTGGTAACATAACAGGTCAGGGTACTCTTTCTAATGGGCAAGTGACTTTTGATAAAGTGAATTATGTCGAGGAATTGCAACACAATTTGATCAGTGTTTCTCAAGTCTGCGACAAGAAGTTCACTACCGCATTTACAGATGTTGAATGCTTAATTTTGAAGCCGGGATTTGTTATTCCCGAGGAACGAGTGTTACTGAGAGCACCCCGTGTGTGTAATTCGTACATTTTGGATATGCAAACTGTGATTACCAAGGAACATACTTGTTTGCTATCTAAAGCATCTTCTAAGGATTCACTGCTTTGGCACAGACGTATGGGACATATTCATTTTCGCAGAATGAATTATCTTGTTAATAATGATCTTGTGTTAGGTGTGCCCAAAAAGTCATTTGAGATAGATAACGAATGCGTTTCCTGTCTCAAGGGGAAACAACACAAGAAGTTCCATAAGTCTAAGCAGGTGAACTCCATTGGAACTCCTTTGGAGTTGCTTCACCTGGACTTGTTCGGTCCTGTGAATAAGAAAAGCATTGGTGGAAAATCTTACTGTCTGGTGGTTACTGATGACTACTCAAGATTTTCCTGGGTATACTTCCTAGCAGGAAAGGATGAAACGGCTGATACATTAACCTACTTGTTCGACAGACTGGAAAATCTGTGTAATTTGAAGATCAAGAAACTTCGCAGCGATAATGGAACAGAATTCAAGAACAGAACCTTGGAAATGTATTGTCTTCGAAAGGGAATCTTTCATCAGTTTAGTGCTGCTCGTACTCCTCAGCAAAATGGAGTAGCCGAACGAAAGAATAGGACAATCATTGAGAGAGCAAGAACCATGTTGTCTGACGCACATCTACCTACTACATTTTGGGCAGAAGTTGTTAACACTGCTTGCTATGTGTTAAATCGGGTCTCCATGATTAAAAAGCGAAACAAAACATGTTATGAATTGCTGAATAATCGCAAACCAAACTTGAAGTTTCTTGAGCCTTTCGGGTGTCCTTGCACAACTTTAATCACTAAGGACCCGGTAGGCAAATTTGATGAAAAAGCTGTCGATGGACTATTTTTGGGATATTCTGTGAACTCACCGAATAAACGTGTTTTCAACAAGTCTACTGTGAGAATAGAGGAACATTTTGAAGTAAGATTTATGAAATATACTGATTCTCTGAAAGGTAAGGGACCTGAGTCCCTATTTGAGTATGATGCGTTGGTGGACTCATTCAGTCTTCCCAAATTTAGTGAAGAAGATCAGGTGGTATGTCTACTCCATGGCTTGGATCTTTCTTCCGACTTAGTATCCAAATCTAGAGTTGAACCTCCTGAGAATATCGTCAATGACAATAATTCCTCTGATGTTGATCATGTGGTTTCTGAATCTAATCCTCAAACTGAAACCGATATTGTCTTCCCACTTGAAACTGAAGACATTTTCACTGATAACTCAGTTGCAATTGAAAATTCAGAAGGTGTTCTCTCCAATCTGGTTCCGATCATTGTGCCTGATCAGATCCCTCAACTCAGAATTCATTCTACTCACCCCACTGAAAATATCATCGGTGAGTTTCAACAAGGCGTTTTAACCAGAGGTCAGGTTGCTGCTAACGAGATTCGTGAAGAATCATCAACTGCCTCTTTGGCCTGCATTGCAGAAGAAATGGAAGGTTGCTTCCTATCCCAGCTTGAACCTAAGAAAATAGGCGAAGCTTTGAAAGACCCATACTGGGTTGAGGCCATGCAGGAAGAGTTGAATCAGTTCAAAAAGCTTGAAGTCTGGGATTTGGTTCCCTTACCCAAAGGTGTTGATCCAATTGGCACTCGCTGGGTATTTCGCGTGAAGAAGGATGATAGAGGCGTAGTTATTCGGAATAAGGCTAGGCTGGTTGTTCAGGGTTTCACTCAGATTGAGGGTTTGGACTATGATGATGTGTTTGCTCCAGTTGCAAGATTGGAATCCATTCGCATCTTTCTAGCTTATGCGACATTTAAAGGTTTTCGGGTTTATCAACTTGATATCAAGAGCGCATTTCTGTATGGTGAGGTACAAAAGGATGTGTATGTCATGCAACCTCCCGGCTTTGAAGATCAAAAACATCCTGACTATGTTGCAAGTTAGGGAAGGCTCTATATGGTCTTCATCAAGCTCCTCGAGCTTGGTATTCGAGGTTGGCAAATCATCTCTCACGAAATGGTTTCATTCGAGGCCAAATTGACAGTACTCTCTTCATAAAGAGGGTTGGAGAAGATTTGTTACTTGTGCAGGTATATGTGGATGACATTATATTTAGTTCAACTAATGATTCTTTGTGCAGAGACTTTGAAAAGATTATGAAATCCGAGTTTGAGATGAGTGCCATGGGGGAACTTAAGTTCTTCCTAGGTGTACAGGTTGAACAGTCTGACAAAGGTCTCTACATTCATCAGTCCAAATATGTCAATGACATGTTGACTTGGTATGAGCTCCATGACTGTAAACCATATGGTACTCCTATTGAAACTGATCACAAGCTCGGACCAGCTGAACATGAAGAAGACTGCAAGGAGCGAGATTATCGTTCTATGATAGGATCGCTGATGTATCTTACTGCATCCAGACCAGATATTGTGTTTGTTGTGTCTATATGTTCCAGGTATCAAGCAAAGCCCAAGGTTTCTCATATGAAGGCTGTAAAGCGAATTTTTGGTTACCTCAAATATAGACCCTCACTTGGTCTATGGTACTCAAATGAGAAAAATTTCGCTCTCACCGCCTATTCTGATTCGGATTATGGCGGCTGCAATGCGGATAAGAAGTCAACTACAGGAGGTTGCCAATATCTCGGTTCTCGATTGGTGTCTTGGCAGTGCAAGAAACAAACCACTGTTTCCACCTCAACTACGGAAGCTGAATACATTGCTGCTGCAAGCTGTTGCTCCCAGATTTTGTGGATTCAACACCAATTGCATGATTATGGGTTACTTCTTACCTTGACTCCTATTCATATTGATAATACTGCTGCTATATCTATTATTCGCAATCCCGTTCAACACTCTAAGACCAAACACATAGAGATTAGGTTTCACTTCATACGAGATTGCTATGAGAAACACTTAATTGACCTCATTCATGTAGATACCCTTAAGCAAAAGGCCGACTTATTCACAAAAGCATTTTCGCGTGCTCGTTTTGACGAACTTGTAGATATGATAGGGATGATTTCTCTTGATCTCAAGAAATGATTTGTGACTTGATTTCTGTACATATTGTCTGTCTTAATTTAAAAAAAAAAAAAAAACAATTGCAACAGCCACTCTTTATACCCTTTAGTATTAAAGAAATGCAAAATTGCTACATTCTTAATATAGACGTTGAAGTTGTGTCTGTAAACAACTTAGGATATGATAGTACATCGTGTGGCATGCATAAAATGGAATTTTAAGGTTTATCCTGGATGTGTCAGTAGATTTATCTGCGGTGTTGAAAAACAGTCTTTATAAACATTGTCTTCATCATACGATATATTAGTAGGCATGTTATGCATCACTCTTTGAGATTTTCTAAGAAGCCTAATAATAATTTGTCTATTTCTAGTGGTCCAACATCATTAGATGTATGACAAAAGTCTTAATTTCTTACATACGCTAGACATATTTTCGTGAAAGGAGTTTATTTGATTTCATTTGGGGGTATATATTGACAGTTTCCTCTGTTATACGTAAGTATAGACCTGGATCCTGTTAAATATATACTTAAAACTTAAGCAAATACAAGTCAAAGCACTTGCAAAGTCTTTAAAATTAAAGATACCTTACAAGGTCGCCAAAATGGTTTGACCAAGTCTGGTTTTGCTTAAACCTGAATCAAGTTATGTCACTCTGTTGTACGTACGTACATACCTGTCACCGCTGACTTGATTCTTAAATTTGATTTTCTAATATTCTCTCTATACATGAAAACATGGTCTATGTCTTATGTTAAGATGTATATCTATGGCGGGGACCACAGCGAAATATACATATGAATAATAAAAATATTGCTCCTAGATGTGCGCATAACATGTTTAATGTGGACAATTAATACTAATAATCGTTTTGAAATAATTTTTATAAAAACTGCTTTTCACATTTTAAGTAAATTTAAAGAGGACAAATATAATGATAATCGAAATAACACTTACTATTCCTAATAATTGCATGTCATTTCGATATGATCCTAAAGCAGAATTCTCAACTCCGTCACCAAAATTTTTATTGGTTTTTCACTTTCAGTTGACCTTGCGTCTAATTCTTTTGTTTATGTTTAAAGTTTATTGTTTTATTTTATTTTATTTTTATTTTATTTTCCTTTTTATTTAAGTCACAAATCATCTTTATTGCGAAAATCCTTAAATCGAAATCATAATCGAGTTCGAAAACAAATTCTATGTCATCAAAATCTGCTATGTGTTCTATACGACACAAGCATTGTGTCGTATTCCAACTATACGACACAAGAATTGTGTCGTATATTATGTCGTATATTGTGTCGGGGTTAACTATTCTCCACATGCGACATAATCATTTACGCTTCCAAAACTTTCACGACACAAACTATACGAAAGGCGATTCTGCGACACAAAAGCGATTTTGCGACACAGTCGTGTTTTCGTTCGGATTCGTTGGTTCGACGTATTTTCACCTCAATTCTTTGCTCGATTCCTGCTCTTCATCCTTCTGTGCACCTCTCGGTATAATTATTTCACAATTCCATTGCTTATTTACCCGTACCATTGTTTGTATGTTTTAAACTTTTAGGGTTACGGCTTTTTTCTTAAATTATTTGGGGTTTAGGGGTTTCTTGGGTGTGAAAACTTGCTATTACTGATCCCCTACTGTTTGCGAACCCTAGGGTATGGTTGGATGTCGAAAACCCCAATATTTTTATCAAAATTAAATTTGGGTTGGTTTGGTGTTCGTAAATGCGACATAACATGCGACACAGTCGTTGTGTCGCATAGATTAAGAGTTTTATGTCGTATTGATCCCATTAGCTTATGTCGTATTTGTGTGCGACACTTCATACGACACAACCGTTGTGTCGCATCTGAGATTAATTTCTCAAATAATGCTAAATGCAAGGGGAACTCTGTCCGCGTGACACGTGTCATGCGACACAAGCCTTGTGTCGTAGCTACTTTCTACGACACAATCATTGTGTCGTATTGTCCCTGTGCGACACAACTGTTATGTCGCAGACAATTCTGTGAAACAAAATGTTGTTTATTTTTTTACTAACGCTAACGCAGTTCAAGCTTTGTTGTATTGTTGCTACTTCTGCAGTAATGGCTGATCAACCTGCTGCTCAACCTGCTGATGTTGATGTTACCAAGTACTTCTGGGAACCACGTCACAATATCGTGGCTTTCCTGAATACTTTGGTTGAGACTTCGTGACCGTATCGTCCGATGATCGCTTTTCTTCGCCGCTACAGAATCTACAAAGCTATCACTGCTGACACGCGGATTTTGAGAAATCATATCACCGAGTTTTGGGATAATGCTGTTGTCAACAACGACGAACCTGATACTCGTCTTATCTCTACTGTCTGTGGATGTCAGGTTATCTTTTCTGAGTAACTAATTCGGGATTTCTTCGAGTTCGGGGACAACTCGGATATGGTTACTCAATTTGCTGCAGCTGCTATCGCTCAAGGGATGCGATCGATTGGATATCAGGATATTCCGGTTGACCAGTACAAGAAGACCTACATGACAAAGGTCTGGCGGTATCTGGATCATATTGTCATCGTTTGTTTATCCAGTCGCCGGGCGGGTCTGGAAGGGATGAGCTACACGACTGCCTCTGCCATTCTCGTGCTGATCTACAACAAACCCTATAATTTCTCTGGTTATATATGGAAGGGTTTCGTCGACAATGCTTTGGATACAAAGGATAAATGGGCTGTGTATCCTCGGTTTACTCAACTGCTGTTGAATCACTTGCATCCTGATCTTCTAGTGATTTCTTCATTTATCTTCAAGCAGACCCCAATGAACACCAGGATCTACACCACTTGTACCACTTTTGCTAGGCAGGGTCAGGCACCGGAAAGGGAGGTTGCCTTGTTCGGACATATTATGGACCCGGCTTATGTTGGTCCTCCTGGTGAGCAGTTCAATGATCCAGCTCCTCGGCATTCTGTTCAACCTCCTCCAGTTCAGCCTCCAGTTCAACCACCACCGGTTCAGCAACCGCCTGTTCTACCAGATCCTGTGGATCAGGAGTTTGTGGATCTCGATCGTGAGATCGATGACTATCAGCCACCATCTCCACCTCCTGAATCCTCCGGCCGAGGTAAAAGGCCTCGCGATTCTTCTGATGTTGGTATTCTGGATTCTCTGGCCAGACGCTCTTGCACCTCTACGTCTACATCTTCTGAGCTCCCCAGAACCGACACGCCGATCACTCCTCATCCGGCTGTCATTCAAGAGCTCCTGCAGCGTCTCGATAAAATGCAGCATGATATGGATGCTCAACTGACTGTGTTTGAAGCTCAGGATGCCCGAATCTCTCGCCTGGAGAAAGAGAATGCAGAGCTGAAGTCGAAGATCCTGCTGCTGGAAACCCCAGCTATTGCTTCGGGGGAGACGAGCCAACCAGCTTTAGAAACAACACCTAGGGTTTCCGCCGAGGGTGATGAATATGTAAATCCTGAAAATGAAAATGTTTCTAATGTTAATGAAACTCCTCCTATTTTGGATTATATTCTTGAGCTACCAGGGCAACCGAAACCGTTAGCTGTAGATTACTCTTATTGTAATTTGACATACTTTCAAGCTGCGGTTAATGAAGATGGGGTTATGCCTGAAGAGCCTTTTGACATCGAGGCTGCAAATAATGATGATGATGTTGAGGTTGAGCAAGAAGGGCTCGACCCTGATGAAGAATTTGTCGATCAGCCATCTCATCCACAGGAAGGTATTGTTGTATCTGATTCTTCAGATGATGAGTCAGAGCCTGCGTTCAACTACGCACCTGAATCTGCTTCAGGATCTTCTTCTCAGGCTGCTCCTGCTCCTGAATCGTCACCTGTCCCTGCTCGTGAATCAACAAGGACAAACTACAACGACATTTTCCCACAGGATACATTCGAACATGTTCCTTTTGACAGAGAAATGTCCATCAGGGACAACTGGTTTATCAAAGGTAAAAATTCTGAACCTGCGCCTGTTACGTGCAAAAAATACAGGGTTAGTGGTGAGTATACCGGTCTAATTAAAAGTTGGAAGGTGAACAAGGGAAGGTTCATGATCAAAAGACGTGATGGTATTCAGTATTTTCGTCGATCGCTGAAGAAACTAAGCACGCTGCCTAAGCATGACATTGTTCGTCTTTCTCAACTTCAGTTGATCAATCCTAACAAAGATGGAATTGCAAATGCAATTCAAAAGATCATGTGGGAAGAAATTCGATCGAAAAAATATCATTATGTCAAACCAGTACTGGGCACAAGGTTTACATCCAAGAAAAAGCTTGATCCAAAGACAAATCAGCCAATCGTCAGAAATCACTATCCTCTGGCTAATTGTCTTCATGAAATCTCGCTGGAATCTGTTCCCTTTAATCTTTTGAAACGTTTTCACTACTGGGAACTGGATGCTCACACCGGCGAAGCCGTTCTTGTCTATGTGCCGGATTCAGTGCCTCAGACTGGATCTACTTCTCTGTGGGGCTTACCGAAAGCAGAATTCAGAATATTTGACCCTTTGAGCCTGATAAATTTGTCAAAGGATGATATGAAGAAGCTGTTTGATAATCGCATTCGCTACAACTCTGACAACGAGTTCAACACGATTTTGGCAAAGCGATTTCAGAAAATTGTCAATATATGCTTCACTTTTGGTGTTCACGCTGGAGGAAACTTTCCACCTGGATGGGTTTGAAGACTGAAGCAAATTAAAGAAATTTTTAAAGACCAAGCTGAAGACACGGGGGAGTTTGTTGGTACATCTAAATGTATCTGTCAGTTGGTCTCAGTCTATATTACTGTCGATATTGTAATTATGTATTGAACTATTTTTAGATTTCGGTTAGTTACAAGTCTGTGGTCTTGCGACACAAGCATTGTGTCGCAGTGTCAATACGTGCGACACAAGAATTGTGTCGCAGAGTCTCTGTATGCGACACAAACATAGTGTCGCAGAAACATTCTATGCGACACAAGGCTTATGTCGCAGATTGTCTGGATGAGACTATAAATAGAAGCTCACCAGCTTCTGTTTATGGGACACAACCTCACACACATAACCCTACTGCTCAGAGAGAAAAACATATTTGTAGTGTTATTTTGGTCTTTGTGTGATTTGTAAAAGTGTATGTTGTTACTTGTTGATATTATATATACATACATCTTTGTGTTGTGGTCATTTACTAGCTTGAATCTTGCATATCTTGTTGTGTTTAATTTCCGCTTTTACATACAAGAAAACTACTCGATTTGGTCCGAATACACGGAACCTACAGAACCCATCTCAGGATGGGTTCATAAATTGAACTAATTATTTACTTCTGATGTAGGGCATTCTTAGAGAGACAATCTGGTATCTGGATAGTGGGTGTTCCAGACATATGACCGGATGTAAGTCCCTGCTCAGTGACTACCAGGATGAAAGAGGTCCTGATGTAGTGTTTGGTGATAACAACATTGGTAAGACCAGAGGGTATGGGGTCTTGACCAATGGTAATGTTATATTTAAGAAGGTGGCATATGTTGAAGGACTGAAGCATAATTTATTAAGCATTAGTTAGTTCTGCGATGCCAAAAATAAAGTGCTATTTGATCATGAAGCTGGAGTTGTTTACAACAAGAATGGAAGTGTTGTCCTGGGTGCTCAAAGAAAAGGCAATACATATGTAGTCAATATGGACTCAGCACAATCAGGAACATGCTTTTATTCCAGAACCGTTTCAGAAGAAAAATGGTTATGGCATAAACATCTCTCTCACCTAAACTTTAAGGCCATCAGCAAGCTCAGCAAGAATGGCTTAGTTAATGGTCTGCCAAAGTTATCTTATGATAAAGAGAAGCTCTGTTCAGCATGTGAGAAGGGAAAGCATCACAGCTCTTCATTCAAAAGTAAACAGACATCTTCAGTGACTGAATGTTTTCATCTGCTTCATATGGATCTATTTGGTCCAGTGAGTTCTCCCAGTCTTGGTGGTAAAAGGTACTGCTTGGTAATTGTAGATGAATACTCCAGATATACTTAGGTATTCTTTCTCAAAGCCAAAAGTGATGTAACACAGGAAATCATATCCTTTATCAAAAAGATGGAAAACTTAAATGATTGTTCTCTTAAACATTTAAGAAGTGATAATGGCACTGAATTTAGAAATATTGACCTTGAAAGCTTTTGTGATTCAAAAGGTATTTCTCAAAACTTCTCTGCACCAAGAACACCTCAACAAAATGGTGTTGCAGAGAGGAGAAATAGAACCTTGATTGAATCAGCAAGGTCAATGCTCATAGATGCTGGTCTTAAGATCCATATCTGGGCTGAAGCAGTCAACACTGCCTGCTACACTCAGAATAGGTCCCTGATTGTCAAAAGACATGATAAGACAGCCTATGAGGTGTTAAGGGGGAGAAAACCTGACATAAATTTTCTTCATGTTTTTGGCAGTACTTGCTATGTCTTAAACAAAAGAGATCACTTAGGAAAGTTTGATCCCAAAGCTGATGAAGGTATATTCGTTGGTTATTCAATCATTTCAAAAGCTTTCAGAGTTTATAATAAAAGAAGGGAATGTATTGAAGAATCAATGGATGTTACCTTTGATGAATCTTATGATGAATCACTCACTGATCCAAAAGACTATGAAAATCTCATCTTTAATACAATCAGTGATGATAAGCATGAGATTCATATATCAGATTCTGAAAGAGAAGAAGATGTCCCTGAAGGCATTTCTGGCTCTACTTTAGCTAAGAATGATTAAGGAACATCATCTTCGCCTATTGATATCCCATCATCATCATCTCACCATCTGCATCAAAATAATAACATTCACTGTCCAAATCAAAGCTTAAGCAATAATTATGTTTCAACTGCTGATATGTCTGATGGACCATCTCTGGATAATCAAGTCACTGTTGAACCTCAGCAAATGACTAAGTGGACTAAACATATTGATAATCAATTGATTATTGGTGATCCACTATCCAAGGTCCAGACCAGATCAGCAACTGCTAACTTTTGTCTGTTTGTAAGCTTTGTGTTACTGATTGAGCCCAAGAAGATTGATGAGCCACTTACTGATCATCACTGGATAGCTACCATGCAAGATGAGCTATCTCAGTTTGAAAGAAATAAAGTCTGGAAGTTAGTACCTCAAGTAGCTAGGAAATCTGTGATTGGAACTAGATGGGTGTTCAGGAACAAGATGGACGCTGATGGTGTTGTGATAAGGAATAAGGCTAGACTGGTTGCACAAAGTTACTGTCAACAAGAAGGAATTGACTATGATGAAACCTTTGCACCAGTTGCTAGACTTGAAGCAATCAGGTTGTTTTTAGCATATGCATCTCACAAGAAGTTTAAAGTATATCAGATAGACGTGAAAAGTGCTTTCTTGAATGGCAAGCTGCAGAAAGAAGTGTATGTGAAACAACCACCTGGGTTTACTGATCCCAAGCTTCCAGGTTATGTATATAAGCTGGATAAAGCTTTATATGGATTAAAACAAGCTCCTAGAGCTTGGTATGACACTCTCTCTGTATTCTTGATAAAATGTGGGTATGTTAGAGGTAAAATTGACAGTACATGAGAGTGCCCCTTGGCTTGGATCCAGATGATTGTTGACAGTGATTGTAAGGTGGAATCAAACAATCTCACGAATGTATCTTAATAACAAAATGAACGCAAGTGAAACGAATCAAATATAACTTTGTATTGATAATCGCAACTAATAGGGTTGTTTACAGAGATGCTATTTCAAAAAATTGAGCTAGGGTTTCGTCAACCCTAGCAGGAAACCCGTAGGTTTATATTTATACTAAAATTCTGCCAACATGCATCACTTGTAGGAAGTGTCGCACGTGGCCGCCTCAATGCGTCACTTACCTAAGTGTCGCTATGCGTCACTTAACCAAGTGTCGCTATGCGTCACTCAGACAAGTGTCGCCTAAACCAAAACACAAGTGTCGCACTATACAAAAGTTATATTTCTATTAAGTAATTAATGACACTAATTACAACTCAATAGACCAACTGACAGACACTCAAAGATGCATCAACAAACTCCCCCGTGTCTTCATCTTGGTCTTCAAAAATCTTCAAGTCTTTACTTCCAGCCAGCTGGAAATACACCATCAGCGTGTACTCCATTGGCGATGCAGATATCCACGATCTTCTGAAACTTTAACGCTTCAGCTTTATCTTTCGTCTTGAACTCAAACCTGTTTTCATGTAGTCTTTTCATATCTTGAGCAGAAAGATTGATCAAACTTAATGGATCAAAAACACAAAATATTTTTCTTTTAAGTCCCCATAACGACCTCTTCTTAGGCTGAACAGCATCCCACGTTGTTTTCTCGTTATTGTCTGTATCTGCACTTGAAGACTCCGGGTCTGTAGCTGGTTCTGAATTTGGAATGAATACGATCACAGCCTCACCTGTAACATCATCATACTCCCAATACACCAACCTATTCAAAAAATCTAACGGGATGATCTCCAAAGGTATCTTCTGTAGACACTTTGCTAGTGGATAGATCATCTTCACAATAGGTTGTCGGGTAACTGGATCCAGCTTCTTCTTAAACTTATACCTCATACCCAACATTGGCTTTATTAAATTGTACTTTTTACTGTTAATCTCACGATGTATGATCACCTGAAAGAAGTCTGCTCTAGAATCTCGCGACCGGTTAATCAAGGGTATCTGAGCTAACCTCTGAAGCTCACATTTCGGCAACGTACTTATTTTATAAAACTTCATATTGTAGCATTTACACCGAGTTGTTCTCATCGAATTTCCAACTCTTAATTAGTCCCGTGTAATCAGTTTTAACTTTGTAGCATTTACACGTAACCGGTACCTCAATAATAGGTTTAAGCACGATCTCCGGTTTTGTTATAGAAGTTGACGGTTTTGTTGTAGAGGTTGACGGCTCGTTTGTCTCCTTTTCTAATTCATCTTCAGACGAGTCCGATTCTATGATGGGAGCATCATCATAACATTCATCACTTTGCAGTTGCTCCCCCTCAACCTCAATATCCTCGTTTTCCTCAAAAAAGTAATCCTCTGCCAAAGGATCATCCATTACCTCTTCCTCAGGCATCGAGTTGTTATCATTCATCAAGTTTTGCAGATAAGTAAGATCTACAAAAGAATAATCCACATCAATAGGTCTTGCCTGACCTTGAACCTCAACGAAGTAATCTAAACTGATATTTTCATTGATAGTTGAAGAAGGTACATGTTCTGGTTCTGGGGGAGGAGTTACATTTGTTTCTAACTCTCTGGGATTATCCTCCACCGAAACAAGTGTGACTGACTCCAATTCTAACAACCTAGAAGACATGGTCATAATCTGTTGCTGGAGAGAGTCCACTGTAGCAGCTTTGATTTCTAAGTCTTTTATCTGTGAAGCTTGAGCTGCTATGATCGCCTGTTGATCATCAAAACGCTTAGATAAAAGCTCCAGTTGAGCTAAAACCTGATCCATAGAAGCAGTTGCAGGCTGAGGAGAAGACTGATGAGAAGGCTCCTCGATAACAATAGAAGTCCGCTGGTGTCTCCTTAAAGGCAGACTCGCATATGATGGAGAAGACCCAGCCGGACGTTTCCCGGGGTTTCTTGGCACATGAACCCGGCCCGCAGAAATTCTATGCAAAATACGTTTAAAACGTTGAGGATCCGCTAAGTGTATCCCGTCTAAAGCAGATTGAGGTGGCACGTCACCCTCAGAATCAGAAGGAGTGGGCCCACCATCATCAGAATCGTCCTCAACCCGATCAACTCGATCGATATCCTGTAAGTCTTGAACGATATCGGTATCAACTAAGTCATCCTCATTGACCGGAGGAACAACATCATCCTCAAATCCATGATCACGTGGCGCAACATAGTTTTCGTTTACTATGTGCCCGAAAAGTTCGCGATCCGCCAAAACCGGCTCGCCCTTTGGCGCAAGCTTGCAGTCGTTGAAGACTCGCAAAAGCATAGGTGTCGGAACCAGAAGAGAGCGTTGATCAGATGCAATCTCAAGGTTCTGATCGTTCAACAAAAGCTGCACAAACCGAGGATACTGCAGCCATTTATCCTTACCAGCTCGGATATTCTCCACCATGTTGCCGAAAATGTAACCGCTGAAGTTGTACGGCTTATTGTAGATGAGGGCCAACATGAGAGATAATGTGAGATGGCTAGCAGCATCGTATCCCCCTTTCCTCGGAGATAGGTAGACGATAACGATATGGCACAAGTACCTCCAGACCCTGCAGAGATACTGCTTCCTGAAGTCAGAAAGCTGATTTGCCGGATAGCCCATCCTCTGAAGTCCCCCATATATAAACGTGGTTGGGAACATAGTGGGCATCGTAGGGTTGTCAGTAAACTGGAGAACCCATCTAATAGTATTCTCGGTGATTTCGATCTCTTCACCAAACATTGTTGAGACAATCCTTGGAACATCACCTTGAACCTGGATCACCGCATGATCGTAAAACTCCTCAATTTGGTTTATATAAACCGGAGTCGATGCGGTAATAGCATAATGAATCCTGGAACGGCGAAGAAAATCAATGATCAGCCTGAAAGGCACCGAATTGGCGTGCGTTGATTCCAAAAATGCCGTGATGTTGTGACGGGTGTTGGTGTGGCGGTAATAGTTCTGTAGGTCAGCCATCTGTAAGCTAAAATACAAACCAAAATAACCGAAATCGTTATAGAGTTAGCCCGAACACAAATAGGTTAGAAATCGAATTTTGACTTTAGGCGTCACTTATAGTAAGTGACGCATGGCCACTACCGTCACTTGGGAAGTGTCGTATTGTACAGTGTTCAAAATTGATTTTTGAACATAGCGTCACTGGTAAGTGACGCTATCAAGCGTCACTGGTGTAAGTGACGTTTGCATTTAGAGAATAAAAATATACGACACTTAAGAAGTGACGGGTGAAGAACATGCGACATTTAACATAGTGACGGTATCCTAAGGAAGTCACTTAAGAAGTGACGGTATAAGTGACGTATTTGACATAGGCGTCACTTAGACAGTCACTTAAAGGAGTGACGCAATATGAGGCGTCACTAAGATGAGTGACGGACTTAACAGTTAAGTCAAGTAGATGCGTCACTACAAGAGTCACTTAAGAAGTGACGCACGAAGATGCGTCACTTGTTAAGTGACGGTATAGGTGTTCAAAATTGCCAAATAGCGTCACTTGTGACAAGTGACGCACGAAGTGACGCAACGATGAAGATCATCGTGTCACTGTTCATACCCAGTTTTCAAATTTGGGGGTTTTCGAAAGCGAGGTTACCAAGTTGTGCGCATTGCAAAAACGAATACTATGGATGTTTTAAAACCATAAAACATTAATAAACAAGCGTCGAATTAATCGATTTCAAGTTTACCCAAAAACCCGTAACCCTAATTTAAAATTACAGCATGAATATCGAACAAAAACGGTTAAGATTAGTACCAAATAGATCGTGTGAACAAGAGGAACAAGAATATAGCACTTGAATTCACAAAGGAGCCTCAGAAATCACGAACAGAAGGAAGAAAAACGCACAGATCGAGTGACGCAATGAAAGTAGAAGTGTTGGTATGCCAGAGCGAGTGTCGCAATGAGTATTTGAAAAGTGGTAAGGTTTGAGTGCCGTGTGAGGGTATTTATACAAAAACCCTAGGTAGCGACACTCAACCCGACACTCATAGAGGAGCGTACCTCGACACTGACTGCGTCACTCAACGAAGTGACGCACTATCGAATGCGTCACTGGAAGCGTCACTAACAAAAGTGACGCAACCTGTTAGTGTGTGTTTTTAAAAGTGCATTTTCACCAATTTTCACATTTTGAAATTTTGGGTACTCAAATTCAAAGATGTAACTGCAACTTGGAGGAAATCTAAATTTAAACTAACTAAAAATAAAATATATAAAAAAACATATGCAAATTTATAAACATAAAAATAAGCACAATCTTTTTGGTGACGGAGTTGATATAATCTGGTTAGGGATCATATCGGAATAACATGCAATTATTAGGAACAGTAAGTGTTATTTCGATTATCAGTATATTTGTCCACCCTAAATTTACTTGACATGCTGAAAACACTTTTTATAAAAATTATTTCAAGACGATTATTAGTATATTTGTCCACTTTAAACATGTTACACTTTCATCTAGGATCTTAATTTATTATTATTGGTATGAATAATTCACTGTGGTCCCACCATAGATATACTTCTTAACTTAAAACATAGACCATGATTCCATTTACAGAGAGAATATAAGAAAATCAAATTTAAGAATCAAGTTAGCGGTGACAGGTCTGTACTTACGTACAACAGAGCGACATAGCTTGATTCAGGTTTAAGCAAAACCAAACTTAGTCAAACCATTTTGGCGACCTTGTAAGGTATCTTAATTTTTAAAGACTTTTCAAGTACTTTGACTTGTGTTTGCTTAATTTGTAAGTATATATTAATAGAGTTCCAGGTCTATACTTACGTATAACAGAGGAAACTGTCAATATATACCCCAAATGATATCAAATAAACTTTCTTTCAGGAAAACATGGCTAGCATAAGTAAGAATTTAAGACTTGTGTCATACATCTAAGGATGGTGTGCCACATGAAATAGACACTTAAATTATTTAGGCTTCTTAAGTGATCCCCATGAGTTTTGTGTAAAATGCCTACTAATATATCGTATAATGAAGACAATGTTTATAAAAACTGTTGTCAACACATCAGATAAATCTACTGATACATCCAAGATAAACCTTAAAGTTCCATGTTGTGCATGTCACCCGATGTACTATCATATCCCAAGTTGTTTACAGACACAACTTCAACGTCTATTAAAAATGTAGCAACCTTGTATTTCTTAATACTAGAAAGTATAAAGAGTGGCTGTTGCAGAAATTTTTATTATTATTATTATTTTTTAAATAAAACATTACTATAAAAACCATTCCAAGTCACAAATTACTTTTTCGTGGTAAAGAATCTTAGACCGATCATGTTGACTAATTCATCAAATCGGGCTCTAGAAAAAGCCTTAGTGAATAAGTCAGCATTTTGTTTTAGGGTATCTATATGGACAAGGTCGATAAGGTGTTTCTCATAGCAATCCCATATAAAGTGAAACCTAATTTCTATGTGTTTGGTTTTAGAGTGTTGTACGGGATTGCGTGTGATCGATATGGCAGCAGTATTATCAATATATATAGGAGTCATAGTTAAGAGTAACCCATAGTCGCGCAGTTGGTGCTGAATCCAAAGAACTTGAGAATAGCAGCTTGCAGCAGCAATGTACTCGGCCTCCGCTGTTGAAGTAGAAACCGTAGTCTGCTTTTTGCATTGCCACGACACCAATCTGGATCCAAGGAACTGACAGCCTCCTGTTGTTGACTTCTTATTGATGTTGCAGCCACCGTAATCTGAATCTGAATAGGCAGAGAGCGTAAAATTCTTCTCATTGGAGTACCATAGACCGAGAGAAGGTCTATATTTGAGATATCCAAAAATCCGCTTCACCGCCTTCATATGAGAAACCTTTGGTCGTGCCTGATATCTTGAACAAAGAGAAACGGCGAAAACGATATCAGGTCTTGAGGCAGTGAGGTACATTAGAGAACCAATCATCGAACGGTAATCCTTTTCTTTGCAGTCCTCATCATCTTCAGCAGGTCCAAGATTATGGTTGAGTTCAATAGGAGTTCCATAAGGCTTACAAGTGAGCATGTCATATCGAGTCAAAATGTCATTGACATATTTTGACTGATGGATATACATCCCTTTGGATGACTGCTCAACTTGCACACCAAGGAAGAAAGTGAGATCTCCCATTGCACTCATCTCGAAGGCTGACTTCATGACCTCTTCAAATTCTGTACATAGAGCCTCATTCAACGATCCAAAAATAATATCATCGACGTACACTTGAACTAGTAACAAATCATCTCCTTTTCCTTTTGTGAAAAGAGTGCTTTCGATGGTGCCCCGAGTAAAACCATTTTCCACCAGATGAGTAGCCAGCCTCTCATACCATAGGCGAGGAGATTGATGAAGTCCATACAATGCCTTATTTAGCTTGTAGACATAATTTGGAAGCACCGAATCTTCAAAACCCGGAGGCTGTTGAACATACACTTCCGTATCAATTTGACCATAAAGGAATGCACTTTTGACGTCAAGTTGCTTGACACGAATGCCTTTAAATGAAGCAAAGGCCAAGAAGATACGAACATACTCCAATCTGGCAACTGGGGCAAACACCTCATCATAATCTAGTCCTTCAACTTGAGTATACCCTTGAACAACTAGTCTAGCCTTGTTTCTTGTAACAACCCCTCGATCATCCTTCTTTACTCGATATACCCATCGCGTGCCTTTTGGATCAGCACCCTTGGGTAATGGTACTAGGGTCCACACTTGCAGCTTGTGAAATTGCTGCAGTTCATCTTGCATTGCCTCAACCCAAGATGGATCTTTTAAGGCATCCAAGACTTTCTTCGGTTCAGTTTGGGAAAGATGGCATGAATTAACCGTTGCCATAAATCCCAATACTTGATCAGCTGAAGTGTGTGTGTCTTCAGTTGACTGCTTCGCCTGATTGCGCGTTTGAACTGTGGCGTGAGGATCACCAATTATATTTTCAATTGGGTGATTCTTATGTATGCGAGTGACTGGAATTACATCTGGCACAAGATTTGATTCCAAGTTGTTCAAATCACCTTCCGTGGCAGAAGCATCTTCGTCCTCTTCATTTGTGAAGAAACGAGAATAATTCACGTCTTCTTCATTCTCTAAGGGAGACATATCTGGATCATCTGGAAGATCCTCGGCGTTGAAAGTATTTGAAGAAGACAGAATGGTTGTAGTTGGTGGTGTAGGCGTAGATACAGATGCAGGAGAAGTAAAGGATGTAGGTGCAGGCATTGGAGTTGGAGTAGGGGTAGGAGTGGAGGTCATATCAGGAATTGGATTGGAAGTAGTAGGAGGAGAATCGGATGTTTGTTGAAAAACATCGAGTCCATGTAGCATTGTAATCAACTCTTCAGTTTCATCATCCTCTGGAACATTGAAGGAACTGAAGAGTTTCCCATAATTGAAGAACCAATCCGGACCTTTTCCTTGAGGTGGTTCCGTATACCTTAAGCATTTGACCTCAAAGTGTTCCTCGATCTCGTTTGTTGATTTATTGTATACTCGTTTGTTTGGAGAGTTGACCGAATATCCGAGAAAGATCCCTTCAACGGCTTTAGCACCAAACTTAGAGACACGTTCTTTAGTAATCATAATCAAACAAGGACATCCAAATGGCTCCAGAAACTGCAGATTCGGCTTGCGGTTATTGAAAAGCTCATAACATGTTTTGTTCTTCTTCTTAACCGAAAGCACCCGATTCAAAACATAACAGGCAGTATTAACTGCCTCGGCCTAGAAAATAATAGGTAGCTTGGAATCTGCTAGCACAGTGCGAGCAGTTTCGATGATGGTCCTATTTTTTCGTTCTGCAACTCCGTTCTGTTGAGGCGTTCTCGGAGCACTAAATTGATGATCAATACCCCTAGAAGCACAAAATAACTCCAGAGTTGAGTTCTTGAATTCGGTTCCATTGTCGCTTCGCAGTCTCTTCACCTTTGAGTTGCATAGATTTGCCAACTTATCCAACAAATAGACTAAAATTCCCGCAGTTTCATCCTTCGTTGCGAGAAAGTATACCCACGAAAATCGTGAGTAGTCATCCGTCACTACCAAGCAGTAAGAGCGACTACCAATGCTCTTCGTAGAAATTGGACCAAAAAGGTCCATATGCAATAATCCCAATGGGGCATCTATTGAAGTCACAACCTTAGACTTATGGGACTTCTTATGGAGTTTGCCCTTGTGGCAAGAAACACAGTCGTCCTTCAAAGCCAAAGATTGTTTCGGAACTCCACGGACTAAATCGTTATTGACTAAAAAATTCATTTTTCGGAAATGAATGTGTCCCATTCGTCTGTGCCAAAGGAGTGATTCCTTTTCTGAAGCCTTCGAAAGGAGACAAGTGTATTCGCTGGTTGTCTCCACGGTTCTCATATTCATTACATATGTGTCATTTCGTCTAGGTGCTCGCATTACCACCCATTCCTCTGGAATGACATATCCCGGCTTCAATATAACACACTCAGTCTTTGCAAATGATGTGGTAAAGTCCTTATCACAAACTTGTGAAACACTAAGTAAGTTATGTTGAAGTTCAGCCACATAATTTACATTCTCAAAGCTAACCTTTCCATTAGTTAGCGTCCCTCTACCCGAAATCGTTCCTCCTGTATCTCCAGCAAAGGCAACATGACCCCCTGCGTATGGTTTAATATCCACAAGGAGCGACACATCACCCGTCATGTGTCACGAGCAGCCACTGTCCATAAACCATTCGCTATCTCTTACACGTTCAGACTGCTGCAACACATAAAAATTAGGAGATTAGTGAGAAACGGTGACCCAAGCCTTTACAGACTTAGGTCGACCATAGTCATCAATAATAAGCACATCAGATAAAACTTTATTTTTAAAAAAATCAGATTTTGTATCTGATGTGTTATCATTGATGACTTTTGAGTCCACATTAGACTCTTTGATTTTCCAAACTTTTGATGGTTCAGAATTTGGTTTGGAAATAATGTTGGGCTTAGGTTTTGACAAAGAATTTTGCCCAACATTACTTACTTTCTTAGCAGGCTTAGGAGAATTGGAGTGATGCCTAGGAGGTGATTTTGAAAAAGAATTTCTATAAAATGATGTCCTAGGCATAGCTCTCCCAAAATGCTGATGAGAAAGTTTGGGACAGTTTCGGATCAAATGTCCTTGTCTCTTGCAGTAGAAACAAGAACGAGTCTCTTTGAACAGTTGAGATGGAGGATTTACTGCAGGAGATGGTGAAGCATTTCTAGAACATGAACATTTCGTACATGTTTTAGAGAATGCTTGTTTTGGTTTAGAGATTGAGGCAGAAGTTTTATCAACATGAACCTTTTTATTTGTCACTTTTTGTTTCAAAATGTTTGCAGGTGACAGTTGAGTTTGAGGTTTCAAATTTAAAACTTCATTATCCTTTTTAGTTTGAACCCTTATTTTAGATTCAACTTTTAAAATTTCCTTTTCAGGTTTAGCCTCAATCTTCTTAAACTCAGGATATTCCTGATCAGTAATATCCTCGATCTCTACAATCTCGTCAGTATAAACTGGAGACGCACTTTCAGCCTTAACAAACTGAGGCAAAGGATACTCTTGCCTCTTGGTTTTCTCCTTTGTCAGTTTGTTTAGCTTTGATTCTTTTGCTTTAATACCATACAGCTTGGTATAATCGACTGAGATCTCTTCAAAGCCTTCCTTAACAATCGGGGGACAGTATTCGGCATGAGAAGGTGGTGGTACTTGATTATAACCAAGACCTTCCTTCTTTTTGCCGCTTGCCCCTTGTTTACTAACGATTGCATTAAAAACTTGAGTTGCGGACGTTGAACCTAAGATTTTGCTTTTATGATTTTCAAACTCATTCTTCAAATCAGATAGTTCTTTATTCAACAATTCAATTTCAGTAAGATAACTTTTAATTGCATCTTGTTGGCTAAAGACCTTTGCTTTAAAGGTTTCAGTATCTAATTTATGAGCCTCAAGGTGTTGTTCATAAAGTTTTTCATTTTCTAGCAAAAAATTATTAGATTCATTAAGTTTAACTATCTTGTCCCGCAAATTTTGATTGTCTTTCTGATAGACCTTAAGAGATTCAGTCAATTTAATACATGAAACACAACTAAAAGGCTCATTAGGTTCATTTGGTACCTCAGGAGTAATGTGAGCCATCAGACATTGAAACTGAGCAGCCTGAACGCTCCAATCAGAAGTTGTTGGTTCGAATATGACCAACGCATTATCCACGGTCAATGATTTAGATTCTTCTTTCTCACTGGCCTTTGGTGGATCAGGCTTAGTAAGACCCGACGGTGGCATCTTTGGTTTCTCACATTCCCTTGCAAAGTGACCAAGGTTCTGGTAGTTGTAGCATCGAACCTTGCTTTTATCGAACCCAAAACCAGTCTTTCCGTTGCCTTCCAAGCTTTTTCGTCCCATTCTCTGCAAAAACTTCTGAACCCTCCTTGAAATCATAGCTATGTTCCAAGTTAAATCCATCTGTTCCAGGTCATCATCATCCAGCTGAGCATAATCTTCTTTGGTCATTTCCAAAGTAGAATTTGGTTGAGTAACCAAATCCTTGTACGAGCTGAGGAAAGCTGTATAAATCGCAGCTTGCTCTTGAATAGCTGGTGATGCTGAAACCTGTTGTTGTGTTCCTTGAGTTGTACAGGTTGTACCGGAAAACATATGCAGCGTGTGAAGCTCCAGCTGAATAGGATGAAGAATTGGTATCCGAAACGAACGTCATTCCTCCATAACTCTTACCAGAGTTAACTTGACTACCATAAAGTGAAGGATTTTGTACAAATCCAGTTGACTTGCACTCCTTCTTCTTCAATTCCATAGCATGGGCTTGAAGAACTCCTATCAGTTTATCCAGAGACATCCCATCCAATCCTTCACTTTCCTTCAAGAATTGGACTTTTACATCCCATGCACTTGGTAAAACATCTAACAATTTCTTATTTATCTCAAGTGTTGTGAGATTATATCCACCTTCAATTAACTCACTCACCAGTTGTGAGTACCGGGTAAACAATCCAGAAGTTGTCTCATTGGGTAAGGAGTCAAACAGATCATACTGTTTCTTAATCAGTTCCAGCTTCGCCTCCTTATATTTCGCATTTCCTCCACACCTGGTCTCTATAGCCTTCCATAGGTCATAGGTTGTGTCATGATTTTTAAATAGTCTCATGACATCCTTTGTCAAGCACATACAGATAGCTGAGTGTGCTTTTCTCTATCTGATAATCCTTCTTTTCTTGAGGTGTCATCGCAATGAAAGATTTTGGTGGAGGAACTTGACGATAATCTCCTTCAGCCACTGGAGCCTCATATCTTTGTTTTAATGGGCCCCACAGTTCTGGACAATGAAAATACACAAATTGTTCAAATCTATCCCTCCAATATACATAGTCCATGTCTGCAGTGAATAGTGGCAGTTTATTGTTGGAACCAATATCATTTCCCTGCCTTATCATCTTCTTAATACCTCTTATATCTTCCTTGTCAGCGGCCATTGAAGATATACCTGAAAAAGTGACTCAAAAAACAAAAGCTGGAAAACTTATTAGTACCAAAGGCGTCACTTAGTAAGTGACGCAATGAAGTGTCACAACGACTAGCGTCACTTGGGAAGTGACGCTATCGAGTGACGGATAAAATAACTTATGACACTGTTAGCAAGTGTCGCTAAAAATAGCAAGTGACGCACTTAAGTGTCGCACTTGAGTTACGTAACAAAGCGAGTAGAGTGTCACTAAGAAAAGTGACGTATAAAATCAAAATTAAGCGTCACTTGTAGAAGTGTCGCTTGACACTCAAGTGTCGTACAGTAGTGTCGTACTTGAGTGACTGTTGCTCAAAATACACGACACTTAAGTTAAGTGTCGTATAAATGTTAAGTGTCATACCAAAGTGTCACGTTCAAGTGTCGGTATAACCCTAATCTTAAATCACGAAGTGTCGCAACAAGTGACGCGTTCTAGTGACGGATCGAGTGTCGCGAAACGGCTGCAGAATCCCAAAACCCTAAAATTTTCGAATTTTCGTAAAGCTAACGAAAATTCCTTGAACCCTAATGGACGAAACCTGTAAGTGGTGAAGAATATCAATTGTATTTCACCTTAGGAACTCAAAATCCGTATATAATCTTGATTAAAAACTCGAACAAAACCGAAATCCACCCAAAAACGTCTTCTAAGCGTCAATCTATCACCTAAATGGCTCTGATACCATTTGAGAGTGCCCCTTGGCTTGGATCCAGATGATTGTTGACAGTGATTGTAAGGCGGAATTAAACAATCACACGAATGTATCTTAATAACAAAACGAACGCAAGTGAAACGAATCAAATATAACTTTGTATTGATAATCGCAACTAATAGGGTTGTTTACAGAGATGCTATTTCGACAAATTGAGCTAGGGTTTCGTCAACCCTAGCAGGAAACCCGTAGGTTTGTATTTATACTAAAATTCTGCCAACATGCATCACTTGTAGGAAGTGTCGCATGTGGCCGCCTCAATGCGTCACTTACCTAAGTGTCGCTATGCGTCACTTAACCAAGTGTCGCTATGCGCCACTCAGACAAGTGTCGCCTAAACCAAAACACAAGTGTCGCACTATACAAAAGTTATATTTCTATTGAGTAATTAACGACACTAATTACAACTCAATAGACCAACTGGCAGACACTCAAAGATGCATCAACAGTACATTATTTATTAAAAAGGATAAAAGAGATGTCATACTAGTCCAAATTTATGTTGATGATATTATTTTTGGATATACTAATAGTGACATGTGCAAGGAGTTTTCTGATCTTATGACTAAAAGTTATGAGATGAGCATGATGGGTGAATTTACATTTTTCCTTGGTCTGCAAGTTAAGCAAACCAAAACTGGTATTTTTATAAGTCAAGGAAAATATGTTAAAGATTTATTAAAGAAATTTGAATTTACTAACTGCTCCTCCATTGCTACACCTATGTCACCTGCAGTGAAACTACATGCTGACCCTGATGGTAAATCTGTAAACATCACTGCTTACAGAGGAATGATTGGGTCACTGCTGTATCTCACTGCAAGTAGACCAGACATTATGTTTGCTAAATGTCTATGTGCTAGGTATCAAGCTGATCCAAAGGAATCACATTTGCTCGCTGTCAAAAGAATATTAAGATATCTGAAGGGTACACCAAATCTTGGTCTCTGGTACCCATCCGGTTCAGATTTCTCGCTGAAAGGATATTCTGATTCTGATCATGATCATGCTGGCTGCAAGATGGATAGAAAGAGCACCTCCGGTAGCTGTTAGTTTCTTGGAGAAAAACTTGTAAGCTGGTCAAGTAAGAAATAAAATTCTGTTTCAACTTCAACTGCTAAAGCTGAATATGTCGCTGCTGGAGTTTGCACTGCTCAGATTCTTTGGATGAGAAATCAGCTCACTGACTATGGTTTTGACTTTCTCAATGTCCCTATATATTGTGATAGTCAAAGTGCCATAGCCATTGCAAATAACCCTGTGATGCACTCAAGGACAAAGCATATTGATGTCAGATATCATTTCATCAGGGACAACGTCATGAAAGGTGATATCGAACTACATTTTATTCCAACTGACTACCAACTCGCTGACATTTTTACAAAGCCACTGGATGAGAAAAGATTTAGTTTTCTCATCAGCGAGTTGGGGATGTTGAACTTAAATGATTAAACCTGATTGTTTAATAAAGGGTATGTACAGAATATATAGTTTGTAGCTCTAACTCACTGGCTTGTTATTCTCACTGATATGATCAGCAAGAACAATGAGTTAGCATAGTTATGATTAATAACTTATATATTCTGTATATACACATGAATACTCTTTATATCACATAAATAAAATACGTATTGTGCTTTACAATTTGGCTAGCTGATTAGATTAGTATTCTAAGTTGTAATTTGATCAGCGAAATCAATTATGAGGTATAATATCTATTTTATTTTAAGATATAACTTATATTCATTTTCTTTCTTTCCTTCTCTCTGATATCTTATTTCATAATTTAATTGGCAATTAATTCACAAAAGTGAGGTACCAGCGAAGATTCTTCTTATTTAATATGGCATTTACTTCGACATATATTCCGTTACATTTAATACATTTTGTATTTAATTATTAACGATTTATATTCCTTAAAAATGCCTTATTAAATATCTCATGGTACTCCGAAAAGGTGCATTTTTTCTGACACATCATATACCTTTCCGGCGTACCACTCCCATCACCATTTAATGCTACCACTCACCACCATCATCAACTTATTCACCTACCATCAACCACCACTTTTTGACCACGTACATACGCTTTTTGACCACATTTTTTTTATATCAGTAACTCTATATAAGTAGTGAGTCATTTTTCAATTCATTTTTTACGCTTTCTTAATTTTCAAACTTCATCTTCTTCATTTTCTCTCAGTAAAAACCCTAAATCTTCTTCTTTTACTTTTCTTTAAAATGGCACGTTCAAAATTTTTCAATAACAGTTACTCACCGACCCCAGAGATTAAAGCACTTCGAGCCTCTGCGGTCAGTGAAACACTTGTCGTTACAGTTCCCAAATCTAACTATTTGGGAAATGTAACATGTCCTAAACCTGAGTATGCGGAGGTGATAACTTTTCTGAAAAATCACTTTATCCTCCCTGCTCTTACCTTGTCTCCTGGGGAAATGAACCCAGAATGGCTCAGTGAGTTCTGGTTTACCTGCACTCACTCTGTTGTCTCTGGTGTTTCACAACTCCAGGGTTTTATCGACAATGGTACCCAACCCATAATAATAACTGCCAACACCATCCGATCCATTTTACAACTTCCGACCTATGAGTCTTACGAGTCGCTGCCAGAGAGCGACGAAGCCAAGCAAGGCTTAGTTGATCTTACTGAGATTGAGTGTAAATACTCAGTCGATGGCAGTGGCAACCGTAAGTACTCTACGGTCCACAAAACTAGAATGGATGGTGTTTGGAATGCCATTTTTACTAATTTTATTCAATCTTTGGGTACAAAATCAGGGAGCTACGATCAATTCAGCTCCCTGGAAGCCCAGATTAGCTGGTCACTGATCAACTCTCTACGAGTTGATTATGCAAGTGTGATCTTCAACGAGCTGATCACCAAAGTTGCTGAGCCTGCCAGGGCCAAATATGTACCCTACCCTAGATTCATCTCACTGATCTTCAGAGATCAGTTTTATGCCTATGATAGGGTATCTTTTAAAGGTTTTGAGCCAACCCTGGTAGGATCTCAAATTTTTTCAAAACCAGCAACTGTGGTTTTACCTACTTTTATGAAACATCCGGGGATACTTGCACCCCAGCTTGTAACTTCTGTACAAATGTCAGTTGCTGCCCCCTCATCGACCACGTTGCTGATCACACCCCCAGTAACTACTGTTGGTCAACCACCAATCAAGAAGCCATCAACTGGTCCTAAGAAAAAATCCAAATTAGGGTCCCTGACATTAAAGGATCAGGGACATAGCAAAAAGAAGACATCCACGGATGCCAGGGGTGAATCAGTGACTGTACGTTCAGTTGCTGAGGGCACCACTGCTAAATCCTCAACCTTACCTGCTTCACTGGATTCCCGAAAGTCCAGTGATTCTAAAAAGGGAAAACTACAGATAGCTGCAGTGGATCAAACCATTGTTAGCAGTGATTCGGGTGCATCTCACACCCTCAGATCGAGTCAACCCACTCACTTGTCCTCCTCACGAAAGGATGACATTTTATTCAAAGGGCTAGTGACATCAGTGGGTGATAACACATCATTGCTGATGTTACACCACTGGCTATAGACCCGGGCCACCTCTCATCTATCACTGCACCGGCTGTCAATGTCTCACCACCTACCCATGGTGAGATACAGGTCGCTACTTCTATTTCCAATGAACCATCAGCCAAATCACAAGCTGATGATGAGGAAATCATGCCAATGGACACTTCTGAGGACACCTAACCCATTCCTCCTACCTCCACCTCTCCTGTCAGAGAGCTATCTCCCACCTCCTTCTCCAGTGACAACATACAAGTCACTACTGATCAGATCACACCCCTTGATCAGGCAGCCCCATCTGAACCTACCACTACCATTCATATATCCCAACAACAACAACAACAAACACCTCCAGCTGCTCCCAAGCACACCTCCACCCACCCTACCTCAGATCAGCTACTAATGGAGTACATTGCCACATCCCAAACCCAGATTAAGATACTCACTGAAGACCGTGAGGCGCTTATAAGCAATGTCTCTGTCCTACAAAAATCCGTTACTGCTCTCACTGATGTATACAATTCCATTGAACCATGGAGCACATCTGTCAGTGAGAGAGTACAAACGGTAGCTGATGCTAGCGCTGCAATAAACCATGCGGTCGCTGAGCTAGCCTCCACCTCCACCACCACTTTTACCAATCATGCCGAAGCCATTGCCCAGCTAACCACCAACCAAAAAGACCTAGCTATATCTGTATCCAATTACTTATTCAACACTGATGCTATTGTTAAGGTGCTTCCACAGATAACTAAAGATATGGGAGCAATAAGAGCTAAGGTCGCTGCCCTAAGAAAAGAAACTGCTGATAAATTGGACAGGGCAGTGGGCCAGTTTGCGCAGACCAGTCAGGGGGAGAGTGATGAAGAAGATGACATCTCAGTCTCTGATCCTGAGATGCCTCCTGCTGTGACTGATCCGCTGGCAAACAAAGCTCATAGGGAGATAGTGCTCACTACCTATGCACTTCGACCTATTGCTGAGCACCCAGAATTGGAGGCCCTTGCAGTTGCTGAACTGTATTGGGTAGATATGGATGTGGCTATGGATATGGTGGATGTTGTTGAATGCTTTCCTGAGTTCAGTGTTGAAGAGCTCAGGAACTATAATGGGCTGGTAAGGCAATGGGCTGAGGATGAGAATTCTAGAGTAGAGGGTACCTCAGTGAGAGTGGATGAACAGGGAGGTTATAGATGATCTATCTGATGATGAGGAAGATGATACCATCATGCATGATGCTGCTGATGATGATAATAATGATGATGATGGTCAGGGAGGTGGTCATGGAAATGGTCAGGGTAAAAGCTCAGAAGATGAGGATGAGGATGATGTAAATATGGAGCATCAGCAACCCATATCATCTATCATTAAAAGAAAAAGGACCAGTGACACTTATCCTGCATCTATGCCTCCATCTAAGAAACAACAGGTCAGTGACCTCAAACACATACTGTCATATCCGAGGTAACTGAACCTTCATCCACACCAGCAACCCAAATCCTACCCTTACCCACAACAACTACAACTACACTTACCCAAACAACCAAAATAATCACACCAACCCTAGCAACCATAATACCAATCTCCACAGCAACTCTCTCCAACACTACTACATCTGACACTTCCCCTACAGCATGCCTTTCCTCTGACTCAGCATCAGAAAGTCTCTGTCCTGAAGAAACTAATGAGCAGCGAATTGCTAGAAAAATAAAAGCAAGACAGGACAGGGAGCAGGAGATGATACTGAAAATCAATTTTGAGGCTGAGTTAAGAGAGGAACAGGAAAGGAAGAGGCTGCTGAAAGAGCAATCTGATGCTGATCGAGCTTACCTACTGCAATTAAGCACTGAAGATGCAAATGAAAGGGCCAGACTGCTTAAACTTAAGCAAGATCAAGAAGAGTCTGATGCTGCAATTGCTAGGGTACTCGCTGAAGCTGAAGAGAGTGAGCTAGAGCAACAAAAACTGAAAATATCAGCTAGTAAGAGCTCTAAAAAGAAAGGGGGAGTTGTCAAAACATCAGTGGATAGAAAATGGGATGAGATAGATAGAAAAAGGTTTGTTGCCCATATGACAGGGAGATCAAACCCTGCACCTATTACCAAGGTAAAGCTAAAGAAGTCTAAAAATCAATCTCAACCTCAGCTACTCATTCAAAGAGGTTCAGAGACTCAAGCCATGCTACTTGATCAAGTATGCAAGCTGTACAGAGAGGAATGGAATGAAATCAGGCTTGCTATCAGCCACTCTACAAGTGCAGCTAAGGCTGATGTCCTGAAAGAGATTGATAGGCTATTTCAGAAAATGGTGTCGTTGCAACTTCTCAGACCAGAAGATACTATCACATATGGTGAAGAGATTGTTCAGCCACCAAGCCCAAGGTATAGGTCAGGCACTAGCAGCATCTATCGAATCCCCAATACTTCAAAGCTAAATCTGTCTATCCCTGTTAGTGTGCCAAAGCTTGAAGGACATGAAGTCACTGAGGGGGAGAAGGGTCTGGTATACAGGGACCTAAATGGTGCCCTTAGGTTTCAGAGAGAGGCTGAACTTGAGAAGGTTGACCAAGAACAACTCATACACCTGATCGGGTCAGCTAGCATGCTTCCTACAAATTCAAAAATCAGAAAAGCTATTCTCGATGAAGCCTTAGCAAGAAAATTCAGATACCTGCCCTCCAGAGACAAGTATGAACTTGAAGCTGAGCTTGGCATAGTAAAAGAGGAGGAGATGTGGAGAGATAAATAAATTAGATCTTTTGTAATAGTTAGTCTCTTGTATATATTTATTTCATGATATAAATGAGGCTTGAAATAGAAAATCTACAAGTACAAGTCTCTGAACGACGAACCTACCATCAAAGACTAAGAACCTTTCAGCAACAAAAATTTGCAAGTACAAATCTCTGAGCAATCAACTTATCATCAGAGACTAAAACTTTCCTACAACTAGTTTGTCTAAGGGAACTTTGACTTAAACCATTTAGGGGGAGATTGTTGAGTTACTGATCGCTAAACTCAAGATGGTCACTGATTACAAAGATTAAGGGGGAGATCATAAGGATAAATTATGGGAGATTGTTGAAGTCATTAATCGTTGATAAGTGAAGTCACTGATCATGCATTATATTCACAGTCTCTGATCTACTTAATAAAGAACTCTCCATGAAGAAAATGATTCAAGTCAAGCTCCTGTTGCTGAAGTTTATGATCGCTGATCATCTTTCATTTCATAGAAGAATGCTCGACTTTGTGTGTCGCTGATCAACATTAGCGAGAGCATTATTCTGAAGAACATGAAGATTATTCTAAGTTGAAGCTACTGCTGCTGAAGGTCTTCTAGTCACTGTTCGTATCTTACACCAGCTAAAGTCAAAGAACTTATAAAGATCAAAGACTCAACTATGTGTGTCGCTGATACTCATCTATCAGCGAGAGTCTCCAAGTCTTCTTGAGTTCTTTCTTCTACTGAATAAAAGAAGTCACTAAAGATTAGCTTTTCAAGTCATTCTTTAGGGCATGTTAGCTCGCATCGAGAATGAGGAGGATTGGTGTATCTATCAGTGACTGCAGCATTTAATGCCGCATTTAATAAGGAGTTGACATTCGGCATTATTACGGTGCAGCACGTGTTCCTCGTAACTTGAAAAGAGTAACGTGGAAGCATCTGATTGATTTAAGGTACAAGGTGATATTTCCCAAGACAGAATGTCAAACCATGATATATCACATCTCAACTACCTCACCAATCAAGCAGCGACACGTGTCCTTCCAGATCCGGAAATTAAGGACTTCAGTGTCTATAAATAGCGTAGTATGTTGTACTCCATTTTGTGTCGATTGTTCGTATTGTCACTTGTTTGTCAGTGACTAGTTTGTCTAAGATATGAACAACACCAGCGAGTAAACTAATAGCGTGTTTGTCCACTATTGGTTTATCTCAGCGAGTGAGCAAGTTAGCGTGTTTGTCCACTACTGCTCATCTCCATTTGTAATAGCTGTATTGTTTGATTTAGATTAGCTTTGGCTAATCTATTCCGCAATCAACAATAGATAAATTTTGTCAATAAAAGAATTTATCTTTCAGCTAGTATTGCATCAGCAACTGAACTGCTTATCATACTTATATATATATATATATATATATATATATATATATATATATATATATATATATATTTGTGTTCATACTACTGTTATTTAAATACGATTAAAAACTTGCTAAATGAATTAACACATAAAACAGAAAAGTTTTTAATTGTATTCAACCCCCCCCCCCTTCTACAATTAACCTATTGTTAACGATTCATAATCACTAACATAATAGTGATTAGGGACTCACAAAAACCATAAGCTACAAGCTACAAGCTCCCATAAGCTAAAAAAATAAGTGTGCCAAACATGGCCTTAGTTATAGCTTTAGAATGATTAAAACCTGAGTTTGAAGCTGTGTTAGTATGAAATTCGTAGTTAGGGTTCATGCAGTAGCTAGTTGCAGGTTGCTGGGTTCTGTGTTTAAGTTCCCTAGCCGATCAGCTAGACTAACTGAGCCGATCGGGTATGTATAATATAGCCAAACGGGTAAGATTAGACGAATGGCTAATTTAGTACCAAATGATTACAGAACTTGGCGTTTGAACGAAGGTCTCTAAAATTAGTTATACTAGCCGATCGGGTCATTGTGAGCCGATCGGTTAAAGCCTTGTAGCCGATCGGCTAAAGTAATGTAAGTCGATCGGGTATGGAACAAAAACAGGAATAAAATCAATGTAATATTGTTGTGCTTTTGTGTGTATGAATAAGTATACATGTACTTGTATTAAGTAAGTTGAATAAGTTGAATTGAGTTATCAACTAAAGTGTTTGTTGTATTGACAGATAACTCGAAGACTCGATGATTTTAGTCAGCTGAGTAATTGGAGCAAAGTTGACAGGTGAATAGACTTGGAACTTCGGTTCGAGTTAGTTGTAACATATTGGTTACAAAGAAATAAACATAGTGATTATTGATTGTTGTTGATATATATATATATATATATATATATATATATATATATATATATATATATATATATAATTGTGATGTATTGTTTTAATGACTTGGAGGTCAACAATTGTTGGATTGATTGCTACAGGTTAGTCAATGTGAGATTTGTGATCATGTGTTGAGAATGGAATACATATTGACTAAAGGTAGCAACTAGTTATTGATAAATCACTGTATTGGCCTGCAGTGATTGTAAGTGTCGCTTAGTGGGCCACCGCGGATTGAGGGTGCCACAAGGACCACCGATCCTCTTGATGATGTTGTGTCTATGTGTTATTTGTTGTTAATTAATATCGTTGAGCTAAGTCAAACTGTTAGTAACAGGTTTATTCACTTAGCTTCATGCTAATCCCATTAATTACTCCTTGTAGGTTTTGAGATGATTTGGGCCGGCAAGGAATGACTGAAGAATGTTTAACCATAGTCATACTCTGATGTTCTTCAAAACTTTGATATATGTTTTGATATATAATGCCCAGGGTACAACTAGTGTTATCTATGTTTATAACTAGTACATATAACTTATGTAAATTTTGTAGATGACGTCATGTTATCTATGTTTATAATGTAAATGGAATTTCACTTCCAACTTTAAAAAAAATGGATGAAATTTTGGTGTGTTATAAATTGGTATCAGAGCATAGGTTTGGGTGAATTGAGCAATAGTAAAGTGTTCAATCCCAAACCTAGTGGTATTGGTCAAACATTCTAGGTTGTGGGATTAGTGGTAAATGAGATTGGTTAGTATGTTAGTACTAACAAATAACAAATTGTGAGATGTGTTGTGATTACAGGGATGGCTGAGAATGAGCAACCGGACCCTACCCTTAATAATGCCTCAGAGACGAATGTACCTCCAGATTATTTGGGTTTTCAAGGTGCATCAAATTCGGTCAGTGGAGAAACAGATCGAGAGTATATGATGAGATTAGAGGCAGAAGTGATAGATCAAAGGAAACAATTGGCTAAGCTTTCTCAACGTCATGTTTTGAATCAGCCACATGTTGAGAATGCTACTCCACCTATTACATCTACTTTTCAGATTATGACATCAGTTCCGTATGTTCATCAACAGCAACCTCATGGTTATAACTTTCAGACTTCTGCACCAATTTCTACGTTTGGATCTTCTGGTTTTCAAATTCCTACATTTGTATGTCCCTATTACGTGGATCGATAACGAGGTTATCTTTAGGTATTAAGGTGCGGAATTCCTTAATACTTGGTTCACAATATGTGAACAATTTTTTTTGCAAGATAATAGCGAATTGATTTATCAACTAGGTTTTATATTGATTAATTAATAGTAATCTATCAATATCTAACCGTATGAATACTAATAACCTTTCTAGTTTCTCTGGAAAACGCGAATCTGCTCAAAGTTCAAAGTCTTACCGTTCTCTATGTTTTAATTAAACCTAATCAAGTATTTATAGGTTATAGTTAAAACTCAGTTCGCAAGTCGATGGGTTCTGCGAATCCAGTTCAACTCGCAGCCCACTACCAAACCTATCTCGACTCGGTTCGCAGCTCTGCGAATCCAGATCTCATCTCGCAAGACTAAGTTCTGCGACTTGAGATCTTGTCTCACAGACCTTTTAGTTTGTAACATCGTATTCGATATTCGTCTAACACTTTAACATACTAATATATTTAACGAATATTAATACCAAACTAATATCATTTACAAATCCAAATCAATTGTACAAACTTGATTACGATAATCACTAGTACTATTACAAGCTAGATCTGTTGTCACACATACATGTCCCAACAGACTCCCCCTTGACAATAGCTCTAGCATCAATGCCATTATGTCTTCAAGTTGTCTTTGATTTTTACTCATAAATCTTACTTCCAGCATAAATCTTCAATTTTAAACAAGTCTTAACCATCATTTGATTATCACGTGCTAAATCACCCCATGCTATAGTCGTCAAGATTCTATTTTCATTCAATTTTAGCAAATCTTTCTTTGACATGTTCATTAGGTGTCGATGGTCATAAACTCTGAAGATTTCTCTTTCACCACCTTCAACCTCATCATCTGATTGAACCATTACAGCTTCTCCAGTCTCTTAATCCACATGTCAACTCTTCATATTTCCCAGAATATCTTGTGGCATTGTCTTCAGTGGAATCTGCTGTAAACACTTAACAGATGGATAGATCTTCTTTCTTCTTCTACGTCCTGTTCTTTGACTTCTCTCTGTCAGTTTAATAGTCTTTCCTTTTCTTGGCTTAATTTTTTCAAATTTATTAGCTCTAACCTCAGTCTTGATTATATGTTCAACATATTTTCCAACAAAATCATCACTAGGCTTATTCAAAGGTAATCGAGCCAAATCTCGAATCTCAAATCTAGACAAAGAACTAAAAACTGCAAGCTTTCACTCAAAATATTGAACTCCGTCAAACCTTTTGATAGCAAACAGCTTCAACTCAGAGTCAAAGTACTAACCAATAATCCCTCTTTTAGGTTCCCATTTCCCAGTTATATCAACTTCAGAAACTCCAACCTTCTTTTTCTGTTTAGGAAGTTTTCTAAAGAAAACTGCTGGATTCTTGGTAGGAATCAAGATTTCATCATCTTCAGAATCGGTTGAGTCATCGATTTCTTCATCTACATCGACAACTGTTGGACCTTGATTATTTTCGATAATAACTTCTGTCCTAGATGGGCTCACATGGTGTTCATCAATATTTGCATCTAGATCTACACCAATGTCTTGCACATTCTCAGGTACAGCAGTCCAATCTTCAGGTAGTAAAAATTCGCCTTCTTCAAGATCAAAATCAATTTCTTCATCGATTTCATCAAGAATATCACTTCCAGAGTCACTAAATTCTAGCATTTCCATACCTACACAAATTAAATCAATAATCTAAATTCTTTTATTGATTTCTCTGAATCAATCTAAAAATTTCATTATTCATTTCAATTGTGTTAGTATAACCAATCTATATAACTTATAATTCTTTTATTAATTACCTTGAATCAATCAAAGAATTCTTAAGTCTTATAAATACTTAACAAATATTAATTAACTTTAAATTCTAATGCATAGTGAATAATCACCAAGCATTTAAATTCGCTGTTAATTACCTTATATAATTTCCAAGACTTAATTGAACAGTTATATCGCAACAACTTAACTTTCAACTATATTTTTAAATTATATATCATTTGTCTAGTTAAAAATCATACATTTTTAACTTGTTAATTATAAAAACTCTCAAGTCTAAAATGTCTAAGTTAAAATAAATTTTGACCGCTGATGTCACACCCCGCCTCGGCGGAAGGTTGCGAGGTGCGACCTTCATGAGATCACAACACAAGAATTACAATGAACGACCTCTACATGAGTCGTTTTAAACATACATCATAAAAGTTTAAATTGTCTTACAGACTTAGAACATTTATCTTAAAAAGTTTACAACAATTCCCATAAGTTACAAAATAGTTAGGAGTTTAAGAATTTAAGATCAAAAGCAATGTTCATCCATGCAAATGTAGTTCCTAACTTCAAAAGGGGTATGCCATCTTCACAAATAGCAAGCATCTTAATTACCTGAGAATAACATGTAAAAATGGGTCAACATAAAGTTGGTGAGCTCATAGGTTTTAATAGTTGTAAAACATTACCGTGGATCACGAGATTTCAAGTTATATTGCCATTCAACAATATAGTAAAAATTGTATTACTATTGCCATAAGCTCATGAATTGAAACCTTAACATTTAGTGCCTCGCAAGTGTCCTATCCAAACACAAGTAGTTCTCAAATGACAATGCACCCGTTTGACTTATAGTCATGTTGGCGCTACCAACCCGGATGGGGGCGTCAACCCAAATAGATCTATTCATGACATTCACGTTTAAGTCATTAACTAACAATTCATGATAAAGGCCTACATAATGGATAGTGTCAACTTATGCAATACGTAACAGTTTAGTTTGTGTCCACAAAGAAAAAGAACATGTATTCTCACCCCAAAAACATATCAAAGCATTTAAAAAGAGTAGGGGCCATGAGACTTCACCTTAGTGAGAGAGCGGAAAGTTGCAAGTACTTGTTTGGGTCTCGGTGGGGTTTATGCGTCCTAGATCACATAAAATGTTTAAGTTTAGTCATATGGTATATATATATTAATTCTAATTTTTGTAAAGTTTCATCACCCATAGTTTTAGTTTAAGTGTCACGCTTTATTCAACCATGAACGGGTGCATATACACCCTTTTGAGTGATTCTTAGTAAAAGTCCAACTTATTTCCAGAAACTTCCAGACCAGACCCTTAAATCGGCTTGTACAGAAGAATGTGTACATTTCTGGAAAAAGTCTAAAACATGAAAGTTGTAGATCTTTTCAATACTCAAATTTCAAAAAAAAATGTATCTACTAAATCTTCCTAGAACTTAAGTTATGACCATTTTAGTAACCTGTGTTTTTCTGGACAGATTGTGTTCTCTTGTGTATAAATTTATAGAAATGTATTTTAAACTTATATTTGAACATAATCTTGTTAGATGAGCTTTATAACATTAAAATCAGTAACAAAATGGTAGTCTTTATTTAAGTATTCATGGAGTTATGCTCTTGTAAAATGAGGTATACGAATCTGCCACAACATGCGCAATAGTTTCGTATGGGCTGTTTGGAGGTCGAATACTCCATGTTTTTGAGTAAGACCACTTGGGTTTGAAAGCTAATACATAAAAGTAATTTCAATAGTAAAATGGTGGTATTTTGTTAAGTATACACGGATTTATAACCTCACAAAGTGAGATATAGAAATCTGGACAGATTGCATGGGTATGTGTGGGTTAGGATTTCAAGTCATAGATCACCATCCTAACTCATAGGCACTAATCATTTCTTTAGCCCTTCAATCCACATGCATTTGCCATCATTTTTCCACAGATTTTGAGTACTTTACTAGCATAAAATCTTTGAAAGATTTATAGATATGTATAAATATATTTTACATCTTTCAAGACTTGACATAGGTTTGATCATGGATTATCACCTCTTTTTAACACATGAACATGTGCAAGTGAAAATCTACAAACATCAAGTTATTTTGTAGGCTTAGCCATACTTTTCAATATTTCATATTAAAAGAAAAAGAAGATGAAGATGAGTAAAAGAGATGCATGTAGGTCTTGCCATACATAAGTTTATAAACAAATGAAATACGAATTGCATGTATACATATATGATTGTAGGCATAGCCATACATAAGATAATAACAAAAATAAAATATAAAGTGCATATATATATACATATGTAGATTTGTAGGCATAGCCTTACATGAAATCTTACATATGTATATAGTAAGATAAAAGATGTATATACATAGATATAGATATATTATTATAAGTCTTGTATTATTCATCCATGGGTGATGATTAGTGTATAAAAATTGAAGGAAGTAAAGAAGAGAAAATTGTGTATCTTCTTACCAACGAATCTAAGACAAAAGTAGGTTGTTTTTGAGTGGATTTAGGGTTGTTTGAGTGGTGATTTGTGGTGGTTTAGGATGGTTGTTTATGGCAGATTTTTGGAGAGAAAATGGAAGGAAAATGGTGTGAGGAAGAGAGAAATGGATGTGTGTGTGTGTAAAGTGAGAAAAGGGTGAATGTGAGTTGCTTAAATAGAAGAAATGAGGGGGGGGGGGGGGGGGTAGAGGAAGAGTCTTGGTGGTGATTGGTGGAGAAGTGGTGGTGATTAAATGGGTAATTAATTATTTTAATTAATTAAATTAGTTTTATTTAATTAAATAAAAATTAAAATCAGATTTTTAATTATAATTTAATTAAGTTTTTAAATAATTTAATTATAAGTATTTATTTAATTATTATGTTGTATTTCATGCAAAGGTGGTGGTTTGTTACTTTCATGCAAGTAAGTGTACTTATCACTATATTATTGTTTCACACATACTTATATATATATATATAAGTATATATATATATATACATATTAGGGTTTACTAGATGAATTAATAAACATAAACGTAAGCACTTTGTCACATTATATGCACCCACGGATAAACGCTTGTTTAGTGTCAGGTTGTAACGATAAGGCGCCTAAATTCAATGTTATTTAATTATAGGCGTTAGTTCACTAAAATTATAGTTTAATAAAAAAAAAAATTTCCTCTAAGTTTATTACCTGAGCGGAGTTGAATCATAGATTTTTGCCGGTTGTCACATTCTCCCCCTGTTAAAAGAATTTCGTCCCGAAATTTAGTTCGTGACCTCGGGTGGTGCAGGGTTTGAGAATAAGTGGGGATACTTGCGACGGATTTGATCCTCGCGCTCCCAGGTGAATTCCGGACCTCGTTTCGAATTCCACCTAACCTTTACAATGGGTATACGACTCCGCTTCAAGGTCTTTATCTCTCGGTCCATGATCTCGATTGGTTCTTCGATAAAATGCAATTTCTCATCGATTTGTACTTCTCGACTGGTATGATAAGGGATTCGTCTGATAAACACTTTTTTCAGATTTGACACATGAAACGTGTCATGTACATTACTGAGTTCTTGAGGCAACTTAAGTTTGTATGCAACTGGACCAATCTTCTCCAGTATTTCGAATGGCCCGACATATCTAGGGTTTAGCTTTCCTCGTTTCCCGAAACGGACTACGCCTTTCCAAGGCGACACTTTCAACATGACTCTATCCCCAATTTGAAATTCTAACGGTTTGCGCCTCGTATCTGCATAACTCTTTTGGCGGTCACGGGCTGCCTTCAGTCTATTTTGGATTTGCACAATCTTCTCGGTCGTTTCGTGTACAATCTCTGGACCAAGGAGTTGACTATCTCCCACCTCAGTCCAACATACAGGCGATCGACACTTTCGTCCATAAAGTGCTTCGAATGGGGCGGCCTTGATGCTGGTGTGATAACTGTTGTTGTAAGAGAACTCGCATAATGGTAGGTGGTTCTCCCAGCCACGTCCAAAGTCGATAACACATGCGCGTAACATATCTTCTAGGGTTTGAATTGTCCTTTCGCTTTGGCCATCTGTCTGAGGATGGTATGCGGTACTCATATCCAAGCGAGTGCCTAGCGCTTTTTGGAGTATTTGCCAAAATCTAGAGGTGAAACCGATCAGAGATAATCGAGATGGGCACCCTGTGCCTTGTCACCACCTCTTTCAAGTAAATCCTAGTTAATCTTTCCATTGTGTAGGTCTCCTTGATTGCTAGAAAGTGGGCGGACTTTGTCAGGCGATCAACAATTACCCAAATCGTATCACAACCATTTGCTGTCTTAGGAAGCTTAGTAATAAAGTCCATTGTTATTTGCTCCCACTTCCATTGGGGTATTTCGGGTTGTTGCAATAGACCTGATGGTTTCTGATACTCGACCTTTACCTTGGCACACGTCAAGCATTTACTAACATAGGTGGCCACCTCAGCCTTCATGTTTGGCCACCAATACAAGTCCTTAAGCCCATGGTACATCTTGTCAGCACCCGGATGGATGGAATACCTGGATTTATGTGCCTTGTCCATTACCAACTTCCTCAAGTTACCAAAACTTGGTATCCATATGCGATTTATATAATATCGGATTCCATCGGACTTAACCTCAAATTGCTTATTCATACCACGTAGAGATTCGCCCTTCACATTCTCCTCCTTGATTGCCTCGAGTTGAGCATCACGAATTTGAGAGGTAAGGTTCGTATGAATGGTCATACTTAAAGCCCTAACTCGTAGCGGTTTCATTCGTTCTTTTCTGCTCAAAGCATCAGCTACAACATTTGCCTTGCCCGGGTGATAACGAATTTTGCAATCGTAGTCACTGAGCAACTCAACCCACCTACGTTGTCTCATGTTCAGATCCTTTTGATCAAAAATGTGCTGAAGGCTTTTATGATCTGTAAACACGGTACACTTTGTACCATAGAGGTAATGCCTCCAAATCTTGAGTGCAAACACCACTGCTCCCAATTCCAGATCATGGGTTGTGTAGTTTTTCTCATGCACCTTAAGTTGACAAGAAGCATAAGCTATGACCTTCTCCTTTTGCATTAACACACATCCTAGCCTTTGTCGTGATGCGTCGCAAAAGACTACAAAATTTTCAGTTCCCTCCGGCAATGATAATACTGGTGCGCTACAGAGTTTTTGCTTCAGCAATTGGAAGGCTTCCTCCTGCTCATCACTCCAATTATACTTTGCTGTTTTCTGAGTTAGCAGTGTCAAAGGTTTAGCTATTTTAGAAAAATTCTCGATGAATCGTCTATAGTAACCAGCAAGACCTAAGAATTGCCGTACTTCTGTTGGGGTTCTAGGCGTCTCCCAATTGTTGATAGCCTCAATCTTGGCAGGTTCAACATGTATTCCTTGACTATCAATAACATGTCCTAGAAATTTCACTCTTCGTAACCAAAACTCACACTTTGGGAATTTAGCATACAACTCCTCCTTTTTAAGCAACTCCAAGATTGATCTCAAATACTTTTCATGGTCCTCTTTGTTCTTCGAATAGATCAAAATGTCATCGATGAATACAATGACGAACTTATCTAAGTATGGTTTACACACGCGGTTCATGAGGTCCATGAATATTGCCGGTGCGTTAGTGAGGCCGAATGGCATTACTTGGAACTCGTAATGACCATACCGAGTTCTAAATGATGTCTTCGGAATGCTTTCTTTTCCGACTCTCAACTGATGATACCCCGATCGTAGGTCAATTTTTGAGTAAAAACTCGAGCCTTGAAGCTGATCGAATAGGTCATCAATCCTAGGGAGTGGATAACGGTTCTTCACGGTTAGCTTATTCAATTCTCGGTAATCGATGCACATCCTTAGGGATCCATCTTTCTTTTTCACAAATAAGACGGGAGCTCCCCAGGGTGAGGAACTTGGCCGGATAAACCCTTTATCTAAAAGCTCTTGTAGTTGACTTGACAACTCTTGCATTTCGGAAGGGGCTAATCGATATGGTGCTCGGGCAACGGGTGCCGCACCAGGCACCAAGTCGATATGAAATTCCACTTGCCGGGCTGGTGGTAGTCCAGGCAAGTCTTCAGGGAAAACTTTGGGAAAATCCCGTACGATAGGGACATCCTCGAGTCGTCTCTCTCTTCCGGTTTCTCCTCTACAACATGAGCTAAGATTGCTTGGTACCCTTTTCTTAGGTACTTCTGTGTTTTCATGCACGATATGATGTTCAATCTCGTTTCACTCTTTTCTCCTTGTATTATTAAAGTTGCTCCGCTAGAGAGGGGTATGCGGACAATCTTATCATAACATACTATTTCAGCACGATTGTTGGACAGCCAATCCATGCCAACGATGACATCAAAGCTTCCAATTTTGATGGGTATCAAATTTATGGGAAAGATTTCGCTTGCTAAGTTTAAGGAACAGTTTTGAATTATACTATAAGCTTCAATTAATTTACCGTTAGCTAATTCTACCGTGTAATTAGTGTCTAGGGCAGTTGGGGTGATATCAAGTAAGGGGCTAAACTCCTTAGACACGAAACTCTCATCAGCACCAGTATCAAATAAGACTGAAACAACCTTGTCATTAAGGAGAAATGTACCCGTGACTAGGTTGGGATCTTGGCGTGCTTCATTGCTACTGATCACGAATGCCCTGCCGCGTGCAGCATTATTATTCTGATTTTTCAGCTTTGGACAATCCTTTTTAAAGTGTCCAGCACTCCCGCACCCGTAGCATGTGTTTGGAGCGTTAGTGTTGGCGACAGGTGCAGGGCTCCGACAATCCTTGGCTTGATGGCCAGGCTTCTTACATCTCCCACACGCGTTGCTACAGGGACCTTTGTGGTGAAAGTTACAACGCTTGCAGTATGGTTTGTTTCCAGCATACCCTTTCTTAGCATCTGGCCCTGCAGCATAAGCCCTAACTATCTCAATCTTCTTATTTTGTTGTTGGCTGGTGTTTCCCCTAGAACTTTCCTCCCATTTCCTTTTACCATCAGAATTCTTATCAACATTATCCCTTTCCATTGTCCCACGTCGTACAATTTGATCCATTAAACTGTGTGCCATGCGGACGGCATCGTGGATTGTATTGGGATTGGATGAAGTCACATTTCCTTGAATTTGGGAGGGAAGTCCCCAGATATAACATTCAATCCTCTTGTACTCGGGAGTGACCAAAGATGGGCAAAGAAGTGCCAATTCATGGAACCTCCTTGTATAACTAGCTACATCAACCCCAATGACAACCAGATTCCAAAATTCTACCTCCAACTTCTGCAGTTCATTCCTAGGATAGTACTCCTCAGTCATCATCTTCTTAAGGTCTTCCCAAGAAATCTGATAAGCAGCATCAATGCCCACCGAATGGGCGTATGAATTCCACCATGATAACGCACCATCCTGAAGGGTGCATGTTGCATACTTAACCTTACAATCTTCCTTGCAGTTGCTAATACGGAAAACTGATTCTAGCTTCTCAAACCACCTAACCAAACCGACAGCTCCTTCAGTTCCATTGAAGTGATGGGGTTTGCAATTTGAAAAGTCCTTATAGGTGCATTCTCGGGTTACAGTCCCTGAACCTCCTCCGGTTTCATTCCTTCTACCGGTTCTTTCATCTCCATCATTCCTCTCAGTCCTTTGGGCGGCGATTGCTTCAGCTACCCTTTGTGCTACAAGTCGCTCGATGGCTGCATTACTCATCGTGGGTGTTCTCTTGGGTGGTATGTTTTCTTGAAATTACAAAGCACAATCAAGACAATGAGATACTGTACAAGATAGAACTTTATCATGCGTGTAAGGAAAATAATAATAAAAAAAATTTCCAACCACACAACCAAAGTCACAAGATAGTAAGATTAATAACCCAAAAAGAGCATAAACTTAGTCAAATACTTGATTCATTGTTTGCAAAAACAGGCCGGGAATGAAAACATCCGGAAAATACAAGCAAGTCCATAAATTTATCCTCTAGGCACAACCCGCCATAGTAGGTTAAAAATCAAAATGAAACTATCCGCGAAACTGGCCCAAAAGTGCACTGACACGTCCCAAACTATGCTCCATCGCGGACATACGCTGCTCTGACCTAGTCGCGCGTTCCTCTGCTAACTCTGCACGCCTCTCGCTGTGCTCCACTCGTCGACATAACTCAGTGACCTCTTCTCAAAGCATCTTGATGTCGTCATCAGCACAGTAAACCGAGTAGTCCATGTTACTGATCCTCCTCTCAGCTTCCGAAATCTGTGCCTTTATGAGTTCCACTTTATCGAAAGGTGACTCATCCTGGTTGTACTCCAACTGATTAAGCCTCCTCTCCTGATCAACCAAACGTGCTACCACAATGGGGATAGTGTGATGTACAGGCTCCAAAGTGATAGAGGGTATGGGTGTAGTGGTGGAGGACTCCCCAACTTCCGGTATCTCGGGTAACCCTTCTTCTTTTCTCCAAGACTGGATCTGCTACTGTATCCAAGACCACTTGTGGGATCGCACTCGCCTAGTGGTGGTGTGGGTAGTCTCGGTAGGAGGGATGGAGAATGTCTCAGTCAAAGGTGGGAACACGGTTATCCGAGGGGTGCGCATCAATCGTGGTCCCCCGGGGTGGAATGATCGGAGTGAAGAGGTTGGTTTTGGTTGGGTAGGGGGAGCAGGTGCAGTCTCAGTAGGTATGACAGGGGAGGGATGGGAAATTTCAGGATCGGGCTTGTCCTCAGAAGGCTCGGACTCATCCTCCATTGGTTCGGTCTCATCCTCGAATGGTTCGGTCTCATTGGAGGAACCGGTCTTTTCAACTCGGGTAGCAGACACAGGTATGTATAAGGGTGTCTTAAGTGAGGTGAGGAGGCATGCGGCCATCTCGGAGTCATCGTCGGACACGACTTGGACAGGGCTATTAGGGTTTGACATACTCTGTCATATAAGATAATATTATATAAATAGGGAGTATATATAAAATAAGTAATTATTTAACATGTATATACTAACTTATCAATTAACAAGTAATGAGCATGCATGGAACCACATTCGGTAAGTAGGCAAGGATGTATGGATTTTTTTTTAAAAAAAAAAAATTATTAAGTACACCTAAAATTCCTTATTCTAGTCATGGCTATAGTCTAGGCCCACTAATGCAACCTAGTTCACTATAACCTTGGCTCTGATACCAATCTGTCACACCCCGCCTCGGCGGAAGGTTGCGAGGTGCGACCTTCATGAGATCACAACACAAGAATTACAATGAACGACCTCTACATGAGTCGTTTTAAACATACATCATAAAAGTTTAAATTGTCTTACAGACTTAGAACATTTATCTTAAAAAGTTTACAACAATTCCCATAAGTTACAAAATAGTTAGGAGTTTAAGAATTTAAGATCAAAAGCAATGTTCATCCATGCAAATGTAGTTCCTAACTTCAAAAGGGGTATGCCATCTTCACAAATAGCAAGCATCTTAATTACCTGAGAATAACATGTAAAAATGGGTCAACATAAAGTTGGTGAGCTCATAGGTTTTAATAGTTGTAAAACATTACCGTGGATCACGAGATTTCAAGTTATATTGCCATTCAACAATATAGTAAAAATTGTATTACTATTGCCATAAGCTCATGAATTGAAACCTTAACATTTAGTGCCTCGCAAGTGTCCTATCCAAACACAAGTAGTTCTCAAATGACAATGCACCCGTTTGACTTATAGTCATGTTGGCGCTACCAACCCGGATGGGGGCGTCAACCCAAATAGATCTATTCATGACATTCACGTTTAAGTCATTAACTAACAATTCATGATAAAGGCCTACATAATGGATAGTGTCAACTTATGCAATACGTAACAGTTTAGTTTGTGTCCACAAAGAAAAAGAACATGTATTCTCACCCCAAAAACATATCAAAGCATTTAAAAAGAGTAGGGGCCATGAGACTTCACCTTAGTGAGAGAGCGGAAAGTTGCAAGTACTTGTTTGGGTCTCGGTGGGGTTTATGCGTCCTAGATCACATAAAATGTTTAAGTTTAGTCATATGGTATATATATATTAATTCTAATTTTTGTAAAGTTTCATCACCCATAGTTTTAGTTTAAGTGTCACGCTTTATTCAACCATGAACGGGTGCATATACACCCTTTTGAGTGATTCTTAGTAAAAGTCCAACTTATTTCCAGAAACTTCCAGACCAGACCCTTAAATCGGCTTGTACAGAAGAATGTGTACATTTCTGGAAAAAGTCTAAAACATGAAAGTTGTAGATCTTTTCAATACTCAAATTTCAAAAAAAAATGTATCTACTAAATCTTCCTAGAACTTAAGTTATGACCATTTTAGTAACCTGTGTTTTTCTGGACAGATTGTGTTCTCTTGTGTATAAATTTATAGAAATGTATTTTAAACTTATATTTGAACATAATCTTGTTAGATGAGCTTTATAACATTAAAATCAGTAACAAAATGGTAGTCTTTATTTAAGTATTCATGGAGTTATGCTCTTGTAAAATGAGGTATACGAATCTGCCACAACATGCGCAATAGTTTCGTATGGGCTGTTTGGAGGTCGAATACTCCATGTTTTTGAGTAAGACCACTTGGGTTTGAAAGCTAATACATAAAAGTAATTTCAATAGTAAAATGGTGGTATTTTGTTAAGTATACACGGATTTATAACCTCACAAAGTGAGATATAGAAATCTGGACAGATTGCATGGGTATGTGTGGGTTAGGATTTCAAGTCATAGATCACCATCCTAACTCATAGGCACTAATCATTTCTTTAGCCCTTCAATCCACATGCATTTGCCATCATTTTTCCACAGATTTTGAGTACTTTACTAGCATAAAATCTTTGAAAGATTTATAGATATGTATAAATATATTTTACATCTTTCAAGACTTGACATAGGTTTGATCATGGATTATCACCTCTTTTTAACACATGAACATGTGCAAGTGAAAATCTACAAACATCAAGTTATTTTGTAGGCTTAGCCATACTTTTCAATATTTCATATTAAAAGAAAAAGAAGATGAAGATGAGTAAAAGAGATGCATGTAGGTCTTGCCATACATAAGTTTATAAACAAATGAAATACGAATTGCATGTATACATATATGATTGTAGGCATAGCCATACATAAGATAATAACAAAAATAAAATATAAAGTGCATATATATATACATATGTAGATTTGTAGGCATAGCCTTACATGAAATCTTACATATGTATATAGTAAGATAAAAGATGTATATACATAGATATAGATATATTATTATAAGTCTTGTATTATTCATCCATGGGTGATGATTAGTGTATAAAAAATTGAAGGAAGTAAAGAAGAGAAAATTGTGTATCTTCTTACCAACGAATCTAAGACAAAAGTAGGTTGTTTTTGAGTGGATTTAGGGTTGTTTGAGTGGTGATTTGTGGTGGTTTAGGATGGTTGTTTATGGCAGATTTTTGGAGAGAAAATGAAAGGAAAATGGTGTGAGAAAGAGAGAAATGGATGTGTGTGTGTGTAAAGTGAGAAAAGGGTGAATGTGAGTTGCTTAAATAGAAGAAATGAGGGGGGGTGGGGGGGGGGGGGTAGAGGAAGAGTCTTGGTGGTGATTGGTGGAGAAGTGGTGGTGATTAAATGGGTAATTAATTATTTTAATTAATTAAATTAGTTTTATTTAATTAAATAAAAATTAAAATCAGATTTTTAAATATAATTTAATTAAGTTTTTAAATAATTTAATTATAAGTATTATTTAATTATTATGTTGTATTTCATGCAAAGGTGGTGGTTTGTTACTTTCATGCAAGTAAGTGTACTTATCACTATATTATTGTTTCACACATACTTATATATATATATATATATATATATATATATATATATATATATATAAGTATGTATATATATATATATATACATATTAGGGTTTACTAGATGAATTAATAAACATAAACGTAAGCACTTTGTCACATTATATGCACCCACGGATAAACGCTTGTTTAGTGTCAGGTTGTAACGATAAGGCGCCTAAATTCAATGTTATTTAATTATAGGCGTTAATTCACTAAAATTATAGTTTAACAAAAAAAAAAATTCCTCTAAGTTTATTACCTGAGCGGAGTTGAATCATAGATTTTTGCCGGTTGTCACAGCTGAAATAAATCAGAACATGCCGCTCGACTTCTCAATGAGTCGGAAGACTTTCGATCACTAATTTATTTAACTTTTTATAATCAAATAAATTAAACAATTTATAACATATTTTACTTGTAATAATAATAATCTCAAGCCAAATATATTACAAAAAAACTTAAATTACAATTATTCAGTTACAATTATAAATTACAATTATAATTCAACTAAATTGTAAATACAAATAACTACACAAGTCTAAGCTGTCTTACCAACTTCACTTGTACCCGTAGCACTTGTTCCAGCACCATCACCACTAATACCAACACCAGCAGACTCCCCCTGAATAATAGCTTGCTCACCAGTCTTTGAAGGACCAGTCGGCTCACCATCTTTCTGAGCATTGGGATCATCATCTCTGTCATCATCTCGTTTCTTCCTCAACTCATCTTCTTTGCAAGATTCTTGATTTAACATAATCTCCCCCTGAGCTGACTGTCCTGAATGCACTCTCAACACTAATCGTTCTAAGTGTTCAAGCTTCAATCACTGGGCAGTAAAATCATCAAGCAAAGTATTATGAGTCTTCAGCGGAGTCAAATAACATTCACTCATATGAACCATCTGCTGAGCAAGAGAAATATTCTCAGCCAACAACCCTGGAATCCTAGATGTAACCTTCTCTAACTCCCTAACCCTAGACTCTAAGGATGTCATCCTTTCAGCATCAGTCGTAGGAGTAACAGAGATAGTAGATGGTCCAGGTGGCATGAGAGAAGAAATATGAGATGCAGTGGTAAATGGTTGAGAAGGTTGAGATAATGTTGCCTCAAGTAAAATTGCAGCAAATCTACTTTCTGTAGTAGTCTCAGCCTGTTAAGTTAAACAAAATTGATTAAGTAATTGTTACAGATTACTCTGTCTCAATCTCTAATTAATTATATAACACTTGTAGAACTAAACTTATATCCCTTACCTCAACAGGTATAGATATCTGTTCTGTAACCACCGGTGTTACATTCTCCACCTACGGTGTATCTCGAGTAACTGTCACAGAATTAACTGTCTCAGTTTAACTCCTGATAAACTACAAGTTAAGATTATTCAACTTTTAAATAATAAATACCATCTTGAATGATTAAAGTCCTGGAACGCTTACGGCGTTGAGTAATAAGAGGAATATCCTCTTCCTCAGGACCTTCGTCAAGAATGCTGAAGTCTGGATCGACTTCTTTAGCTTTACGCTTTTCGCGCACAGCTGGATCTGGCATCAGACGAGAACCATACAATATCTGTCCAGCTGGAGGTGAAATAGGTCTGATATCATCAGAATCTGTAGAAGAATCTGAATCAATCTCACCATCCTTACCACTAGAAGTACCAGCAACAGTATCCTGAATAACAAATATATTAAACATTTATGATTAGCTAAAAGCTCTATCATATGAGTTCTATATATTTATGATTAATCTGACATTTACCTTGGAAGGTAAAACTTCAGATCTATCATGCTATCCCTGCTCACCCTCAGGTCGAGTGACCTCTGGGTCTGCAGTCTCAGCTCCCTGATCATAATGATATTTATAGTATATAATTAGAAATAATATCTAATCAACTAATTATCTATATCATTATCTTTATATAATAACATTATATGAAATATTTATCATCTAAGTACATATATTATTATATAATTAAAATTATACCTCAGACGGTGCAACATAACTATCAATATCCCGTAACAAGGGATCTGAAATCATCAATCTGTACCAAAACCTCATGAAGAACCTCAGCAGCTAGCTCAGGCACAACTTGTTGGCCTTGATGATCAACCTGATGTAAAACATCCTCAATGAGCTCCTGTGACTCTGCTGCTGGTTGAGGTTGAGGTTGATGTTGGTGTTGAGCTTGAGGTAGATTGTGACCTCCGGCATCCAACCAAGCATCGTTTGGTGGAGCGACATAAGCAGCATCAAGAAGATGCCCAAAAAGATCAGCAGCCTCAGGCTTAATATCATCTTTACGCTTAGATAACAAAAAGCAAGCGTTGTAACCACGCAGTCCAATGGTCTCAACGTGAAAATCAGCTGCATAAGCTGGCAAGTTCGGAACTTGAGCTCGAATCAAAAGCATGCAAAATCTAGGATAAAGAATGAACAATGTCCTAGCAGCTCCAGTGATCTGTCCTCTAAAGGACTGACAAATATAAGAGGAGAAACTGTATGGTTTATTGTAAACCAGTGACAGGACAGCTGACATCAACTCAGGACTAAGCTCGTCTAATCCTGACTTCTTGTTTCCAAAGATCGATACTATAACAGTAAAGAGAAATCTCCACTATCCTAGCACAAAAGCTTTGACAAACTGTCATCCTCTCCTAGGTCCAGAATAACCAGTACGACCTAGAGCTCCTTCGATAAAATCTGCTGAATAAGCAGGTGGGCCAGCTTCTTGAGCAGAAGTGCCTAGCTGCAGTAGCTCTCGCAGATCGTCAGCAGTAAAAGAGATAGGATGCTGGTTTACCATCGTACGTATTGTAGGCGGGTTAGCAGCACCATCATAGACAATATTCGTCCAAAACTGCGTGAGAAGGTCTTTGTTCAGCGGGGGTGACTCGGTAATAGCAAATCGAATCCTCGAACGTGCTAAATAAGTCAAGATCTGCTCAAAGCGCTCAGCACCACGCTCAGTAACATCTAAGTTCACCAAGATGTTGTGACCCTTCTCAAACGATCTATTAGCCATATCTGTAATTCAAAATTACACAAATAGGAAAAAAATTAAGTTAACGAGCATTAGAGAATTTACACTTTAACGTATTATGATCAAAAAGATCATCAAACGTCTAAGTATACGATCAACTAATAACGTAATTCACTGAAACTTAATTGAATTAACAAGTTCAATTATATTCTATAAATTATATATAAAGCTCGTTAGCTATGACAAATAATTGAGTTATCATACCGCCGATAAATATCGGAACACGCTGCACGACTACGCTATGAGTCGGAAGACATTCGATATGAAATAACGTAAATTGTTTAGATATTATACATATTTGAACTTATAAACAAAAGTTCTTAAGTCGATATGTATATAATCAAATAACTTGTTAATTATTTGTAACCAAACAAATCTCAAATCAATAACAAGTTATAATTATAAAATTTACTTAATTTTACATAATGTCAAATTAAGTCAATTTTTTTAAAAATTAATTAAATATTTTCAACTCGCTTCGCAGAAATCCTGCGAGTTGAAGTCGAGTCGCTTCGGTCAACCCAAGTCAAACAAGTGTAACTCGTCTCGCTTCGGTCAACGAAAGTCAAACGAGGTGAACTCGTCTCGCTTCGGTCAACTCAAGTCAAACGAGGTGAACTCGTCTCGCTTCGGTCAACAGAAGTCAAACGAGGTGAAACTCATCTCGCTTCGTTTCACTCATCATCTCAGTTCGTTGGAGCGGGCTGCGAAGCGAGATAGATCTCGGTTCGCAGAGCCATCTGCTCAACGAATTCAAACATTAAATTTTCAATCTAATATGTTTAGAAGCAATTAATCGATTAAAACATGTTTAGTAACCATCGATTAAGCATTTTAAGCATGTTTTAGGTTCTCTAAATCACTAATTTGTCAAAATCTGTGATAAACTAAACCAAAACATTGAAAAACATAAACCGATTGATTTGTCACAAATTACTCAGTGAAAAGCCATGAATCTTACTTCAATAGGTGCGCAAAGAAAAGTTGTAAAAGATTCACGGATTGAAAATTCCTTCCTAGTACTAAAAATCAGGAAATCAATCGAAAAAGGAAATTCGATTCGTTTCGCAAACTTTCAAGTCGCAGAGTAATGTGAGTTCGGTTCGCAAGGGAAGTGAGTAAGTGTGGTCTGGTTCGTTGAATTTGTTTCTTTTATACTATAACTCGATTCGCATGGTTCAACTCGACTTGCAGAGGTTGACTGGTCAAACTCGCAATGTTAGTGTAAAAATGCAAATTAAATAAAAAGTATAAATTAAAACGTAAATAATTATGTAACCACAACAATAAATGTTTTTGCATAGATGACTTATACCACTATAAAAATGGCCTTAAGTCAAAATTCAAGTCAAAAATAAACAAATCGTTTTTCACTTGAAGTTGAGACATTTATTGTAAATCTCTATTCACAATTAATAGTTAACTCTGTAACTATGTAGCCTAAACATTTTAAAGAAAATGTTTTCGCTTAATTTTTCCTCAATGATAATCTTCTTACATATATTAACCGGCTAAACCCGTGATACAGTTAATCTTGTATAAAGATAAATCTCGAGCTAAAACTAGATACTTATAAACCTTATGGTCTTAAGTATAAGGACAAGTTGAAAATATGTATATAAGTTATAATAGAAAAATTAACCGCTGATATAAAATCAGAACACGCTTCTTGACTACATGTGAGTCGTAAGACTTTCGATCAATATTCCTCGTAACATATATACATTATTTGTCAATTGTCAACACACGTTTGTTCAACATTTAAAATAAATATCCAGTATAATTCAATTCCATAGAGTAAACACGAATAAAATTTTTATTATTTCAAAGAAATAATTACAAACATTAAAATAAAACAACTACTAACATTCTAAGAAATTAAAGAACTTAATATAAAACACTTTAAGTTTTAACTGCTTTGGAATCATATTAGAGAGAATAAGTGATACTTATTAAATTTTAATAAGCCTAAGATGATTGTTAGTATACATACCTCATGAAATTCATATAAGCACAATAAAATGACAACCTTAATCAGTAATAAACTTATATTTATAAAATTATATCTTACGTACCTTTATCCACATGATATAACACTGAATTGATAAATAACTTGCTATTTCTTATAATTCACAAAAGTGAATATTCAAATATTATAGACAGTTCAAAATGATTACCGATATTATGATCCACATAAACAGATTACACACAGATTTCTGAGCCAAACTTTTATTGTTAATGTGTTCAATATCTAGTGTTTTCGACTATACAACATACTGAAGAATTCAAATACAACACATAACACTGTATCTTATATTAGCAAGGTAGAGATTACTAAATGATGTTCTTTAGAAGCATATAACATACACTTGACATGAGATACTTTGTATCTTTCATCTGTAAGGTAGAGGTTACTAAATGATGCTCTTTCGTAACATATAACTCTCCTTTTGATATTATGATACTTTGTATCATTTCATTCATTTTTTTTATTTTAGATCACAGTGCATGGCAGTACTATCATTCAACAATTAAGACATATGTCATACGTTATATAATAAAGCACAAAAGATACGGCACATGAAATTTAGACTTCTTAATTGCTCGGAAATCATAGTATAAACTGCCTACCAATAAATCGTATAATGAAGCTGACTATACTTAAGTTATTCTTATCACTTGTTAAGTAAAAGGACAAGTTATAATCAGTGGATATAGGTGTATAATAAGATAAATATAAGTCTAATCCTAGTTAAGAATCGTTATTTTAGTGCAACTTATAAGAATCTACTAACACATCATACTTAATACTTAAGATTATTATTCTTAGCCTTATTCTCCTAATGTACTATCATTTTCCAAGTTTTTACAGCCAAACTAAAAGCTTTTTCCAAAAGAACTTCTTTTGTTCTTTTATTGGAGGCGATTCCCCGCAGGTAACAAGCAATTGAATGCTATACGTCAATTTTTTTTTTTTTTAAATAACACCTATTACACAAATACTCTTGGAATACTAATCACTCTGGATTTCTCATTCCATTAAGTTAAACTAACGTCTCAAATGTGTCTTGAGCAATCACTCTCTACATATCACCAGCTGTTCTTGTTCACAGTTGCTCCTACACATAAATTGTACACAGTTAGTTATCAAGAGGGACCCAAGCCATTACGGTCTTGGTTTGTCCCTGATCATCTACAATCTGAACCTCCTTAAAGTAACCATAACTATTCCCATCGGGAGTCTTGGTAACTTTCACAGGAGTTTGAGATTGTTTATGATCTGTAACCTTGGGCCTATAAGGAGAGTGAGTAGAAAATCTCCTAGGCACAGACTTAGTTCCTTGTGCACTTGAAGTAGAACCATTCTCAAATTGACTATGGTTTCTACTTGGAGTCCTAAACCTCGAAGGTGTCTTATCTCTTGGTTTATTGAAAGAATTTTCATTTAGAGTATAAGCCCTTTTAGGTTTAGATGGTGAGACACTATGTTTACCATCTCTTTTCAGAATGTTTACAGGTTTGCTCCCTAATCCTGGTCTGGAGCCTAACTTATCTACAATCGAACTAGAATTGGTCGGTGTCTTCTCAGTATTCACTAACTTATGTGATGCTTCCACCTTCTTATTTGGGCAACAAGAAGATATGTGTCCTTTTTGGTGACACTTGAAGCAAGACATCTGTTTACGTGACTTACTAACTTTTGCGTCCGCTACCGGAGTTTTAGGCACTAAAGATTCACTAACATGTTCTTTATTAACCACTTCATTAGTCTTAGTATCATTAATTACTCCACCCGATACAAAATGTACTTTGGTGTGAGGAATTTTCTTACTATCATCAAATGAGTGATTCTTAATAACATTCTTCTGTGCCTCTAACTTTTCCGGTTTATTAGTTTCCTTCGTCTCAGGGTTAACGTCTGCCATTTCAATATCTACAGGAGTTTTAGTGTAATTTGAATTGAATGGGTGAGGCATATCATTATAACCTAAACCAGACATATCCTTCACACTACGCTGAGCACCTAACATTTTATCCATTTCAGATGTTCTATAGCTCTCAAGCTTACGATTCTGAGCTACAAGTTTTGTTTTGCAATCAGCTAACTCCTTATCTTTATTAGCAATGGACAGATTCAAATCATTTATGTTCATATAGAGACCGTCTATGATAATTAATTTCTCATTCACAGTATCTCTAAATGCTGTCTTGTCAGCCGCATCTGCCATAATCTTATCCTTTAAGGCTTGTTTATCATCACTTAACCTACATATATCTAACTTAGCTAGGTCAAGTTCAGATCTTACAGCCTCACTGGATTTACTAAGAGTGCTAAGTTGAGATGATAGGGTATTATTAGTCTCAGTCAAAGTCTTATATGAATCAGCATAAACACTAACTTGGGACTCTAAACTAGAAACTAACTGACAAAGATCAACAAGAGAAACAAGATCTAGGCATACCCGTTATTTATCAGATTGTAGTTCAGCCATCTTAGCTACAAGATCTACAGGATCCAGATCTTCAGTTGAACCCAAGTCTAATACATCATCAACATTAGCTTTAACAGGAGTCTTAGGCACCTTTATTTCAAAAACTGGATCAGTGGGCATATAGGATACAGACTCAGCCACAATCTCTTGATCGCCAATCTCAGCCATCAAAGCTTCCTCTGACTGAGTTTTCCAATCATAAGACCCATCTAGCTGTTTCACTACTAAGGCTTTGGAATGCAAAGTATTTCCCGAGCCTTGTTTCCCTTCACCAGTCTCTACCTTAGGTCTTTGGCATTCTCTAGCAAAGTGTCCGTAACTTTTACAGTTATAACACTTGACATTGGTTTTATCAAACCCTGATCTGTTGCCAACAACCTTTCTCCCATTTTTCTTTAAGAAATTTTTAACTCTCCTTGACAACAAAGCAAGTTGGTCCTGGAGATCTATTTCTTCTAGATAATCAGGATCTATCTGATCATAGTCTTCATCAAAGAGAATTGGATCATTAATCTTACAGTCAATGTATTCTCATATGAAGCTACAAATGAAGCAAGAACAGACAGTTGCTGCTCCGCAGATTTCACACTCATAGGCATCTTTTGATGTTCTTGAGATGACTTCTCAGAAGGTTTCCCTTTAGCTTCATTTCCAGATGATGTAATGAAACACAGTTCATCAGTTATCATTTCACCCTTTCCATCAGCATTACCAACAAACAAAGTAGTGGTCGAGCTGGAGGAAGCAGTCGAGATGGAAGTTTTTCCATGATACAGTTCTGGATTCTGAACATGATCAGAATCAGTATCTTTTGACCTCTTAGTGAAATCATATCCTTTGAGCTTGTCAATGACCTGCTTAAGTGTCGTAGTTGCATATCTGGTTTCATTGTCAGTAATCATCACACCATACATCTCCCATTTAGAAGGTAAACCCTCAAGAAACTTGTCGGTTTTCTCTACCTCCTCAATAGTGATATCATGGTTTTCAAGTTCAGATAGCAGATGGTAGAAACGAGTAACATAAGCATCAAGAGTCTCTCCTTTAAAAGCTTTAAACAAAGTAAACTGCTTTTTAAGAAGCTTCTTCTTGCTTGCTTGCACTTGTGGACTTCCCTCACATCTTTTCTCAAGCGCTTCCCGGAGTGCTTTAGCTGTGTGAAAAGATTTTAACTGATGATTAATTTCCTTAGATAAGCACATTTTGATACAAGAATGAGCTTTATTCTCATTCTCATAGTCTTTCTTTTGTTGTTCACTCATCAGATTATAGGATACCACAACCACAACATTTTGAACAGTTTGGGTAGGTGTCGTGTATCCTCCTTTGATACACATCCAGATTGAGAGATTATGGAATCTACAGTAAGATTCAAATCTATCTCTCAAACTGTAATAGTCTTCAACACGTAACAATTTAGGTGGAGTATTAGATTTTCCAACCTCGTGCTCCATCTCAATCATTTTGCTAATGTCAGACATTTTACGAGTTTCGGGAATTAACAGTCAGAAAAATCAGAAAGTTCACTTCGCAGAAACTCGATTCGTAGAACAAGAACTCAGTTCGCAGAGGGAACTCAGTTCACAGAAGAACTCGGTTCGCAGAGGGAACTCAGTTCGCAGAGGGAACTCAGTTCGGAGAAGAACTCGGTTCGCAGAGGAAACTCAGTTCGCAGAAGAACTCGGTTCGCAGAGGGAGCTCAGTTCGCAGAGGAACTCGGTTCGCAGAGGGAACTCAGTTCGCAGAGGAACTCGGTTCGCAGAGGAGCTCAGTTCGCAGAATCGGCTGAAAAACCCTAAAACGCAATTTTTAGTTTTCTAATCGATTAAACCCGAAGATTTCGATCGATTACGAAACCAAAAACTTCCAGAGACTGATTTTGGCCATTTTTACGAAGATTAAATGTAACAACAACCCTAAATCAATTGTTATTATCCAACTAACCTCGAACAGACTAAGTATTTAGCCCGAAAGCTCTGATACCAATTGTATGTCCCTAGTACGTGGATCGATAACGAGGTTATCTTTAGGTATTAAAGTGCGAAATTCCTTAATACTTGGTTCACAATATGTGAACAATTTTTTTTGCAAGATAATAGTGAATTGATTTATCAACTAGGTTTTATATTGATTAATTAATAGTAATCTATCAATATTTAACCTTATGAATACTAATAACCTTTCTAGTTTCTCTGGAAAACGCGAATCTGCTCAAAGTTCAAAGTCTTACCGTTCTCTATGTTTTAATTAAACCTAATCAAGTATTTATGGTTATAGTTAAAACTCAGTTCGCAAGTCGATGGGTTCTGCGAATCCAGTTCAACTCGCAGCCCACTACCAAACCTATCTCGACTCGGTTCGCAGCTCTGCGAATCTAGATCTCATCTCGCAAGACTAAGTTCTGCGACTTGAGATCTTGTCTCACAGACCTTTTAGTTTGTAACATCGTATTCGATATTCGTCTAACACTTTAACATACTAATATATTTAACGAATATTAATACCAAACTAATATCATTTACAAATCCAAATCAATTGTAAAAACTTGATTACGATAATCACTAGTGCTATTACAAGCTAGATCTGTTGTCACACATACATGTCCCAACAACATTCTCACCATTTCAGCAATCAAAGAAAGGTTATTCTCTTAAAACTTTTATGTCTAGTAACCCTTCTGTATATTCTGGGAGTTTTAATCCTACAGTTACCCTGTGTTGGGATCTGAGTAAAATTGATCAAGTGTTGAAGTCCAGCCACTGTTAGCTATAATGACTCCCACTGTTAATGAAGAAGCAGTGACAAGCAGTGCCACTGCTAGAAGGATTGAAGATCTAGCCACTGCTAGTATATTTGTAGAAGCAGTGCCACTGTTAGCGTAAGTATACTTGTATGTAAAGGGAACTTACTACCACTGTTAGTATAAAGTAAGTTGTTCCCACTGTTAGTGTCTATAAGTCTGTTAGAGATATATATGGAATAAATTTGAATTCCATAATTATAGGAGATTGTTTAGCAGGACTCTATGCGTTATAAATAGAGATCCTAAAACCTAGATTAGGTTAAGTTTTTGTGCCGCTTTAAGGTTATTGTAACCCTAATACAAATCTGTGTATTCGTCTTATATTATTAATAAGATTGAAGCTTTTGGCTATAATTCTGTTGTGTTGAAACTATTATTGATCTTTATTATATTACTAAGTGTTATTCCGCAAACTTCTTAGTAATTATTCAAAACTGCTTTCATCTAATAGTTTATTAGATCGATCTGGGTTTATCAAGTGGTATCAGAGCTTTTGGTTAAGTTTTGAATACAGAAAGATCAAGAATCACTGTTTTATTGATCATATCTAATCAATGGCAGAACATAATGAAGGAATTCAGGTTACTAAGATCCCAATGCTTAGACCTGATGAGTTTGATCTGTGGAAAAACAGAATCAGACAATATATGCTTCTCACAGACTACCAGATGTGGGAAGTAGTTGTTAATGGTCCTCCTGTGACCCTTAATAGTGATGGTGTTCCTCAGCCAAGATCACCACCAACTTCTGAGGCAGAAAGAAAAGTGAGATCTATAGAGTACAAAGCTTTGAGTACTCTATTGTTATCTATTCCTAATGAATACCAAAGTCGTTTTGAAGCATGTTAAGATGCCAAAGTTTTAATGGAAGCAATAGAGAAGCGATTTGGTGGTAATGACAACACCAAAAAGAATAAAAGATCTCTGTTGAAACAACAATATGAGAACTTTAATTCTGCAAAGTCAGAAACTCTGACTCAAACCTTTGATAGGTTTTCCAAGCTTGTAGGAGATCTAGAAAATCATCAAGTAAAAATTGACAAAGATGATTTCAACAGGAAGTTCTTGAGGTCCTTAGGTGATGAATGGACCATCTATACCGTTGGTTTGAGGCAGAGTGCAGATCTGGAAGCCAAGGAATTAGAATATATCTACAATGATCTGAGGAATTTTGAAGCTGAGGTAGAAATCAAGAAGGTGGGATCTGGGAGCAACAACAATAATTCAGCTTTTATGTCTATGGCAGGGTCTGGATCAAAGACTGAATCAAGTCAGAAAGGGTCATCCTATGGGATTAGAGGAAGTGGATCTGCAACTAATCATTCTAATGATCAAATATTAGAATCTTTCTTTGCTAGTAATGTGAATTCATCACTTACTAATGAAGATCTAGATCAGTTTGAAGGAGATGATCTAGAAGAGATGGATATCAAACTCCAGATTGCTTTAATCACACAAAGAGCAAAAAGATTTATGCAAAGAACTGGTAGGAATAACTTTGCACAGAAGAGGAGTGATGCAAGCTAGTTTGATAAAAGCAAAGTTGAATGTTACAACTTTCACAAGATGGGACACTTTGCTAGGGAGTGCAGAAGCCCTAAGGTTGATCAGAATGAGAGAGGGACTGCTCAGAGAAGTGGAGGAACTGTTGGTCAGACAAAGAATGTGCCAATCTAGGATACTTCATCAAATGCACTGGTATCTGTTGATGGATGTGGATGGGATTGGAGTGATCAAGAAGAACATGAAGTGAAGAATCAATGCTTCATGGCAACAGCAGAATCTGACAAGCAATCTGAAGTTCCTTATGAGGTACAAATAAAATTGTGCTCAACTGTGTGTAAACAAACTGTGAAACATTATAGAGATCATAACCAGAAAGTGTGTGATGAGCTAAAACAGTGTGAAATCAAAAGTAGACACACTATCTCTGTAATAGAAAATCTTGAAAAACAGATTCAGGCTTTTGAAGATAATGCAACATAGTTTAAATATGATATTGAGTATGCTAGGTGGGAAAGGGACACTTTTAAAGATAAAGTAGAATTATTAACTAAGAAACTTGCTGAGGTCACATGTGAAAGAGATAGCATAAGACTAAATGTAAGTAACTTAGAAAATGCATCTAAAAGTGTACATAAACTTATCAATTCTCAGATTCATGATAAACTCAAGACTGGGTTAGGATACAACAATGTACCTCCTCCTTATAACAACAACTATTTTCCTTCAAAAACTGAAATTGATTTAAATTCACTTAAAGAAGGATTAAATGATGATGTTAAAAAGGTTGACCCAGTTAACTGTTTAAAAGAAGATGTAAATATTGATGAAGTTGAAATTCATGAGTGGACTGAGGAAGATGATGAAGAGTGTGATACATCTGAGTGTAATGTGAATGTGATTAATATATCTGATACATCATCTAGTGAAAACAGCAATAGTATTACTGGTCTAGTTACAGAACTAAAAGTTAATAAACTAGAAGAGGGTAAGAAAATGTTTGAAGAGAAAGAAAAACTTCAAGAAAAACATGAGAAAATCACACCTAACACACCTAGGAATTCTCAAAGGAAGGTTAGGAATGCTGTGAAAACTACTGCTGTGAATACATGTGTTAAATGCAAGTGTAAGGATAACTTTTCTAAATCACAAACTTTTCATAAACATATTCCCAGAGGTAATCAAAGGAATTGGAACCAAATGATAACTCAAAAACTGGGGAACAATGTGACAGTGATTAAAGAAAAGTTATGCCTTATCTGTGGCAGAAATAATCATCTTCAACATGACTGTTTTCATAATCCAAAAACTTATCAAAAGAATGTGAAAAAGCCATGGACAGCAGCTAATATGATTAACAAACAAAATTTTAAATCTAAAGTTAATCATACAACTGCTGCTAGAAAGATGAATTTTAGGGCAAATCAAGCTATGGCTGCTGCTAAGGTTTCCACTGCAGGAACAAAAGCTAAAGATTTAGCCAACAATTTAAAGGCTAAAACAGTGGCAAAAGGAGTTAATGCAAACCGTGGAAAGCCTTTTAAAACTGTTAACATTGTTAATTCAACAGTTTCCACTGGTAGAGTAAATAACACTGTAAGGAATACTAACAGTGTTAATTATTTTATCACTGTTAGACACAATAACAGTTATAACAGGTTTAACACTGTTAGACATAACTTTGGTCCTTCAGTTAACCTGTTAGACCAAAACCCACTATTAGGTCTAATATTAGTTGGATTTTGACACCTTCTCAATCTAAGTTAACCAAAGGTTCAAAATCCAACAGTGTATCAAAGTCAATGATCTTCAAGAAAGTTGAATACTTTGATACATATGGGAAACCCAAGGCCAAATTGGTTTGGGTTCCCAAGAGAAATTAATTTTTCTCTTTGTTTATGTGCAGGGCAAGCGAAGAAGCTTATGGCATATTGACAGTGGCTGCTCAAGGCACATGACTGGAGACAAGGAAAAGCTACAGAACTTCAAGTCATTTGATGGTGGATATGTAGCATTTGGAAGCAATCCAAAAGGTGGAAGGATCACAGGCAAAGGAGTAGTTCAAAGTGCCAAGTTAAGCTTTGAAAATGTCTATTATGTGGAACAGTTGAGGTACAATTTGCTAAGTGTGAGTCAAATCACAGATAAAAAGAACCCTGTTCATTTTATTGACATTGAATGTCTTATCTTATCAAAGGAATTCAAAATTCCAGAAAATATGATTCTAATGAGAATTCCTAGACAAGATAATGTATATAAGTGTGACTTAGAAAATATGGCACCTCAACCTGATTTAAATTGTTTAATTTCAAAAGCAAACTTAAATGAATCTACTTTGTGGCATAGAAGGATGTGTCACATGAATTATAAAACCATTAATAAACTTGTCAAAAACAAGCTTGTTAGGGGTTTACCTGAGAAGGTATATTCATGTGATGATCATTGTGTTTCTTGTCTTAAGGGGAAGCAACACAAAACTTCTTTTAAGTCCAAAACTGTGAATCCAAACTGTACTCCTCTATACTTGTTGCATATGGATTTATTTGGACCAACAAGTATAAGTAGTATGGGAAAAAGATCTTATTGCCTTGTTGTGATTGATGATTATACCAGGTTTACATGGGTCTTCTTTCTTAGAACAAAGGATGAGACAAGTGAAATACTTAGATCATTTATAACTAAGATAGAAAACCAATTTGATAAAAATGTTAAAATCATCAGGAGTGATAATGGAACAGAATTTAAAAATCATGAAATGGATAAATTCTGTGATGAGAAAGGCATTAAGAGAGAATTTAGTGCTCCTAGGACTCCTCAACAGAATGGAGTAGCTGAGAGAAGGAACAGGACACTAATTGAGGCTGCTAGAACTATGCTAGCTGATGCAAAACTTCCTATGTCCTTTTGGGCAGAAGCTGTTAGCACAGCCTGCTATGTTCAGAATAGGGTAACAGTAGTTAAGCCTCACTTCAAAACCCCCTATGAGCTAATGTTTAAGAACAAACCACTGGTTAGTTTCTTAAAATCCTTTGGATGTCCATGCACTATTTTGAATACCAAAGATCACCTAGGAAAATTTGAAAAAAAATTAGATGAGGGTGTATTTGTAGGGTATTCCATTCAAAGTAAAGCATATAGGGTTTTTAATCAAAGGACCAGGGTAATAGAAGAATCTTTGAACATCACATTTAATGAGAATACTATTAACCCTGATGGGAAAGGTCCAAAGTCCTTGTTTGACATTGATGCTCTAAATCATGCTTTTAGATATGCAACTGTCAATGGTAGTACAGGTACAAGTTCAGGTACCAAAACAGGGACAGAAGATGGAGCAAGTGAGAAAGTATCAGGAGTGTCCACAGAAAGTAATACAGATTCAATGGAATACATTGTATTTCCTATCTGGACTCCTGATCCACCAGAGGTGTTATCTTCTGATCTTCCACAGTCATCTCAGCCTATGGAGACAGAAGAATCAATTGACACACCATCAAATGAGAATTCTGGGCAGGATGGTAACTTTACCAACTTGGAGGCCAACATACCAGAGACATCAACATCAAATCTTCATGTTCACAAAGATCATCCTTTGGAACAGGTGATTGGAGATGTTAATTCTGCTTTTTAAACTAGACAGCAATCTATTGCCAATGAAGAAGACATACATACATCACTATATGTATGTTTTCTATCTCAGATAGAACCTAAGAAGGCAGTAGAAGCTCTTAAACACCCTAGTTGGATTGAGGCAATTCAAGAGGAGCTGCTACAGTTCAAAATTCAGAATGTGTGGACACTAGTTGATCTACCAAAGGGTAAAAGGGCTATTGGTACCAAGTGGATCTTCAAGAACAAGAAGGATGAAAGGGGTATTGTTATCAAGAACAAGGCCAGGTTGGTGGCACAGGGGTGTACACAGGAAGAAGGGATTGACTATGATAATGTCTTTGCACCTGTTGCAAGGATTGAAGCCATTAGACTGTTTCTAGCTTATGCTACTTATAAAGGATTCACAGTCTATCAGATGGATGTCAAGAGTGCTTTTCTGTATGGCACAATTGATGATGAGGTATATGTGTGTCAACCACCTTGTTTTGAAGATCCTAAATATCCAGATAGAGTCTGCAGATTGGAAAAGGCATTGTATGGTCTGCATCAAGCACCCAGAGCTTGGTATGAGACTCTATCAGTTTATCTGTTAGACAATGGATTTAAGAGAGGGACTATTGATAAGACATTGTTTATCAAGAAGGATCAAGGTGACATTTTATTGGTGCAAATTTATGTGGATGACATCATTTTTGGTTCTACAAATGATGGTTTGTGCAAGGAATTTGAAAACTTAATGCATCAAAAGTTCCAGATGAGTTCAATGGGGGAACTCACTTTCTTTTTGGGACTTCAAGTCAAGCAGAGCTCAGATGGAATCTTCATAAATCAAAGCAAGTATGTAAAAGACATACTCAATAAATTTGGTTATTGTGAAGCAAAAGTGGTTAGCACTCCAATGGAAACACATAAGCCACTATCTGCAGATCCTGAGGGGGAGGAAGTTGATGTACATTTGTACAGATCAATGATAGGATCATTGATGTATCTCACTTCTTCCAGGCCAGATATTATGTTTGCTGTTTGTATCTGTGCCAAATTTCAAACCTGTCCAAAGCAATCACATCTGTATGCTGTCAAGAGGATTTTTAGATACTTAAAGGGACAACTTGATTTAGGTCTTTGGTATCCAAGAGAGTCTTCTTTTGACTTAATAGCATATTCAGATAGTGATTATGGGGGAGCTAGCATGGACAGGAAGTCAACATCAGGAGGTTGTCAATTTCTAGGGGAAAGGTTAATCTCATGGCAATGTAAGAAACAGACAACTGTATCAACATCTACTGCTGAAGCTGAGTATGTAGCTGCTGCAAATTGTTGTGCTCAGGTCCTATGGATTCAGAATCAAATGCTTGATTATGGTTTAACTTTCTTACATACTCCTATTTTTATTGATAATTCTTCTGCTATCAGCATCATTAATAATCCTGTGAAACATTCTAAAACTAAGCATATAGAGATCAGGTATCATTTTATAAGAGATTGTAATGAAAAACAACTTATACAGATTATAAAAGTCCATACTGATAATCAATTTGCAGATCTGTTCACCAAAGCCTTTGATGTGGGCAGATTTACATTCTTGATTACAAGTATTGGTATGATTAAATCCTCTTAAATTGTTTTTCTATACTAATTTTGTAAGACATCTATATATTGCTTAAGGATTAGATGCTGGTAGAGGTAATTGATAATAACAGTGATAACAGTTTTAGTTTCAACTGTTTTGTTTACTTATCACTGTTATTAGTTCATTACCACTGTATATGTATTTTGTTTTCACTATTAGTTATGTTTTATCACTGTTAGTTTTGTTGAACTAACCTTTTGTAGGTTACCACTGTCAGTTATGTAATTATCACTGTTAGTGTAAAGAGTTTCCACTGTTTTCACTAATAGTTACAACTGACAGTGCCACTGCTCATACAACTGTTGGTTCCACTGTTAGTGTAACTTTTACCACTGTTAGTATATCAGTTCCTACTGTTTATACTATCAAGTTGTAACTGTTCACTATCACTTTGTCTTATTGTTTCTTTTGCAGGTTATAAAAAAAATTGCTTAAAAAGCCAAGTTCTTGGCACTGCTAGTACTAAGCTTTGATTACCTTGGTCGGTTACCACTGCTAGTGCTACTTGTTGCTACTAGCTTTCTAAGTATTAAAAAAAAATTGAATGTTGCCACTGTTATGGTATTTTAATATACCTTCCCACTGTTCGTTAGATTAACCAATGCCACTGCCAGTTAATTTTCTAGGGCTTGACTCTGTTCTAACAGTTTATAACCTTAGAACACTTCAATTTTTCATTACGCTTTCTTATTTTCCCACATAACTACTACAATTACTCTCCAAATCCAACCCTCACTTCTATTACGATCAATTCAACGGTCATGGCTTCTTCTTCACCAGATTGTACACTGAGTGTTTACGAAGAACACAATATGATCGCCTTTTTGATGAAACCCACATCGGCGCAAAACTTCACACAAATTGTGGATTTTCTGCATTCGAGTTATATATTTCATGTGCTTACTGTATCTCCAAGGGTTTCCAGGGGTCATTTGATCGAATTTTGGAAGAATGCTCAATTGGAAGTAATTGAGGGCAACAATCAAGTGGTTTCTATGGTTCAAGGAACCAAAGTGGTCATATCTGAGGATTCTCTTCGAGAAGTACTTCTTCTTGGTGACGCTTCAGGTATATCTTCTATTGATGACAAAGATTTGTATGATAATCTTAGGTTAATGGGGTATGAGGGTGATTACACGCGTTTTACATTTTTCAAATCACTCTTTAGTCCTCAATGGAAATTTTTAATACATACACTTCTCCACTGTGTGTCATCCAAACGAACTGCTTTTAATGAATTTGGGTCTCAAATAGCCTATGCACTGGTGTGTTTGGCTAAGGGTCAAAAATTTAATTTTTCTAAATACATTCTTGAAGGCATGGTAAGAAATATTACAAAAGGGAAAAAGGATATGTTCATTATGTATCCTAGATTTGTGCAACTTGTTTTAAATAAACAAATTCCTGATTTAGTTGCACAAGAACTTATTATTGGTGTTAATACTCTATCTGCTAGAACATTTGTAGAAATGAGTAAGAATACCAATAAGAAGTTTTCTGGGAAGGAAACAGCATTGTTTTCTACAATGCTTCCTGCTCCTTCCACCACAGATGTAGTACCTCCAACTACATCTGAACCAATTGGTGACAGGCCAGTAGTACCAACTAGGTCTGAACAAACACCAATTGGTGTACAAAGAGAAAACAAGGGACCAAACACCCTACCCACTTATAGCCAAAGAAAAAGAAAAGAAAACAGGTAAGTGAGGTTCCTGCTGCTCACTTGTCTCAGCCATCTATTATTTCACAGCAAATGACCCCACAGGAGATGGGTGATCATTCTGGAAGGGCTGCCACTACTCCTTCTAGTTCACTGACAGAGGAGAGCAGTGGTAACATCAGTAAGACCCAACCAGAGGCAACTTCTAATGCTGAACCTATGGGTAATGAAGCAGGTGAAGGTCCCAGTACCAAGACAAAGGGAACTTCTGTTGACCATGCTAGGCATGAGACAGAAGATGATTTTGTCAATGATTCATCTAGGAGGTTACACTCTGATGATGAGGAGGCTAGTACTTACATTGAATTGACGAATGTACAATTGACAATGGCTATAGATAAAATTTGGGAGAGATTGATGAAAGAGAAGAAGGTGAATAAAGCTCAAGATGCTAAAATTGCAGAGCAGACTGTTAAGATTGATGAGCAACAGAAAGTAACTGATGATCTCAAGGAAAGGCTTGCTGTGTTAGAAGCTTTGTTAGTGAGGCACACTTTCAATAAGGGGGAGAAGAATGCAGAAGATATGGTTGATGATGATGGGTTTATGTATGATCATGTGAATGAGGTTGTGGGTGAAACGGATGTTATGTCTAATGCTAACACTGAAGTCCTGGAAGATGATGTGCAGACTGAAATTCTTGAAAGTGTTATGCAAAAGACTGTTGAGGTGGTTGATGGTGAGACAGAGGTGATTGTTGAGATAGATGATGGTGAAGAGGTGGTACAACCAGTGAATGATGTGGTGATTATGGAAACTGAACAGATGAAAGGTGATGGTGATGATGCAGAAGCTGAGGGGGAGTCAATGCCAAGATCAGATCCTAAGCGTACATATGGTAGAAAGAAATCTGTACCAGTGTTCAGCATAAAAGCTAAAAAGATAGAAGAGATCAGAAAGTCAAAGTCAAGTAGTCCCATTGCTAAAGTGGCTACCACTGCTACAACTACTACCACTGCTACCACTACCACTGTTAAGACAAAGCCAACCACTGCTAGAACTCCAGAAGTGCCTTTTGTCATCAAAGAATCTAGAGTGGATAAACCTGAGTCTAAGCTTCCAAAGATTGATCCAAAAGACAAAGGTAAGGGCAAATTGGTGGAAAAGCCAAAGTTGAAGAAGGTGACACAGAATGTTGAGCATGACTTGGAGTATGCTATGAGGTTGCAGGCTGAGTTGGATGAACAGGACAGACTTGAAATTGAAAAAAGAGTTGCTAAGTCTCAAAAGTCTGTGTCAGTCAAAGAATCTGAGGTTGATAAAGTGGATGTGATGCTTGAGAATGGGCAGACTGTGAAAATGACTAAAGAAGCCAGCAGAGTGTATGCAGATATGAAAGCAAAGGGATTAGCAGATGATACTGTATATCATGCTTATGAAGAAAAGAAAAAGGGTAATCCTTTGCAGATGGCATTAAAGAAGAAAATTGAAAGAGAGAAGAAGGAGAAAAAGGAAAAAGAAGTTGCTAAGAGGAAAGCAAAAAGACCAACAAGAGCTGATTTGAAAAATGATCTGGTTTGTAAGTTAAGGGGAGATAGAATTTCTACAGGACAATTGAGGAGGATGTCACTGGAACAATTGCAAACTATGTATGATAATAATCCTCATGTCAATCCTGAAGCAAGGCAAAGGTTAGAAAAGAAGAGGAAAGATGATGCAGAAATTCAAAGGAGATTGCAAGAAAGATATGATCAAATTGATGAGGAGTTGGAGAAAGAAAAGGAACTGAAATTGAAAATTGAAGGTGTTAGAAGGTCATTTGCTAAATTTCAAGAGATGGATGATAATATTTGTGATTTGGATAGGGATGAGGAGATATTAGATCAGATGATTGTAGTTAAGCCTGATAGATCAGAAAACATCAATTTGGATGGTGAAGAATACTCAGAAATTATCAAATGGGAAGCAGTATTGATAGCAAATGAAGAAATGGCTTATGAAATAAGGATTGAAAGGAAGAATGGAGTTGTAAGTTTTCACAAGTCAATGCAGGATATTCTGAAAAGAATTCACAAATTTGATCTATATGATATGTATAAGATTGGGTTAGAAAAGGACTTAAGAAATGTTAAATCTAGTTTTGAAAGGTATGTGTGGGAATGGATACAAATGATGTTTGAGCCTGAGATGTATGGAGATATATTTCTGTGTACTGAGTTGGTTGCTTACTGGAGACATTTTGCTAGAGCAGGAGTGCAGTGTATTTCTCTCAAGAATGGTAAATATATGTATATGTTGGAAGAGAGAGAGTACATTCTGAGCTTGGTACTGTTAAAGCAACTAATGGAAAAGAAATTACAAGTTGAAGTGAAGACTGAAAAAGGCAAAGACATTATCTACTGGATTATGAATCAATTCTATAAGAGAGATCAAGCAAGCAAGAAAAGATAAAAATCTCCTACAAAGAATGAAGCTGAATGCAGAAACTTAATGCAATGGAGGATTGATTAAGTTTAGGGGGAGATTGTTGGGATCTGAGCAAAATTGATCAAGTGTTGAAGTCCAGCCACTGTTAGCTATAATGACTCCCACTGTTAATGAAGAAGCAGTGACAAGCAGTGCCACTGCTAGAAGGATTGAAGATCTAGCCACTGCTAGTATATTTGTAGAAGCAGTGTCACTGTTAGCGTAAGTATACTTTTATGTAAAGGGAACTTACTACCACTGTTAGTATAAAGTAAGTTGTTCCCACTGTTAGTGTCTATAAGTCTGTTAGAGATATATATGGAATAAATTTGAATTCCATAATTATAGGAGATTGTTTAGCAGGACTCTATGCGTTATAAATAGAGATCCTAAAACCTAAATTAGGTTAAGTTTTTGTGCCGCTTCAAGGTTATTGTAACCCTAATACAAATCTGTGTATTCGTCTTATATTATTAATAAGATTGAAGCTTTTGGCTATAATTCTGTTGTGTTGATTCTATTATTGATCTTTATTATATTACTAAGTGTTATTCCGCAAACTTCTTAGTAATTATTCAAAACTGCTTTCATCTAATAGTTTATTAGATCGATCTGGGTTTATCACCCTGGACTGGTTACGTGATGTTGAAAGAAAACTGGATGCTTGTCATTGTGAGGAGGAAGATAAAGTACAATATGCAGTTTAGTTGCTAAAGGGTCAAGCTATGTTTTGGTGGGATTCTATAACTGCACCATTGACTCCACAGCAGCTGAGTGCTATTAGATGGCCAGACTTTCATGCTGAAGTTTGTAAGCAGTTTTGTTCAGAGTATAATCTTTCACGTATCAGACAAGAATTTCTTGATCTACAGAAGATTGATCAGATGTCTATTGATGAGCTTATTAGACAGTTTTCTGAGAAATTGCAATTCGTACAGTAGTGGGTCCCAACGAATAGAACTAAAATTGATCAGTTTGTTAGGACTTTACCTCCTGATTATCGTACCACCGTGAGATTAGCAGGTACGCTTTTTCAAGCTTTCGATTTAGCTCGATCCGTGGATAGTGATATTAGGGATAAGAAACAACAAAATAAAGAAAAGTTTCAACAAAGATAAAAGGGTGATTTGTCGAGTAAGGGAAAACAGAAATGGCAAGGTAATCAGTCGAATAGGAGAGTTAGTTTTGGTGGCTTATCCTCCGACAGTTCATATTGTACTAGATGTAGATCTAGGCGTACTGGGCCTTGTATCGTTCAAACTTCTAGGTGCATCAAATGTGGGGTATTGGGACATTCAGTCAAGGATTGTACTTATCCTAATCAGGTATGCTGGAATTGTCATAAGGAAGGTCATAGAGCTGGGGATTGTACTGAGGCTAGGAGGCAGGGAATGGGTATGGGTGGTGGTTCCTCTTCTTCAAGCCAAAAGCGGGAAAATCCACCATCAGCTACTGTTCATGCATTTCAGATGACAGTTGATGAGGTTGTCATCACTGAGGATGTCATTATTGGTACTTTTCTTGTTAACTCTGTACCAGCGCGTGTGCTTTTTTATTCTGGTGCAAATTGTTCATTTATATCTATAAATTTCTGTGAAAAGTTGAAGTTGACCCCTCATTGATTTTAAACCCTATTGACGTAGAAGTGGCTAATGGCAAATTGGTTCCTGTTACCACCTCGGTAACTGGGGCTAATATTACTATAGAGGGTCATAATTTTCCAGTTACTTTTCTTCTATTGCCTATTCCGAATTTCGATGTGGTGTTAGGCATGAATTGGCTGAGTCAAAACAAAGCTAATATTGAGTGTCATAAAAAGTTGATATAAATCCCAATTTCTGAAGAGTCATACGTAATGGCTCAAGGAGAATGAGAAAAGGGTAGTATTCCATTGATATCCGTGATGAAAGCTAGAAAATCTCTATCTAAAGGGTGTGAGTTTTATTTGGCTTATGTTGTAAATACTAAGTTAGAAAAGAAATCTGTGACTAATGTCTGGGTGGTTTCTGAATACCCGAAAGTCTTTCCCGATGAGTAGCCTGGTTTACCCCCTGTTAGGGAAGTTGAATATCAGATTGACTTGATTCCTGGTTCCTCCCCTATAGCCAAATCTCCTTATAGATTAGCGCCTTCAGAAATTCGTGAAATGATGACTCAGATTTAGGAACTATTAGATAAGGGTTTCGTACGACCTAGTTCTTCTCCTTGGGGTTCTCCAGTTTTGTTTGTGAAGAAGAAGGATGGTACTCTTCGTATGTGTATTGATTACAGGGAGTTGAATAAAAGAACCATCAAGAATATATATCCTTTGCCCATAATTGATGAGTTATTTGATCAGCTGTAGGGATCTTCTTATTTTTCTAAAATTGATTTGAGATCAGGTTATCATCAGGTGCGATTTCGTGAAGAAGATATTCCTAAAATTTCTTTTCGCACCAGGTATGGCCATTATGAGTTTCTAGTTATGCCATTTGGGTTAACTAATGCCCCTGCCGTGTTTATGGATTTAATGATTCGAGTTTGTCGACCGTTTCTCGATAAATTTGTAATTGTATTTATCGATGATATTTTGATTTATTCTAAGTATGAGTCTGAACATGAACAACATTTGAGATTAGTTTTGGAGATTTTAAAAAGGGAACATCTTTATGCTAAATTTTCGAAATATGAATTCTGGTTACGGGAGGTACAATTTTTGGGGCATATTATTTGTAATGATGGAATAAAGGTTGATTCGTCTAAAGTTGAGGCTGTAATGAATTGGGATATACCTAAATCTCCATATGTAATTAAGAGTTTTCTAGGGTTGGCGGGTTATTACAGAAAGTTTATCAAAGATTTTTCTAGAATTATGAGCCCGTTGACCAAATTAACACGTAAGAATGTTAGATTTCAGTGGGATGATCATCAAGAAACAAATTTTCAATTCGAATGCAAAGTACACTGTGGCTATGGAAATATGGTTTTCAAACTGAACACTAAGTACACTGGAGCCGTGGAAATACTGCTTTCTACTTTGAACGCAAAGTACATTGTGCCCGTGGAAATATGGTTTTCTAACTGAACGTGAATATTACACTGTTGACAAATTAGGGATTTATTGGGACTTAAAAGTAAGGGCTGGTTTATATCATAGATGGATAATATTATGCTTAAATACAAACTTAGTTAAGTAGTCTGGGTTAGCTTTTATGAAGCAATGTAAGGTACCGTAAGTCGGCTGATTACTCGGTATAGCGTCGACAACACCTCCGGTGTAGTTAACACGTGGAAGCTGAGGAAAAGCCGCAGTTACTAAGCCTGGTGGAATAACGGCAACTCTGTGATCAGCAAAGCTGGTATCGACTAGGTCCTTGGTTCAGCAATGGAAACACCTCCGGTGGAGTACAGTGCAGTAATCACGAAAAGAGTCGTAGTTATCGGTCTATGTCACGAGTCATGACTCAACACCCAGACTCACAAAACCATCAATAGAAAGCAATCAAGCACACTCTATAAACTTGGTCTTAAATGTTTTATTTAGATTAGATATTATTGTGGGGTTAAGAAAGGTCGGACATCGAGTTGGTTTGTCGCCTTATTCATACACCCAGGGTTTCATCCCAGATAAGGGTCACTATACCTTCACCTGTTAGTGTTGTGGGCTGGATAAACTACTCCGATCAGAATCAGGATAGCCTAGTCGCCCAGTGACATACTGATCGAGAACTCTATCAGTAGGGGGCTAGTGCTTACTCCACTAATACCTGAAATAAATAAAATACAAACCTTTAGAACACATTTTCATTCTAATCAATAAGGCTACCGAAATCATAGCAAACACCCTCTCTTGATTATCTGCTATTTACATTTATTTTATTCCGCTTTAGTTTAAATTTTCTGCCTAAGTATATAATAAAAACAAAACCAATCAAATCTTTTAAAATCAAGCCACTAGATTGATAAGTACGCCTGTTTCGTCCACAATACACTGACTCAGAGAATGACCCTAGGTCATCCTTATTTCTATACACCAATAGTAACTAGGTATACTTAGGCCCCACAAATATAAATTTTAAAACCACTGATCCAGCCAAGTGGGAGGCTCACAATGACAGGAAGCGATTCCTAAAGACCGACCATTCGGCTGGCATCAATAGGCTTGGGATGCCTCCCAAGAGCGCTTTGTTTATTGAGTCTCGTAGCTTGACTCTATTATTCTATCAGGGCTGTTCGTAACCATAGACTTCCTCAGATGGGGGAAAGTCTTGTATGTAATGTTTCAAACGGTGACCGTTTACCTTGAAGTTTCCTTCAGGGGCCTCGAGCTCGACGGCACCATAGGGGAATACTTTAGATATCGTAAAGGGACCGCTCCATCATGTTTTAAATTTGCCAGAAAACTTTTTAAATCGCGAGTTAAAGAGTAGAACTTTATCGCCTGAGTTGAAGTGTGTGGGGCGGAGTTTTGAATCATGGAGCACTTTGGTTCTCTCCTTGAATTTATAGGAGCTTTCGTAAGCTTGATCTCTTAACTCGGCCAGCTCGTTCAGTTGCATTTTTCGGTGTGTTCCCGTTATCGTAGGATCCAAGCTACAATTTCTCAATGCCCAGTAAGCTTTGTACTCTAGTTCGATTGGAAGGTGATGTGCCTTTCCATACACAAGCCTATGAGGGGTCGTTCCCAACGGTATCTTGTAGGCCGTCCGGAATACCAATAAAGCATTGTCTAGCTTATCTGCCCATCTTTCCCCGTGTTGACCGACTGTTCGTTCCAAGATCCTTTTTAGCGTTTGGTTTGTTATTTCTGCTTGCCCATTCGTCTGCGGGTGGTAGGCCGTAGATGTCTTATGGGTAACACCATATTGTTGCAATAGCTTCATAAACTGAGTATTGCAAAAGTGCGTGCCACGATCGCTGATGATTGCTCATGGAGTTCCAAACCGACAGAATAGCTGTTTCAAGAATTTGGTCATGACTCTCGAGTCATTTGTTGGAAAGGCTTGAGCTTCGGCCCATCTGGACACGTAGTCGACAACCACTAGGATGTATTCTTTCCCGTAAGATTTTGGAAATGGTCCCATGAAGTTTAGTCCCCATATGTCAAATATTTCACACGCTGGATATTCGTCAATAACATTTCGTTACGCGTTGTGATATTTCCAAACCTTTGGCAAATCTCGCAACATTTCACCAAGTCTTGTGCGTCTCTGAAGATAGTGGGCCAGTAGAATCCTGAGTCGTAAATTTCTTTGTTGTTAAATTAGTTGCATGGTGTCCTCCGGTTGGTCCGTGGTGGCTTTGGTAGAGTATGTGTTCAGCTTCTTTCCCATCAACACATTTTATTATAATTTGATCGGGACAGACTTTGAACAAGTATGGATCGTCCCAAAAGTAATGCTTGGCATCACGGAAAAATTTCCGTTTTCGTGATAATGGCATTCCTTTCCTTATGATCCCTCCAACTATAAAATTTGCAATATCTGCAAACCAAGGATCATCAGTGAATTGCGAGCCTTGCATTGATTCTCCTAAACTCATTAATTGTTCTTCTGGAAATCGATCTCTAATATCTCTTTCTGCAAGTTGTTCCATCGACGGATTTTCGAGTTGACTTAAATGATCTGCGGTGACATTTTCTGCTCCCTTCTTATCTTTTATCTCGATGTCGAATTCTTGTAGGAGTAGAATCCATCGTAGCAATCTGGGTTTTGCGTCTTGCTTTTTAAAGAGGTATTTTAGAGTGGAGTGATCCATGGAGACTATCGTTTTGGACAATATTAGATAGGATCGGAATTTATCAAAGGAAAACACTACGGCTAGCAGCTCCTTTTCAGTTGTTGTGTAGTTTTCTTGAGCGTCTGTTAGTGTTTTGCTAGCGTAGTAGATTGGTCGGAAGTGATTATCCTTCCTTTGTCCGAGAACTGCCCCTACTGCGAATTCGCTAGCGTCACACATGATTTCAAATGGGAGACTCCAATCTGGAGCAACCATGATTGGTGCATTAGTTAGCTCTTTCTTTAGGTAGTTGAAGGCCTCCATACAATTTTCGTCAAACACAAACTTGATATCCTTTCCTAAAAGGTGGGTGATAGGTCGAGAGATCTTTGAGAAGTCCTTGATAAAATGGCAGTAGAATCCAGCGTGTCCTAGAAAACTCCGAATGCTTTGACGTTGGTTGGTGGTGGAAGTTTAGTGATGGTTTCGACTTTGGCTTTGTCTACTTCAATTCCTGACTTTGATATCCTATGTCCTAAAACTATTCCTTCTTTCACCATAAAATGACATTTTTCCCAATTCAAGGCGAGATTCGATTCTTCACATTTGGAGAGCATTCTGTCGAGGTTTGATAAGCATGATGCGAAAGAGTCTCCAAAGACCGAGAATTCATCCATAAAGACTTCCATGCATCATTCGATCATGTCATGGAAGATTGCAACCATGCATCTCTGAAATGTCGCAAGAGCGTTGCATAATCCAAATGGCATTGGTCGGTAGGTGAATGTTCCATATGGGCATGTGAATGTTGTCTTCTCTTGATCCTTCGGGTCGAGCGGGATTTGGAAATACCCGGAGAATCCGTCAAGGAAACAGTAGAATTCGTTCCCAAATAATCTTTCGAGCATTTGGTCGATAAATGGATGTGGGAAGTGATCCTTACGAGTTGCTTCATTTAACTTCCTATAATTGATGCAAACACTCCAACCGGTGACAGTCCGAGTTGGTATAAGCTCATTCTCTTCGTTTGTAATAACTGCCATTCCTCCTTTCTTTGGAACTACTTGAACAGGGCTGACCCAAGGTGAATCAGAAATTGGATAGATCAATCCAGCATCCAAGAGTTTGATAACTTCTTGTTTGACCACGTCTTGAATCTTAGGATTCACTCTCCTTTGCCTTTGCATGGATGGTTTGAAATCGTTCTCCATGAGGATCTTGTAGGTGCAGTAGTTCAGACTAATTCCTTGTATATCAGAAATTTTTGACACGATTGCTTTCTTGTGCAATTTCAGAACATCAATTAGTTGAGCTTTCTCTTCGGGTTCTAACTCCTTTGAGATTATTACTGGGAGCTGTGAAGTTCCTTGGAGGTAAGCGTACTCAAGGTGTGGTGGTAATTCTTTCAATTCTAGTGTTGGTGGTTCTTCAATAGACGGCTTCATTCTAGCTATCTCGTCTATATTTAGTTTCTCATACTCTTCTTGGAATGGTGCTTAGTCTATCTCGGGTTCAGATGTGGAGATTGATGCTATTTCGACCCACTCCATTTGGTTCGAAAATTTGTTCATCTTTAGCTCGTATTTGTTGACTGTTGATGAGGATATTTCATCATTTCGGGTGAGATTAATCCCTCCGTCGTCGGTGAACTGGAATTCTGGAAATTGAGCGGTTGAAGATTGGTTTATGGTGATTTCGGGATTTAGTAGCGGTACGTGTTGGTTGGTTAGTTGTGGTTCAATTGGGGGTGGTTCCATACTCATTCCTTTGAATGAATCTAGGATCTCTTTAATTAAAGGAAATGGGTTTGGTTTGGTCCCCTTTCTTTTTAGCCAAGGTATCGGTGTACCGCATCCTAATGGAACAGCAATGGTTTTGCCATTAGTGCAAGAGGATTTCTTTTCAAGCAGGGGAGATAGTAGCTCTTCGGATGTTTTTGGTGAAGTGATTGCGGAGTGCAGCCCAGGGTCCTCATTGTATAACCTCCGAACGGTGACTACCATGTTGGGTATCGGATCCCGGCTAGATATTGCCAATACTTCGTGGAGATGTTCATCAAAAATGTCCTGCATGATATCACACAAACCAAGGTCCTCTTCCAGAGGTTGCTTCATTAATCGATTGACATTAAAGGTGACCTCCTCCTTCCCAACTCTCAGTTTTAAAGATCTTTCGTTTACGTTGATAACAGCTTTGGCAGTGTTTAAGAAAGGTCTGCCATGGATGAGCGGGACATGGGTGTCTTCCTCTATATCCATGACAATGAAGTCTACTAGAAAGATGAACTTATCGACTCTTACCATGACATCTTCAGCAATCCCTCGAGGGAGTTTAACTGATCTATCTGCTAATTGAATGGTCATACGAGTAGGTAATAGGTTATCTAATCCTAATTTCTTATAGAGGGAATAAGGCATAAGATTAACACTAGCACCTAGGTCGGCTAAGCCATTACTGATTTGAATATCTTGGACAAAACAAGGTATGGTAAAGCGTCCAGTATCGCCTAATTTAGGTGGAAGACCATGTTGCACAATTAAAAAACATTCAGCATCCAAGGGTAAGCTAACTATTTGCCTAAGCTTTTCTTTGTTTGAAAGGAGTTCTTTAAAGAATTTGGCACATGAAGGCATTTCTACTAAAGTATCTAATAATTTAACATTTAAGTATAGGCTTTTAAACATTTCCAGATATTTTCCGAATTTGGATTCTTGCTTTTCCTTTTTAAGTCTTCCAAGATAAGGTATTTTTGTACGAGTTACATTATCCTGAGTTTGGGCTGGTGATGGGTCAGGGATGTCAATTGACTCATGTTCACTAGGTATAGGTGTAGGCAAAGAAGTGTTTTCGGGGGTGTTATCTGGTGGTCGTGGATCAACTTTGGTTACTTTTCCTCCTCTTGTCACGATTAACACATCGTCACTTGGTGGATTAGTGCTTGTCGATGTACTTTCCTCAATAAAACTTAAGTTTTTCAGAATGGATTCCATGTTAGAGATTAATTTTTCTGAAATTTTTATCATGGCGTCAATGTTGTCTTGAAATCCGGTTATTCTTTTGTTTATAAGGTCTTGTTCAAGCATAAAAAGTGGCAAAAGTGATTTTGAGGAAAATAAGTGGCTTGTGGGAGAAGAATTATCCAAAAGTTGGGTCCAATCAGGATAAAATGTTGACATGGTTGGTTAAAAAGTAAGTAAAACTAATCTAATCTAATCCTAAAGGCAAGAAATGTAACTTTTGATTGATGTTAATCTATCAAAAGGATCGCTAGATACTAAAGTTGCCAAGCTCCTAAAATCGGTCGTCGACGCTCCCTGGCAGCGGCGCCAAAAACTTGTTGCACTGTACACCGGTCATTGGAATTTCTAATGGAGATGTAGCACAGCAGTGGGTTTTTAATTTGTAAGGTTGGAGCCTAGGGTTACTACTATTGCTAATCTAAGGGCTAGCAAAGGATAAGCATGACCTAGAGTCATTATTCAAAGTGTGACGAATTGAAACTAGGAGGGTTTAGGAACTTTTATGAACTTAGCTGAGGCTCAGAAAGATGGTTTTGGTTTTAGGATTTTTCCTAAATTAAAATTAAATTTAAGATAAGCTAAAAGGTGGAGGTTACTTCGGGCGTTCAGCAATTTAAAGCGATTGTCTACTATGAAGTGGTTTAGGTAAAGTTAAATAAGAGGAGTTCTAACGAGGATAGATTTGTAGGTTAATGTGAGCTATTCTACAGTCCTTCTATCGGGTTAACGCGGAGGTGTCCACAATCAGGCAATTAGAATGTCACATGGGTTGCAGAATATATTAAAGCATGCACCGAAAGTTCTCTCAAATGCATGTCCATATTATCCAACAGTTAATCTCAATTCCTATTCCCCAATCTCGGTCATCAGAGACGTTCGAATCATGATACAGTTTGTTGAATAAACAATCTTGTAAATGGGTTTTACCCTCGCCGGAACAGGTTGGAATAACCGGTCTAGATGGTTGGATAGCATGTCATCACTTATTCATAATTATCAACATTACTCAAGTATGCAAGAAAACAAGGATAGTTATACTAAGAATAGAAACCTAAGTAACACGTTTGTTAATCGATTCATAACATGACTACCTTCGGTCATTCTCGACTTCCATACATTTGTACTCGGCCATAAGCGTTTCCAGTACTATATCGAAGAACAGTCGAATAGGGGCCGTCACATTATTTCACGATGATTAAGGCTAAATATATTTTATTATCGTGACAATCCTAAGGCAACTATCAAACAAGAACATGCAATAAGACAATCAAGGTAATGGTTCAATTTGAGCATACAAAGGTGTTATCTAAGTCGAGGATATACCGAAACTTGTCTCAAAAATATCGTCTGTTTGAATTAAATCTTAATCTACCTCTATTCTCATGTTCCGTGTCTCTTAGATCCTAGTGTGGTCCAGAGAACACCGGCCATGCCGAGCTCAATGATTCAATCTAACATAGTATAACTAAGTGACCTACACCCTATGAGTTAGCTACGTTCATTTTTGGATAAGGTTTTAGTCATAACATGAGTTGGGCAGATAAACGATAAAGATTGAATTCCTACATCTATTTATAATATAAAGTATCCGCAATCTCATGACATACAATACAATTACATATTTAAACTTTTCCTAAACGACTATCATAGCAGACAATTGAGTTATTTAGTTAATCATGGCAATTCTAGCATGCATATTTAAATTTATTAAAGAAAGAACAAACATATTAAATATGAAAGATAGATTAACACCTGAAAAGAAGTACAATAACTCGTAGCTAAAATATGCGTTCAGGAGCACCTCCGTATAAATCTTCCTTGATTAGTTAATTAGCTAGCCTAATTAACTAGGAAGAATTAAAATTACAAAGAAAGAAAGGTATTTAAGTAAAGGTGTGTAGATGCTAAAAGATGATATTCAAGAAGTTTTTAAATGAGGTCTAAGGGCTTCTATTTATAGGTGAAAAGTGGCTCACGTTAGCATCCTTAGGCTCAAATTAGAAAAAGAGTGAAAGGTGGTGCACCGGGTACGAAAAAGTAGCGAAAGGTGCTGCACCGGGTGCGAAAAAGTAGCGAAAGGGGGTGCACCGGGTTAACGCAAGGACCGAAAAGTGGAAAAAAGACTGGGGTAGGGGAGGCAGCGCCGCCCACCACCTGGCCGACGGCGGCTGGCTGCCACCCGCCCCGGTCCGTCGTCTTTCGTTGCGTTGCTTGATTCGTGCGTACCTTCTTCGTTATGCGTCCGTTTGCGTTGATTCTTTTTGCATTAGATTCGTAATTCAAAAACGAAGACTTTGATGTAAAGATATCCCAAAAATATGTCTCCTATCTCCAGATACTGCATACGAATCATTTGGGTCTTCCAGCGGGCGTAGAATCTTCATTCTTTATCCGTTTTTGTTGATTCTTCTTCTGTTGGATTCGTAATTTGAAAACAAACATCTTGGATGAGATGGATGTTGATGATGGGCACTTTTGTCTTGAAATCTCGTATTGATGCCTTGAATCTTCAAACGTGTGTGGAATCGTTGTTTTTCGTTTTGCTTGATTTTTATCGTGCGACCTTGTTTTGACCATCTTGGCATGACATCATTGATTTGTATTATTTTTGAGGTTAAAATGCCCAGAATTGTTCTGGAATAAGAGAGATATCGGTAGTAAAAACATGACTTTTTACGCGATATCAATAGCTTGTCTCCTTTCTTAGAGCTATGCAATCCTTAGTTAGGTGACCAAAATCTTCATGGAAGGTGCACCACTTGAATTTATCCTTCCATCTGGCATTCCTTTCATCCTTCTTTGGCCATCTGGCTTTTTCGCTAAGATTCTGCATGGCATAGAGGATCCCTGTAGTATCAACCGCAAAACAATAATTAATTAGTTTAGGACAATCCTCGTCGTCCTCTTCCACATCATTGATCCTGCGATTTTCATTTCAGGAATATGGATTGCTTCTGTTTGGTTTGAACACTAGTAATTCTGCCTTCATGTTAGGCTTATATCATACGTCGAAGGGGTATCCAATCTTTTCTGGATCATCGCGTCTTCCTCCAATCGTATGAATCTTAAGGCCCTATTCCTGACTTCATCCAGACTTCTGCAAGGATTCATCACGAGATCTTCGTAGAAAGGAGAATCTCTCTTTATCCCCATTTTGAAGGCTTGAACAACAGTGGTTACATTAAGATTCGGGATATTTAAGGATTCCCTGCCAAACCTTCCTACAAAATCTCAAAGAGTTTTGTTATTTCCCTGAACAACTCTATATAAATCAGTGGTTAATATTTCAAAGGTTCTACTACAAGAGAATTGATTATTAAAAAGATTAACCAAATAAGCAAAAGAAGTAATTGAATATGCAGGAACATTAAGTAACCACTTAAGTGCGGATCCAGTGAGAGTGGATCCAAATCCTTTGCACAAGCAAGCTTCTTTAAGATCCGTCAGGATAGGAATGATCTCCATCCTTTCCCTATATTGAGCTATGTGTTCTTCAGGATCCGTGGTCCCATCATACAACTTCATGCTGGGAGTCTGGAACCTTTTCGGGATTTCAACATCGCATATCGGAGGTGCAAACCTCGAAATCCTGTGAGCAATTGGAGCTGCTTCCGGGATTGGTTGCACTACACCAGGAACACTTGATATCATATCCTTAAACTTTTGCAGTTCTCTTGCCATAGTTGGACTTACTCCAGGTTCCTGCAAAATGTTAGTATCAAAAGAATAACCAGATGATATATTACCACCATTCGTTACCCTTAGGATGGATCCCGATGTTTGACCGGGATCTCTGGATGTAGAGACTCGCGTAGCATATGTGGATGGTGAGATTCCGGTACTCCCGTGCATGGATATGAAATCTCCAGAATAGTTTGCTGAGTGAGGGGTGTTGAAATCTAAGATCCTGCTCCGGATGGGAGTTGTAACTTGGGTGATGGGAATCTATTCCCTCGATCTCATGCCTTCAACATCCCTTCTCAGTAATTCATTGCTTCGTTCCATATGTCGCATCCGTCCCCCTATTTCTGAAAACATAGACATAATTTCACTATTAGAAATAATAACAAGATCATTATTGGTAGAACCTGATCCCATATAAGTGGATGTGGTGGACGTCGCCCTCGAGTAAACATGCTCGGGCCTCAGTCGTGATGAAGAAACAGGTACGTATGTTGGCAAACTAGATGCAGCAGAAGTGGATGATGGCATAGCCGAAGATGAGGTCTGTCCTTGGGTCACCATTTTTCACACAAACTTATGCAAAAAACGACTCTAACAAAGATTTAATCAAAGTTTTAATTATGAAAAAGCACGACTTGCCCCACGGTGGGCGCTAAATTATTTTGATCAAAAATTACACAATGCAATTAAGTGATCAAATCAGTAAAGTGAGGTAGTATGCTTCAAGGATAATTTGATGAAAACTTATACTTTATGATGAAAAGCAAAGAGTTTAATGATGCAAATTTGTTTAATGATAAATCTTGCTAGAATTATAGCCAAAGACCTTTAAATTAACAATTTAGTAAGTAACAAACTAAGTAGAATGCAGAAAATTAAGCGTAGTCCGGGATAATTCCGGGATAATGCTGTAAATATGCTTGAAAATGTAAGTTTTAACAAAGTACACAAATGAAAAATGCAAGAACTCAACGATGTACGAGGAAAACCCTTGATCTATGATAGATCGCCAACACAAAACCTCGGGAAGGATCAATCGATCATTGCCTTATGCTTATCTTATTGAAATCAAAGTGAATTACAAACTAAAGAGCACAAGAATGATCATCTTAGTGTGAAAATGGTGAAGTGTGAGAGTGTTAATGAGTTGCAGAGGTTATTTTGTGTGTAAGTAGTGAGCAGAAGTTAACCTATTCGGTCATTCTAGCCTCGTATTTATACTACAAGTGAATAACAAATAATTCCGAAATATCCGGGATCATCTTCGATATTCGATGGAGCGTCCAAAGTTCATATGACTAAGTAATCCGCACGTGTTGACTTCCTTCTCCGTAATTCAAATATTCTTCAAGCAATATACGATCCATAGAAATCAGAACTAACTCCACACGTCTTGTATGACCTAGTCAAAACACATTAAACATGCGGAAATATTAGTAGCCAAGGGATCCCGAGATATTTGATATCTGGGATCCTTATAATAAGCATATACTATAAGGCAAATAAGGTAGTCTTGAATCCAAGAAGCTTCGTCAATCCAGACTTAGTTTATTTTAGGATAATTATGCATTAGTGATCCTGAAATATAAAATAATATCCCTATCGGGATCCTGAGGATCCTGCATAGTATAACGAGTCAGGATCATATTCTACCTTAGCATAGTTGTGAATTTAGTATCCTGAATATTATTTATTGAAGCGCGAGACAGGATCCTTGTGAGTTATCAGAATAGTTGCTAATCCGGGTTCCTGAAAGGTTAGTGAAAATTCTACCCACAACAACAGTCGTAATGAAATTTTTACAGGGAACAAGAATTGTATAAGTAGGTCTAACTAAAACCTATTCCATTTTAGTATAGTAAAGTCTCTCTAATTTATTGTTATTTTCATAGGAATCTGGAGTGTGTTCACGGATGATATTTTTACGGGGGGTTTTCAGATTATGTACAGGTTTAATTTCCATGTGTTTTATTTCTTGAGTTCGTGTATACACATGTGTACCTGGTTTTGACGCATCTGTGCTTCATCTACCCCAAGATTTCATCACATCAAGTTCTTAATTTGCTTTAAATTTGATGGGATTATGCTTATGTTTGAATGCCCTCCAAGTGTTTGTTGAAATGTATGTGTTTGTGATTTGTGGTTATTATGTTTGTGATTTGTGGTTATTATGACTTATGTTGTATAGGTTCTGGAGATGCTAAGAAAAAGTACGATTATGCTATTTAATGAGGTTTCCGTTGTTTACACAAGGTTTTATGAAGATTTGTAATGTATTTTTCTATAATCTTTTCTTATATGGTTGTTTGATTACTATTGAAATTTGTAACTTAGTTCACAATGATGGTTGAACTTTGCGTGGTGTTTAAAATTCCATAGAAACACAAGATAGGTTGATTGGCTTTGTAAATATTTAACTACATGCTTTTGGGTGTTCTTTGGCATAGTGTTCAAAATGCTTTTGGGGTGTGCTTTGGCTTTAGCTTTTGGGGGTGCTTTGGCTTCATAATATGATATTTGTGTTCCTTCAGTTTTAGTAGATGTATAATTATTGTATGGATACTTGAATAATGGAGGACCGTGTACTTAATGATTTACAGTAGATAACTGAGGTGTTTAATTGTTTATTGTTGTAATGGTTGTTAAAATTCGGAAATTTGCAGCAAACAACTAAAAGAGCAGATATGGTTGAATAATTCTTGGTACGTTTTCTGATTTGGAACACCATAACGCACAACTTGCTAATTCCTCAGTTCTATTTTCGTTCATCTTTTATAGATGTATTAATATTCTACATGGACTGATATCAATTCGAAGGTTATTTTATTTTGTTTACTCGTTTCAATGGCATTAAACTACTAATCTCTTATAAGTATCTTTTAACTTGACCCATTTGACCACTAGAGATATAATATAACCCAAATTAACACAATGATTGGTAAATGGGTTGAAATTTCCACCTCGAATGTTAAGTCTCATTTGACATGGAGATGGCTTACATACTTTAAAAATGACAGGGGAGGTCCTTGGTTACATGTGGAGCTGCTACTGGTGTTGCATCCGACTTTTGTGCCCCAGTTGGTGGAGTCGTCTTTGCACTTGAAGAAGCATACTCATGGTTCCTCTCCATCTCTACTTATTAACATTTTTATTTAATAGATTTAATTCACTTTTAATAAAGTGAATATATTACTGTGACAGTATTACACATTCATGGTAATTATTAGTAGCTGTGGTTTTGAGATCTCTTATAGAAATTTATCGAAGTGGAAAGTGTGGACTATTTGTGGAAGTAGGCCTTATCATGCTTGATATCAATAGCTCAATACCAGATTATAATATGGTCGATCTTTTGGGCATTACATTACCTGGAGTTATTAGAGGAATCTCGGGAAGTTTATACAATTTACCTGGAAGTAGGCCTTATCATGCTTGATATCAATAGCTCAATACCAGATTATAATATGTTCGATCTTTTGGGCATTACATTACCTGGAGTTATTAGAGGAATCTCGGGAAGTTTATACAATTTACTTATACAGCATAATGAAGGAGTAAGCCTTTCTTAATTTTCATCTTCTTAAACTATTGAATGCATAGCTTATGTGAACCATCAGACAATAATCCTTAAGTGTTTGTATGTGTTATGAAACTGATCATTTTCACTCTTTGGGTTAAACACGTATAAGATACATCCCGGCATTTAAGTACATGTGTACATTCTTTTGTCGAGAAGCTTTAGATTGTGAGTTGTTTCTAGGTTCACTTGCTGATGCTGTGTCCAAACTCCAAAAAATGTATATTACAGATTACTAAGTGAACATATGTTAAGCTTTTAGTTGTCATACGAGAGACCTTGATATTCAAGGTTTATATAATTGTGTTTAATTTTTACAAATTTTTGTAGTTGTTTTTAGCAACGGTATTGATAGTTGGCCTATATAAGTTTTCTTTGTCATTGATATTTTTAGTAATCTTGAATTTGTAGGATTAATGGAGAATGGATGAGATATTAAAAAGTTCACATAATGATAATGTGTGGCTAATTCCCTTGGAAGTTGTTTCAAGGAAAATATATGATGATTCCATTTTGTTATGCTTAGATGACTTTAATTTGAAAGGATTAATTGTTTAAACAATAAATACATATTCGTTATTTCGATACAGTGCAGATAGATGGATCGGGTGATCGGAGACCAAGTGTCATTTGATTTGGAAGGGTAACGTGAAAGTTTTAAGAGGTAAGGTATTGAGGGGTGCGGGTTTGTTTCAAGGGGTGCAAATATGTGGCTTTGAATGGGTGAAACCGAGGTTGAATGCTGTAGGGTTAAATTGGAACTAATGGATAAATGGTCCAAAGTCAATGATGATAGCTTGATGGTGCCGAATGGGTAATGGATTGAGCATTGAATTTCTATGTTGGGTCTGCCTAGGGGAAACGGGTCAAATTATACAGTCAATGATGGATAGCCTGGTGATGTCGAATGGGTAATGGGTTGAGCAGTAAATTGGTATGATGGGTCTGCCTAGGATAAACGGATCAAATAGTACTCATATGCATCAAGTATATTTTGGGTCATAAGGTTATGGAATGTCATTTGTGTTTGGTAAAGTAGAAGTGTGCACTCTGATGTTTTGGTTGGTATATAATGTTCATATTTCATAGTAACATTGGGTTATATTTGTATATGTGATTGATGTAAATATTGATGATATAGTAATTCAATTTTCCTTTTTCTCTGTTCGTTATTCATATCTCCCATTCATTAATTATGATGATGACTCCTGATAATCTACAAGATATAATAATACATATAATTTATTTATATACACTTATTGAAAGACAATATATCAATAAATTTATATATTTATCTTTTGTCAAACCCGTGTATTCACATGTTAATTAACTAGTTTTTGTAATATTCTTATTAACAGTTTGAGAAATTTTGTGAACATACAATATGACAATTACCAAAACCTTTACAAATGTTGGAAAACATGAATTCTTGTAACTTCCATAATATGGACTAACAATAACCGTCGTTACTTTCCACTCTTTAATCACTTTTAAACAAAAACAATAATGTTTCTCGTTGTACCTTGAAACCACTTCCATTTATCTGATTTCATTTCCTCTTATTACCAAAAAAAAAATGATTTCAAACTTGAGTTCTATCCTTCGAAACTGTAATCCTCGTACTGTATTTACTCACGCAAAACAAACCCATGTACAACTATTCATTCACGGTTTGAATCATGACATCACACTTCAAACAGATCTTTTGCTAGCTTATTCGAAATGCTTGTTATTGAATGCATGCAAGGTGTTCGACAGAATGTTTGAACGAAATATGCACTCTTGGAACATCATGATTTCAGCTTACGTTCAGAACTCCATGTACCATGATGCTTTACATGTTTTTTGTGAGTTGTTGAACTCGGGTATGAAACCAGATCACTACTCATTGCCACCGGCGTTGAAGGCGTGTGCAGGAATCGGTGATTGTGTTGGTTTACTTGGTGAGGTGTTGCATGGAATGGTGGTTAAACTTGGTTTTGAAAGTTATGTTGTGGTGGCGAGTTCAGTTTTGGATTATTATTCCAAGTGCGGGAAGTTAAATGATGCGAAAATTGTTTTCAAGGGGTTGTTGATGAAAGATACGGTTGCATGGAATTCGATGATTTTGGGGTTTGCAAAAGCTGGTATGCATTTGGAGTCTTTGGATTGTTTTAGAAACATGCTTGAGAATAAAATTGCTAAGATGGACTCGATGACAATTCCGAGCCTTTTAAATGTTTGTGGGAAGTTAGGAGACGTTATAAAAGGGAACGAAATTCACGGGCAAGTATTAAAGAATGCAATTTTTTGTAAAGATATTGCTATTAGTAATTCGTTGATTGATCTGTATTCAAGGTGCGGGTGCTTGTGTGATGCCGAAAATATTTTTTATGGCATGAATGATATTAACTTGGTGACATGGACGACAATGATATCTTGCTACGGGGTCCATGGTAGGGTAGAAGAAGCTTTGAATTTATTTGAGAAAATGAAAGACTCGGGATTTAAACCGAATAGTGTTACGCTAACAGCAATCCTTGCTAGTTGTAGCCATTCAGGCCTTATAGATCTAGGGAAAATGATTTTTAAATCGATAAGTACATCATATGGTTTTGAACCTAGCGTAGAGCATTATGCTTGTTTGGTAGATCTTTTGAGTCGTTTTGGATGCTTTGAGGAAGCACTAAGGTTGATAAATGGTATGAAAAAGGTCCCATCTGCTAGTGTATGGGGTGCACTTCTTGCTGGTTCCCTGGTGCATAGGAATGTTGAGGTTGGGGAAATGGCAGCTGATCATCTATTTGAATTGGAACCGGATAATGCTAGTAATTACATTGCGTTATGTAGTATATATGATTCTCGAGGCATGTGGAGGGATGCTTTGAAGGTTAGATTGAAAATGAGAATGTTGAGATTGGGTAAAACTCCGGGTTGTAGTTGGATTTTGATTGGGGGGAAAATGCATACTTTTTATCAAGGAGACTTCAATTTCCTTCTTGGTCAGAAGACTAGTGAAAAGATTGAAGGGATTGTTAGAACACTCCCTTTAGTTCTTTCCGAAAGATACACTGTTCACCGTAACTAGAATAAACAAACACAGCCACACTATAAGAACGCTCGTGATGATTGTAACGGAGCATCTCCAATTGCATATTAATAGTTTTAAGCAGTAAACTTTGCCCACAAAAGAAGTTAATTGTAACAGGGGTATACCACAAGTAGTACAATCTAGTGTTTCAAAGGTATGCGTATATGCATTTACAGAAATCAGAATAAAACATGTAAAGTAAGATCTTTGAAACTGTGACTAAGTTGGCGAATCTCTGGTTGTCAGATGCCCAACCTCATCGTAACAAATGTCATAATAATGCTCACTCGTCTCTTTTCATTTTATTCTGCATGGAAAATAGGATTTGAAGAAATGATTAGTGATCATATAATTCCAGATTGTATATTTGTATGCGTATGTATATTGAATGTAATACATCAAGACATTTTATTGTTTAATTATCATTTTCAATATTTAATATAGTTGAGTGTCCTCGACACCTAGCTCAAGTGGTAGAGCATGTGGATTCCAACCACAGGAACGTGGGTTCAAACCAACATAAGGACATTAAATTCTATTGGGGTCTTAGATCATTGGTCCAGAAAGTTTTCCACTTAAGTGGTTTTCCTGGAGGTGATGAGTTCGAATCTCGCCCATGGCACTTCGCCTGGGGGGAGGGGGAGCTTCGCGGCGTGATACCTATCTAAGACATGGGAGACCAACACCTTTAGAGAGTCTCCAAGATTACGAACTATGAAGCGGTTCTTATATCGGGGAGTAAATGCTTGTGGAAGATGAAAAGGTGGACCAAAGGTTCGTCAATGATTCTACAACTGCATTTAAACAAAAATAGTAAAGTACATACGGAGTATTTGGTTTGGGATTCATGATGGGCGAAAATAGTATTATTTTTGTTTTAACAACATGGTTCCTCAATTCGAATACCTAATTGTTTGTAAAAAAAAAAATTCAATTGCAGCGTGGGTTAAAGGACCCATGTCCTAGGGGTGTCATTTTTATCTAAAGCCGAATAATCCATTCAAAATTCAATCATTATCCGGATGACAGATCGCTTAAATGGATTATGGATTGCTTAATTGGATTACACGGATATGATAAAGGATCAAATTAATTGGATTACACGGATATGATAAAGGATCAAAATTAAAATGTTTGTATATATCCGTATAAGGATTAAGTAATTAAATATAAATTTATAATATATTAATGTTTACCATATAAGAATTAATTACAAAATAAATCTTTTATTACACTATATACTACTTCGTAATTGTTTAGTACCATCTAGTTATTCGATTTAGAAACTAGGAATGTTTTTATGGATTAAGTTGTATGTTAGAACTTGAAATTGAATTTAAAGGTTATAATATGATCCATCATTATGTGTTATATTTGTTTATATAATTGTTTTAAACGTAAAATTAGTGTCACTCGATATCATACGCCCAACTTGAGCTTATTCGGATAAATCCGTTTAATCTGAACAACAATCCGAAACCGTTTAATCCGTCTCTGATTAATCCACTTATTATTTGGATTGAATTAAGGATTAACTTGAGATCGTCAAAAATCTGAATAATCCTTCCGGATAACACCTCTACTCGCATGTCCTAGAGGCCTGGATCAGCCTTAGCCTCCTAGTCATGAGAAAGGAAACCGAAACCAAAAATCCCGAAACTGAAACCGGCCCCAACCGCTTTTTGTGAATATCCAGTTCGGTTATTCCAAAACCGATGGTTACTAACTGGTTTGGATATCCCCTTGCAAAATCAGGTTCTAACCTATTTTTTTCTAAATCGGTTTTAAAAACCGGTTATAACCGGTTTTTTGACCGTTAAATAAAAACAAAAAACGGGTTCTAGCTGTTTTATATCCATTTGTGACTGTTTGAGCTTTTTTTTCCTTTTTTTACCACATTTTATCATCTTAAACATATTATAAATACATAGGTAGAGTTTGGCTTAGTCACAACATTTACAAACTCTCAAATTGCAGAAAAAGTATACAAAATTTTCAATTCTCAAATGGAAACTCAATGTCCTTCAACTACCGAAAATGTTGGTTTTTCCAATGCACGAATGATTGATTGTTGAATTTTTTAGAAACTAAACGAAACCAAGAGGTGTGGTGTAATTACAACAAAGTTAGGTTGTCCGATGGGTTGATTAAGGCTCATTGTAAACGTTGCGAAAAGTTTTTGAAACACGAATTCAACACAACATTGAGGCAACATAAAGATAAGTTTTGCGCGGCACTCACATCTAATCCGGAAGCTGGTCAAGTATATATTAACCGAGATGGTAATATTTTTACATATGAATCGAAGTTGTGTCGAGAACAATTTGCAAGGTATGTGATTCAACAAGGTTTACCGTTCAACCACCTCGACAACCTTCGGCTTACTAGGGTAACCTAAAATACTTTTCAACCACGATATAATCAAAGTAAGATGTGGTTGTATGAAGTTATGGGAAAAAGTTAAAATAGACTTGGTAAATGGTTTTGACCCGTTTTTACCTTTTTGAGTATTTGACTTGTGTTGATCATTTGGACTCATGTTCGACCCGTTATTCACAATGTTCGATGGTTTTCATTTTGTTTTCCAATGTTTGACTATGTCTGTTTTTGACAAACCGTGTTTGATTGATGATTTTTTCAGGATATTATCAATGCAAGGTTGACATTGAAGAGCCAACTCATTGTTGTTAAACATATTAAGCGGTGGTTCACACCTGAGCATGAAAAAATATTTAGAGACACATGTTTGACAGTTGGTTTGATTTGAAGGCATCATATAATGACCCGGGTTATTACCCCTTGTATTCAAGGACAAATGATAAAAATCAGTAACGTATTACCCACTATGTAATCTACCAATATTAATATTATTGTCTAGGTGGGTAGGGTTCAAATGAAAATAAGATTTTGTGTGAGAATGAGGGAACCAATGATATCACGCCATGTGTAGAGAGAGAATGTTCCACATGTACAAAACCCATTTACCCCCAACATCAATTATCTCACAAACGACAAATCGAAAAATTAAGAAAATTGCACCATTGAATTCAACGTTTTTTCCTCTTCGATTTGCCGTCCATCAAGGTATAGTTTCGACGAGTTTTTTTTTCATTTTTTTTGGTGGGTTTCACATTTACTAACAAATGTGTTAGAGTGTTGCGTTTAGGGTTTAGGGGTTAGGGTTTAGGGTTTGAGGTTTGAACCCCGAAACCTCAAACCTCAAACCCTAAACCCTAACCCCTAAACCTTAAACCCTACTAAACCCTAAACCCTTCTAAACCCTAAACCCTAAACCCTGCTAAACCCTAACCCTAACCTTAACCTCAAATTAGATGTATAACCAATCACTAACACATGTGTTAACCCACCAAAAAATGGACGGAAAAAAAAAGTTGTCGAAAGTATGCCTTGAGGGACGGCAAATCGAAGAGGAAAAAACGCTGAATTTTATGGTGCAATTTTCATGATTTTTCGACTTACCGTTTGTGAGATATTTAATTTTTAAAAATGTGGAGGAGAGAGAACAAAATGACATATGACAATAATCTATGGGTTCCCTCATTCTCACTCAAAGTTGGTGTACTCATTTGAACCTTACTCTTGTCTAGGTATCAAACTCAAATTCTTGTACCGATGTAACATGGTAACCAATTACCAACTCGATCGGTAACTTATTTTTGTAAGCATTTTACATTTTTGAAAAAAGTGACAGGTATTAATTGCACTACGTGGATAATTATTTGGAAGAAAATAAAAATACATTTACTAATTTAATTAAAAAATAATAAAAAACCATCCGACTACCATCGCAGACAATAATGTTCTAAAATCACCCGCAACTCACCTCAATGTTCATTGTTATTTAATCAAACATTTTTAATTTTTAATAGTCGATCCGTATTATATTCGCTCAGTCCTATTTTTATTGTCCATTTTTGACTTTTGAAATCTTTTATTGATAAATTTGACCTTGAATATTTTTATTTGTATTATATAATACTTGATACAAACTGAAAATACATTTAAAACTTTATCCATTTATATATTTTGCATCAAATATTATATTACACAAACAAAATATTGAAGGTCAAAGTTGAAAAAGAAAACGTCAAAAGTTAAAAGTAGACAATAAAACTGAGATGGAGGAAGTAATTGTCAAACATATACTCCTTCCGTCTTATTTAAAATATTCCGTTGAAGTTTCCATGTAGTTTTAGAATTTCACATTAACTACATTTTTTATTAGAATTCTCCATTTCAAACAATCAATTTTAAAATCCACCCATTAAAATATTTTTTTATTGGTTAATTTTAACATTTTAATTTGGAAGGATGTTCTGGAATGGGTTTTAGGGCTTAGATTAGCAATCTGTATACCACCGGAGTCCTGCCTCTCTCTATCTCGGCTTAATCTCTCTCCTCAATCACTCGGCTTACACTCTCGGTTCACTCGCTGGTTGGCTGGATCCATCTCTTCGCTCCCAACAGCCGGCTGAACTCCTCAAATGTTCTCATCATAAACCCTAACATAAGGTATATTATAATGCAACATTAGGTTTGTTTATTGTGTAGAAAACTTGAATTGTGATAGATTTGTATTGAACTACTGTAGGTTTTTTAGTATTTGATGAGATAGATAGTTGAGTCAGCTTCTGACGGTTACTCTTAAATGGGGATACAAAGGATGTATAAGCAGTCATTCGAGTATATATGCAGTATAGTTACTGTTACATTATGTATATGAGAGTTTTTAGGACGGGAGTTTCGTATGTTATCAGTTTCTTGATTCAAGTTCGATTTCTTTGTTTGAAATCATTATCCTTGATACTGCTTATAGTTTGACTTCAACATTATTAGAAGACAATTGTCAGTAGGCTGGTTATTTATTTCCTCGATTCAAGTTGGACTTTTTTGTGCTGCTGAAATCCTATTACATAGAAATCTTGATGATGCACATATATCTGCTGAGTCCTATTGCATTTTGGATCTTTGCTCTTCGATTTGACTTGAGGTTTGACCTTGAACTAACAGAACACCTACACTTTTGGATACTAGAACTTTCCTGATTAAGGTTTGACTCTTGTATTCTATTGATGTCAGGCCTTAGAAATCATGGTGATGCATGTAAATGTTGATCCCTTCTCTTGCATTTTGGATCTATGACATCACTTTGACTCCAGATGGCCTATAGTTTTTGATGCTAATGTGTTTCTAATCTCTTGGTTAAAATTTGACTTGTTTGTCTTACTGTAATCAGCAGTTGCCCTGAAACGCACTGCATCATACTTACTATGTTACTGTATCGGTAATTTTATCCATCTTTTAGTATTGCTTTCTTGAGGGTCTTGTATCGTTAAAGTGTTATGACAATTTTTTTCCTTCCGAAACTGGAAAGTTACTAATAGAGTGTCTTTGAGCAAGTAGTTGTTGTTACTTGTACGTATGTGATAGTAGTATTTTCTAACAAGGATTGGTATCATCTATCAAATTTGGAGGACGTAAACAAATCAACAATAGTGTTGTTTGTTTTGTGTGTCCTTTTAAGGATAATGGGACCAATGCTTTACTTTTACCGGGGCGTAAAAGTTGATACTTATGGGCATATCCTTTGATCTCAACCAAAGATGTAGTTGTACAACAAAGTTTCTTCTTTGTATAAGATTCAAGGTATTTTGTCTTAATCGGTAATGTTCATCAGTACCGTACAGCTAACTCAATTGAGTCAAACTATAACTTGAATTGTATTTATGATTTGTATTTTTGATGATTTGTTGAAGATTAGTAATGGGCAAGTTTGATTATGTTAGTTGGACCAGGTCTAGTGAAGATGAAAATGTCTCCCCTTTTTGTTTTGTGGGTCATTGAGGTGTTTTGGTTGCTCCTGATTATTGAATATATATAGTCAAGTCAGTGTGTATAATTGTAGTAGCAAGTCTTCTTTTTTGTATAGTTGATCCCTAGTATTGTAGCAGTGGGTTAGGAGGTTTAAGTGCCCTGTTTTGTTGTATATATGGACCTTGTTTTACATCTTTTAGTATGTTACTTTGTATTTTGTGGCCAGGCTGTATTCGTTCTGTGGTTTCGTAATGGTATTAATGCTTGTACAATGCTTAAGGCTCTTGGGAGCCCAAACGATGGATTCAATAAGTTCATGCTAATAACCACGTCCACTGAATAAAAACATTAAACTAAAAGCCCATACAAAATGAACACCTAGGAAAAAAAGGCCATATGCGGATAATGAAGAACCATAAGATTGAATTATGTTTTATGCTATGTTTTAACGACCCGCCTGTTTATTTGGTCAATATCGTTTTGTCACCATTTTTTTTTTTTAGATTGAAAGAATTAAGGAATCATGTGAGTTTATGTTCTAGATCCGCCACTCATAGGGGATAGAACACATTGATAAGCTGTTCTTGTCATTAACTTATTTCTTTATCTAGGTTTATTAATCCCCTCAGAACGTGTTAGTTCAATACTACGGGTAATGATCTACTTATTCTTTAATTTGTGTTAATGTTCTTTAAAATGTGTTGATAGGTTCATCCATTGAATCACATACGAATTACCGATATACCGAGTTATGATGATGGAGACGAAGCAAGGATGGTGAAAGGCCGTCTAAATGGTAGAGAGATTACGGTAAAGATTGTACCAAATACGCCACAATATGATGGTATCATCGATAACTACAATAGGTGTTCCGATACTGACCACATCCTGAAGTTGTTGTTGGTAGAGCATGATGAGGAATACAAGTATCTCGCATTCGATGATTGGGGAACCAACACCAACTTACCGAGTTATTTAGATAAAACTCATAGAAGAACCAGCAACAACTCACAGAGTGATTTATCTGAAAGGCAATTGAATAGACAAATCATATTGAGGTATATTTATCAACGTTGTAAAAATCAGGGATTAATCGGTTTTTGGATGTGGGCCGATTGGATTAATCATAATCGCTCAAATTTATCGGTCAACTACAGTCAACGTCTGTCAAAGGGTCAACATCGGGAGTAATCGGGATTAATCACTGTAACCTAGATTAATCGGGGATTAATTGGGTTTGGTCTTAAAACTATTTTTGTTTTAAGTATTAGAAGAATTGAACACTTATGTTTTTCTTTCGATACATTTATGTTTATTTATACTTATATTTATGGTTCTCAGTTAAATTTATACATATACTTTTGAAATTTATTAAAAAAAGTCAGAAAAAGTCAAATCCAATTAATCCCCTATTGATCCCAGATTAGGTCGATTAATCCATATAAGGTCACAACCGATTAATCCCCGATTAACAATTTTTACAACCTTAATATTAGTTGCATTTTTTTATTATTAATTCTTTTGGTAAAAGGATTATAATAAAACACAACTATAAACACTGTACAAAACATTCAATTAGCTAAGATTTTGCTTATGCATTTGTAAAGCACATTACAACATGCAATTGGTCTACAATTGACACTTTATTAGGAGTTGGAATCTTTGGCACTGAAGTTATTATTGTTGCATTTAGGCTTATGCAAGGAATTAATTTATTTTGTAGGAAAGTGGTTGCTGCGGTAGATTCACTCATTGAAAGGGGTATCCAGCATGGATACATAGATCCTATGAATGTGCTGGTCAAAGATGTTCGACATGGTAAAGATTATCACCCTACCATAAAATTATGTGCTATGGGTAATAGCAGAATGATAGGCCCAAACAGTAAGTCTTGTTCATGATTTCATACATGTTATTTCATTAATGTTGATGTTGTTTGATAAATACTTGTTATTTATTTATTGTAGGTGATTTCAGGTCTGAAATGCGACGATTAGCATATCTATTCGTCTATGTTTTGCGTCATGAATATGCTAATGACTTTGTAATGCCCCATCAAGGATATACAATTTCTGATCAAAATTTAAAATCTGAAATCAAGAAACTATCTCCAGAAGCGCAAAATATCATTACCAGGCTTCATAGATTATCAAGGTATGACACTAAATAACACTTAAGTTTGTTACTTTGTTTTTTAACAATGTTCATTGACCTGAAAGTTTTAATCACTAACCAATATTTTTCTAGCTATTCGAAGTATTATTCAAAACATTTTTTTCTTAAATGACATATTTTATTAAGGGATAATTACATACATACCCAATATAAACTTCAAAATATCATATTTACCCAACCTAAATACATAATATCATATATACCCATTTTAAATTCAATATCTATCATTTATACCCAAACAATTTATTTGGTGATCATATAATATATAAATCTATAAAAAAATTATCTTATAATAAAAGTTGGACAATTTTGCCCTTCACCTACAATCACCAAATGTTCACTCATATGTCGATTTCCTCATCTAAATTTAAAGATCGATTAGCTAGTTAAGTTCATTCCCTGCTTTCTCTACAAATATATTACTATATCCTCAAGGTAATTTTTTTTTTCCCTTCTTAAAACCATAGTGACTATATTGATTATATTGATCGATTGCTACATTCGGTTGTTGTTTGCCAATTTGTGTGCTTGAAATATTTAGTTCATTTGATTAATCTTTTCGTCAACATTTTTAGTTACTAGAATGTTTATTTTTGTGTGTATTAGTTCATTTATATATTTTCTATTGTGATATATAGAATATTCATGTATGCTTGGTAACAATAACGTTGCATGATATGGTAATTTCTATACTTCATTACTATGACTCTAGATATCTATGGTATACTTGACTTTTTGTCTTCATTGGGTTGTTGATGTGTTCGTATAGTTAGTCTGATAATAGTAGTTGAGTTAGTATCAGTAAACCTTGTAATGTTTATTTTTAGAGGTAGATTGGGAATATATCGGTGTAAATTTATTTTTTGTTAAATTTTAAGTTTTTTGGGTATAGATGATACATATTGAACTTATGATAGGTATATATGATATTATGTATTTAGGCCGGTTAAATATGATATATTGATGTTTATATTGGGTACATATGTAATTATCCCTTTTATTAAAGCATACTTGTAAATTGATTTCTTGATTTGAATAACCTGCTATGAAATTGATTTCTTGATTTGTTAATGTTGTCTAGGCCAGACCTCAGTACTATATCTGCTCACCCATTTTTTGCGGATGCTTATGGACGGCTCTCGTTCTATAGGGATGTGAGCGATAATAGAAATAATAACAAAGAGATAGTGCCCTATGCACTAGATAAACTACATGGTTTTTCACGAGAAGGATGGGAATGGCGAAGTCTTATTGATGAAGAATGGTATCAAAGTATGGTAGATCAGCGGGAAAGGATCCAGGGCGAACACTCCATGGCCCAGACATTGGCGTTGGAGCAGGCACTATCCCAAGCGCAGCCGCAGGCCCAAGGACAGGGGCGGGGGCGTGGGCGGGGGCGGGGGCGTGGGCGGGGAGAGGTGCAGGGGCGGGGTGAGGTGCAGGGGCGGGGTGAGGTGCAGGGGGCGGTTCAACTAGTGAAGGATTATGACATAACAAAACTGAGTGGTCTATTGAGATTTATTAGGAATTCAATTAGCCATCCTGGAACAGCAGACATCTTACAAGATATGGCGACTTTGGATGCACATATCACAAAGGCTTTCCCAGATCTATTTATGACGCTATACCAGTTAGCGAAACCAGTAATGAGAGGTTGTATTTTCTGCGAAAGGTGAATGTTTTTAGTATCACTGAATTTTATTTTTGCTTGAAATCCGGATTATTAAGCTAAGGTAGATTGTTGTAACAGATCGTTTGGATTAGTTTATCCATCAATTTTCTTTGTGGCTTTTGTGTTTTGAGTCAACACTGACTCGTTTACCATCAAATTTGCTTCCTTGGGTTACCATCAAAGAACCCGGGTCTCATAAGCATCTTATAAGTTGTTCGTGAAGCTGGCTCCTACATTTGCATAAAGCAACACAGTTCTTTGATGGTAACCTAAACGTTTGGACCTAAATTCCCGTACATTTGCTTCCTTGGGCTACCATCAAAGAACCTGAGTCTCATAAGCATCTTAAAGTTGGTTGAAATGGTTCTATCAACAGCTGACTCGTTTACTAGTCCGTTTTTGATAGCGCCTCCTGTGTTGGACCTTAGTGAATTCCAACTGTTGAGATCCAACCCTACAAGGGTTTCTCAGTGCAATTGTCCTAACCAATTTATTTATATTGGTGTGTGAAATGCGAAAAACAGATGGACATTTGGCAATTTGAGATAGTACCGTACTGTCATTGTCTGCCTTTAGTGTTTTCTTCCAGTGACGCAAGTTCAACATGAAATATAGTGAATCGCAATCAGAACTTAGATATCTGCAAAATCGGATATTTCGTTCTGTTAGTGGCTCGTTTTAAGCTCAAAACATCTTTTAGATTTTATAGATCCGGAATGAAAGTTTACACATTTATATCTCCACTGTACGCGAATAACTCCCTTCAAAAGATCGGGATTGACATAAGTTGGCTTACCATTAACTTTGTTATAAGAACACATATGCTTGCAACATTTGCATCCAAAACACAGCTTTGGAATTGTGGTTGAAATGAATCTTCCATATCTTGTTTTGTAAGGTTTTATTTAAAACAAAAATTACCACAGCATTAAAAAGGAATCTGTCAATTCCTTTCCAGTTATCAATATCATAAGCAGTGTAATGTTTTATGACAAGCTCCAACTTTGAGTTCGATTTGTACCTCTAAGATAAGCCACTGCATATTTGATCGTTAATATTAGGTCTTCTGCCGTCTTCGGCTCCCTCCTGAAATGAAGTATAATTAGATTTTATAAGGGTTGAAACTTATTATGATATGTAAATTACAATTTGCCGCCTCCTAAAATGTAGAAAGTGGAAATAAAACAAGTAAATGACTTATTTATTGGGCCTTACACCCTTCAATCCTTATTTTTGGTATAAGAATATATATAAAGAGCAAGGTTCATTTACACCAATTTTGAGTGAGAATGGGGAACCCATAGATTGTTGTCATGTGTCACTTTATTCTCTCTTCTCTACATTTTTAAAAATTAAATATCTCACAAACGGTAAGTCGAAAAATCATGAAAATTGCACCATAAAATTCAGCGTTTTTTCCTCTTCGATTTGCTGTCTCTCAAGGCATACTTTCGACAACTTTTTTTTCCTTCCATTTTTTGGTGGGTTAACACATGTGTTAGTGATTGATTATACATTTAATTTGAGGTTAAGGTTAGGGTTTAGGGTTTAGCAGGGTTTAGGGTTTAGGGTATAGAAGGGTTTAGGGTTTAGTAGGGTTTAAGATTTAGGGTTTAGTATGATTTAGGGTTTAGAGTTTTATAAAGTGTTTAGGGTTTAGGGTTTTGGGGTTAGGGTTTGAAGTTTCGGGGAGAAACCTCAAACCCTAAATCCTAATCCCTAACCCCTAAACCCCAAACCCTAAACGAACACTCTAACACATGTGTTAGTAAATGTGAAACCCACCAAAAAAATGAAAAAAAAAAACGCGTCGAAAGTATGCCTTGATGGATGGCAAATCGAAGAGGAGAAAACGCTGAATTTAATGGTGCAATTTTCATAATTTTTCGATTTGTCGTTTGTGAGATAATTGATGTTGGGGGTAAATGGGTTTTGTACATGTGAAACATTCTCTCTCTATACATGGCACGATATCATTGGTTTCCTCATTCTCACACATAAAATATGGATGGATATGGATTATACTTTTATAAAAGTCAAGGCATAAAATAATTTTACTAAGAAAAGCATAACGTCATTCTTGAAAACTATTAAAACTAAATCGGTTTATATGGCAAAGAAAACGTTTTTCAAAAAATTGGCTCGAATTTTGATTAAGTGTTAAAAACCTTCAAACATCTTTTAATTAATTAAGTTAACATTATTTATTTGTAGTGATTTATCTGTTGGAATGTGGACTACACGTTATGTACATACATATACATGTATTGCGTTAAATAACCGTATTATATCTATCACTAATATACAGTTTGGACCTTAAGTGATCTAATTATATTTAGTGGTCCATGTCATCTAATATAAAGTGTAGGGACTTAATGTGACAATGTGTGGAACTCCTGGGTTATTATTGTCAATTGGTGATGGAGAAATTTTTGAGATGTTTTTTCAATTGGTATCAGAGCCGTTTTGTTTCAGACTTGTTTGAAATCTAGTTTTATTTTAACCTTGAATTGAATTGGGTACAGTTTCGTTCATTTGGAATTAATTAGTATCGAATGAAATTGTAAAAATTCAATTTTGTGTCTGCCGACCATATGGATGCCGAAGTTAAAATGTGTATGACTCCATCAAATATTATCGTTGTGAGTGGATGATTATTAAAATTAATTTGGGCAATTCTTGATTGAATCGACAATCAGAAGAAATTCTTTTATATAAATTTTGATCAAAAGAAAGTGGACTACATTTTTCTTTTGTCTTTATTATTTTATATTATTATTTGGCAAGGAAAATTTGTGTTATGGCAGTCCACATGGAATGGCAGAATTTTATCTGGTGGTATAGTTGAATTGCTGATTCTATAATTATGCATTTGCTTTATGTGAATTGCATATTAGGAATTCTCATTTTATTTGGCCTGAATTCAATCATTTAATTAACGTTCAAATGGCAAATAAGTGACTATTTTGATCAGGCAGTAGCAGTAATTCATCATATATTATTCTGTATATTGTTTCTGTATTTGGCATTCCTCGTTCCAAATATACAGATTACTTAATACCTTCTTCAATCTGCTTGATTGGTGTTTATGTGTGTTTTATGCTTAAATTTTGTGAATACTTTGGCTGTCCAAGTTGATTAATTAACACAAAATGTTACCAAAGTAGCCTCTATTGTGATAATTATTCGACTTGGATCAGGTTAATAATGATCGGCCCAAAGGAAGGTCATTATTGTGTGAGTTTAATAATCTTGTATAATTAAACTATGGTAGTTGTTTGTATCCGTTATTAGATGTCAAAGCCGGCCCAAAGGAAGACTTTGCATTTAATTGGATTCGACGATTATCATTTAGTTACTACATTAATGAAATCATATTGCAAATTGTTTCTCTGTCCAATGTTAGATTCAATGTTGCATCGATTTCATTATGAATTGATTATTAACTTTATACACATAATCACCGTATTCAATCTTCCGGTTCTATATATAAGTGAGCTAAATTTGTTCTATCTGTTTCTTCTGAATTCAGCCGATGTTCTGAATGCTGTTATGGGGGATTACTTGGGTTGGCCGGACTTTCTGTTTGCGAAGGCTGAAGGACTGAAAAATGAGGGTTTTGAGGACTGAAAAATGAGGGTTTTGCTGTTATTGGACTTCTTCTGTTAGTGCCACTATCAATAGCATTGCGGTGCTCGATGGCACGAACTTTAAAACTTGGAAAAATAAGGTCACTATGGTCTTGGGCTGCATGGACTTAGATCTCGCATTGAGGGTTCCAAGTCCCGCTTCTCTTACGCAGAAAGCTCTCCCGAGGATCGGAAAGTTTTTGAGAGGTGGGAACGTTCCAACCGTGTGAGTTTAATGATAATGAGAAATGCAGTCCCTGAAACATTTTCAGACACCTTGACTGAAGTAACTGATGCAAAAGGGTTTCTAGACATCCTTGAAGAACGCTTTGCAAAAAGCGAGAAGGCTGAGACAAGTTCTACTCTAAGGAAACTTGTCTCCATGAAGTACAAGGGTGATGGAAGCGTTAGGGAATACATTCTTGAGATGTTCCATCTTGCAAGCAAACTCAAAACACTAAAGTTAGAGTTGTCAACTGACTTGCTCGTTCATTTAGTGTTGATTTTTCTTCCTTCACAATTCAGTCAGTAGGATAAGTGGACATTGAATGAACTTATCTCACAGGAAGAAAGGATGAAACAACACAAGATTGAAAGTGCTCATTATGCATCAAATTCTTCAAATGGCAATAAGAAAAGGAAAGGAAATAACAATGCGAATTCACAACCAAATAAGAAGCACAAGGGTTCTAAGGATGAGAAAAAGGAAAAGAAATGCTACTTTTGCAAGGAAGCTTCTCATATTAAGAAAGATTGCCCTAAATATCACGCATGGCACGTGAAAAAAGGTACATCTTTTGCTCTTGTTTGTACCGAAGTTAATTTGGTTTCAGTACCTAGATATACTTGGTGGTTGGATTCAGGTATCACAACTCACATAAGTGTATCTATGCAGGGTTGCCTGAACTACCGAAAGCCCAATGATGATCAAAAGTACATCTATCTGGGGGCGGGAAATGCGGTTAAAGTGACAGGCATTGGGACCTTTAGATTATTATTACGTACTGGATTGTATCTAGAATTGAAAAATACATTTATTGTACCTTCTTTTAGAAGAAACCTAATATCAACTGCTATAATAGACAAAGAAGGATATGCTTTTATGACTAAAAATGGAAAATGTAGTTTTTATTTAAATTCTGTGTTTCTTGGAAGTGCTGAATTATCAGATCAACATAATCTTTATTTGCTTGATACAATCAATTCATCCTGTGAGTCCCATAATACTGAAACTAAAGGTACAAAACGTAAGTTTCCAAGTGAGAGTTCCTTCACTTTATGGCATAAGCGTTTGGGTCATATCTCCAAAAGGAGAATTGATAAGTTTGTATTAGAAGGAATTCTTGAAGCATTTAACGAATATGACAACAATGTATGCGTTGAATGCATAAAGGGAAAAATTACTAACAAGAGAAATTTAAGAGCCGAGAGAGTTAGTGATGTCTAAGAACTAATACATATCGACATATGTGGACCATTCCCTACAGCCTCTTGGAATGGCCAGCGGTATTTTATTACATTCATTGATGACTACTCTCGTTATGGTTACCTGTATCTCATACATGAGAAGTCACAAGCGCTTGAAGAATTTAAGTCATTTAAGGCCGAAGTTGAGAATCAAATTGGCAAGACTATAAAGGTTGTTAGATGAGATCGTGGAGGTGAATACTACGGTAGATATGATGAATCAGGTGAACAACGTCCGGGCCCTTTTGCTAAGTTCCTTGAAGAGTCTGGGATTGTACCTCAATACACTATGCCAGGTTCTCTAAACATGAATAGTGTAGCCGTGAGACGAAATAGGACTCTAAAGGACATGGTTAGAAGTATGATTTGTCATTCGACCTTACCACATTCTCTATGGGGAGATGCATTAGAAACCTCAATGTATATCCTAAATCGGGTTCCTACAAAGGCTACTGTTAAAACTCCTTATGAATTATGGACGGGAAAGAAACCCGTCTTGAAGCACCTACGAGTTTGGGGTTGGTCAGCTGAAGCTAGACCTTACAAGCCTAATGAAAAGAAGTTGGATGCAAGAACCATTATTAGTTTCTTTGTAGGATATGCTAAAAGATCAAAGGATATAATATGATCCAAAATCACGAACCTTCTTTGAGACGGGAAATGCTCGATTCTTTGAGGATGTTGAATTTGGGGGGAAGATAAAGATAATGACTTTGTCCTAGAGGAGGATTTAGTCACTCCTGATCCTAGAGATGTTGAACACGATCAAGTTATCATTCCTTACGTGTCTCAACAATATCTTTTACAAATACAAGACAATGTCAATATTCCTACCCATCAGGATGCTCATGTAGTTCCTCAAAATCATCCAGTTGCTCATCAACCCATTCTTGAAGAGCATGAAAATCAAATTCAACAACCTCAAAATCAAGAGAATTATGTGCCACTAAGAAGATCTACGAGAGAAAGGAGAAGTGCAATTCCGGATGACTATGTTGTATTTCTTCAAGAACATGGGGAACATGTTGACTTAGTGGGAGATGATCCACTCACTTTCCGCCAAGCAACTGAAAGTCCTAACTCTTAAAAGTGGATCAATGCCATGGGTGAGGAAATTCAATCTATGAAGCCAATGACGTTTGGGATCTCATCCCATTGCCTCCAAATGCAAAACCAATTGGTTGTAAATGGGTATATAAAACCAAACGGGATGCGCAAGGCAATGTAAAGAGATATAAGGCTCGTCTTGTTGCTAAAAGATTTACTCAGAAAGAGGGCATTAACTACAAGGAAACCTTTTCTCCGGTATCTTCAAAGGATTCCTTTAGAATTCTTATGGCACTTACAACACATTTTATTCTTGAGCTGCATCAAATGGACGTAAAGACAACGTTTCTCAATAGAGACATTGAGGAAACCATTTACATGAAACAACCCGAGGGGTTTGCTTATGAAGAAAATCAAATGGTTTGTAAACTCAAGAAGTCCATTTACGGTCTCAAACAAGCTTCTCGTCAGTGGTATCAAAAGTTTCATCAGGTTGTTCTCTCATTTGGATTTAAAGTGAACCCTGTTGAAGATTGTGTGTATCATAAGTTCAGTGGGAATAGATTTATCTTCTTGATTCTTTATGTGGATGACATTTTGCTTGCTAGTAGCGATGTAGAGATGCTTCGTGAAACTAAAAAATTTCTTTCGAAGAAATTTGAAATGAAAGATCTTGGTGGAACATCATTTGTGCTTGGAACACAAATTCTATGTGATCGCTCACGAGGAATTCTTGGATTGTCACAAAAGGCCTACATCGAGAAGGTACTTGAAAGATTTAATATGCAAAATTGTAGACCACATGATACTCCCGTCTCTAACGGAGATAAGTTAAGCCTAAGCAATGTCCGAAAAATGAGATTGAATCTAAGTTTATAAAGGACATTCCTTATGCATCGGTAGTAGGGAGTTTGATGTATGCACAGGTCTGCACCCGTCCAGACCTGGCTTTTATAGTGGAAGGCTTGGCAGATATCAAAGCAATCCAGGAAGAGAACATTGGGTTGCAGCCAAACGAGTCTCGAGATATCTTCAAAGAACAAAGGACTATATGCTCACCTTCAAAAAGTCAGATGAACTTGAGATCATTGGGTATTGTGATTCCGACTTTGCTGGATGCCAAGACAGCTATAAATCGACATCTGGATACAATTATCTTCTGGAGGGAGGAGCGATATCTTGGAAAAGTGCTAAGCAGACACTTGTCGCATCTTATACTATGGAAGCTGAATTTATATCGTGTTATGAAGCATCTAATCATGCTATATGGCTGCGGAATTTTGTTATGGGACTGCAAGTAATCGATCGTATACAAAGACCACTAAAGTAATATTATGATAATAATGCAACAGTCCTGTATTCAAATAACAACAGAAGCTCATCTAAGTCTAAGCACATAGACATTAAGTTTCTTGTTGTTAAAGAAAGAGTTCAAAGTGGTTATTTAAGTATTGAGGTTTCTTGTTGTTAAAGAAAGAGTTCAAAGTGGTTATTTAAGTATTGAGCACATAAGGACAAACTATATGCTTGCGGATCCGCTTACAAAGGCGTTGCCACCCATGGTTTTTCATGAACATGTTGATCATATGGGTGTAAAGTTGAAAAGTTGATTGATGGTCTTTGATTTCATTGTAGTTTGTATTGTGTACTTTGCTCAGAATACACTTCAATGTCATGACATTATTCATTTATCTAATTTGGTTATTAAGCTTAATTCTTGGTTTACTTTGAACTCTGATCTCTTTTGGTTAAGGTTGGACCAGTTGGAAATAGGCATGTATAGATCACTTCACATGTAATTTCCATTCATTTATCTAATTTGGTTACTAAGCTTCTTTGATTTCATTGTAGTTTGTATTGTGTACTTTGCTCAGAATACACTTCAATGTCATGACATTATTCATTTATCTAATTTGGTTATTAAGCTTAATTCTTGGTTTACTTTGAACTCTGATCTCTTTTGGTTAAGGTTGGACCAGTTGGAAATAGGCATGTATAGATCACTTCACATGTAATTTCCATTCATTTATCTAATTTGGTTACTAAGCTTAATTCTTAGTTTACTTTGAACTCTGATCTCTGTTGGTTAAGGTTGGACCAGTTGGAAATAGGCATGTATAGATCACTTCACATGTAATTTCCATGCTACACATTTACACTTGATCTATGTGATTTGGTCAGGCTAACACGTGTGATCATCGTGGGTTTAGTTGCACAATGGCCATGAATGCTCCCTTGTTCCTTGTGTTAGTGAGACTAATGGTTTAGATGACATTCCTTAAGTTTCTTTACAAGTGTAATTCATTTTAGTGATTTTATATACGGTATACAGTTTTACTAATTGTGCAGTCCAAGTGGGAAATTGTTGGAATGTGGACTACACGTTATGTACATACATATTATTAAGTGCATACAGACATGTAGACGTACATCTATTGCGTTAAATAACCGTATTATATCTATCACTAATATACAGTTTGGACCTTAAGTGATCTAATTATATTTATTGGTTCATGTCATCTAATATAAAGTGTAGGGACTTAATGTGACAATGTGTGGAACTGCTGGGTCATTATTGTCAATTGGTGATGGAGAAATTGACATACAGAGACATATAAAAGGGTGTGTCCATGTTGTTGTATACACAATTTTTGACGTCGGTTTATTTCTCTCAGACGTGATATCCATCATTCACTCAGGGAAAAGGCCAAAATATACAAGCAATTGGATTAATCACAAACCCAAATTGTTGGAATGTGGACTACACGTTATGTACATACATATTATTAAGTGCATACAGACATGTAGACGTACATCTATTGCGTTAAATAACCGTATTATATCTATCACTAATATACAGTTTGGACCTTAAGTGATCTAATTATATTTATTGGTCCATGTCATCTAATATAAAGTGTAGGGACTTAATGTGACAATGTGTGGAACTCCTGGGTCATTATTGTCAATTGGTGATGGAGAGATTGACATACAGAGACATATAAAAGGGTGTGTCCATGTTGTTGTATACACAATTTTTGACGTCGGTTTATTTCTCTCAGACGTGATATCCATCATTCACTCAGGGAAAAGGCCAAAATATACAAGCAATTGGATTAATCACAAACCCTCTATTGAATTGATTCAATGGAATCAGGTATGTTTCCGCAATTAATTTCATATTCAAACAATGATCTGAACAAGTGATCTCATTGTTTATTTGTAGTGATTTATCTTCTTTTTGTTTGCACATTTACATGTATATGTATCTTTATGTATGGTTTTATATGTATGGTTTGATGATTTAAAGTAAGGAATACTTAAAAACGAGATCGGTTTTTTACTAAAACTCTGCAATTAATTTCATATTCAAACAATGATCTGAACAAGTGATCTCATTATTTATTTGTAGTGATTTATCTTCTTTTTGTTTGCACAGATACATGTATATGTATCTTTATGTATGGTTTTTTATGTATGGTTTGATGATTTAAAGTAAGGAATACTTAAAAACGAGATCGGTTTTTTACTAAAACTCTATACACGAAAGCAAGACCGGTTTTGGCCCCCCTAACAAACACATTCAAGTTCCGCCACTGTTCGGCTCTTTCCCATCTTGGATCTCGAAAAATGTTCACATTTGGTAACCAGAACGTTAATCCTGTTAAACTTACGTCGTGCATTGCTCGAGCTACAGTTGAAACAACCTAAAAAGCAAACAATCCAAATATTAAAACAAAAAACAAAAAATGAAAACAACATTCTCTTGTTAATTAGACCACTCGCAACGCGTACGAAGATGGGCGTTTTGGAGCTCGCGAACGTCATGAACGCTTGTAACTCGGCGTTCTAGCGGCGGGGAAGAAACATGCGTTCATTGGGCCAACATGCGATTTTTTAACTTTTTACTCGCGTGTTTAACTAAAAAAAATACAATTTTTTTAAAAAACAACGGTAATATGCAAAAAAATTTGTTTTAAAAAAAGGGTATTTTTTTGTTTTAAAAAAAGTTACCCTTTGATGCACGCTTGTAGTTCTCTCTCCCAAAAGCTCTCTCACTTTTTCTCTTCTTAATCAAGTGAACTAAGTGTGTATTTATAGATACATACACACTTCACATACGACAATACCATGCATGCGACAATACCATGCATGCGTGCATGGGACAATAACCACATGCGACAATAGCCATTGTCGCACATATACAAACTATCACATGCAACAATAGTCATTTTCGCACATACACAAACTTTCTTTGTAATTAAAACTAATTCAATCTAAGCCAATTCAATATACAAGCTATTGTCACAAAATGTTAGAACAACATGTTCTAACAAACTCCCCCTTGACACTAGCTTGTATATACAAACTATTGACACAAAATATTAGAACAACATGTTCTAACAGGTTCACATGTTAACATTGATTTAGGTTAGATTGGGGGGAAATTTTTTGAAAATTATGTCTTAAAACACGTTTTACCTGATTTGTTCATATTATCGTTCATATGTGAACATAAATTTGATTTTTTGCATTTTTAGCTATAATTTTAGGATTTTTCGAATTTTTTTATTTCCAATCTAACCTAAATCAATGTTCACATGTGAATCAAGTTTATCGCATGCGAACAAACATGCAATCTTGTAGTTCTCACAGTTCTCGCCATTTTTTTTCTCAATTGAACAGGATATATATATATATATATATATATATATATATATATATATATATATATTAAATACCTTATTAAACTCTATATAGACATAGATCTTAACACTTTCCACACAACAATTCTTCTCCCGTTTCACATAAACACTTTTCACAAACAAAATACACCATCTCAAATCAATAATTTTCTCCAAATTTAAACCCTCAATCCAATCTCAAATCAAACCTTAAATTCAAAAAACATGTCATACACCAAACTAATGTTATTCGGAACACCAAACACATCCGGCTCAAGTAACTCTCTCCCGATTCGCAATCCACCGATGCCACAATACGGAATGTATCCAACATACTATGATCAATCACCATTCAATTATAACCAACAACAACAATACGGATCTTATCCAAATCCGTACTTCATCAACAACCATTCTTTCAACCTCAACAACAACATCAACAACGAACACAACCCGAGCAAACACAACCCGAGCAAGAAACCTTCTAATGATCCACAAAACACCAAGTTTCTCACTCTCCAAAAAAATAACCCATAAAAAGAAAAGTGACGGGGAAAATGAAGTGTGGTTAGCAACTTGTTGGTGCGACACGTCTGAAGCCTATCGTTGGCAACTCACAAAAAAGAAGAACTTTATCGGGGTACGGTGGAAGAAAAGTGTCTGGCCAACAATTATGGTTCGATTCGCAGCGCCGACCAACTATCCTCCAAGTGGTGTACAATTAATAATAGGTGCAAAAATTTCAACGCAATTTACGATTCAGTGTACAAAGCTTGGGGAAGCGGTCGAGACGATAAAATGGTGTATGAGAAGCCCTTGCGAAATACTAGGATACGTACACAAAAACCTTCAACACGAGGGAGTCTTGGTTGGCTGTGAAAAAGCATCCAAAATGGAAATCACCACAACCGGTTGATCTCTACCGACATCCATACTTCACTCCCAAACGAGCTATTTTGACCCGACCCGGTTCCATGGCCCATGAGCCAAAACAAAGCCCGGAAAGCGGCTAGAAGTTCTGGTTATTCCAATGCGGCGACATCATCACGAACATCCACGCAGAACTCAAAGACAGATGAGATGATGGAGAATATGGCCAACTACAAGCAAAAAAATGTTTGCCGCAAGGAAACGAGGCGTTGACGTTCACCCGTCAAGAAAAACTTCAAACCGCTATTTAAGGTGTTCAATTTCTTACACTCTAACACCTCGAACATCATGGTTCCGGAAGACCTTGCGGCAGTTAGGAGAATGAAGAAAATGATTCGGAAAGAGTTCCGGGAGTTCTACGAAGCAAAGACGACGAGGATGAAGACTAGTTTACTTATTTGTTAGTTGTATTTTTATGTTTTTAGGACTAAATCGCAAACTTTAATTTATTGTATTTTTATTTTTAGAATCATAACATTTCAAGTACTTTTTACTTTTAGGATTGTAACCTTTTTAATTTTAGTATTGTAACATTTTTAATTAATTACTTTTTATTTTATCACGTCTATTTATATAAGTATTGTATTTTATTTTAACTAATTAATTAAAATTTTATTTGTTTTGCTAAGTAAATGAAAATTAAATTTAGTTAGTCGGTCACAAGGGTAAAAAGTGACGTTCTGGTGTTACCACATTACATGTGCTGAAAACGGTGTTGTGGTATTATGCTCACGTGACGTGAAAAAAAGGTGTTCCAATGTTACAATTGCGAGTGGTGTTAGTATTTGAATTGTGCTACTAGTGCCTAGTGGTACACATTTGGTGTAGTGGTACATAACTCTATGATGGGTGACATATTATGGTCCAACATGTAAGAGTATGCATAACTCTATGATGGGTGACACATTATGGTCCAACATGTAAGAGTATGCGTATTAAAGCAGCACAAAATCATTTAGATCTTTTAATTTCATCGGATAAAATATGAATCTTTCCACTAACAACGCATGGTATAAGCAGTGTATATCAAATCTCAAATCGTGCATACGATATTTAATTATTTAATGGGTTAATGATGATTTAATCACTAAAGTTTCAACTTTTTTCATTTTAACACTTCAACTTTTTTTTTAAATGTTTGAACACTTTAGCTTACAGGTGACCGCTTAACTTCACCATTTACGATAGTAGTGACCTAATGTAGCCTGTTTATGTAGAGGGGTTCAAAAACATCCGTATCTAAATCCGATATCCAAATATTCGAAAACTCGATGCGAAATTATCCTAAAATTCGGATACCAGAAATTTCGAATATCTGATTTTTCAAATTCAAATAACAATTTCAAGAAATTTCGGGTATTCGGATATCCAAAATATCCCACAAAAAATATATGTTTTATAATATTATTCATATTTCTTGTTCCAAGTAGGTGAATGTTGACCCTACATTCTTAAAACAACACTATACTGACTAGGGGTGAGTATGGGTCGGTTTAGACCCAAAACTGAAACCATAACAGAATTTTCATTTAACTGAAATCTTTAATCGATCGGTTTCGATTAAATAGTGGTTCAATTATCGATAAAAAAAATGCGGGATGGTTAATTTTTCAGTTTAATCGGTTAATAACCGCCGAGGTGATAGAATAGTTGATTCAATCTTAAAAATTCACATATCAAAGTATTAGGTAATACTACGAAACTTGATGAAAAAAAGATATTTGAATAACTAAATCCATATAACTAAACCATCGGTGTTGCTTAAATTCGACATGAATATTGATGTACACCTCTGGTATGGTATGTAGTAACTTTGGAAAGTATTTATGAAAGAGAGGTTGGTAGATTGCACCGTTACGTTTATGTGATATTATTAAGATTACGTTAACAGATGAATGGATGTAAAAGGGTATTCGGTGTCAAACAATTTGGACTATAAGGTCCGGTATATTACCAACCATAACATATAAAAATTGTTACCAGATTAGGCATTAAAATACTACATGAATGGAGTGATTTTTAATTTTTAAGTGTATGTATGTTAGTGTATTATTTACTTTTAAGGATTTGTTAATGTATATATATATGTATATATATATGTATGCATGCATGCATATGTATATGCATGTATGCATGCATATGTATATACATACACAGATATATATATATATATATATATATACATGCATATGTATGTACATATATACACACACATACATATATACACAAACATACACACACACATGTATATACACATACACACATATATATACCTAAAAGAATAATAAGATAAATACTAATATTAAATGGGCGGTTTAGTTATGGGTTAGTTTTGAGATAATAACCATAATCATAACCGATCTAATCGGTTAATTGAAAATTAATAACTAAACCATCAGTTAATGATTTGGGTCGGTTAACTTGAGTCGGTTAATCAGTTAATTCGGTTATGTATCGGTTTTTCGATTTTGTTGCTCACCCTTAATATTGACCCTTCATTTTTATTTCATAAAGACAAAAGTGAGTCTCCTTCCTCCTCACACCTCACCATCCCTTTACAATTGAATAACCTTAAACTCAACTATAATTTATAGGGTTAAGTGTTGGTAAATGCATATAACTATGCGTTGACTTCTTTAATGTGTACGTAACTAAATTGACCTCCATTTAATGTACGAAACTATTTATTGTCGTACATTGTATGTATTTGGGTGACATGTTATCAAATATAAGGTGACAAGTGGCATCTTTACTTTGTGACAAGTCACCAAAATCCATACAATATACGACAATAAATAGTTTCGTACATACAATTGAGGTCAATGACATCTTTACCAGGTGACAAGTCACCAAAATCCATACAGTGTATGACGATAAACAGTTTCGTACATACAATGGAGGTCAATTTAGTTACGTACACACTAAAGAAGTCAACGCACATTTATATGCATTTACAAATACTTAACCCTAATCTATATTTCTCTCATCGATTACAGTGACATTTGAAGTGTATAATTGCAAAATAGTTAATCTACTATAAGTATTTTCTTTCGTTATATGACAGAAAGTGGGTAATCAAGACTGTTGCAAAGATTTGGTGTCTTAGATCAATTATATCCACTTGATTCAAGATTCCTCTAAATGTGGCACACAAATACTTGTATCTTTCATAGATACTGCTATATTTACGTCGATTAGATTTACTTAACTTATTAGCAAATGTTACTTGATTTATAGTTCTAAAGCTCTTATTCTACTCATTTTTAAATTGCATATTTTTGTTCTCATTTTTTCGGATTATCCGGTATCAATATTTGAAAGTTCGCATAACCGAATTTTCGGATAACTAATTTTGAACACCCTATACATAAAAGAACATAAAAGGGGATTAGGGCAAAAGGGAACATCCATACTCACCCAATCTGCTGCAGTCATGTTTATAATTTCTTCTTCATCCCTAGATTCAACTTGAAGAAGACGTTGCGACTGTAGATTACCGTCTCCCATCACTACCTCATGGACAGAAGATAACCCTGGACGAAGGTTTTGGGATTGTATCAATTTTAAGGTAAATCATCAAATGTAATTTGCGTAATAGTTTTAAAGAACAAAGGGTGCTAATAGATGTACAAAAAGTAGTTGTATAAAACTCACAAAGAGTTTGAGCAAGCTAGGTTTGAAGCTGAAAGTGTATAAGATAAAAGTGGAACCTTTTGAACGAGAAATGGCAAGATCGAAAAAAGAATTGCATCTGGTTGTCGGTAGTTCTATTTGTGTTGGTGTTGATCTGTGTTACGATGATGTCTGTAATATAATGTAATATGTTAGTGTTCTTGTTCAATGAACAAGAAATATGGATGAAAAAGAGTTTAATATAGATGAATTGTATTTGGTGGTGGTTGCTGCAAGTGAATTGAATGAAATATATCCAGAGGATAGGATATAGTGAAATTGCAAGTGGTGAGTTAATGGCAAACCATTCATTCAATGAACGTAACTAAGTCCCAACACTCTCACCAAACTTAACATTATCACAATAATTATCACAATAATCATTGAGGGGCAAAGACTTTCAAAACAATAAAAGATATCAGTGGACCATAAACGTCGATATCGATATTACAAAATAAAATGGACCACTTGCATATATTGTATTTTCCAACATACAAAAACCAAAGTTGTCTGAGATTCCAAAAGCAAAAACTTGTGACTTTTTCTTGGGAAAATTAAAATTTTACCTTTTTCTTGGTAAGTATATTTCATTTTACTCTTTCAAAGAAAACTGAGTGATATGCTCTATCCGGATGCAAATTACTACTGTAACCCACAACTTACGACTTGAGATCTCTATATATCCAAGAAAATAGTTGAGCGATAAATAAATAACCAAACCAAAATAAGCAGATGTGCATGTCACAAATTGCAACTTGCAGCAAATCCTTGTGACTTGCGACCAAGTCTTTATCGAATCTTGGGCTGTGGCGTAGTTAAATGGGGTTGATCATGTGATGTAGGCACGTGGCATCAACAAACACAGGCGGTGGAAATTTAGGCCGACACCTCACTTACTTTATTATATTGAGATTGATTGATTGAAACTATTTCCACAAAATTTATAATGTAAAATAATAATAAAAAATGGTTGAAATGCTCTTCGTGGAAGCCACGATCAAATTCATGGGGAGGAACGGATAGCAAACAAAAAATAAACTGGGTGTGCTGGGAAAGAGTAATAGCATCAAAAGATGAAGGCGGACTTGGTATTGAATCACTTAAACATACCAACATCAGTCTACTTTTAAAATGATGGTGGCGATTTCATCAAGAGACAAACTCAATTTGGAGGCAAGCAATATGTTTTATCCATGCAAATAAGGGTACATCATCACAGATTCCACTCAAGAAAGGACACTCGAGCCCATGGGTGAATATTGGTAAAGTTCAAAAGGAGCTCTTGGCTTATAATCTGGATATATCACAGCTTATAACTTCGGAAAATGGAGTTTGAATTTGGAATGGGGATACATCGGGCAAGTTTTCTGTTGCATCGGCTAGGTACAACATCTTAAACTCTTTTACACGTGCTAAAGAGTTCAGTTTTAAATGGAATAAATTGGTTCCGGGCAAAGTCAATTTGTTTGTTTGACCGGCGGAAATGAATCGCATACCTACAAAATCAGCATTGCAAAAAAGAAACATCCAGGTGCAATGTTCTCTATGTCCTTTATGCATTCAGTATGAAGAAACGATAGAACATATTTTAATATCTTGTGAATTTGCTAATTTGTTGTGGTGCTTCATAAGCTCTTGGTGTAAAATTTCTCCCATTTATGCATATTCTGTTTGGGAACTTTTGGGTTTGCTATCATTCAAGCAATAATTCTTACGGGATGTTGGTGTTTATGGAAAGCAAGGAATGAAGTTTGTTTCAATGGTGACACTCCCTCCTGGTTTCGACTAAAAGATGAAGTACAAAGGCTTGGCTACCTTTGGGTCAAGAATAGAGCTGGATGGAAAGACGGAACATGGAAGAGTTGGCTCGAGTTCAAGTTTTAAGCATTTGAAGATCGCATATGAGTGGCAAGCGGTCTGACTTATTTTAAGTCTACAATCATACCCCATGTGGATTTGTAATATGTAATTAAATTCAAGATATATGCGTTTTATTGTATCTGTGATAGAGGTTATCAAAAATCCGGGTTCATTTGGGGTACTATCAAAAACGATATAGGGTGAAAACCGGTAGCTCGGCCCCTATATTCGGGGATTTTTTCCTGAACTCTTCAGGGTTTTTTTCATCCCTTTTAGTACCTTAGAAGCTTGAATCCGGATTATAGGAGTTTAATAATTGGGGTACATCCTCTGGGTTTGTAAAAGTGTACTCTATTAACTATTTAGCACCTTGCTAGTAGTCGATTTATTTAATACATCTCCGCCGTTCAAAAAAAAATTCCTATTAAATTATTGAATCTCGAGTTTCTCGCTCTTTTTTTAAATCATTTTCTTTTTGTTTAACGATTCTTTCCTTTTTAATATAATATTATATTATAGGGTAAGGTTAAAAAATATTTGTGGGTGAGAATGGATGAATCAATCAGAATATGTCATGTCTTACTTTTTTCTCTTTCTTCACATTTTTAAAAGAGAAAATTGCACGGATCGTCCATGTATTTATCTCAAAAATCACGTCCCGTGCTTAAGTTTAAAGGTCACTAGCCATCCCTATAATATGTATTTTACATCACTGGTAATCCATTTTACAAATTTCGTTAGATTTCTCAGTTAAGTCATTTTAAAATGACTAAAATGCCCTTGCCTTTAATTATATCTAATTGTTATTACAGTTTTGATTTTTGATAAATTCCACTCTACCCAAAAAAATTTCCCGACTCTGTCATCATCTCAATATCATCAAACGTATTCCATCATTATCAAAATCAAAAACATTACCATCATAATGAATAAAATCAACAAGTTTTATCATCAAAGGCAACTACCCAACAATGAAATCATCACCATATAAAAAAACAAAAGCATTAGGTGATCTTCAAATTCATATCCGTATACAAACACAATCAAATCATCACATTCTTCAACACCATAAAACCTGGCCATCATTCTCCCTCTCCCAGCCAACCACCATGGCACCGTCAAATCTGAAAGCACATAGGAGACGACTAACACTTCTTAAGATCGTAAAATGCGTCAGATTGGAAATGCCTCTCTGCATTCTACTTGTTTGTGTTTCACGATCCGAGTTGTTGGGTTGGGGAGTTGTTGATTTACGGCCAAAACGAGTTTCAAACTATCACCAATTTCCATGTTCATCTCACCCAAATATTTAAATGGATTTCACCATGGACGATAATTCCGGCCATGGCAGGTTGTCGGAGTTGCAAGTTTGGTATGCAATTGTTTGTATCGTTGTTGAATGAGTATGCAGCAGCGACGATGACGAAAATCATGGTTCCGACGATGGTGAGGTGAGCAAGAGAGTTTTACTAGAAATGAAGGATGTCGGCAACCGTCTTGCATCGGACCTAAATTTTGACTTCTTCTTTTTTGTTGAAATTGGTGGAATTTAAATGGTTAGAAGATCAATAATTAGCGTTTGAGAGATAAAATTTGATGGGTTATCGTTAAACACGACATAGGTTTTTGGTTGTTGCTAGAAGCCCCAAAATTGAAAGTGTATTTTTCATTGATTCATTTTATTTGTTGTTAATTTTATGTTGGTTACGGTTTAAATTGGGTAAACTACTTAAGAAACTACAGTTTTGATGACGATGATGAGTGGGTAAAATTTTTTTAGGTGAAATTGGGTTTTGGGGAGAGGACGAAGACAAGGGGAGAGGATGTGAGACGCAAACCACTCGAGTTCCAGGTTGGAGATCGAGTACTCTTAAAAGCGTCACCCTGGAAAGGTGTCATTCGTTTTGAAAAATGCGGCAAACTAAACCCTAGGTACATTGGACCATTTGAAATCCTCGAAAGAATTGGTCCAGTGGCATATCAGCTGCAGCTACCACCACAACTTAGTAGCGTGCACAACACTTTCCACATTTCTAACCTGAAGTAATGTCTGTCTGATGAGACACTTATTATTTCACTCCACGAAATCCACATCGATGACAAACTTCATTTCGTCGAGGAACCAATTGAGATCATGGACCGTGAGATCAAACGCTTGAAACGAAGTCGCATTCCCATCGCTAAAATCCGGTGGAATTCCAAACGCGGTCCTGAATTCACTTGGGAACGGGAAAACCAATTGCGACTGAAACACCCACATCTATTCTTAAATACCCCATAGACTGCGGCAACAAACTAATTTCGGGACAAAATTCTCCTAACAGGGGGAGAATGTGACACCCGATGTAACACCTGGTCAAAAAGTCAAACTTTTACGTATTTTTATATGCGATTATAACAAAGTGTTCAAAAATGTAAGTCGTTTTAAATTAAAAACGCATCTTAATTATCTAAAACCGCGGGAAAACAACGTATCAAACCTTAAATTACAAAATAATATTTTTATAAAATATTTTGGTTCGAAAACATTTTGAAAGAGTATAAATACATTTTAGAATTTAAAATATTACATTTTTATACGATCGGGTAAATAAACACGAGTATTTTACACTACAAACTGGAGACGAAGTGGGGGAAAACCCCCTCCCCTTCCCTTTTGGTCAGCTGCCCCCAAACACTCCTACCCCCCCCCCCCCCCCCATTCCTTCTTTCTTTTCATCAAAACACACACACCCACCTCTTAAATTCTCTCTCAAAATTTCCATCAATTTTTGGATTTGCAAACCAACCAACCAAAGTTATATTTTTGGAATCACAATCAAGCAAGGAACAAGATTTACAAAAGCATCATCATCATTTTCGGCCTCCTCTAGCTTCGATTTGCGATTGTAAGAAAAACTCTAAAATCGTAGATTTACTCATTTTGATGTTATGTTTTGATGTTAGATTGTGTACACAACTTAGTTATGCCTAAATAAAGGATTAGAACATGATTTCATAGCCTAAAAATGAGTTAGATTTGTGATTTGGCTCAGAAAAGCGCGACAGGCGCTGTTTCTGGGCTGGTGTTCATCTTTGCGACACAAGCCTTGTGTCGCATAAACCCATTAACGTCGCAATTTATGTCGCATAAACCCTTGTGACGTAGACTTTGCGACACAATGATTATGTCGCACCTTGTGTCGTATACCCTATACGACACAACCCTTATGTCGCTATTGATTTAGCACCGAAAGTTTAGGCGACACAACCCTTGTGTCGCTAAGCTCTTGTGTCACATTCTTATGTGACACAGCCCTTGTGTCGCATACCGGACCTTTATGTCGCATGTTGTGTCGCTAAAAACAGAAACTTTTAGATCTTTTTCACTAAGTGTCGGAAATCAAATTTTACCGCCTAATATTACTTCGAAATGAAATTTCGGAGCGTTTTCACTAAAGCAATATAGTAGAAATAAAAATTTTCCAATCTGACCTGGCAGCTCGACCCCAGCCAGAGGCTCTGCCCCTTGGACCCTGCCAGGGGTTGCCACCCCTTGGACCCCGCTATCAGGGGCGCTGCCCCCGAACCCCCGTACACGGTTTACAAACCTGAACAACAAATAAATAATTACATAACTCGCTTAGACAAACTGATTTGTCTCATACTCATATGACCTCACGTGTTTAGGACACTAGGAGGTTAACTATCGGATGACGCGTGTATCGTAGGATCGCTAACAACTCACAGGTGAGTTTCATAGCCCCACTCTTTCAACTGTTTTACTGTTTTCGGGGTGAGACGCATGCTCAAATACTGTTTTTGAATTATAATACAAATCTTTTATAATTCACGCATTTCTATAATACTTAGAAATACACCCAATATATTGTTGTGGAATAATATCTCTGTTTAACCTAGTTAGGTTACCATTGTACACCATTAGATTGTGATCGACAATCACTTTCCCCCAACTTGGTTAAGTCACTATTATACATTGACCTTATTGTCACGGGACAACCATATCGACTACGATAGAACCGGTTAGTTCTACCAATATATGATTAGTTTTCCTTTTTGGAACTAATATTGTACATACAAATCAGGACCCTAATATACTTGTAGGCTTAAGGCTAGGAGTATACAATAGTATTATACGTTAGTATAGACTCCTTATACTAATACAACACAACTAGGTGATGAGTATTCATACCTAGGCTCTTCGTACTACTTAAATTTGAGTATTATTTATACAACAAATCATTTATATGCGTGGCGTGATACATTACAACTTGCGAATATTGTTTGGTATTTACACTTGTGGGTGCTATCTACGTTGTTACATATGTATATCAGTATACATACATTTTAAAAACATGAATACTCAAGTCGGGCATGTCGTGGTACTGCTGGCTCAATTACATACGTTTCCTGTGAGCAATGCAAAACGATGCCACGGTTTCAGTGGGCACAAAATGATGCCACGGTAAAGTGTGCACAAAATGAGATCACGGTAAAGTGATTCAAAACGATATCGTGGTAAAGCGATACAAAACACAAACAAATATACGAGTTGATCACTCGCGGTATACACGGATGGGCGAGCTTACGCTCATGATCTGCACTAGTTAACGGGTTGGTGGAGTTTCCATACGAGGCCGTTAGCTCAATGATGTCCGGGTTAGCTTATGCTAACTAGTCAAACGGACACACTAAACAAACAAACATAGTTCGGTGGGAACTACAATTAACGGTTGCTGGATGCAACGCACTAAAACTTTCAAACATAGTTCGGTGGGAACTACAAATAACGGTTGCTGGATGCAACACACTAAACAAAAAAACATAGTTCGGTGGGAACTACAATTAACGGTTGCTGGATGCAACACACTGAATAAATAAACATAGTTCTGCGGGAACTACAATTAACTGTTGTTGAATGCGATACAATGAATACTCAATCATAGTTCTTCGGGAACTTCGATTAACTGTTGCTGGACACAACACACGATACATACTCAATCATAGTTCTGTGTAACTACAATTATTTGTTATCTTATGACGCGGTCATACCATTACTCCATAATCATTAGGCATGTACTACCTCACGTTTATGGATTCTCTATTACTTCATACTTATATAGGCATGGATTGCCACATTTCATTATGCACTTAGGTGCACAACTAAACCGATTTAGGTATGAGATACCTTGTAGGATGTTTACACATTGGTATTACAACTTTAACATGTTACAAATCAGAATCGCAGATTCTGAATTACTTTGCGAAACACAAAAGGTTATATACTTTATGGTTAACTAACAAACCTATGAACTCACCAGCTTTATAGCTGACCTGTTTTAGCATGTGTTCTCAGGTGCCCAGCAGGATTAGGATTACTACAAGATAAACTAGCTCGAGTCGCATAATTTCAATCAATGGGGACCACTCTGCATTTACTTTTGTATTTTCAATTTATGTAATTTGAAACTTCTCGCAATGTTGTAAACGTTATATTTTGGAAAATGTATAATTATTTTCAAACGTCTCATTTAGAGTCATTCATTATGTATCTTATGCTGTGATATTTGATTTGGTAACACCCGACCCGACCGCTTTCGCAACCTGAAATTTGAGGTGTTACATCCGACGATTTAGGGTTACTGATTAACCCTCTAGAAACCCTAATTACGTGTGTTTAGTTTAGTATTAGGATAAATACTTGTAATTACTTGTAACTATTTGTATATTTTTATGTGAATATACACCTCCGTAATTGATTTATATTACGCTACATAATTAGTTGTAATTACGCTTACGCAATTTGGTGAAATTGTGCAAAACAATCGGACGGAGTCCGACACTGTATAAATACGACGTTGGTGAAAAAATTTCTGTAAATAACTTAAATTTATTTTTAGAAGTTACTTATCATATTTTATTATCTTTATATAATAATACACGAAAAACATAGACGTTTTAACTAAAACGTCTCAAACACAGTAAAAACGCGCGAATCGAATTCTGCAATTAAACGAAAGTCAATAAATATTTTGACAACTAAAAATAAATTATTTTAATAATACTTCAATGAAAAATGATCCAAATTATATCGTTAATTTAAACGACTCAAAATAACGTTACGCGATTTAACGTTTAAACCGAATAACGAGTAAACGACCTAAATACGTAAACACGGCCTGAAATTTAATCAAAAACTCAGCCATCCCTTATGGGAACCATCAAAAATCGACCACCCCCTCCCCCCTATCTTAATCCATGCATTTTCATGATTAATTCCCTTACAACCCCATACACTCTTCATGCACCACCCACTTTTCACTCTAACACTTCAATTCATTTTCTCTCTACTCTCCCTCTCTCTAATTCTCTCTCTATTTCCAGAGAACTCAGCCTCCATAGCACCACCTATCACCACCACCTCACCATCATAAGCCACCACCTAAATACTACACCATTCTTCAAGATTTTCACAAGAAAAAGAAGCTCTCAAAGACCCCATTACAAATCTGCCATTCCTTCATCTTTAACACCATTTTAAGAATGATTCTTACTTTTAAATACTCTTATAACATGATAATAAGTTCACTCAATAAGTATTATAATAAGATATTATACAAAAACCACTTTTCCTAACTTGAATCTTAACAATATGTGAGATATACTTTCGGTCCAGAAAGATGTGTCAACTTCCACGTTTTTAAGAAAAATCATCTCTCTATGAAAATGATGTTTTTATAGTAAAAACTTAAGTTAAAGAAGTAATATTTCCAACCCCGAAAACCTCATATTTTTCTGAGCTCGTTTTGTATCTTTAATAATTTAAATAAAAACACATATACAATCTGCTCTGAAAAGTCAGAAACTTGGTTCATATGGTTTTGACCATATCTTGAGCTACACAACTCTAAATGACTTGAAACTACCGCCAAAATCTTATAAATTTTGTTAGCTACAAAAGATGTATTGATAGATTTTTTTGAAAAGTTGTAGATTTTGCCCAAATATTCAATCTTCATGCATGTGTCTAGATTGGTCAACTGTTGTACCTCAAAGGACACATGCAATTTTGGTAAATACTTGGACTACTCTTAAATTCATGGAAACATTACTGAATGTCGTTAACTTGTGGGAGAATAATTGGTATTTTTCATAGAAGTTAATTCAGAATGTACAATTTATTAAAATTTAGACAAACAAGTCCATTTTCTGGAAAATGATATAGTAGACTAATTTTACTAACACTTTAAAAACTGACACTTGTGGGCTTGCTATAAATGGACAAACTAACTTTTTATGGTCAATAAACACATATAAGGTTTGGGTAAAAGTTTTGGGTTAAACTGAGAAGATTTGACCATGTCAACAAAAGCGGTCCGATTTCTAAAAATTTACTATATTTGGAAAATGGTAACAAAAATGGGTTTGGGTGACTTAGTAACTTGGACCAAAAATTAATTTTAGGAAGTTTCCCGAATGAAAAACCGACACTTGATTACACTTGGGCTAAATATTGAAATCTGACCAGACCTCAGTGTCGCATGACCTACGACACTACCAAAGTGTCGCTAACTAGTGTTGCTTCTTATTAAAAAATGACTTGAACCTGCGACACAAGATTTAGTGTCGCTATCATGCGACACTCACTGGACTTACCATAGTGTCGCATACACTGCGACACTTACTCTAGTGTCGCATAACCTGCGACACTGACCCTAGTGTCGCTACTAGTATCGCTAAAGACAGAAAGTATGAAACTTGTTTTTCTCTAAGTATTGAACTTGGGTAACAATACATAACCACATATGATACATACTATTACAATGTATACAATGAAACAAACTTAATAATAATATCTTTTTAAGAATTGTTATTACAAACTTTCACCAACGGGTCATACACGTTTTTAATCAACAACTTATTTGGACATACTAGTTGAGTGAACTAGCTATAGGTGGACATTAAACCTCCACCTTGGCTTAAGTGGATATTAACCCTCCACTTACTTAGATAGTCCTTGAGACAACTACTCATACATACACAACCTTATACATTTAGGACGTTCGAAGGTTGCACACCGGCTTGCTTGCTTATTTGATTAATTGCTAGATGCTTGCTAAACTCAGGTGAGTTTCATAGTCCCTTTTTACTGTTTTATATCCAGGGGAGAGAATACATACAACTGCTTTTACACAACTATTTTTATGAACACAAGTACAACAAACAACGCTATACGGATTGCATGAGTTAACACACTAATCCATTTAAAGTCCTCACACATCATAGCTTCGTTAATTTAGACTAAGCGCGAGTATTAGTAAATAGATCTATTTGGGATTGAAAATCCCCTTCCGGGTTAGTCGCGCTAACCTGTCAAATTAGACACTTGCAGGGGCACCAACGATCGTGTACTCGAAAGAGGCATGACACGCATTGTTAAGCTTCGGACTATGAGATCATGGCATTAGTATACATATTTGATTGATTTCAAACATTATTAAATATTGTGTTTCATACCGATATCTCAATAACTGTTTAACAAACTTATGAACTCACCAACTTTATGTTGACCCTTTTAGTATGTATTTCTCAGGTAACCCGTCGCAGTAGGATGCTTTGGATAGCATACGATTCGCATTGTTTTCAAACATCAAGGAACTAATTTGCATTACTATATTTTGTAGTTATAGCGATGTAATACAACTTTTATTATGCGAACTCCAGAATATTTTGTAAACATTTGAATTATGGTAATGTAATATTTTCAAACGTCTCATATAGAGGTCGTTTGCTTTAATCTTTATGTTGTGATATTTGATTTGATCGGCGCCCCCGTGACACCTCCCACTTCTGCTGCCACGTGTTTTGGGGGTGCGACAACATGTGTTACCGTCGAGTAGTAGGTTTTGAAAACAACTAGCACATGTGTTACCGATGAAGTAACACATGTGTTAACGACGAGTAATACATGTGTTACCGGCTACTAACACATGTTTTACTAATTTTTTACCATTTATAAAACCCAAAAAATAATTTGTCGAAAGTTTGCCTTGAGGGATGTCAAATCGAAGAGGATAAAACATTGAAAAATATGATGCAATTTTCATAATTTTTCGACTTACTGTTTGTGAGATATTTGATTTTAAAAAACAAGGGGGGAAATGTTTTATTGTGGCGAGTAGTTCCTCCATTCTCACACAAAATCTCATTCTCATTTGAACGTTACTCTAATATTATATACTATACATGATAGATGGACCATATGTGTATGATGCGCTAGCCGCAAGTCGCAAGGACTTGGTCGTAAGTTTGCTACTTGTGTTCGTTTGGTTTTGCTTGGTTACTCATTCATCACTTAATCATTTTCTCAAACATAAGCGGGTCGTTGCAAGTTTCGGGTTGCAAGTTGTAATTTGTGACTTGCGTCTGGCCGAGTAGGGTAAATCGTCAATTTTTCTTTGAGGAGGGCAAAACGAAATATATGTACGAAAAAAGGGCAAATTTTTTAGTTTCCCTTTTCTAATATGTATCCCAAAGATATAGATTAAGAACATTAAATATAAGTACTCTGTAATATTATTCTTGAAAATGTAACTATGCATTGAATATTGTAGATCTTTAATTTATTTCAGTTTTACCCTTTTCTATTCAAACAATTAATTATTAATTATAATATATATATTATTTTAATATGTAGTATACTTGATTACTAACGAGGAAGTTATGCTCGCGTTGTGCTGGGTAGAAAGTTACATTTACATATTTGGTAGAAAGTTACATTAACATAAATATCTGTTTCAATTTATGTCCTACTCGATATTATTGTTATATTATTGTTTGTGTTTTCTCAAGTAAAAAAGAGCATGTTTTAACTTTTTTTTTTGTTATACATGTTAGCTATAAAAAGACACTATATTTATTTAGGATATAACATTAAAATTGAAAATTTGTATATCAATCCGTTAACAAATTAAAATGGAGTTAACGACAATGTAAATATATAAAATAATAATAACAACTACAGAAAGTATTGTTACAAACATATTGTTATAACATAAAATAAAAGTATGTTAAAAAAAAGCCCTGGGCCAAGTTTCGAACGAGGTTGCACTCGGTAGAGAATTGAGGAGGAAAAAATAGGGTAAAATGTCTGTAAATGTATTGAACTTGTCACAAAATCCTATTGTATGCATCTTACTTTTAAAATTCCTATCATGTGTATCGAACTTACTAATTATTGCTCTTGTATGTACTCATTAACACTAATGATCTTTAACTGGTCATAAGCATCCTACGTGGCATTTTAATCCGACGTGGCATTGCCACGTAAGCTCCATGACATCTAAAGCTCGATACATTTTTCGGATCATCATCTTCATCAACTTCAGTTTTCCGACAACATCATTTTTTCCGGCGATATCATTTTTCCCGCGAATCATTTTTTCCGCATGTATCACCACAACTAATATTCACCTCCTAACCACCACGCCTACCATCTTCGACATCACCACCATCTCCACCATTTTTTCGGCGATCCCATTTTTTCCGACGATCACCATTTTTTCCGTAAGAGACACATAGGGAAAATATGATTGGTTAGTAATCAGTATCTTGAATGGTAAACATTTTCCATTTAGACGTTCTTAAAAATTGCCACCTCAGAACCGTGCTAACTGATAGCAACCACATATGTGGTTTGCAAAGAGCATCAGTCCTCAAATAAGCATAGATTTACATCAATGCACATTTGTATTACTGGCAATGTACATTAATATTGCCTAAACATATAACACGTAAAATTGTATGATTACGATATATTGTGAATGAAAAGGCATACATAATATGGACCTTCAAGGATTTTACAGTAACACCATTCTGGTAACAATATTTGTTTCATAAAGCAAACAACACATGAACAATGAAAGCATTAAAGAGAATGGTGGTAGCATAAAATGAGGAGACAATGTATCTTAAAACTAAGCACATAGAGTGAAATGAAAAACTTAATTTCTGCATTCAAACACAGACAGCGCATTGAGAACCTATATATATTTATTAAATTATAGCAAGAAGCACACAAAAATCAAGCCATCTTTTACGGAAAAAATGGTGATCGTCGAAAAAAATGATGGAGATGGTGGTGATGTCGTAGATGGTAGACATGGTGGTTAGGGGTGCATATTAGTTGTGGTGATACATGCGGAAAAAATGATTCACCGGAAAAATGATATCTCCGGAAAAAAATGGTGTCGTCGGAAAATTGAAGTTGATGAAGATGATGACCAAAAAATGTATCGAACTTTAGATGACGTGGAGCTTACGTGGCAATACCACGTCGGATGAAAATGCCACGTAGGATGGATTCTTATGACTAGTCAAAGGTCATTAGTGTTAATGACTGCATACAATAACAATAATTAGTAAGTTCGATACACACAATAAGAGTTTTAAAAGTAAGATGCATACAATAGAATTTAGTGACAAGTTCAATATATTTACAAACATTTTGCCCAAACAAATAAGCTGTTCAAATAACTTTGCTTCTATTTGTTAAAATATATATTGTATCACCCCCGAATTTACTGTTGCGCGGAAGCAAGCTTTGGGTGTTACTAATCAATAATCACAGCACAAAAGTAAAGCAAACGACATCTATATGAAACGTAGTACAATAGTACAAAAGTATTACATTGATAGGAGTCAAAATGTAATAAACTCTGAGTTCAGTAAGTATGTTTTCCTAGAGATTCTATTACATAATAATTATAACCAAAAATAATGCGACAGAATCTCCAAAGTAGTATGCATGTGACTCGAGCTATCAGTCCCCTCAGAGCGAGCAGTATTACTACTGAAATGTACCTGAGATACAAGCTAAAAAAGGTCAACCAAAAATGGTTGGTGAATCTCACAGGTTTGTAAGTAATATCAGTTTTTTAACACAAGGTTTCATCAATGGTGCCCGCAGGTGTAAATCAAGTATTTGCAATCCTGCAAATGTATGTAAGTTTATATCGTTGCCATGAGGCTCATAATCGAAGCTTAACCCGTAAGTAATAAGTTGCCCCCGCGACATGCTCGAACCTGAGCAAGCGTAAGTAACGAATAATAGTTGCCCGTTTATACAGAACAGTTCATGGTAGCGCTACTACCCTGGGCAGGGAGGGTCATTTCCCTAATGGATCCATTAACTAGTGTTCGCGCTTAAGTCCATAACTAACGATATATGATGGAGGGACTTCCCCAAATGGTGAGTAACTCATGCAATCCCGTATAGTAAAATGAGTAGTTCAGTACTTGTGTTCATAAAAAGTAAGCAATGTATCTCACCCCGTAAGTAAAACAGTAAAAGTGGGGCTGTAAGACTCACCTGAGTCAAGCAAGTATGATACTTTCGTCTACGCGAATAAGTATCCCCGGATGTAAATCCGTGAGTTGGTTCTCCCAACCCTGTAACCTTCTGGCATCCGAAATGCACAAGGTCGTAAGTAAGTAAGTATGTTGGTGTCACGAAGGATCACCCATGCTAGTTGTCCACTCAACTAGGAAATGTCCAAGAATTTGTTTGTACGTTTGAAATCATTTTGTAAGTAAATGTGACCCGTTGGTGACGGAGGTGTAATAATAATTCACATATTATCATTATGTAATTCATCATTTTTGTATACCTTGTATGTGTTCAAGTTGTAGCATGTATTTCCAAAAGTATACGTATATCATGTAAGTGTAATGTCGTATAATGTATAGTTGTTGTATGTATTCAATACTTAAGATAAAAGTATTTTCAAGTTTCTGTTTTATGCGAAACTGCATGCGACACTGCATGCGACACTGGAGTTAGTGTCGCTATATGCAACATTCAGATATTATGCGACACTAGTACTAGTGTCGCAGTATGCGACATTCAAATCTTTGGTGCGACATTAAGGTCAGTGTCGCTATATGCGACACTAGAGAGGTTTATGCGACATTAGGGTATTGTCGGACACAATACATGCGACATTAGTCTTAGTGTCGTAGGGTGCGACACAGATGTTTACGCGACATTAAGTTGGTCATGCGACACTAGCATTAGTGTCGCAGGATGTGATTCACGGAATGCCTATGCGACATTAGCATTAGTTATGCGACACTAGCATTAGTGTCGCAAGATGCGATTCATGGATGATTCATGCGACATTACGGATTATTATGCGACACTAAGGTTGGTTATGCGACACTAGCATTAGTGTCGCAGGATGTGATTCACAGAAAAAGATATGCGACATTAAGCCTAGCGTCGCAGTTGGGTTTGGCCCTCCTGCGACACTACCGGCTGCATGATTTTTGGAATTTCGGGTTTGTGGTCAAACGACCTCGGTTTGACTCGAAACTTTTACCCAAGTCTTAAAATAGTTAAACGATTTTATAAAAATTATCGGTTCATGTCGTGGTTAATCCGAAGTGTCGGTTTTTAAAAGATTTCCAAAACAGTCCCTACGTTAACTTTTCCAGATTTTTAACTCAGTAAGCCTTTCAATTTGGAGCATTTCTAATCCGATTTATACCTAACCAAAAATCACACATGTCCTCATATATTTCTAGTTTATTTCTGCACTTTATGGTATTTTTATATATTAATTTACTATTTTAAACAAAAATAGTTTCAAGGTGTGGTCAGACTTGGTCCAAAACAGTTATATGTTCAAAGATCGAGTTATAGACGAAAATAAGGACATTTCTGGGAATGGTAAAAGAAGAACTTTTTGTAGAGATCTTCCGTACGCAAATTTTGGTATGTGTCTCGTTATCTAACTTCTTCTAGAACTTGAGATATTAATGTTTTGGTGAGATGATTTTTCTGACCAAAAAGTAGCATGTATATATATGTTTCAAAAATGAGTTTTGGTAGATGGTTTGGAATGCTCTTCATGGAAGCCACGATCAAATTCCTGGGGAGGAACGGATAGCAAACAAAAAATAAACTGGGTGTGCTGGGAAAGAGTAATAGCACCAAAGGATGAAGGCGGACTTGGTATTGGATCACTTAAACATACCAACATCAGTCTACTTCTAAAATGGTGGTGGCGATTTCATCAAGAGACAAACTCAATTTGGAGGCAAGCAATATGTTCTATCCATGCAAATAAGGGTACATCATCACAAATTCCATTCAAGAAAGGACACTCGAGCCCATGGGTGAATATTGGTAAAGTTCAAAAGGAGCTCTTGGCTTATAATCTGGATATATCACAGCTTATAACTTTGGAAAATGGAGCTTTGATTTGGAATGGGGATACATCGGGCAAGTTTTCTGTTGCATCGGCTAGGTACAACATCTTAAACTCTTTTACACGTGCTAAAGAGTTCAGTTTTAAATGGAATAAATTGGTTCCGGGCAAAGTCAATTTGTTTGTTTGACCGGCGGAAATGGATAACATACCTACAAAATCAGCATTGCAAAAAAGAAACATCTAGGTGCAATGTTCTCTCTGTCCTTTATGCAATCAGTATGAAGAAATGATAGAACATATTTTAATATCTTGTGAATTTGCTAATTTGTTGTGGTGCTTCATAAGCTCTTGGTGTAAAATTTCTCCCATTTATGCATATTCTGTTCAGGAACTTTTGGGTTTGCTGGACAAGGATCTGGGCAAGAACAACATTATCATTCAAGCAATAATTCTTACGGGATGTTGGTGTTTATGGAAAGCACGGAATGAAGTTTGTTTCAATGGTGACACTCCCTCCTGGTTTCGACTAAAAGATGAAGTACAAAGGCTTGGCTACCTTTGGGTCAAGAATAGAGCTGGATGGAAAGACGGAACATGGAAGAGTTGGCTCGAGTTCAAGTTTTAAGCATTTGAAGATCGCATATGAGTGGCAAGCGGTCTGACTTATTTTAAGTCTACAATCATACCCCATGTGGATTTGTAATATGTAATTAAATTCAAGATATATGCGTTTTATTGTATCTGTAATAGAGGTTATCAAAAATCCGGGTTCATTTGGGGTACTATCAAAAACGATATAGGGTGAAAACCGGTGGCTCAGCCCCTATATTCGGGGATTTTTTCCTGAACTCTTCAGGTTTTTTTTCATCCCTTTTAGTACCTTAGAAGCTTGAATCCGGATTATAGGAGTTTAATAATTGGGGTACATCCTCTGGGTTTGTAAAAGTGTACTCTATTGACTATTTAATACATCTCTGCCGTTCAAAAAAAAAATTCCTATTAAATTATTGAATCTCGGGTTTCTCGCTCTTTTTTTAAATCATTTTCTTTTTGTTTCACGATTCTTTCCTTTTTAATATATTATTATACCATATGGTAAGGTTAAAAAATATTTGTGGGTGAGAATGGATGAATCAATCAAAATATGTCATGTCTTACTTTTTTCTCTTTCTTCACATTTTTAAAAGAGAAAATTGCACGGATCGTCCATGTATTTATCTCAAAAATCATGTCCCGTGCTTAAGTTTAAATAATGTCACTAGCCATCCCTATAATATGTATTTTACATCACTGGTAATCTATTTAACAAATTTCGTTAGATTTCTCAGTTAAGTCATTTTAAAATGACTAAAATGCCCTTGCCTTTAATTATATCTAATTGTTATTACAGTTTTGCTTTTTGATAAATTCCACTCTACCCAAAAAAATTTCCCGACTCTGTCATCGTCTCAATATCATCAAACGTATTCCATCATTATCAAAATCAAAAACATTATCATCATAATGAATAAAATCAACAAGTTTTATCATCAAAGGCAACTACCCAACAATAAAATCATCACCATATAAAAAAACAAAAGCATTAGGTGATCTTCAAATTCATATCCGTATACAAACACAATCAAATCATCACATTCTTCAACACCATAAAACCTGGCCATCATTCTACCTCTCCCAGCCAACCACCATGGCACCGTCAAATCTGAAAGCACATAGGAGACGATTAACACTTCTTAAGATCGTAAAATGCGTCAGATTGGAAACGCCTCTTTGCGTTCTACTTGTTTGTGTTTCACTATCCGAGTTGTTGGGTTGGGGAGTTGTTGATTTACGGCCAAAACGAGTTTCAAACTATCACCAATTTCCATGTTCATCTCACCCAAATATTAAAACGGATTTCACCATGGACGATAATTCCGGCCATGGCAGGTTGTCGGAGTTGCAGGTTTGGTATGCAATTGTTTGTATCGTTGTTGAATGAGTATGCAGCAGCGGCGAACGATGAAAATCATGGTTCCGATGATGGTGAGGTGAGCAAGAGAGTTTTACTAGAAACGAAGGATGTCGGCAACCGTCTTGCATCGGACCTAAATTTTGACTTCTTCTTTTTTGTTGAAATTGGTGGAATTTAAATGGTTAGAAGATCAATAATTAGCGTTTGAGAGATGAAATTTGGTGGGTTATCGTTAAACACGACATAGGTTTTTGGTTGTTGCTAGAAGCCTCAAAATTGAAAGTGTATTTTTCATTGATTCATTTTATTTGTTGTTAATTTTATGTTGGTTATGGTTTAAATTGGGTAAACTACTTAAGAAACTACAGTTTTGATGATGATGATGAGTGGGTAAAATTTTTTTAGGTGAAATTGGGTTTTTGGGAGAGGACGAAGACAAGGGGAGAGGATGTGAGACGTAAACCACTCGAGTTCCAGGTTGGAGATCGAGTACTCTTAAAATTGTCACCCTGGAAAGGTGTCATTCTTTTTGAAAAACGCGGCAAACTAAACCCTAGGTACATTGGACCATTTGAAATCCTTGAAAGAATTGGTCCAGTGGCATATCAGCTGCAGCTACCACCACAACTTAGTAGCGTGCACAACACTTTCCACAATTCTAACCTGAAGAAATGTCTGTCTGATGAGACACTTATTATTTCACTCGACAAAATCCACATCGATGACAAAATTCATTTCGTCGAGGAACCAATTGAGATCATGGACCGTGAGATCAAACGCTTGAAACGAAGTCGCATTCCCATCGCTAAAATCTGGTGGAATTACAGACGCGATCCTGAATTCACTTGGGAACGGGAAGACCAAATGCGACCGAAACACCCACATCTATTCTTAAATACCCCATAGACTGCGGCAACAAACTAATTTCGGGACGAAATTCTCCTAACAGGTGGAGAATGTGACACCTGACGATTTAGGGTTACTGATTAACCCTCTAGAAACCCTAATTACGTGTGTTTAGTTTAGTATTAGGCTAAATACTTGTAATTACTTGTAACTATTTGTATATTTTTATGTGAATATACACCTCCGTAATTGATTTATATTACGCTACGTAATTAGTTGTAATTTCGCTTACGCAATTTGGTGAAATTGTGCAAAACAACCGGACGGAGTCCGACACTGTATAAATACGACGTTGGTGAAAAAATTTCTGTAAATAACTTAAATTTATTTTTATAAGTTACTTATCATATATTATTATCTTTATATAATAATACACGAAAAACTTAGACGCGTCTCAAACACAGTAAAAACGCGCGAATCGAATTATGCAATTAAACGAAAGTCAATAAATATTTTGACAACTAAAAATAAATTATTTTAATAATACTTCAATGAAAAATGATCCAAATTATATCGTTAATTTAAACGACTCAAAATAACGTTACGCGATTTAACTTTTAAACCGAATAACGAGTAAACGACCTAAATACGTAAACACGGCCTGAAATTTAATCAAAAACTCAGCCATCCCTTATGGGAACCATCAAAAATCGACCACCCCCTACCCCCTATCTTAATCCATGCATTTTCATGATTATATTCCCTTAAAACCCCATACACTCTTCATGCACCACCCACTTTTCACTCTAACACTTCAACCCATTTTCTCTCTACTCTCCCTCTCTCTAATTATCTCTCTATTTCCAGAGAACTCAGCGTCCATAGCACCACCTATCACCACCACCTCACCATCATAAGCCACCACCTAAATACTACACCATTCTTCAAGATTTTCACAAGAAAAAGAAGCTCTCAAAGACCCCATTACAAATCTACCATTCCTTCATCTTTAACACCATTGTAAGAATGATTCTCACTTTTAAATACTCTTATAACATGATAATAAGTTCACTCAATAAGTATTATAACAAGATATTATACAAAAACCACTTTTCCTAACTTGAATCTTAACAATATGTGAGATATACTTTCTGTCCAGAAAGATGTGTCCACTTTCACATTTTTTAGAAAAATCATCTCTCTATGAAAATGGACGTTTTTATAGTAAAAATTTAAGTTCAAGAAGTAATATTTCCAACCTCGAAAACCTCATATTTTTCTGAGCTCGTTTTGTATTTTTAATAATTTAAATAAAAACACATATACAATCTGCTCTGAAAAGTCAGAATATTGGTTCATACGGTTTTGACCATATCTTGAGCTACACAACTCTAAATGACTTGAAACCATCGCAAAAATATTATAAATTTTTTAGCTACAAAAGTTGTATAGATAGCTTTTTCTTGAAAAGTTGTAGATTTTGCCCAAATATTCGATCTTCATGCATGTGTCTAGATTGGTCAACTGTTGGACCTCAAAGGACACATGCAATTTTGATAAATAATTGGACTACTCTTAAATTCATGGAAACATTACTGAATGTGGTTAACTTGTGGGGGAATAATTGGTATTTTTCTTGGAAGTTAATTCGGAATGTACAATTTATTAAAAATTAGACAAACAAGTGCATTTTCTGGAAAATGATATAGTAGACTGATTTTACTAACACTTTAAAAACCGACACTTGTGGTCTTGCTATAAATGGAAAAACTAACTTTTTATTGTCCAAAAACACATATAAGGTTTGGGTAAAAGTTTTGTGTTAAACTGAGAAGATTTGACCATGTCAACAAAAGCGGCCCGATTTCTAAAAATTTACTATATTTGGAAAATGGTAACAAAAATGGGTTTGGGTGACTTAGTAACTTGGACCAAAAATTAATTTTAGGAAGTTTCCCGAATGAAAAACCGACACTTGATTACACTTGGGCTAAATATTGAAATCTGACCAGACCTCAGTGTCGCATGACCTGCGACACTACCAAAGTGTCGCTAACTAGTGTTGCTACTTATTAAAAAATGACTTAAACCTGCGACACAAGATTTAGTGTCGCTATCATGCGACACTCACTGCGACACTTACCATAGTGTCGCATACACTGCGACACTTACTCTAGTGTCGCATAACCTGCGACACTGACCCTAGTGTCGCTACTAGTATCGCTAAAGACAGAAAGTATGAAACTTGTTTTTCTCTAAGTATTGAACTTGGATAACAATACATAACCACATATGATACATACTATTACAATGTATACAATGAAACAAACTTAATAATAATGTCTTTTTAAGAATTGTTATTATAAACTTTCACCAACGGGTCATACACGTTTTTAATCAACAACTTATTTGGACATACTAGTTGAGTGAACTAGCTATAGGTAGACATTAACCCTCCACCTTGGCTTAAGTGGACATTAACCCTCCACTTACTTAGATAGTCTTTGAGACAACTAATCATACATACACAACCTTATACGTTTAGGACGTTAGAAGGTTGCACACCGGCTTGCTTGCTTATTTGATTAATTGCTAGATGCTTGCTAAACTCAGGTGAGTTTCATTTTCCCTTTTTACTGTTTTATATCCAGGGGAGAGAATACATACAACTGCTTTTACACAACTGTTTTTATGAACACAAGTACAACAAACAACGCTATACGGATTGCATGAGTTAACACACTAATCCATTTAAAGTCCTCACACATCATAGCTTTGTTAATTTATACTAAGCGCGAGTATTAGTAAATAGATCTATTTGGGATTGACAATCCCCGTTCGGGTTAGTCGCGCTAACCTGTCAAACGGACGTATTAATATTTGTATATACGAGTGTATCGGATTAGACACTTGCAGGGGCACCAACGATCGTGTACTCGAAAGAGGCATGACACGCATTGTTAAGCTTCGGACTATGAGCTCATGACATTAGTATACATATTTGATTGATTTCAAATATTATTAAATCTTGTGTTTCATACCGATATCTTAACAACTGTTTAACAAACTTATGAACTCACCAACTTTATGTTGACCCTTTTAGTATGTATTTCTCAGGTAACCCACCGCAGTAGGATGCTTTGGATAGCATAACTCGAGTCGCATTGTTTTCAAACATCAAGGAACTAATTTGCATTACTATATTTTGTAGTTATAGCGATGTAATACAACTTTTATTATACGAACTCCAGAATATTTTGTAAACATTTGAATTATGGTAATGTAATATTTTCAAACGTCTCATATAGAGGTCATTTGCTTTAATCTTTGTGTTGTGATATTTGATTTGGTCGACGCCCCCTTGACACCTCCCATTTTCTGCTGCCAGTTGTTTTGGGGGTGCGGCAGATTGGTATCAGAGCCTAAGGTTATAGCGAACTAGGATTTCATTAGTGACCTAGACTATAACCATTTGGATAGTATTCCTCACTTGTTATGACTGGTTCAGCAATTGCATCATTCAAATTTAATTTAACATAGCTTGATCAACTATGTATAATTAAAGGAGAATCGATGCAAGACCTGAAATGGTTATAGTGAATGTGCTAGGTTATTATATTTCTATATATATAACCTTGACTTCTCGTATACTAAACTCCTTGCCACAAAAATGGCAGACTCCTCTAACGTATCTTCAACCGGCTTGTACAACGAAACTCAAACGCTATCCACTACTGTGGGTACCACTTCCCTACCTATCTTTACGACACCAAACTCTCCCAAACCTCTTTACTACATGACCGGCGAAGCTCGAGTTGTACGAAGATGCCGAGGGAATGTTGGATCATCCCGAGCAAACCCCTACTCAAACTCCATTGCTAACACCACAACTAATACCCGCCGTTCGGCATATGCCCGTAGGTGGGACTGGCTACCCACAACCCTAATCACTTGGAGGTCTGAGGAAGCAATACAGGCTCCCTGTACACACACGAACCAACACACCATACGGTGCTGGTGTTAGTAGCCCAACTTCATCATCACGAAGAAAGGCTCAAAATCCTAGATCGGGGTCATTATATAGTAGAGAATTACCTGCTACGCTGAACCGATGATTGCATAGCACGACTTCTTCAAGAACAGGAAGGCACGAACCGTACTCTAGAAATGATTCATCAACAAGTTATAGACAACAGGAGCGCTACTGACATACTACAAGCAAGGTTGGAAGAATGTGAACAACGTTCAGGGGAAGCTGAGGAGTATGTTCGTGCGCTCGAGCAACGACTAACCTTGGCTGAAGAAGGTGCTAGGCAAACAAGCAGACTTGCGGATACTATAAATCGCCTCGTCACTCTAATGTCACGTGTAAACCTGCGTCAAAACTAAATCTATTTCTTTTATTGTAACCTATTGAGGCGAGATGTGCTCAACTTATTATCTTTTATTATGTTCCATAAACTTTCGAATTCAGACCGGATGTAACATTCCCGCCATCTTTTGTAATCCTTATGATTGTTGTCTTTTGAAACTCGTACTCTGTATTTGACCTTTCTATCTATGAATTATGGTTATCATTCTGTGCTATTGTATATCACCTCATTATATATGCACATGTGATATATCATAACCTCGCGCAAACCTCTTATATGTCTCATTTCATTGCTGTTTAGCATCATGCCTCCAAGATGACATACTTACACCGACGCCGAAATTGCTCAAGTCATTGCACAGAACGTAGCCCAAGTCCTTGCTGCTCAACAAAATCTGGGCGGCGGAGGCGCACCTGCTAACGCATCTACTCCAAAACCATGTACCTACAAAGACTTCTTGAACTGTAAACTCTTGTATTTCAAAGGATCTGAAGGAGCTATTGGTCTGATACGTTGGATCGAAAAGACATAATCTGTTTTCCGAATCTGCAACTGCACTAAGGAGGACAAGGTTAAATTCTCCGTATGCACCCTTTCTGACGGAGCTCTCACCTGGTGGAATTCTTATGCCCAAACTGTGGGTAATGATACCGCATACCAACTTCCATGGGAAGACTTCAAGATAATGCTCAGGGAAGAGTACTGTCCCCGTGAACAACTACAACAATTTAAAGAAGAATTCTGGAAACTTACTATTCATGGAAACAACATTACCACTCACACCACTCGATTCCACCAGCTAGCTGTCCTATGCCCATCCATGGTGGACCCTGAATACAAACGTATCGAGAGATACATTTGGGGGCTAATAGAATCAATCCAAGGGAACGTCATCTCATCAAAACCCGAGACCATCGAAAGTGCTGTCCGCATGGCACATGAACTCATGGCCCAGATTGTCCACCGTGGGACACCCACCATGAAAACCACCGGGGACAACAAACGAAAATGGTCGGGGAACAACCACAACCAGCAACAACAGCAACCAAACAAAAAGGCCGAGACTGTTAAGGCCTACACTTCAGGTATAGGATCTGGGGATAATAAAGGATATGTTGGAAACAAACCCCACTGTTCCAAATGTAACCGTCACCATGATGGTCCGTGTAGTAACCCTTGCGGTAACTGCAAATGCTACGGACATCTGACCAAAGATTGCCGAACTCCCAACTCAAATGCCAACACCAACACCAACCCTAACGCACAAAAGGCTTGCTTTGAGTGCGGTAATACCGGGAATTTCCAAAATGTTTGCCCTAAACTGAAAAACAACAACAACCGAAACAACAACAACAGGAACAACAACAATAACCACAATGCTCGCGGCAGATCCTTTGTGCTTAACGCTGGAGAAGCCCACCAAGATCCCAACGTTTTTACTGGTATGTTTCTCCTCAATGATCTAACCGTTTCAGTTTTATTCGATACTGGTGCTGATAAAAGTTTCATAAGTTTTGTCCATTACTCCATATTGCACCCACTGCCTTAGATGCTAAGTTCACCATAGAATTAGGAAATGGCAAACTGATTGAGGCCGATAGTGTGATACCTAACTGCACTTTAAACCTTGCTAACGAGCTGTTCCCCATAGACCTCATACCCGTTGAAATCGGAACCTTTGATGTTATTGTAGGCATGGACTGGTTGTGCAAACATCGTGCCGAAATCATTTGTTTCGAGAAAATCATTCATATTCCCTCGTTACCGGTGGAACTTTGATCATACAAGGGGAGACCGGTAAACCAACCTTAAACATCATTTCTTGTATGAAAACTCAAAAGTACCCGAGGAAAGGGTACCCGACAATCCTCGCTCATGTAACCGAAAAGAAGTCAACTAAAAAGGGACTTGAGGATGTGCCCATCGTCCGAGACTATCCAGAAGTCTTTCCCGAAGACTTGCTAGGTCTACCTCCGCCTAGACAATTCGAATTCCAAATCGAACTTGTGCTCGGTACTGCACCCATGGCACGAGCCCTGTATAGATTAGCCCCATCCGAGTTGCAGGAGTTATCCACCCAATTGCAAGAGCTCCTATATAAGGGATTCATTCGACCGAGTTCTTCACCCTGGGGAGCTCCGGTCCTATTCGTGAAAAAGAAGGATGGATCCTTCAAAATGTGTATTGACTATCGCGAACTGAACAAACTTACCATCAAGAACTGATACCCACTTCCAAGAATTGATGACCTGTTTGACCAACTTCAAAGTTCGAGCTTCTACTCGAAAATCAACCTACGGTCGGGTTATCATCAACTTCGAGTTCGAGACTCCGACATCCCAAAAACAGCTTTCAGAACCCGCTATGGGCATTACGAATTTCAAGTGATGCCTTTTGGCTTAACCAACGCACCGGCTGTATTCATGGACCTTATGAATCGGGTGTGCAAACCCTACCTAGATAAGTTTATCATCATGTTCATTGACGACATCTTGATCTACTCTCGCAAAGAAACGGAACATGGCCAACACCTGAAAACCATCTTGGAATTACTCAGACACAAGGAGTTATACGCCAAGTTCTCCAAGTGTGAGTTCTGGATGCAAACAGTACAGTTCCTAGGGCATGTCGTTGACAGTCAAGGGATACGTGTTGATCCAGCCAAGATCGAGGCCATTAAGTGCTGAGAAGCACCAACCATACCAACTGAGGTACGACAATTCTTGGGTCTCGCCGGATATTATCGATGATTCATTGATAATTTCTCCAAAATAGCCTTACCTTTAACCACCCTAACTAAGAAAGATAAGAAATTTGACTGGACTAACAAACAAGAGGCAGCATTCCAACTTCTGAAACAGAAACTATACAGTGCACCAATCCTGTCCTTACCTGAAGGCACTGATGATTTCGTAGTTTACTGCATCGCCTCATGCTAGGGACTAGGTTACGTGTTAATGCAACATGAAAAATTCATTGCTTACGCCTCTCGACAGCTCAAAATCCACGAAAAGAATTATACCACTCATGACCTTGAACTTGGAGCTGTCGTATTTGCTCTCAAAATCTGGAGACATTACCTTTATGGCACTAAGTGCACCATCTTTACCGATCACAAAAGTCTCCAACACATATTTTATCAAAAGGATCTCAGCATGAGGCAACGTCGATGGGTCGAGTTGCTTACCGATTATGACTGCGAAATCAAATATCATCCAGGCAAAACAAACATTGTTGTTGTTGCCCTCAGTCGGAAGAAACGTTCAAAACCCCTTCGTGTTTGAGCCATTAGTTTAACCATTCACAATGATCTCACCACTCAAATCCACACCGCTCAACTCGAAGCACTCAAAAATGACAACATAAAAAATGAGGCCTTGCGAGGCATGGAAAAACAATTAGAAATCTCAACCAACGGAACCCGATACTTCTCCAACCGAATCTGGTTACCAAACTTTGGAAACCTATGAAATTTGGTGATGGATGAAGCTCACAAATCTCGATACTCTATACATCATGGTTCCGACAAGATGTATCATGATATCAAACAACTTTATTGGTGGCCCAACATGAAAGCTGACATAGCTACTTATGTTAGCACATGTTTAACCTATTCCAAGGTTAAGGACGAATACCAGACACCCTCCGGATTGCTACAACAACCCGAGATACCTCAATGGAAATGGGAAAACATAACCATGGACTTCATCACCAAACTACCAAAAACACAGAGCGGTTGCGATACCATTTGTATGATCGTTGATCGTCTCACGAAATCTGCCCATTTCCTAGGTATCAAAAGAAAATGACAAGATGGAGCGTCTGGCTCGCATCTACATCAAAGAGGTTGTGGCACGACATGGCATTCCCATTTCAATCATCTTAGATAGAGATAGCCGCTTCACCTCTCGATTATGGCAAATACTTCAACGAGCCCTCGGTACTCGCCTCGATTTGAGTACTGCTTATCATCCGCAAACCGATGGTCAGAGTGAACAGACCATTCAAACCTTAGAAGACATGCAACGAGCTTGCGTAGTTGACTTCAGAAACACATGGGAAAGCCACCTACCCCTGTGTGAGTTTTCCTACAACAACAGTTACCGCACCAGCATTGATGTTGCACCGTTCGAGGCACTTTATGGGAGAAAGTGCCGATCACCCATTTGTTGGACCGAAATCGGCGATAGCCAACTCACTGGTCCTGAAATCATCCATGAAACAACCGAGAAAATCATGACCATTCAAAACCGGCTCAAATCCGCACGTGATCGTCAGAAAAGCTATGCTGCTGTGAGACGCAAACCACTCGAGTTCCAGGTTGGGGATCGAGTACTCTTAAAAGTGTTACCCTGGAAAGGTGTCATTCATTTTAGAAAACATGGCAAACTAAACCCTAGGCACATTGGACAATTTGAAATCCTTAAAAGAATTGGTCAAGTGGCAGATCGGCTGTAGCTACCACCACAACTCAGTAGCGTGCACAACACTTTCCACATTTCTAACCTGAAGAAATGTCTGTCTGATGAGACACTTATTATTCCACTCGACGAAATCCACATCGATGACAAACTTCATTTCTTCGACGAACCAATTGAGATCATGCAAAGTGAGGTCAAACGCTTGAAATGAAGTCGCATTCCCATCGTTAATATCTGGTGGAATTCCAGACGCGGTCCTGAATTCACTTTGGAACGGGAAGACCAAATGCGACTGAAACACCCACATCTATTCTTAAATACCCCATAAACTGCGGCAACAAACTAATTTCAGGATGAAATTCTCTTAACAGGGGGAGAATGTGACACCCGACGATTTAGGGTTATTGATTAACCCTCTAGAAACCCTAATTACGTGTGTTTAGTTTAATATTAGGCTAAATACTTGTAATTAATTGTAACTATTTGTATATTTTATGTGAATATACACCTCCGTAATTGATTTATATTACGCTACGTAATTAGTGCACCAATCCTGTCCTTACCTGAAGGCACTGATGATTTCGTAGTTTACTGCGTCGCCTCACACCAGGGACTAGGTTGCGTGTTAATGCAACGTGAAAAAGTCATTGCTTACGCCTCTCGATAGCTAAAAATCCACGAAAAGAATTATACCACTCATGACCTTGAACTTGGAGCTGTCGTATTTGCTCTCAAAATCTGGAGACATTACCTTTATGGCACTAAGTGCACCATCTTTACCGATCACAAAAGTCTCCAACACATATTTTATCAAAAGGATCTCAGCATGAGGCAACGTCGATGGGTCGAGTTGCTTACCGATTATGACTGCGAAATCAAATATCATCCAGGCAAAACAAACGTTGTTGTTGTTGCCCTCAGTCGGAAGAAACGTTCAAAACCCCTTCGTGTTTGAGCCATTAGTTTAACCATTCACAATGATCTCACCACTCAAATCCACACCGCTCAACTCGAAGCACTCAAAACTGACAACATAAAAAATGAGGCCTTGCGAGGCATGGAAAAACAATTAGAAATCTCAACCAACGGAACCCGATACTTCTCCAACCGAATCTGGTTACCAAACTTTGGAAACCTATGAAATTTGGTGATGGATGAAGCTCACAAATCTCGATACTCTATACATCATGGTTCCGACAAGATGTATCATGACATCAAACAACTTTATTGGTGGCCCAACATGAAAGCTGACATAGCTACTTATGTTAGCACATGTTTAACCTATTCCAAGGTTAAGGACGAATACCAGACACCCTCCGGATTGTTACAACAACCCGAGATACCTCAATGGAAATGGGAAAATATAACCACGGACTTCATCACCAAACTACCAAAAACACCGAGCGGTTGCGATACCATTTGTGTGATCGTTGATCGTCTCACGAAATCTGCCCATTTCCTAGGTATCAAAAGAAAATGACAAGATGGAGCGTCTGGCTCGCATCTACATCAAAGAGGTTGTGGCACGACATGGCATTCCCATTTCAATCATCTTAGAAAGAGATAGCCGCTTCACCTCTCGATTATGGCAAATACTTCAACGAGCCCTCGGTACTCGCCTCGATTTGAGTACTGCTTATCATCCGCAAACCGATGGTCAGAGTGAACAGACCATTCAAACCTTAGAAGACATGCTACGAGCTTGCGTAGTTGACTTCAGAAACACATGGGAAAGCCACCAACCCCTGTGTGAGTTTTCCTACAACAACAATTACCGCACCAGCATTGATGTTGCACCGTTCGAGGCACTTTATGGGAGAAAGTGCCGATCACCCATTTGTTGGACCGAAATCCGCGATAGCCAACTCACTGGTCCTGAAATCATCCATGAAACAACCGAGAAAATCATGACCATTCAAAACCGGCTCAAATCCGCACGTGATCGTCAGAAAAGCTATGCTGCTGTGAGACGCAAACCACTCGAGTTCCAGGTTGGGGATCGAGTACTCTTAAAAGTGTTACCCTGGAAAGGTGTCATTCATTTCGGAAAACATGGCAAACTAAACCCTAGGCACATTGGACAATTTGAAATCCTCAAAAGAATTGGTCAAGTGGCAGATCGGCTGCAGCTACCACCATAACTCAGTAGCGTGCACAACACTTTCCACATTTCTAACCTGAAGAAATGTCTGTCTGATGAGACACTTATTATTCCACTCGACGAAATCCACATCGATGACAAACTTCATTTCTTCGACGAACCAATTGAGATCATGCAAAGTGAGGTCAAACGCTTGAAATGAAGTCGCATTCCCATCGTTAATATCTGGTGGAATTCCAGACGCGGTCCTGAATTCACTTTGGAACGGGAAGACCAAATGCGACTGAAACACCCACATCTATTCTTAAATACCCCATAAACTGCGGCAACAAACTAATTTCAGGATGAAATTCTCTTAACAGGGGGAGAATGTGACACCCGACGATTTAGGGTTATTGATTAACCCTCTAGAAACCCTAATTACGTGTGTTTAGTTTAGTATTAGGCTAAATACTTGTAATTAATTGTAACTATTTGTATATTTTATGTGAATATACACCTCCGTAATTGATTTATATTACGCAACGTAATTAGTGCACCAATCCTGTCCTTACCTGAAGGCACTGATGATTTCGTAGTTTACTGCGTCGCCTCACGCCAGGGACTAGGTTGCGTGTTAATGCAACGTGAAAAGTCATTGCTTACGCCTCTCGACAGCTCAAAATCCACAAAAAGAATTATACCACTCATGACCTTGAACTTGGAGCTGTCGTATTTGCTCTCAAAATCTGGAGACATTACCTTTATGGCACTAAGTGCACCATCTTTACCGATCACAAAAGTCTCCAACACATATTTTATCAAAAGGATCTCAGCATGAGGCAACGTCGATGGGTCGAGTTGCTTACCGATTATGACTGCGAAATCAAATATCATCCAGGCAAAACAAACGTTGTTGTTGTTGCCCTCAGCCGGAAGAAACGTTCAAAACCCCTTCGTGTTTGAGCCATTAGTTTAACCATTCACAATGATCTCACCACTTAAATCCACACCGCTCAACTCGAAGCACTCAAAAATGACAACATAAAAAATGAGGCCTTGCGAGGCATGGAAAAACAATTAGAAATCTCAACCAACGGAACCCGATACTTCTCCAACCGAATCTGGTTACCAAACTTTGGAAACCTATGAAATTTGGTGATGGATGAAGCTCACAAATCTCGATACTCTATACATCATGGTTCCGACAAGATGTATCATGACATCAAACAACTTTATTGGTGGCCCAACATGAAAGCTGACATAGCAACTTATGTTAGCACATGTTTAACCTATTCCAAGGTTAAGGACGAATACCAGACACCCTCCGGATTGCTACAACAACCCGAGATACCTCAATGGAAATGGGAAAACATAACCATGGACTTCATCACCAAACTACCAAAAACACCGAGCGGTTGCGATACCATTTGTGTGATCTTTAATCGTCTCACGAAATCTTCCCATTTCCTAGGTATCAAAAGAAAATGACAAGATGGAGCGTCTGGCTCGCATCTACATCAAAGAGGTTGTGGCACGACATGGCATTCCCATTTCAATTATCTTAGAAAGAGATAGCCGCTTCACCTCTCGATTATGGCAAATACTTCAACGAGCCCTCGGTACTCGCCTCGATTTGAGTACTGCTTATCATCCGCAAACCGATGGTCAGAGTGAACAGAGCATTCAAACCTTAGAAGACATGCTACGAGCTTGCGTAGTTGACTTCAGAAACACATGGGAAAGCCACCTACCCCTGTGTGAGTTTTCCTACAACAACAATTACCGCACCAGCATTGATGTTGCACCGTTCGAGGCACTTTATGGGAGAAAGTGCCGATCACCCATTTGTTGGACCGAAATCGGCGATAGCCAACTCACTGGTCCTGAAATCATCCATGAAACAACCGAGAAAATCATGACCATTCAAAACCGGCTCAAATCCGCACGTGATCGTCAGAAAAGCTATGCTGCTGTGAGACGCAAACCACTCGAGTTCCAGGTTGGGGATCGAGTACTCTTAAAAGTGTTACCCTGGAAAGGTGTCATTCATTTTAGAAAACATGGCAAACTAAACCCTAGGCACATTGGACAATTTGAAATCCTTAAAAGAATTGGTCAAGTGGCAGATCGGCTGTAGCTACCACCACAACTCAGTAGCGTGCACAACACTTTCCACATTTCTAACCTGAAGAAATGTCTGTCTGATGAGACACTTATTATTCCACTCGACGAAATCCACATCGATGACAAACTTCATTTCTTCGACGAACCAATTGAGATCATGCAAAGTGAGGTCAAACGCTTGAAATGAAGTCGCATTCCCATCGTTAATATCTGGTGGAATTCCAGACGCGGTCCTGAATTCACTTTGGAACGGGAAGACCAAATGCGACTGAAACACCCACATCTATTCTTAAATACCCCATAAACTGCGGCAACAAACTAATTTCAGGATGAAATTCTCTTAACAGGGGGAGAATGTGACACCCGACGATTTAGGGTTATTGATTAACCCTCTAGAAACCCTAATTACGTGTGTTTAGTTTAGTATTAGGCTAAATACTTGTAATTAATTGTAACTATTTGTATATTTTATGTGAATATACACCTCCGTAATTGATTTATATTACGCAACGTAATTAGTGCACCAATCCTGTCCTTACCTGAAGGCACTGATGATTTCGTAGTTTACTGCGTCGCCTCACGCCAGGGACTAGGTTGCGTGTTAATGCAACGTGAAAAGTCATTGCTTACGCCTCTCGACAGCTCAAAATCCACAAAAAGAATTATACCACTCATGACCTTGAACTTGGAGCTGTCGTATTTGCTCTCAAAATCTGGAGACATTACCTTTATGGCACTAAGTGCACCATCTTTACCGATCACAAAAGTCTCCAACACATATTTTATCAAAAGGATCTCAGCATGAGGCAACGTCGATGGGTCGAGTTGCTTACCGATTATGACTGCGAAATCAAATATCATCCAGGCAAAACAAACGTTGTTGTTGTTGCCCTCAGCCGGAAGAAACGTTCAAAACCCCTTCGTGTTTGAGCCATTAGTTTAACCATTCACAATGATCTCACCACTCAAATCCACACCGCTCAACTCGAAGCACTCAAAAATGACAACATAAAAAATGAGGCCTTGCGAGGCATGGAAAAACAATTAGAAATCTCAACCAACGGAACCCGATACTTCTCCAACCGAATCTGGTTACCAAACTTTGGAAACCTATGAAATTTGGTGATGGATGAAGCTCACAAATCTCGATACTCTATACATCATGGTTCCGACAAGATGTATCATGACATCAAACAACTTTATTGGTGGCCCAACATGAAAGCTGACATAGCAACTTATGTTAGCACATGTTTAACCTATTCCAAGGTTAAGGACGAATACCAGACACCCTCCGGATTGCTACAACAACCCGAGATACCTCAATGGAAATGGGAAAACATAACCATGGACTTCATCACCAAACTACCAAAAACACCGAGCGGTTGCGATACCATTTGTGTGATCTTTAATCGTCTCACGAAATCTTCCCATTTCCTAGGTATCAAAAGAAAATGACAAGATGGAGCGTCTGGCTCGCATCTACATCAAAGAGGTTGTGGCACGACATGGCATTCCCATTTCAATTATCTTAGAAAGAGATAGCCGCTTCACCTCTCGATTATGGCAAATACTTCAACGAGCCCTCGGTACTCGCCTCGATTTGAGTACTGCTTATCATCCGCAAACCGATGGTCAGAGTGAACAGAGCATTCAAACCTTAGAAGACATACTACGAGCTTGCGTAGTTGACTTCAGAAACACATGGGAAAGCCACCTACCCCTGTGTGAGTTTTCCTACAACAACAATTACCGCACCAGCATTGATGTTGCACCGTTCGAGGCACTTTATGGGAGAAAGTGCCGATCACCCATTTGTTGGACCGAAATCCGCGATAGCCAACTCACTGGTCCTGAAATCATCCATGAAACAACCGAGAAAATCATGACCATTCAAAACCGGTTCAAATCCGCACGTGATCGTCAGAAAAGCTATGCTGCTGTGAGACGCAAACCACTCGAGTTCCAGGTTGGGGATCGAGTACTCTTAAAAGTGTTACCCTGGAAAGGTGTCATTCATTTCGGAAAACATGGCAAACTAAACCCTAGGCACATTGGACAATTTGAAATCCTCAAAAGAATTGGTCAAGTGGCAGATCGGCTGCAGCTACCACCACAACTCAGTAGCGTGCACAACACTTTCCACATTTCTAACCTGAAGAAATGTCTGTCTGATGAGACACTTATTATTCCACTCGACGAAATCCACATCGATGACAAACTTCATTTCTTCGACGAACCAATTGAGATCATGCAAAGTGAGGTCAAACGCTTGAAATGAAGTCGCATTCCCATCGTTAAAATCTGGTGGAATTCCAGACGCGGTCCTGAATTCACTTTGGAACGGGAAGACCAAATGCGACTGAAACACCCACATCTATTCTTAAATACCCCATAAACTGCGGCAACAAACTAATTTCAGGATGAAATTCTCTTAACAGGAGGAGAATGTGACACCCGACGATTTAGGGTTATTGATTAACCCTCTAGAAACCCTAATTACGTGTGTTTAGTTTAGTATTAGGCTAAATACTTGTAATTAATTGTAACTATTTGTATATTTTATGTGAATATACACCTCCGTAATTGATTTATATTACGCAACGTAATTAGTGCACCAATCCTGTCCTTACCTGAAGGCACTGATGATTTCGTAGTTTACTGCGTCGCCTCACGCCAGGGACTAGGTTGCGTGTTAATGCAACGTGAAAAGTCATTGCTTACGCCTCTCGACAGCTCAAAATCCACGAAAAGAATTATACCACTCATGACCTTGAACTTGGAGCTGTCGTATTTGCTCTCAAAATCTGGAGACATTACCTTTATGGCACTAAGTGCACCATCTTTACCGATCACAAAAGTCTCCAACACATATTTTATCAAAAGGATCTCAGCATGAGGCAACGTCGATGGGTCGAGTTGCTTACCGATTATGACTGCGAAATCAAATATCATCCAGGCAAAACAAACGTTGTTGTTGTTGCCCTCAGCCGGAAGAAACGTTCAAAACCCCTTCGTGTTTGAGCCATTAGTTTAACCATTCACAATGATCTCACCACTCAAATCCACACCGCTCAACTCGAAGCACTCAAAAATGACAACATAAAAAATGAGGCCTTGCGAGGCATGGAAAAACAATTAGAAATCTCAACCAACGGAACCCGATACTTCTCCAACCGAATCTGGTTACCAAACTTTGGAAACCTATGAAATTTGGTGATGGATGAAGCTCACAAATCTCGATACTCTATACATCATGGTTCCGACAAGATGTATCATGACATCAAACAACTTTATTGGTGGCCCAACATGAAAGCTGACATAGCAACTTATGTTAGCACATGTTTAACCTATTCCAAGGTTAAGGACGAATACCAGACACCCTCCGGATTGCTACAACAACCCGAGATACCTCAATGGAAATGGGAAAACATAACCATGGACTTCATCACCAAACTACCAAAAACACCGAGCGGTTGCAATACCATTTGTGTGATCGTTAATCGTCTCACGAAATCTTCCCATTTCCTAGGTATCAAAAGAAAATGACAAGATGGAGCGTCTGGCTCGCATCTACATCAAAGAGGTTGTGGCACGACATGGCATTCCCATTTCAATTATCTTAGAAAGAGATAGCCGCTTCACCTCTCGATTATGGCAAATACTTCAACGAGCCCTCGGTACTCGCCTCGATTTGAGTACTGCTTATCATCCGCAAACCGATGGTCAGAGTGAACAGAGCATTCAAACCTTAGAAGACATGCTACGAGCTTGCGTAGTTGACTTCAGAAACACATGGGAAAGCCACCTACCCCTGTGTGAGTTTTCCTACAACAACAATTACCGCACCAGCATTGATGTTGCACTGTTCGAGGCACTTTATGGGAGAAAGTGCCGATCACCCATTTGTTGGACCGAAATCCGCGATAGCCAACTCACTGGTCCTGAAATCATCCATGAAACAACCGAGAAAATCATGACCATTCAAAACCGGCTCAAACCCGCACGTGATCGTCAGAAAAGCTATGCTGCTGTGAGACGCAAACCACTCGAGTTCCAGGTTGGGGATCGAGTACTCTTAAAAGTGTTACCCTGGAAAGGTGTCATTCATTTCGGAAAACATGGCAAACTAAACCCTAGGCACATTGGACAATTTGAAATCCTCAAAAGAATTGGTCAAGTGGCAGATCGGCTGCAGCTACCACCACAACTCAGTAGCGTGCACAACACTTTCCACATTTCTAACCTGAAGAAATGTCTGTCTGATGAGACACTTATTATTCCACTCGACGAAATCCACATCGATGACAAACTTCATTTCTTCGACGAACCAATTGAGATCATGCAAAGTGAGGTCAAACGCTTGAAATGAAGTCGCATTCCCATCGTTAAAATCTGGTGGAATTCCAGACGCGGTCCTGAATTCACTTTGGAACGGGAAGACCAAATGCGACTGAAACACCCACATCTATTCTTAAATACCCCATAAACTGCGGCAACAAACTAATTTCAGGATGAAATTCTCTTAACAGGGGGAGAATGTGACACCCGACGATTTAGGGTTATTGATTAACCCTCTAGAAACCCTAATTACGTGTGTTTAGTTTAGTATTAGGCTAAATACTTGTAATTAATTGTAACTATTTGTATATTTTATGTGAATATACACCTCCGTAATTGATTTATATTACGCAACGTAATTAGTGCACCAATCCTGTCCTTACCTGAAGGCACTGATGATTTCGTAGTTTACTGCGTCGCCTCACGCCAGGGACTAGGTTGCGTGTTAATGCAACGTGAAAAGTCATTGCTTACGCCTCTCGACAGCTCAAAATCCACGAAAAGAATTATACCACTCATGACCTTGAACTTGGAGCTGTCGTATTTGCTCTCAAAATCTGGAGACATTACCTTTATGGCACTAAGTGCACCATCTTTACCGATCACAAAAGTCTCCAACACATATTTTATCAAAAGGATCTCAGCATGAGGCAACGTCGATGGGTCGAGTTGCTTACCGATTATGACTGCGAAATCAAATATCATCCAGGCAAAACAAACGTTGTTGTTGTTGCCCTCAGCCGGAAGAAACGTTCAAAACCCCTTCGTGTTTGAGCCATTAGTTTAACCATTCACAATGATCTCACCACTCAAATCCACACCGCTCAACTCGAAGCACTCAAAAATGACAACATAAAAAATGAGGCCTTGCGAGGCATGGAAAAACAATTAGAAATCTCAACCAACGGAACCCGATACTTCTCCAACCGAATCTGGTTACCAAACTTTGGAAACCTATGAAATTTGGTGATGGATGAAGCTCACAAATCTCGATACTCTATACATCATGGTTCCGACAAGATGTATCATGACATCAAACAACTTTATTGGTGGCCCAACATGAAAGCTGACATAGCAACTTATGTTAGCACATGTTTAACCTATTCCAAGGTTAAGGACGAATACCAGACACCCTCCGGATTGCTACAACAACCCGAGATACCTCAATGGAAATGGGAAAACATAACCATGGACTTCATCACCAAACTACCAAAAACACTGAGCAGTTGCGATACCATTTGTGTGATCGTTGATCGTCTCACGAAATCTGCCCATTTCCTAGCTATCAAAAGAAAACGACAAGATGGAGCGTCTGGCTCGCATCTACATCAAAGAGGTTGTGGCACGACATGGCATTCCCATTTCAATCATCTTAGATAGAGATAGCCGCTTCACCTCTCGATTATGGCAAATGCTTCAACGAGCCCTCAGTACTCGCCTCGATTTGAGTACTGCTTATCATCCGCAAACCGATGGTCAGAGTGAACAGACCATTCAAACCTTAGAAGACATGCTACGAGCTTGCGTAGTTGACTTCAGAAACACATGGGAAAGCCACCTACCCCTGTGTGAGTTTTCCTACAACAACAGTTACCGCACCAGCATTGATGTTGCACCGTTCGAGGCACTTTATGGGAGAAAGTGCCGATCACCCATTTGTTGGACCGAAATCGGCGATAGCCAACTCACTGGTCCCCTGAAATCATCCATGAAACAACCGAGAAAATCATGACCATTCAAAACCGGCTCAAATCCGCACGTGATCGTCAGAAAAGCTATGCTGCTGTGAGACGCAAACCACTCGAGTTCCAGGTTGGGGATCGAGTACTCTTAAAAGTGTTACCCTGGAAAGGTGTCATTCATTTTGGAAAACATGGCAAACTAAACCCTAGGCACATTGGACAATTTGAAATCCTCAAAAGAATTGGTCAAGTGGCAGATCGGCTGCAGCTACCACCACAACTCAGTAGCGTGCACAACACTTTCCACATTTCTAACCTGAAGAAATGTCTGTCTGATGAGACACTTATTATTCCACTCGACGAAATCCACATCGATGACAAACTTCATTTCTTTGACGAACCAATTGAGATCATGCAAAGTGAGGTCAAACGCTTGAAATGAAGTCGCATTCCCATCGTTAAAATCTGGTGGAATTCCAGACGCGGTCCTGAATTCACTTTGGAACGGGAAGACCAAATGCGACTGAAACACCCACATCTATTCTTAAATACCCCATAAACTGCGGCAACAAACTAATTTCAGGATGAAATTCTCTTAACAGGGGGAGAATGTGACACCCGACGATTTAGGGTTATTGATTAACCCTCTAGAAACCCTAATTACGTGTGTTTAGTTTAGTATTAGGCTAAATACTTGTAATTAATTGTAACTATTTGTATATTTTATGTGAATATACACCTCCGTAATTGATTTATATTACGCAACGTAATTAGTGCACCAATCCTGTCCTTACCTGAAGGCACTGATGATTTCGTAGTTTACTACGTCGCCTCACGCCAGGGACTAGGTTGCGTGTTAATGCAACATGAAAAGTCATTGCTTACGCCTCTCGACAGCTCAAAATCCACGAAAAGAATTATACCACTCATGACCTTGAACTTGGAGCTGTCGTATTTGCTCTCAAAATCTGGAGACATTACCTTTATGGCTCGCATCTACATCAAAGAGGTTGTGGCACGACATGGCATTCCCATTTCAATTATCTTAGAAAGAGATAGCCGCTTCACCTCTCGATTATGGCAAATACTTCAACGAGCCCTCGGTACTCGCCTCGATTTGAGTACTGCTAATCATCCGTAAACCGATGGTCAGAGTGAACAGACCATTCAAACCATAGAAGACATGCTACGAGCTTGCGTAGTTGACTTCAGAAACACAAGGGAAAGCCACCTACTCCTGTGTGAGTTTTCCAACAATAACAGTTACCACACCAGCATTGATGTTGCACCGTTCGAGGCACTTTATGGGAGAAAGTGCCGATCACCCATTTGTTCGACCAAAATCGGCGATAGCCAACTCACTGGTCCTGAAATCATCCATGAAACAACCGAGAAAATCATGACCATTCAAAACCGGCTCAAATCCGCACGTGATCGTCAGAAAAGCTATGCTGCTGTGAGACGCAAACCACTCGAGTTCCAGGTTGGGGATCGAGTACTCTTAAAAGTGTTACCCTGGAAAGGTGTCATTCATTTTGGAAAAGATGGCAAACTAAACCTTAGGTACATTGGACAATTTGAAATCCTCAAAAGAATTGGTCCTGTGGCATATCGGCTGCAGCTACCACCACAACTCAGTAGCGTGCACAACACTTTCCACATTTCTAACCTGAAGAAATGTCTGTCTGATGAGACACTTATTATTCCACTCGACGAAATCCACATCGATGACAAACTTCATTTCTTCGACGAACCAATTGAGATCATGCACAGTGAGGTCAAACGCTTGAAATGAAGTCGCATTCCCATCGTTAAAATCTGGTGGAATTCCAGACGCGGTCCTGAATTCACTTTGGAACGGGAAGACCAAATGCGACTGAAACACCCACATCTATTCTTAAATACTCCATAAACTGCGGCAACAAACTAATTTCAGGATGAAATTCTCTTAACAGGGGGAGAATGTGACACCCGACGATTTAGGGTTATTTATTAACCCTTTAGAAACCCTAATTACATGTGTTTAGTTTAGTATTAGGCTAAATACTTGTAATTAATTGTAACTATTTGTATATTTTATGTGAATATACACCTCCGTAATTGATTTATATTACGCTACGTAATTAGTGCACCAATCCTGTCCTTACCTGCAGGCACTGATGATTTCGTAGTTTACTGCGTCGCCTCACGCCAGGGACTAGGTTGCGTGTTAATGCAACATGAAAAAGTCATTGCTTACGCCTCTCGACAGCTCAAAATCCACGAAAAGAATTATACCACTCATGACCTTGAACTTGGAGCTGTCGTATTTGCTCTCAAAATCTGGAGACATTACCTTTATGGCACTAAGTGCACCATCTTTACCGATCACAAAAGTCTCCAACACATATTTTATCAAAAGGATCTCAGCATGAGGCAACGTCGATGGGTCGAGTTGCTTACTGATTATGCCTGCGAAATCAAATATCATCCAGGCAAAACAAACGTTGTTATTGATGCCCTCAGCCGGAAGAAACGTTCAAAACCCCTTCGTGTTTGAGCCATTAGTTTAACCATTCACAATGATCTCACCACTCAAATCCACACCGCTCAACTCGAAGCACTCAAAAATGACAACATAAAAAGTGAGGCCTTGCGAGGCATGGTAAAACAGTTAGAAATCTCAACCAACGGAACCCGATACTTCTCCAACCGAATCTGGTTACCAAACTTTGGAAACCTATGAAATTTGATGATGGATGAAGCTCACACATCTCGATACTCTATACATCATGGTTCCGACAAGATGTATCATGACATCAAACAACTTTATTGGTGGCCCAACATGAAAGCTGACATAGCAACTTATGTTAGCACATGTTTAACCTATTCCAAGGTTAAGGACGAATACCAGACACCCTCCGGATTGCTACAACAACCCGAGATACCTCAATGGAAATGGGAAAACATAACCATGGACTTCATCACCAAACTACCAAAAACACCGAGCGGTTGCGATACCATTTGTGTGATCTTTAATCGTCTCACGAAATCTTCCCATTCAAACCTTAGAAGACATGCTACGAGCTTGCGTAGTTGACTTCAGAAACACATGGGAAAGCCACCTACCCCTGTGTGAGTTTTCCTACAACAACAGTTACCACACCAGCATTGATGTTGCACCGTTCGAGGCACTTTATGAGAGAAAGTGCCGATCACCCATTTGTTGGACCGAAATCGGCGATAGCCAACTCACTGGTCCTGAAATCATCCATGAAACAACCGAGAAAATCATGACCATTCAAAACCGGCTCAAAGCCGCACGTGATCGTCAGAAAAGCTATGCTGCTGTGAGACGCAAACCACTCGAGTTCCAGGTTGGGGATCGAGTACTCTTAAAAGTGTTACCCTGGAAAGGTGTCATTCATTTTGGAAAAGATGGCAAACTAAACCCTAGGTACATTGGACAATTTGAAATCCTCAAAAGAAGTGGTCCCGTGGCATATCGGCTGCAGCTACCACCACAACTCAGTAGCGTGCACAACACTTTCCACATTTCTAACCTGAAGAAATGTCTGTCTGATGAGACACTTATTATTCCACTCGACGAAATCCACATCGATGACAAACTTCATTTCGTCGAGGATCTAATTGAGATCATGAAAAGTGAGGTCAAATGCTTGCAATGAAGTAGCATTCCCATCGTTAAAATCTGGTGGAATTCCAGACGCGGTCCTGAATTCATTTTGGAACGGGAAGACCAAATGCGACTGAAACACCCACATCTATTCTTAAATACCCCATAAACTGCGGCAACAAACTAATTTCAGGATGAAATTCTCTTAACAGGGGGAGAATGTGACACCCGACGATTTAGGGTTATTGATTAACCCTCTAGAAACCCTAATTACGTGTGTTTAGTTTAGTATTAGGCTAAATACTTGTAATTAATTGTAACTATTTGTATATTTTATGTGAATATACACCTCCGTAATTGATTTATATTACGCTACGTAATTAGTGCACCAATCCTGTCCTTACCTGAAGGCACTGATGATTTCGTAGTTTATTGCGTCGCTTCACGCCAGGGACTAGGTTGCGTGTTAATGCAACGTGAAAAAGTCATTGCTTACGCCTCTCGACAGCTCAAAATCCACGAAAAGAATTATACCACTCATGACCTTGAACTTGGAGCTGTCATATTTGCTCTCAAAATCTGGAGACATTACCTTTATGGCGCTAAGTGCACCATCTTTACCGATCACAAAAGTCTCCAACACATATTTTATGAAAAGGATCTCAGCATGAGGCAACGTCGATGGGTCGAGTTGCTTACTGATTATGACTGCGAAATCAAATATCATCCAGGCAAAACAAACGTTGTTATTGATGCCCTCAGCCGGAAGAAACGTTCAAAACCCCTTCGTGTTTGAGCCATTAGTTTAACCATTCACAATGATCTCACCACTCAAATCCACACCGCTCAACTCGAAGCACTCAAAAATGACAACATAAAAAATGAGGCCTTGCGAGGCATGGAAAAACAATTAGAAATCACAACCAATGGAACCCGATACTTCTCCAACCGAATCTGGTTACCAAACTTTGGAAACCTATGAAATTTGGTGATGGATGAAGCTCACAAATCTCGATACTCTATACATCATGGTTCGACAAGATGTATCACGACATCAAACAACTTTATTGGTGGCCCAACATGAAAGCTGACATAGCTACTTATGTTAGCTCATGTTTAACGCATTCCAAGGTTAAGGACGAATACCAGAAACCCTCCGGATTGCTACAACAACCCGAGATACCTCAATGGAAATGGGAAAACATAACCATGGACTTCATCACCAAACTACCAAAAACACTGAGCAGTTTCGATACCATTTGTGTGATCGTTGATCGTCTCACAAAATCTGCCCATTTCCTAGCTATCAAAAGAAAATGACAAGATGGAGCGTCTGGCTCGCATCTACATCAAAGAGGTTGTGGCACGACATCGCATTCCCATTTCAATCATCTTAGATAGAGATAGCCGCTTCACCTCTCGATTATGGCAAATACTTCAACGAGCCCTCGGTACTCGCCTCGATTTGAGTACTGCTTATCATCCGCAAACCGATGGTCAGAGTGAACAGACCATTCAAACCTTAGAAGACATGCTACGAGCTTGCGTAGTTGACTTCAGAAACACATGGGAAAGCCACCTACCCCTGTGTGAGTTTTCCAACAACAACAGTTACCACACCAGCATTGATATTGCACCGTTCGAGGCACTTTATGGGAGAAAGTGCCGATCACCCATTTGTTTGACCAAAATCGGCGATAGCCAACTCACTGGTCCTAAAATGATCCATGAAACAACCGAGAAAATAATGAGCATTCAAAACCGGCTCAAAGCTGCACGTGATCGTCAGAAAAGCTATGCTGCTGTGAGATGCAAACCACTCGAGTTCCAGGTTGGGGATCGAGTACTCTTAAAAGTGTTACCCTGGAAAGGTGTCATTCATTTTGGAAAACATGGCAAACTAAACCCTAGGTACATTGGACAATTTGAAATCCTCAAAAGAAGTGGTCCCGTGGCATATCGGCTGCAGCTACCACCACAACTCAGTAGCGTGCACAACACTTTCCACATTTCTAACCTGAAGAAATGTCTGTCTGATGAGACACTTATTATTCCACTCAATGAAATCCACATCAATGACAAACTTCATTTCGTCGAGGAACCAATTGAGGTCATGCACAGTGAGGTCAATCGTTTGAAATGAAGTCGCATTCCCATCGTTAAAATCTGGTGGAATTCCAGATGCGGTCCTGAATTCACTTTGGAACGGGAAGACCAAATGCGACTGAAACACCCACTTCTATTCTTAAATACCCCATAAACTGCGGCAACAAACTAATTTTAGGATGAAATTCTCTTAACAGGTGGAGAATGTGACACCCGACGATTTAGGGTTATTGATTAACCCTCTAGAAACCCTAATTACGTGTGTTTAGTTTAGTATTAGGCTAAATACTTGTAATTAATTTTAACTATTTGTATATTTTATGTGAATATACACCTCCGTAATTGATTTATATTACGCTACGTAATTAGTTGTAATTACGCTTACGCAATTTGGTGAAATTGTGCAAAACAACCGGAAGGAGTCCGACACTGTATAAATACGATGTTGGTGAAAAAATTTCTATAAATAACTTAAATCTATTTTTAGAAGTCATTTATCATATGTTATTATCTTTATATAATAATATACGAAAAACCTAAACGTTTTAACTAAAACGTCTCAAACACAGTAAAAACGCGCGAATCAAATTCTGCAACTAAACGAAAGTCAATAAATATTTTGACAACTAAAAATAAAGTATTTTAATAATACTTCAATGAAAAATCATCCAAATTATATCGTTAATTTAAACTACTCAAAATAACATTACGCGATTTAACGTTTAAACCGAATAACGAGTAAACGACCTAAATACGTAAACACAGCCTGGAATTTAATCATAAACTCAGCCATCCCTTATGGGACCCATCAAAAATTGACCACCCCCTCCCCCTATCTTAATCCATGCATTTTCATGATTATATTCTGTTGGGATCTGAGCAGAATTGATTAAGTATTGAAGTCTAGCCACTGTTTGTTTTAATGATAGCCACTGCTAATGTAGAAGCAGTGCCACTGTTAGAAGGATTAAAGAACTAGCCACTGCTAGTATATTTGTAGCAGCAGTGCCACTGTTAGGGTAATTATGCTTGTGTCTGTAATTGGAACTTACTACCACTGTTGGTATAAAGTAAGTTGCTCTCACTGTTGATGTTTATAAGTTGGTTAGAGTTATTTATGGGATAAATTTGAATTCCATAATAACTAGAGATTGTATAGGATTCTATGTATTATAAATAGAGATTCTTAGACCTAGAATAGGTTAAGATTAGTTTTACGCAGCTTCAATGTTTTCTGTAACCCTAATACTTAAGTGTATTCGTCTTATATCATTAATAATATTGAAGTTTTTGATAATCAATTGTGTATTACAATATTATTATAATTCTTGATCTTCTTAATATTATTGAGTGTGATTCCGCAATTTCTCAATAATAATTCAAGGCTTATTGAATTGTTTATTAGATAATTCTGGGTTTAACAAGTGGTATCAGAGCTTTGGTTAAGCTTTGAATACAAGAATATCTAGTATTACTGTTTGATTGATTTTCAAAATTATTTATTGAATCAATAGCAACCAAAGGTAATGAAGGAATCCAGGCAACAAAGATTCCAATGCTCAAACCTAATGAGTTTGATCTATGGAAGGTCAGGATCAAACAATATATGCTTCTCACAGACTATCAGATGTGGGAAGTTGTGTTAATGGTCCTGCGTATAAAGTAGACAGTGATGGTGCTAAGGGCCTGCTCCCGAGTTGTTTTTTCGGAAGAAGAGAAGAGAAGCTGGAAGAAGTATGAATCACATTGTGTTCCAGAGTTTTGTTTACGGAGAGAAGAGAAGAGAAGTGGGAGGAGGATTTGAGCTTCTTTTCTCTCCAAACTTTCTCTCCAAAAATGGGAAGAAATGGAAGGATGGAAGATCAAACAAGTTATAAAATGTAACTTCCTTCCATTTCTCTTCAACTCAGGAACACAAATCCGTATAAATTTCATTTCTCTTCTTTCCAATTCTTTTCCACTCGGGAACACATAAATATTATTTCTCCTCTTTTCTTTTCTATCATTTTTTACTCTTTTCTCTTCTCTTCTTTCACTCAAAAACTCGGGAGCAGGGCCTAAAGAAAGACTTCCACCAACATCAGAGGCTGAGAGAAAGGTTAGATCAACTGAGTACAAGACATTAAGTACTCTACTTCTGTCAATTCCCAATGAATATCAAAGAAGATTCGAAAACTGTGATGATGCTAAAGAATTGATGGAAGCTATACAGAAAAGGTTTGGAGGGAATGAGAACACTAAGAAGAATAAAAGATCTATGCTTAAACAGCAATTTGAGAACTTTAATTCTGTCAAGTCAGAAACTTTGACTCAAACCTTTGATAGGTTCACTAAACTTGTGGGAGATCTGGAAAACCACAAGGTTAAGATTGATAAGGATGATCTGAACAGAAAGTTCTTAAGGTCATTAGGTGAAAAATGGACCATATACACTGTTGGTCTAAGATAAAGTGCAGATTTAGAAGTTAAAGAGCTTGAAGATATCTACAATGACCTAAGAAACTTTGAATCTGAGATAGAAAGCAAGAAACAGACATCTGGATATATTCACAATGCAGCTTTTATGTCCATGGGTGGGTTAAAGGGTGAATCAAGTCAACAACAATCTACCTATTTGTCTGGAGGAGTAGGATCATCTGAGATCAAATCTAATGATCAGATTCTAGAATCCTTCTTTGCTAGTAATGTGAAGTCTTCACTTACTAATAAAGATATAGAATAGTTTGATGGAGATGATTTAGAAGAGATGGATATCAAACTGCAGATTGCTTTGATAACTCAGAGGGCAAAGAGATTTATGCAGAGAACTAGGAGGAATAACTTTGCATACAAGAGGAATGATGCAAACTGGTTTGATAAGAGCAAAGTTGAGTGTTTCAGCTGTCATAAGATGGGACACTTTGCCAGAGAATGTAGGAGTCCCAGGCAAGAGCAGAATGGTAATGGTCAAAGGTCAGGGAGCAATGGAACTCAATCAAGAACCATACATGTTCAAGGTGCTTATCAAATGCTTTTGTCTCTGTGGATGGATGTGGATGGGACTGGAGTGATCAAGAAGAGCATGAAGTAAAGAATCAGTGCTTCATGGCCATTGCTGAGTCTGACAAGAAGTCAGAGATTCCTTATGAGGTACAAAACAAATTATGTTATGCTGTTTGTAAACAAACTGTTAACATTACAGGGATCATAATCAGAAAGTGTGTGATGAATTAAGGCAATGGGAAATAAAAAATAAACACACCATAGCAGCTATTGAAAATCTTGAAAAGCAAATCACAGCATATGAGATTAATGCAACTCAGTTTAAATATGACATTGATTATGCTAAATGGGAAAAAGGTGTGTTGAATGAAAAGGTAGAATTGTTAACTAAAAAACTATCTGAGGTCACATGTGAGAGAGATAGTATTAAGTTATCAGTAGAAAATCTGCAATATGCCTCACAAAATGTACAAAAGTGTATCAACTCTCAAATATATGATAAGCTTAAGACTGGATTGGGATATAATAATGTTCCTCCACCTTATAACAACAACTACTTTCCTTCTAAAACTGATTTAGATTTAAATAAGTTAAAAGAAGGATTGGTAGATGAGGTTAGAAGGGTTGATCCAATTGAAAGCTTAGAGTGTAATAAAGAGTTTGATAAAGTTGAAATAAGAGAGTGGTGTGAGGAAGATGATCAGAGTGATGGTACATCTGAAAGTTTTGAATCATCTAATTCATCTTTTCAAGGTAGCGAAAAGGTTACTGGTCTAGTTTCTGAACTAAATGTTGATAAACTAGAAGAGGGTAAAAGATTGTTTCAAGAAAAGGCCAAACAACAGATAAAACAAGTGATCAATACTAATAAGTCTAGAAAGGGTCTAAGATTTGTTAGTAAAACATTTAAGAAGGAGTCAAAATCTGTTTCAAAACTTTCTTCACCAAAACCTTTTACTAAAATTGAACCAAGAGGCAATCAGAGAAACTGGAACCAAATGGTTTCACAACGATTGGGGCAAAATTTTCAAGTGGTAAAAGAAAAGTCTTGTTATATATGTGGAAAAACTAATCATCTTCAACATGATTGTTATCACAATTCTAAGAATTTCACTAAGGTTTTTAAACCATTGTGGACAGCAACAAACATGATTAATAAACAAAATTTCAAATCAAAAGTTAATCATGTTGCCACTGTCAAGAGGATGAAGAATACGGCTAACAGTGGAACAACTGCAGCCACTGCTACTAATGCTGTAGCGATACCACCAAATAAAGCCAACATAGGTAAGAAGACTAATACAGTGGGAAGTGTTACCACTGTTAAGCATGCAGCCACTGCTAGTGTTAAAGAATTCAAAAAGAATGTTTACACCAAGTATGGCTACCACTGCTAGAATAATTAACACAAGCCTAAGGGTTACCACTGTTAGGCCAATTCCCACTGTTAAGTTTGAAATTAGTTGGGTTTGGAAACCTAAGAACACTGTTGCATCCAAAATTTCCAAATCTAACAGTACATCAAAATCAATTGTCTTTCAGAGAGTTGATTTTAATGATGCACACGGGAAAACCAAGACCAAATTGGTTTGGGTTCCCAAGAGAAACTAATTCTCTTTTTGATGTTTGTGCAGGGCAAGCCAAAGAGCTTATGGCATGTTGATAGTGGCTGCTCAAGGTACATGACTGGAGACAAAGGAAAGCTACAGGATTTCAAATCATTTGATGAAGGGTATATAGCATTTGCAAGTAATCCCAAAGGTGGGAAAATTACGGGCAAAGGAACAGTGAAAAGTGAAAAGATAAGTTTTCATGATGTGTATTTTGTGGAACAGTTGAGGTACAATTTGCTAAGTGTGAGTCAAATCACAGATAAAAAGAATCCAGTTTATTTTAATGACACTGAATGCATTATCTTGTCCAAGGAATTTAAGATACCATAAAACATGATTTTAATGAGAATTACAAGGAAAGATAATGTATATAAGTGTGACTTAGCAAACATGTCACCTCAATATGAGTTAAATTGTCTTATTTCAAAAGCAAGTTTGAATGAATCTGAATTGTGGCATAGAAGGATGTGTCACATGAATTATAAAACCATTAATAAACTTGTCAAAAACAAGCTTGTTAGAGGTTTGCCTGAAAAGGTATATTCATGTGATGATCATTGTGTTTCTTGCTTAAAGGGAAAGCAACACAAAACTTCTTTTAAGTCCAAAGCTGTGAATACCAACTGCACACCCTTACACTTATTGCATATGGACTTATTTGGACCAACCAATATAAGTTGTATGGGGAAAAGTCTTACTGCCTTGTCATTATTGATGATTACACTAGATTTACATGGGTTTTCTTTCTTAGAACAAAAGATGAGACACGTGAAATACTTAGATCTTTTATAACTAAGATGGAAAATCAATTGGATAAAAAGGTTAAAATCATCAGGAGTGATAATGGAACAGAGTTTAAAAATCATGAGATGGATATATTCTGTGAAGTTAAAGGTATTAAGAGAGAGTTTAGTGCACCTAGAACTCCTCAACAAAATGGAGTAGCAGTGAGAAGGAATAGGACACTGATTGAGGCTTCTAGAACTATGTTATCTGATGCAAAATTGCCTATGTCCTTGTGGGCAGAGGCAGTTAGCACAACTTGTTATGTTCATAATTGGGTACTAGTTGTGAAGCCTCATAACAAAACACCACATGAACTGCTATTTAAGAACAAACCACTGGTTAGCTTCCTAAAATCTTTTGGATGTCCTTGTACCATTTTAAATACCAAAGATCACTTAGAAAAGTTTGACAGCAAGGTAGATGAGGGTGTTTTTGTTGGTTACTCCATTCAAAGTAAGGCTTATAGGGTATTCAATCAAAGGACCAGGGTGTTTGAAGAATCAATGAACATTACTTTTAATGAAAATATCACTAATCCAGATGGAAAAGGTCCAAAGTCTTTGTTTGATATTGATTCATTTAATTCTGATTTTGGATATACAACTGTAGACTCCAGTGCAGGTACAAGTGCATGTACAAATGTAGGAACAAGTGATGAATGTGGTACATCTGAATCAGGAATGTCAACTGGAAAGAAGAAAGATTCAGTGGAATACATTGTATTTCAAATATGGTCTCCTAATCCCCAGAAGTGTTTGAAACTGACCTGTCAAAGTCAACTCCGAGATTAGAGTCAGAAGAATCAGATGAACCATCAATTACGTTTGTTGAATCTTGTAACATCCTCAATTCGGGCCTAGTAGAATTACGGTATTTTTTCTTAATTTATTTGTTATTTAAATTGTATTTACAAATACTTGGCATTACTTGGATAATTAAATTAATAGGTCAAATGGTCAAACGACTTATTGTGATTAATGAATTATTGCTTGCTTTAAATTAATTTAGATAACAGTAAAATAAAATGTATTTTCTCGTAAATGATTTTAGGTTCCAGACAATAGATTTAGAACGGGTATAATATTATACTGCATTATACTTGAACAATAGGAATAGGTCGACCAAATTCCTCACTTCCTGAGTTTGGTTAAACTCATTCACAACTCAAGAACACACATACTTACACTTAGAAATCAAAGGAAGAAATCAAGAGAAATCAAATTACTATTACTTGGAGCTGTGATTGTGACTATACATCTGATTATCATCATCACCTTCTTGTTACTAACTCCATTGTAAGTGTATTATACCCATTTTCATTTTGTGATTAAATTGATTGTAATTGAGTTAAATACATGATGCATGTGTAGATTTTGAGGTTAGATGTTATTGTTTGTTGCTGTACTATGTTCATGGCTAATGTCTAAGGTTAATTTTGAGGTAAATTCGTGTTTGGACTGTGCATTTCATGTTTTGGGGTTTGGTTCGTGCTTGTTCTGTTCTGAGGTACTAACTCCATTCTAAGTGTATTATACCCATTTTCATTTTGTGATTAAATTGATTGTAATTGAGTTAAATACATGATGCATGTGTAGATTTTGAGGTTAGATGTTATTGTTTTATGCTGTAATATGTTCATGGGTAATGTCTAAGGTTAATTTTGAGGTAAATTCCTGTTTGGACTGTGAATTTCATGTTTTGGGGTTTGGTTCGTGCTTGTTCTATTCTGAGTTGCAGGTTGAGGCAGGTTTGAACCTCTCAGCCGATCAGCTGAGAGTGTATAGCCGAACGGCTATGCTTGTTAAACCGAACAGCTAAAATTAGTTGAACGGCTAGTTTAGTTCAAAAAGTGAATAGCAATTCGTGTCTGAACCCAATGTCTTTGGTATGCATGCATGAGCCAATCGATTGGTCATGAGTCGATCGGGTACATTGGTTTAGCCGATCGGCTAAGGTCTCATAGCCGATCGGGTATGGGATTAAATCCGCATAGTTGTTTGAATGGTACTTTCGAATATACAAGTATATATATGGGTGTAAATGCATATATGTATGTTATGCTAGGTAAAACTTAAAATGTAAAAGTGAACGTTAATTTTGAGATATCACCATTTTGTGATCCTTGAGATAAGCTACATCGTTGAGAGTCTAACTTATTAATCGTTTATGTTTCCAGATAACCCGAAGACTCAATAATATAAGACTTTTGAGTGGAGACAACGATTGTAAGGGTGAGTGGATCTATCACTTATGATCTAAGTTAATTGTAACAATTTGGTTATAGCGGGTAAATGTCGTTTTACCGTTTTTAATTACATATTGTCATGATTATTATGAATTATGTGATTTATTCAGAGGTCAATTGCGATTGGGTTGGGATACTATTATTTGGACAACATTAGTGCTTTGTACATTGTTGTTTATTGAAATGATGTTGTATGAAGTAATAGTATCCAACTATCGGGTAGATCACTGATTTGGCCTTCAGTGATTGTAAGTGTTGCTTGGGGGCCTCCGCGGCAGTAGGGTTCCTCAAGGACCACCGATCCTCTTGACGCTAATTGTTTATGATGCTTTAGTTGTAAACAATTGTTAAATTAAGTTAAGTTTTTAGTTATTGATCTATTAACTTAGCTTTATGCTAATCCCTTCGCCTAATTCCTTGCAGGTGATCTTTTGTATGTGGGTTGGCAAGAGTTTGGGAAAAAGAATGTTTGACACCGCTTACTCTGTTTTGGTTAAACATGTTAATAGTTTATTATCATGTTGGATTTAATAACACTAAGGTGTACTATTTGAATGTTTGTATTAAGTTAAGTGTTTGGATAATATTATGTGGTTGTACTTTTATTTTAGTATGGTAAACCATGTTGTAATTATTAAATATCGCTTCCGTTATGTTTTTTTTTAAAAAAATAGCCTTTTCAAATTGGTGTGTGTTTCAAATTGGTATCAGAGCAAAGGTTTAGGTGAATTGAACATGGGTTAAGTGTTCAATCCTAAATCAATTAGTGATTGTAAAACATTCCTGGGTATGGGATTTAGCTATGATAGTAGAATTAGTTAGTGTGTAGATACTAAAGATTAATGAATTGTGAGATGATGTGTTGTTATAGACATGGCAGATAATGAACATCCGACTGATACTCCCAACAACGTCTATAGAGTGGAAGTTACTCCTCCAGAAAATCCTATTGATAGACGAGGTCAGTCTGGTACATCTTTTTATGCGGGTGATTTAGATCGGGATGACTATGTCTTACAGTTAGAGGAGGAAGTACTAAAACTTAGAGGTTTACAACAATCATTGCATGATCAACAAGCCCGGTCATCTCAACAACTACAACCTAAACTATGTTCTTTTAAGACTTTTAAATCTAGTGGACCATCTGAATTCTATGGTAGTACCAATCCTTTGGTCACTCTAGATTGGTTAAGGGATATGGAAAGGAAGTTTGAGGTTTGTCGGTGTGAGGATGAGATAAAGGTTTCATATGCAGTGCAACTTCTGAAAGGTCCGGCTATGGCATGGTGGGATTCTATCACACTACCTTTGACACCACAACATAGGGAGTCCATTAGATGGCCTGATTTTTATAACGAGGTGTGTAAGAAATATTGTTCCAAATTCGACATGACTCGTATTCGACGTGAATTTATGGATATGCGTTTGATGGATGATATGACCATGGATGAGCTTATTTCTCAGTTTTCTGATAAGTTAAGGTTTGTGAAACAATGGGTTCCGGATGAAAAGACTAAGATTGACCATTTTGTTGGGATGTTGCCACATAATTTCCGAACAACTGTGAGATTAGCGGGTTCTCTTACTCAAGCTTTTGAATTAGCCCATTCTGTGGATTGTGATATGCGGGCGCATGAGTTGGAAATTAAAGGAAGATCTTCTTCTAAATCTAAAGGCAATTCCTCGGTGAATCAAGGAAAGAAAAAGTGGCATGGATCCCCGAAAGGTAAGAAACAAAGTTCTAGTGGTGGTGATGTTGTGGATAGAGCTAATTGGTGTCGAAGTTGTAAATCCAAGCACACAGGACCTTGTACTCCCCTGACTCGCAGATGTGTCAAGTATGGACAGTTTGGACATGATATTAAGGATTGTATTTTTCCCAATAATGTATGCTGGAACTGTCATAAAGAGGGTCATCGAGCCGGGCAATGTACTGAGGCTAACAGAAAGAGAACGGGTACGGTCGGAGGGTCTTCATCATCTGGCCAGAAAAGGAAGAATGCACCATCAGCATTTAGCAGGGTGTTTCAGATGACAACTGATGAAGCTGTCAGGACAGAGGATGTCATAACCGGTACTTTTCTTATCAATTCTGTACCGGCATGTGTTCTATTTGATTCAAGAGCAAATTGTTCGTTTATATCTATGTTTTTCTGTGATAAATTGAAATTGACGCCCACTGTTATTACAAATCCTATTGAGGTTGAGGTAGCGGATGGTAAAATGATTCCGGTTACCACATTGGTAACTGGAGCTAATATTTTGATTGATGGACATAGTTTCCCTGTTTCTTTCCTTTTGATGCATATCCCCGGTTTCGATGCAGTTTTGGGAATGGATTGGTTAAGTAAGAATAAGGCTAATATAGATTGTCATAGAAAGTTGATAAGAATTCCAATCTCGGATGAGTCACATGTCGTGGCTCGAGGGGAACGGGAGACTGGAAGTATTCCTTTGATCTCTTTGTTGAAAGCTAGAAAATCGTTAGCCAAAGGGTGTGAATCATACTTGGCCTATGTCATTGATGCTAAGTTAGCAAAGAAAAATGTTTTCGATATCCGAGTGATTTCTGAATACCCGGAAGTATTCCCTGATGAATTTCCTGGCCTACCTCCCATTAGAGAACTAGAGTACAAAATTGACTTAATTCCTGGTTCTACTCCTATAGCTAAAGCCCCGTATAGATTAGCTCCTTCAGAAATTCGTGAAATGATGAGCCAAATTCAAGAGTTGTTAGATAAGGGTTTTGGTAGGCCCAGCTCTTCCCCATAGGGTGCACCTGTATTATTTGTTAAAAAGAAAGATGGAACTTTTCGTATGTGTATTGACTATAGAGAGTTGAATAAGAGAACCATTAAGAATAAGTACCCTTTGCCACGAATAGATGAATTATTTGATCAACTACAAGGGTCTTCCTATTTCTCTAAGATTAATTTAAGGTCGGGTTATCACCAAATACGGGTTTGTGAGGAGGATATTCCTAAGACTGCTTTTCGCACTAGATATGGTCATTATGAATTTCTTGTTATGCCTTTTGGTTTGACTAATGCACCGGAAGTTTTCATGGATTTGATGAATAGGGTATTGATAACACGCAAAAAGTCATGTTTTTGCGTGCATTTATCTCACCTTTTTTAGCCCAATATTTGACGAAACTAATCAAAATTGATACTTTATCATTAAAACTTGTCACATGGGCTAAAATATAGACAATGTTTCAAAAGTCATCTAAAATGGTCGAAAAACATGATAAATCTGACGAATACGATCATAAGCATTCTCGTTCACTCGTTCTAACACTTTTTGAGCTACACAAAGAATTATGACCTCTAACTTATGTCATTTTCTTCGTTAGGAAAATACGATCGCGTGGATATAAAGAATGCTCAAAACAGATAAACGACGAAGAAGTTACGCCCGAACGAAGAAATGAAGAACCGAAGGAGCCGGATACGGCTGAACCAGGCCGTATACGGCTGGTCCAAGTCGTATACGGCTGGACCTAGACCGTATACGGTCTGTGCAGGCCGTATACGGCATATGCCTGGCCGTATACGGTCCAGTTCAGCCGTATTCACCCTGTGCACAGCCGTATACGGTCCAGTTCACCCGTATTCACCCTAACTCGGCCGTATCGTGCGTTTGGGTGATAAAAATCTGATTTTTATTCAACCTTGCGATACGGTTGTGCATTTTGAGGTTTGGATACGGTCTACGGATACGGTCGTGCGTTCTCTATATATAGAAGCCTCATTTCTTCATTTTCAACACACCTCACAACACACATCTCATACTTTCTCTCACTACTCTCTCTCTAAATTAGTTAGTTAGTTAATTAGATTAGTTAAGCTAGTAGATTAGTAGCTTAATTGTATGGAGGTGCTCCGAGACTGCGGTGTCGCACGATTTGTAATAAGCTTTGTCAGGTTCTATTATAATCTCTATCTTTGTTATTTTAAATAATGTTGTGCTGTTGCTATACTTGTTTAGAATCAATTGCTAGGATTATTGCCATGCTTAGCTAAACAAATCTGTGTTTGCTATGATAGTTGCCATGCTAGGGTAGTTATACTTTAATCATGCTGTTACTCTGTTTGTATGCTGTTGAAATATATTTGAATCTATGAATTGAATCTCAAATGTTTATCTATCCAACTTATGCTGTGGTTAGTAACATCCTTCTAGGCTTGGCCAATTGCTAGTTGTATGCCACTAATTATTCTGTGTCTGATGATCGTTGAACTCGACATGGCCGGTGTTCTCCTGGTTGAAATATTACCGGAGGGAGACACGGAGCGTAGGATTAGAGATAGATTAGATTCAGGCCATTTAACAAGTGTCTTAGAGAGAACTTTCGGGACACTTGTGACTTAGCCATGTACCCCGTCACTCTGCATAAATTGATCCCTGCTATGCTGCCTTTCTGCATGTTCTTGTTTGATTGTTGCTTAGGGTTTGCATGCTAGTATCTGTTATGCTGATTAGTTACATGATTAGGTTTTCGAATATTTATCAATTGCGTATGCCATTTTAACATGCATAGAATAGTTAAAATGATTTATATGGAATAATGATGAACACTTTAATCAGCCGTTAGACCAGACCATCCCAACTTGTCCCGGTAGGAAACCCCTGTTCATGTTTTTGTTTATTCAACAATTCATGCCATGATTCGGATATCTCAACTGTCGGAGATTGGGGGACAAGACTCGAGGATGGTTGTTGATTAAATTGGTTGCTACATTTGGGACAACTTTCAGTGTAGTTTACATTCCATAACTGTTATCCATGTGACATATTATTTATCTGATTGCGGACAACTCTACGTTAGATAGATAATAGGCTAGTAGTTATGGCTCATTAGGAAATATTAATGTCATCTTAACTAAAGCTTTATCTCATTAACTACCCCTGAATAGCATGGCTAATTATCATAGTAAACACTCGCTTCACCTATAAGTTCTCGTTGCCACCTCCACTCCACTTTACTTTAGTTTAGTTTAATTTTAAATAATTAGTAGTTAGTTAAAACCAAAACAAACCAAAACCTCTTTTAAAACCCCAGCCAAATTTCCCGTAGATAACTAAGGTCCTAGATCCCATGCCCGTTGTAGTTTGAAGAACGACCCTAGGTCATACCTATCGCTATACTTATCCATAACTTTAGTATACTTAGGCCCAGCAAAACAAATTTTAAAACTACCCTCACCGATCGCCGCCTCGACGGACGGTCCGACGAAGGGGTGAAAACCCGACCGACCGTTTGGGCGCGATCAAGTTTTTGGCACCGCTGCCGGGGAACTACAACGACCGATTTAGGAATTTAGTTGTCTTAGTTATTTAGCGATCCTTTCGGGAGATCAATATCATCCGAAAGTTCCTTTTCTGTTCTTTCCTTTCCAAAACTCTCTTTTCTACCAAACCCGAACTTCATCAGCTATGACGAATCGTATTACTCTCGCCTCAACCTGTGCACCACTACTGGAGGGAAGAGGAGGACCTATCGTACTGCCCGACGAAAACATCGAAATTAAGCCTAGCGTTTTCAAGATACTCAAAACCTTCTGCCAATTTCATGGTTTTCCGCTCGATGATCCAAATTCACATTTGGATAGATTCATCAATCTTTCTGATTCCTGTGAGCAATCAGGGATTTCGAGAGAAGTCTTCCGACTTTATCTTTTTCCCTATTCTTTATCTTCGCGTGCTCGAACCTGGTTTGATGAACTCGAACCCAATTCGATTCATACTTGGGAAGAGTTGGCTACTAAGTTTATGGCTAAGTTTTTCCCTCTTTCCAAGCAAACCAAGCTCAAGGATGATATCGTCAGTTTCCAAAAAGAAACCAATGAATCATTCTATCTAGCATTGGAACGATTTAAGAGGATGCTTAACAGATGTCCGAATCATCAAATGGGTAAGACGAACCTAATCTGCATATTCTACAATGGTTTGACTCCTCAGCACAAGTCAACCCTCGATACTGCTTCTCAAGGAAACTTCATGTCACATACTTCTGAAGAAGCTTTGACTAATTTCATGGTTGATCAAATGAACATAAACAAACAAGTACTAGATTTTCAAGATAAAATTGATGCTTTACTTAAAATATCAGAAGATTTGATCAAAAACCTGGAAGTCAGTCTTAAACAACTGTTTTTAAAAGTTGAGAACCAAGGAGGAATCATGGTCATCACTAGAGGAGGTAAAGAAACCAGAAATGAGGGGTCTTCAGATAATTCTTCAAATCAACTTCCTATCTCTGAACCGACCACTGATCCAGTGCCTAGTGACACCCCTGTCACTGCACCAGATCCAGTATCACCTAAAGCCCCAGGAATCATTCCACAAACTAGGATACTCTTCCCTGGTAGGCTTAAGAAAGAGAAACAGGAAGCACAATTTGGGAAATATCTAGAAATGTCTAAAAGCCTGCACTTAAATGTTAGACTATTAGATGCTTTAGTAGAGATGCCTAGTTGTGCTAAGTTTTTCAAAGAACTCATTTCAAATAAGGAAAAATTAAAACAAATAGTTAGTTTACCCTTAGATGCTGAATGCTCAGCAATCATGTTACATGGCCTTCCACCCAAACTAGGAGATACTGGCCTTTTCACTATTCCTTGTTTTCTTCAAAATATCCAAGTTAGTAACGCCTTAGCTGACCTAGGAGCTAGTGTCAATCTTATGCCTTACTCTCTCTATGAGAAACTAGGATTAGGTGAACTGCTACCAATTCAAATGACCATCCAATTAGCTGATAGATCAGTTAAACTCCCTCGAGGAATTGCTGCAGATATAATGGTCCGAGTCGGTAAATTTATTTTCCCAGTTGACTTTGTCATTATGGATATTGAGGAAGATGCCCACGTTCCCCTCATCCTTGGTAGGCCTTTCCTAAACACTGCCAAGGCGGTGATAGATGTAAACGAAAAATCTTTAAAACTGAGGGTTGGAGCGGAGGAAGTCACCTTTAATATCGATAAGTTGATGAAGCATCCTATGGGAGAAGATCTTGGTCTTGTGGATGCCATGCAGGAAATATATGATGAGCATTTGGAGGAGATTCTAGCAGTCAGTAGTTACGAACCTTTCTCCAGCACTGTCATCACCAAAAGAAGACTTTACCCGGACGACATCGGACTCTGCTCGGCTCTCTCCGACAAATCAGCACCTTCCGGAGAGCTGCTATTTCCCTTACCTGAAATGAAGAATCCTTTAGCACCGCCTAACTACTCTTCCACGAACAACTCTGTTGTTGCTGTTCCTTTAGGCGAAGGCATCCCTATCCCACTTCTAAGAAGAAATCAGTTCTTTCCAATACCCGAATCATCTCCGTCTGTAGCAGAAATCCTCAAATCTTTCGAGGAGATGGATTCCGGTACCTTGCCACAACTATCTGAAGGTTGTGCAAAAGTAAATCCAGAAATCACCAAGAACATGCTTTCCAATGAGACAGAACTTGTAGAAATAGCATCAGCCACTACATCCGACTCATCTCCAGAAGAATTAGAGTTCCAAAAGGAGTATGACAAGTTACAAAGAAACGAGATCGCTCGAATGAAACCATCTATCGAAGAACCACCAGAATTGGAGCTGAAGGAATTACCCTCTCACTTGGAATATGCTTTTCTCGAAGGAACCTCACACCTACCCGTCATAATTGCCAAAGGTCTTTCACCACAAGAGAAAGCAAGACTCATCCAGGTTTTGAAGTCACATAAGAAGGCGATTGCATAGAAGATTTCTGATATACAAGGGATCAGTCCAAATTACTGCACGCACAAGATACTCATGGAAAACGACTTCAAACCCTCCATACAGAGACAGAGGAGAGTAAACCCGAAGATTCAAGACGTGGTCAAGAAAGAGGTTATCAAACTCTTGGATGCTGGTTTGATCTATCCTATCTCAGATTCCCCGTGGGTCAGCCCAGTTCAGGTTGTCCCAAGGAAAGGAGGAATGACGGTTATCGCTAACGAAAACAATGAATTGATTCCTACACGAACCATCATCGGCTGGAGGGTGTGTATCGACTACCGGAAATTAAATGAAGCCACCCGGAAATATCACTTCCCTCTGCCGTTCATCGATCAGATGTTGGAAAGATTATCGGGGAATGAATACTACTGCTTCCTCGATGGTTTCTCCGGCTATTTTCAGATTCCTCTCAATCCTAAGGACCAGGAAAAGACGACATTCACATGCCCATATGGTACATTTGCCTACCGCCGCATGCCATTCGGTTTATGCAATGCGCCTGCAACATTTCAAAGGTGTATGGTGGCAATATTCCATGACATGATTGAACAGTGTATGGAGGTATTCATGGACGACTTCTCAGTTTTCGGTGATTCCTTCACGTCTTGTCTTTCCAACCTTGAAAGGATGCTAACCCGATGTGAAGAATCGAATCTTGTCTTAAACTGGGAAAAGTGCCACTTTATGGTGAAAGAAGGGATAGTTTTAGGACATCGAATATCAAAATCTGGAATCGAAGTTGACAAAGCCAAAGTTGAAACTATTGCCAAACTTCCGCCACCTACTTCTGTTAAAGCCATTCGCAGTTTTCTAGGTCACGCCGGATTCTACCGTCGCTTTATCAAGGATTTCTCTAAGATCTCTCGACCTATGACGCACCTTCTCGAGAAGGACACTCCGTTTGTCTTTTCAGATGACTGTCTTAAAGCTTTCAACATTTTAAAGGATCAGCTCACACATGCACCGATCATGGTTGCCCCCGATTGGAGTCTTCCGTTTGAAATCATGTGCGATGCTAGTGACTTCGCTGTTGGAGCTGTCTTAGGGCAAAGGAAGGAGAAGCAGTTTCAGCCAATCTACTACGCCAGCAAGACACTCACTGATGCACAAGAGAATTACACCACGACAGAGAAAGAGCTTCTTGCGGTAGTATTTGCTTTTGATAAATTTCGTTCTTACTTAATATTGTCCAAAACTATTGTCTATACAGATCACTCAGCCTTGAAGTATCTCTTCAAAAAGCAAGACGCTAAGCCAAGACTGCTTAGATGGATTCTCCTCCTCCAAGAATTTAACATAGAAATCAAGGATAAAAAGGGAGCCGAGAATGTCGCAGAAAATCATCTTAGTCGACTGGAAAATCCATCAATGAAAAAGCTTGATGAGAGAGAAATTCAAGACCAGTTTCCTGAAGAACAACTCATGAATATCGGAGGATACCAAAAGGGATCTTAATTCACTTACAACCCTTGGTATGCAGACTATGCAAATTATCTGGTTGGAGGAATTGTGCCAAAAGGATGCCCACCTCTAGAAAGCGCAAATTCTTTAGAGACGTAAAGAACTACTATTGGGACGATCCTTACATATTCAAAGTATGCCCAGACCAAATCATCAGAAGATGCGCAGACGAGAGGGAGGCAAGGAACATTCTTCACCAAAGTCATCACGGACCAACTGGAGGACATCACGGAGCAAATATGACTGCAAGAAAGGTATATGACTCTGGTTTCTACTGGCCTACTATATTCAGAGATGCTCACGACTTGGTGAAATGCTGCGATGCTTGCCAAAGGTTTGGAAGTATTTCATCGAGAAGTGAAATGCCACTTACTAACATCCAAGCTTGCGAGATCTTTGATATATGGGGGTTGGATTTTATGGGACCATTCCCAAAATCATATGGGAAAGAGTATATTCTGGTTACTGTCGAATACGTCTCCAGATGGGCCGAAGCCTAAGCATTTACTACAAATGATTCCCGAGTAGTAGTAAAATTCTTAAAGCAGCTCTTCTCACGTTTTGGTACTCCAAAAGCGATCATTAGTGATCGAGGCACGCACTTCTGTAATGCTCAGTTTATGAGGACATTACAATATTATAGTGTCACCCATAAGACCTCTACGGCTTACCACCCGCAGATGAATGGGCAAGCCGAAGTGACGAATCGAGCGCTCAAAAGAATTTTAGAACGAACCGTGGTTAATCATAGGGAAAGATGGGCTGAAAAATTAGACGATGCTCTGTGGGCATTCAGAACCGCATATAAATCACCACTAGGAACCACGCCCTACAGACTAGTCTACGGGAAAGCATGTCATCTGCCGATAGAGTTGGAGTATAAAGCTCACTGGGCGCTAAGATATTGTAATTTAGACCCTTCTGCAACTGGATCACATTGGAAAATGCAACTGAATAAACTAGCCGAATTAAGAGACCAAGCATATGATAGCTCTCTGCACTTCAAAGAACGAACAAAGAAGACTAATGATGTAAAACTCAAATATTCTAAGTTCAAACCCGGAGATAAAGTTATTCTCTTCAATTCGCACTTCAAGAAATTCTCCGGCAAATTCAGATCAAGGTGGAGCGGACCATTTGTTATATCAAAAGTCTTTACCTTCGGAGCAGTTGAACTAGAAGCCCCGGATGGTAATTTTAAAGTCAAGGGCCATCGCTTAAAGCACTACATCGAAGATTTTCCCCCTGGTGAGGAAGTCTATATCTTTGAACCACCTTGAGCCGACTAGTAGGTACAAGGAGTCAAGCTAGAGACTCTCTAAACAAGCGCTCTTGGGAGGCACCCCATTGCTTATCTTATTTTATTTCTTAGTTATTTTTGCTTTAGTATTATCATCCCTAAACTAACGATGCAGGATAACCCAAGTATCTGACAGTACTACACTCCTACATATACATCAGATAAGTTTTATTCATAGTATACAAACGCAAATGAACAGATGACCTCGCAAAGCTTTAACATCTAAACAAACATTTCTCGAAGTCATCTGATTATTTTGCATTTGTATGCTCATTTTAAAACTATAGCATTACCTGTTTATCTTTATGTTTCAGGATGGACGCTTCAGCTGAGACCTCAGGACAAGTTATTCAGAAACAGCAGAAAAAGAGGACCCACAGAGGAAAAAGAAAGAAGACGACCACCACGACTGATGAGCATGCTCAGGCTGCTCCTGTATCTGCCCCACTTTTTGATTTCGGAGTTACCACTTCAGATCCAATAGTGACTTGGGCGATGCTCAGTGAGCTTTCGATTCAGCGAAGCTCTCAGTCCGAGATCAGAGAAGTGATGGGACTGCCAAAACTCGCCGACTAGCCGTATCAGCTTGGTCAGGATCCCAGGCCAGCTCTCACATCATTGTCCTTCTTCCCAGCTGCCCCACCACAGACTGTTCCTTCCACTGCTGTTGCTTATTCTAGGCCACCTCAGAATCCCACTGATGCACCCATGGTGTTTGATCACACTGCTGCCTTATCACGTACTTCAGATCCAGATCCTGACGCACTTGCAGCATTTGATCCAGACATGGATGATTTACTAGATGATTTCTAGCTTATTTTATCTTTAGTTATCTTTATTTTTCTTTAGACATATTATGTTGTTGAACTGATGATTATGATGGTATTTTATAACACTACAGACCTTATCTTCGTAGGAATTGGATGAGCTTTGAAAAAGAGTCTGGTCCTCACAATCTAGCAAATTATTTACACCAACCCTACATGAATATGGTCCTATTCCAGTGCCCACTGTCCGTAGGGAAGTATCTCTCCTAAACCCGTTCTTCCTACTTTAATATAACTTCGATATGCCTATTGACCACTTAAATCTCTAAGTGTGAGATCCCCCTCGCTTACAACCTTTAAATTCGCATTTTTCCTAAACCAAAACCCTAAGTGTGGGATTTTATCCCTACTTAGTGTAGAAACATTGGGGACAATGTTTATTTCTAAGTGTGGGATAACGGTATATCTCTCGTCTGTCAAAATATCTGTTTAAGTTGATCTAGAAACATGCTAGTCCTCAAAATAAATTTTCAAACCCTTATTCTGCCAAAATTTTCAAAAACTTTAAACTCTTTCTAGTCATAATAAAAGCAAATTGGTTAAAACTTCGACAGTGAAATTGTCACTCATTTAGTTGACCAATGAGTTTTTTTTTCAAGAATGAATACAGATTTTTTTTACAAGTATTTCAAAAGTTGGTAAATATAAGGTCAAAATCATGTCGGATTCTAAGCAATTTAAGATGAGGATCTAAGAGGGGAATCGCACGACTGGACACATATAACCCATTTTTGCGGTGAGGAATTTGAGCCTTATAAGCATTCATTTTAAATGCTTCACTGTTCGCTTGTTGTGTGTGACCGGTGCACGCATTTCTGAATTAGAACTTGCCCCAGGTATACATTTCGAAATCACATTGACAAGTGTCATACGTGACATAGGTACGATTAGAGGACCTTGACATTTCTTAGGATTTAAACCCCTTTTTACATATCTTTTCAAGCCAAAAACCCTTCCAACACTCAATTTTAGTATTGATGATCCGCTTAGAAAACCCTGTTGAGCCTTAGCCTATTTTTCTTTCGTTCACCCAAAAATTTTTAAACCCCTTACTCCCCTACCCACCAGAAAACTTATCTTAGTATATTTTTGAAAAAAGAGATATTTAGGTATTCCTTTTTGCTTTCACTCCAAAAATCACAAATAATGTTTACTAAAACTTCTCGTGTGCGTTTTATTGATCTATATAGAAGAAATCGAGAGTCATGTGGTGCGAAAAATTGGCACCAAAGTAAACTCAAAAATCATCAAAGGATTGAAAAATGAAAATAAGAAGGGATCTCAAAAAGGGAAATAAAAGAAAATCCCTTAGAAAATTTCTTGGCAAGAAAAATCTAAGCCCAAAAATAGAAATAGAAATAGAAAAGAAAAGAAAAGAAAAGAAAATAGCTGAAATAAAGCTAAGTGCTTCGACTCTCTCGAAAACTTGACTCTTCAAAAGAAATATCATTCTGTGTGTTTTCAAAAGATAGAAGTCAAAATAGCTATCTTATCCCCCAAAAGTGTTATCCGTTTCCTTTTTCATTAAAAAGGATATCTAGATAGAACTTTTTTTCAAAAGTCCCAAGATAAGCAAACAACCTTAGAAACCCAGATACCTCCAATCTATCCATACCCTTTTAAACCCACACCAAACACTACAACCCATTTGAATGTCCTGGGATAATCAGTATCGTTCCTGTCTAAGTGATGAAGATTTGATCCTCAGGCAAGCCTATGACGACGAGTGCTGCACGACTGGTAATTGAGTGATTTTTCATTTGGCTTAGGATAATAGGAACCCCGATACACTTTGAGTGAATTGAGTGACCACCAGTGAGATCGCCCAGTCATGTATATTCCACAAATTTGAGAATTGAAAGTTTGCCTAAGTGAATCATCTTGAACAACTCTTAGATACGTCGTGTGGATGCCTATTATTTATCTAATAGGCAAATACTTGTTTCCAATCTATGTGAATTCTTCATTGTGGGTAGAAATCAGAAACTGTTTTCATGGCAGGAAAAGTTTGCTTGAGGACAAGCAAATGTCTAAGTGTGGGATATTTGATAACACGCAAAAAGTCATGTTTTTGCGTGCATTTATCTCACCTTTTTTAGCCCAATATTTGACGAAACTAATCAAAATAGATACATTATCATTAAAACTCGTCACATGGGCTAAAATATAGACAATGTTTCAAAAGTCATCTAAAATGGTCGAAAAACACGATAAATCTGACGAATACGATCATAAGCATTCTCGTTCACTCGTTCTAGCACTTTTTGAGCTACACAAAGAATTATGACCTCTAACTTATGTCATTTTCTTCATTAGGAAAATACGATTGCGTGGATATAAAGAACGCTCAAAACAGATAAACGATGAAGAAGTTACGCCCGAACGAAGAAACGAAGAACCGAAGGAGCCGGATACGGCTGAACCAGGCCGTATACGGATTGTCCAAGCCGTATACGGCTGGACGTAGACCGTATACGGTCTGTGCAGGCTGTATACGGCCTATTCCTGGCCGTATACGATCCAGTTCAGCCGTATTCACCCTGTGCACAGCCGTATACGGTCCAGTTCACCCGTATTCACCCTAACTCGGCCGTATCGTGCGTTTGGGTGATAAAAATCATAACTATTATTCACCCTTGCGATACGGTTGTGCATTTTGAGGTTTGGATACGGTCTACGGATACGGTCGTGCGTTCTCTATATATAGAAGCCTCATTTCTTCATTTTCAACACACCTCACAACACACATCTCATACTTTCTTTCACTACTCTCTCTCTAAATTAGTTAGTTAGTTAATTAGATTAGTTAAGCTAGTAGATTAGTAGCTTAATTGTACGGAGGTGCTCCGAGACTGCGGTGTCGCACGATTTGTAATAAAGCTTTGTCAGGTTCTATTATAATCTCTATCTTTGTTATTTTAAATAATGTTGTGTTGTTGCTATACTTGTTTAGAATCAATTGCTAGGATTATTGCCATGCTTAGCTAAACAAATATGTGTTTGCTATGATAGTTGCCATGCTAGGGTAGTTATACTTTAATCATGCTGTTACTCTGTTTGTATGCTGTTGAAATATATTTGAATCTATGAATTGAATCTCAAATGTTTATCTATCCAACTTATGCTGTGGTTAGTAACATCCTTCTAGGCTTGGCCAATTGCTAGTTGTATGCCACTAATTATTCTGTGTCTGATGATCGTTGAACTCGACATGGCCGGTGTTCTCCTGGTTGAAATATTACCGGAGGGAGACACGGAGCGTAGGATTAGAGATAGATTAGATTCAGGCCATTTAACAAGTGTCTTAGAGAGAACTTTCGGGACACTTGTGACTTAGCCATGTACCCCGTCACTCTGCATAAATTGATCCCTGCTATGCTGCCTTTCTGCATGTTCTTGTTTGATTGTTGCTTAGGGTTTGCATGCTAGTATCTGTTATGCTGATTAGTTACATGATTAGGTTTTCGAATATTTATCAATTGCGTATGCCATTTTAACATGCATAGAATAGTTAAAATGATTTATATGGAATAATGATGAACAATTTAATCAGCCGTTAGACCAGACCATCCCAACTTGTCCCGGTAGGAAACCCCTGTTCATGTTTTTGTTTATTCAACAATTCATGCCATGATTCGGATATCTCAAATGTCCGAGATTGGGGGACAAGACTCGAGGATGGTTGTTGATTAAATTGGTTGCTACATTTGGGACAACTTCCAGTGTAGTTTACATTCCATAACTGTTATCCATGTGACATATTATTTATCTGATTGCGGACAACTCTACGTTAGATAGATAATAGGCTAGTAGTTATGGCTCATTAGGAAATATTAATGTCATCTTAACTAAAGCTTTATCTCATTAACTACCCCTGAATAGCATGGCTAATTATCATAGTAAACACTCGCTTCACCTATAAGTTCTCGTTGCCACCTCCACTCCACTTTACTTTAGTTTAGTTTAATTTTAAATAATTAGTAGTTAGTTAAAACCAAAACAAACCAAAACCTCTTTTAAAACCCCAGCCAAATTTCCCGTAGATAACTAAGGTCCTAGATCCCATGCCCGTTGTAGTTTGAAGAACGACCCTAGGTCATACCTATCGCTATACTTATCCATAACTTTAGTATACTTAGGCCCAGCAAAACAAATTTTAAAACTACCCTCACCGATCGCCGCCTCGACGGACAGTCCGACGACGGGGTGAAAACCCGACCGACCGTTTGGGCGCGATCAGGTATGTCGACCTTTTCTTGATAAGTTTGTTATTGTGTTTATTGATGATATTTTGGTGTATTCTAAATCTGAATCCGATCATGAAATGCATTTGCGTTTGGTTCTTGACATTTTGAGAAAGGAGCAATTGTATGCAAAATTTTCCAAATGTGAGTTTTGGCTTCGAGAGGTACAGTTTCTAGGGCATGTCATTTGTAAAGATGGAGTTAAGGTAGATCCATCCAAGGTTGAGGCAGTTATGAATAGGCAAGCACCTAAATCTGCTTCTGAGATTAAGAGTTTTCTTGGGTTGGCGGGTTATTACCGAAAGTTCATTAAGGATTTCTCCAAACTTGCGGGTTCTTTGACGAAATTAACCCGAAAAGATGTTAAATTTCAGTGGAATGAACAACAGGAATCGGCTTTTCAGACATTGAAACAATTGTTATGTCAGGCTCCGGTGTTAGCTTTACCTGAAGGATCTGATGATTTCATAGTTTATTGCGATGCTTCTTCTGCGGGTTTAGGTTGTGTATTAATGCAACGTGACCGTGTTATTGCTTATGCGTCGCGACAATTGAAACCTCATGAGATAAATTATCCTACCCATGACTTAGAACTTGCGGCTGTGGTTTTCGCCTTGAAAATTTGGAGGCACTACCTTTATGGCATGAAATGTGTCATTTGTACGGATCACAAAAGTATTCAATATATGTTCACTCAGAAAGAGCTCAATATGCATCAGAGGCGATGGTTAGAATTGATCAAAGATTATGACTGTGAGATTCGTTACCACCCGGGTAAAGCCAATGTTGTGGCGGATGCGTTAAGCCGAAAAGGAAAATCCAAAAGGGTTTGTTTTATGCGCTTGGAAGTTTCTTCGGATTTGATTGATCAATTGAAATTAGAACAAATGGAGGCTTTGATGGATAATAACTTGAAATCTGAAGTGATGATTAAAAGAAAAGATTTGTTAATTGATGATTCTCGCGGATTAAAGACCTTTCAGTCGCGTGTTTAGGTTCCTTTACTTGGTGGTCTTCGGAATGTGATTTTGATGGAGGCTCATAAATCTAGATTGACGGTTCATCCTGGAAGTACTAAGATGTATCATGATTTGAAACTATTGTATTGGTGGCCTACTTTGAAATTGGATGTAGCTCGGTTTGTTGGATCTTGTCATATTTGTTCACAGGTAAAAGCCGAACATCAAAAACCTTATGGATCATTGAAAAAACTTAAGATTCCCGAGTGGAAATGGGAGCATATAACCATGGACTTTGTAACCAAATTACCTAGAAAAGTTAAAGGTAATGATATGATTTGGGTAATTGTCGATAGATTGACCAAAAGCGCTCATTTTCTTGCTACTTGTGAATCGGCATCGTTGAGTAAGTTGGCACAATTGTACATTAATGAGGTCATCTCTAGACATGGAATTCCGTTGTCCATTGTTTCTGACAGAGATTCTCGGTTTGTATCGGGATTTTGGCAGAGTTTGCAAAGGGAATTAGGTACTAGAATTAACTTGAGTACAACTTATCATCCTCAGACTGACGGTCAGTCTGAGTGAACTGTTTAAACCTTAGAAGACATGTTACGGGCTTGTGTTTTAGAGTTTGGCGGGTCTTGGAATTCTCACTTACCTTTGGTTGAATTCGCCTATAACAATTCTTTTCATTCTAGTATAGGCATGCCACCCTATGAGATGTTGTATGGTCGTAAGTGTAGAACACCTACTTGTTGGTTAGAGGCGGGGAGAAACAGTTTGCGGGTCCTGATTTAGTACAAATTACAGCCGATAAAATAGCTATAGCTCATGATAGGTTAAAAGCTGCCCGTGATAGACAGAAACAATATGCCGATCCACATCGTCGACCCATTTCATTTGTAGAGGGTGAATTGGTTTATTTGAAAGTTTCACCTTGGAAGGGTGTTATTCGGTTTGGGAAGCGAGGAAAACTAACTCCTAGATTCATTGGACCATTTAGAATCCGACATGTGGTCAATGATCAAACGGTGTCATTGGATCTTCCACCGGAATTAGCAGGTATTCATGATACTTGTAATGTGTGCTATTTAAGGAAATGCAATGTGGAGGACCAATCCCAAGTTCTTCCATTGCAAGACTTGCATATTGACTTAAATTAGAAACTTATAGAAGAACCCGTAGAGATTTTAGACCGCAAGGTGACTAAACTTCGAAAGAAGGATATACCCATGGTATTGGTTAAGTGGAATCATAGTTTGGGTCCTAACCTTTCATGGGAGACCGAGTCTGGCATGAGGACACGTTATCCTAATCTCTTTGAGCGTGGCAAGATTTTGGGGATGAAATCTCCTTAAGGAGGGAAGATTTGTAACATCCTCGATTCAGGCCTAGTAGAATTACAGTATTTTTTCATAATTTACTTGTTATTTAAATTGTATTTACAAATACTTGGCATTACTTGGATAATTAAATTAATAGGTCAAATGGTCAAACGACTTATTGTGATTAATGAATTATTGCTTGTTTTAAATTAATTTAGATGACAGTAAAATAAAATGTATTTTCTCGCAAATGATTTTAGGTTCCAGATAATAGATTTAGAATGGGTATAATATTATACTGCATTATACTTGAACAATAGGAATAGGTCGACCAAATTCATCACTTCCTGAGTTTGGTTAAACTCATTCACAGCTCAAGAACACACATACTTACACTTAGAAATCAAAGGAAGAAATCAAGAGAAATCAAATTACTATTACTTGGAGCTGTGATTATGACTATACATCTGATTATCATCATCACCTTCTTGTTACTAACTCCATTGTAAGTGTATTATACCCATTTTCATTTTGTGATTAAATTGATTGTAATTGAGTTAAATACATGATGCATGTGTAGATTTTGAGGTTAGATGTTATTGTTTGTTGCTGTACTATGTTCAAGGGTAATGTCTAAGGTTAATTTTGAGGTAAATTCGTGTTTGGACTGTGCATTTCATGTTTTGGGGTTTGGTTCATGCTTGTTCTATTCTGAGTTGCAGGTTGAGGGCAGGTTTGAACCTCTCAGCCGATCGGCTGAGAGTGTATAGCCGAACGGCTATGCTTGTTAAACCGAACGGCTAAAATTAGCCGAACGGCTAGTTTAGTTCAAAAAGTGAATAGCAATTCGTGTCTGAACCCAATGTCTTTGGTATGCATGCATGAGCCGATCGATTGGTCATGAGCCGATCGGGTACTTTGGTTTAGCCGATCGGCTAAGGTCTCATAGCCGATCGGGTATGGGATTAAATCCGCATAGTTGTCTGAATGGTACTTTTGAATATACAAGTATATATATGGGTGTAAATGCATATATGTATGCTATGCTAGGTAAAACTTAAAATGTAAAAGTGAACGTTAATTTTGAGATATCATCATTTTGTGATCCTTGAGATAAGCTACATCATTGAGAGTCTAACTTATTAATCGTTTATGTTTCCAGATAACCCGAAGACTCAATAATATAAGACTTTTGAGTGGAGATAACAATTGTAAGGGTGAGTAGATCTATGACTTATGATCTAAGTTAATTGTAACAATTTGGTTACAACGGGTAAATGTAGTTTTACCATTTTTAATTACATATTGTCATGATTATTATGAATTATGTGGTTTATTCAGAGGTCAATTGCGATTGGGTTGGGATACTATTATTTAGACAACATTAGTGCTTTGTACATGTGTTGTTTATTGAAATGATATTGTATGAAGTAATAGTATCCAACTATCGGTTAGATCACTGATTTGGACTTCAGTGATTGTAAGTGTTGCTTGGGGGCCACCGCGGCAGTAGGGTTCCTTAAGGACCACCGATCCTCTTGATGCTAATTGTTTATGATGCTTTAGTTGTAAACAATTGTTAAATTAAGTTAAGTTGTTAGTTATTGATCTATTAACTTAGCTTTGTGCTAATCCCTCCTCCTAACTCCTTGCAGGTGATCTTTTGTATGTGGGTTGGCAAGAGTTTGGGAAAAAGAATGTTTGACACCGCTTACTCTGTTTTGGTTAAACATGTTAATAGTTTATTATCATGTTGTATTTAATAATACTAAGGCATACTATTTGAATGTTTGTATTAAGTTAAGTGTTTGGATAATATTATGTGGTTGTACTTTTATTTTAGTATGGGAAACCATGTTGTAATTATTAAATATCACTTCCGTTATGTTTTTTTTATTTAAAAAAATAGCCTTATCAAATTGGTGTGTGTTTCAAATCTGACAGACAAAGCATGGAAGACAATGAAGAAGAAAGTGAGATGAGTCCAACACAACAACTTGATAAGGAGAAGGGGAAGATAGATTATCTGAATTATATGAGTTCTACTCCTTTATCAAAAAGGATCTCAAGAGAGGCATCATGTGAAAGGTCTGGACAAGATGGTAACTATACCAATTTGGAAACTGAGATACCTGAAATACCTACATCCAAATACACTGTTCATATAAATCATCCTCTTGAACAAGTAATTGGTGATGTTGGTTCTACTGTGCAAACTAGACAGCAGACCAAAGTCAATGAAGAGGAACTCCATACCTCTTTATATGTATGTTTCTTATCTCAAACTGAGCCAAAGAAGGCAGTAGAAGCTCTTAAAGATCCCAGTTGGATTGAAGCAATGCAGGAGGAATTGTTTCAGTTTAAGATACAAAATGTGTGGACCTTAGTTGATCTACTAAAGGGAAAAAGAGCTATAGGCACAAAATGGATCTTTAAGAACAAAAAGGATGAAAGGGGTATTGTAATCAAAAACAAGGCAAGATTGGTGGCACAGGGGTATACACAGGAAGAAGGTATTGATTATGATGATGTATTTGCTCCTGTTGCAAGAATAGAAGCAATCAGATTACTCTTGGCATATGCTTCATATCATGGATTTAAAGTTTATCAAATGGATGTCAAGAGTGCCTTTCTGTATGGGGCTATTGATGATGAAGTTTATGTTTGTCAAGCACCTGGATTTGAAGACCTCAAGTATCCAGATAGAGTATGCAGATTGGATAAGGCTCTATATGGCTTGCATCAAGAACCTAGAGCCTAGTAAGAAACTCTATCTGTTTACTTATTGGAGAATGGTTTTAAAAGAGGTACCATTGACAAAACACTGTTCACCAAGAAGGTTCACAATGATATCTTATTGATACAAGTGTATGTTAATGATATCATTTTTGGTTCTCCTAATGATAAACTGTGCAAGGAGTTTGAGAAGTTAATGCATCAGAAGTTCAAGATGAGTTCTATGAGGGAACTTACTTTCTTTTTGGGACTTCAAGTTAAGCAGAGGACTGATGGGATTTTCATCAACCAAAGAAAATATGTTAAAGATATTTTGGACAGATTTGGTTACTCAGATGCTAAAATACCTAGCACACCAATGGAGACACACAAGGCATTACATGCAGATCTTGAGGAGGAGGATGTAGATTGGCACCTATACAGATCTATGATTGGCTCCCTCATGTATGTCACCTCATCTAGACTAGACATAATGTTTGTTGTTTGTGTGTGTGCTAGATATCAAGCCAATCCCAAGCAATCACATTTGTATGCAGTAAAGAGGATTTTTAGATATTTAAAGGGTCAACCACAATTGGGCCTTTGGTATCCCAAGAGTTCTTCCTTTGAGCTCATGGCATTCACAGATAGTGATTATGGTGGTGAGAATTTGGACAGGAAGTCTACATCAGGGGGTTGTCAATTTCTAGGAGAAAGATTGGTGTCATGGCAATGCAAGAAGCAGACCACTGTATCCACTTAAACAGCAGAAGCAGAATTTGTTGCTGCATCAAGCTGCTGTGCACAAGTGCTTTGGATTCAAAATCAAATGCTGGATTATGGTCTGATTTTTCTAAATACTCCTATTTATATTTGTAACACCCTCAAGTTTCGGGTTGCGGAAGCGGTCGGGTCGGGTGTTACCAAATCAAATATCACAGCATAAGATACATAATGAACGACTCTAAATGAGACGTTTGAAAATAATTATACATTTTCCAAAATGGAACGTTTACAACGTTGCGAGAAGTTTCAAATTACATAAATTGAAAATACAAAAGTAAATGCAGAGTGGTCCCCACTGTTTGAAAGTATGCGACTCGAGCTAGTTTATCTTGCAGCAATCCTAATCCTGCTGGGCACCTGAGAACACATGCTAAAACAGGTCAGCTATAAAGCTGGTGAGTTTATAGGTTTGTTAGTTAAACATAAAGTATAAAATCTTTTATATTTTGCAAAGCAGTTCGAAATCTGCGATTCTGATTTGTAACATGTTAAAGTTGTAACACCAATGTGTAACCATTCTACCAGGTATCTCATACCTAAATCGGTTTAGTTGTGCACCCAAGTGCATAATGAAATGTGGCAATCCATGCCTAGATAACTAGGAAGTAATGGTATGACCCCGTCATACGTTAACAAACAATTGTAGTTACACAGAGTTATGATTGAGTATATATATCGTGTGTTGCGTCCAGCAACAGTTAATTGTAGTTCCCGCAGAACTATGATTGTGTTTGTTTCAGCGCGTTGCATACATCAACCGTTAATTGTAGTTCCCACCGAACTATGTTTGTTTGTTTCAGCGCGTTGCATACAGCAACCGTTAATTGTAGTTCCCACCGAACTATGTTTGTTTGTTTTGTATCGCTTTACCACGATATCGTTTTGAATCACTTTACCGTGATCTCGTTTTGAATCACTTTACCGTGATCTCGTTTTGTGCCCACTGAAACCGTGGCATCGTTTGCATTGCTCTCAGGCAACGTATGTAATTGAGCCGGCAGTACTACAACATGCCCGACTTGAGTATTCATGTTTGAAAAAGTGCATGTATACTTATATACATATGTAATAACGTAGATGGCACCAATATGTATAAATACCAAACCATAATCACACGTTGTGATGTATCACGCCACACATGTAAATAATTTGTTGTATAAATGCTACACAAAGTAAAGTAGTACGAGGAGCCTAGGTATGAATACTCATCACCTAGTTGTGTTGTATCAGTATAAGGAGTCTATACTAATCGTATGTTACTGTTGTATACTCCTAGCCTTAAGCCTAGCAAGTATATTGGGGTCCTGATTTGTAAGTGTAGCATTAGTTTCAAAGGAGAAAACTAATCATGTATTGGTAGAACTATCCAGTCAATAAGGTCAATGTATAATAGTGACTTAACCAAGTCGGGTGATAGTGATTGTTGGTCAACAATCTAATGGTGTGCCAAGGTAACCTAACTAGGTTAAACGGAGATATTGTTCTACAACAATATATTGGGTGTAATTCCTAAGCATTACACATTCGTATTGCCAAACAGTATTATAGAAATGCGTGAGTTATAAAAGATTCGCATTATAATTTGAAAGCAGTATTTGAGCATGCGTCTCACCCCGAAAACAGTAAAACAGTTGAAAGAGTGGGGCTATGAAACTCACCTGAGTGTTGTTAGCGATCCTACGATACGCGCGTCGTCCGATGGTTAACCTCCTAGTGTCCTAAACACGTGAGGTCGTATGAGTATGAGACAAATCAGTTTGTCTAAGTGAGTTATGTAATTATTTATTTGTTGTTCAGGTTTGTAAACCGTGTACGGGGGTTCGGGGGCAGCGCCCCTGATAGCGGGGTCCAAGGGGTGGCAACCCCTGGCGGGGTCCAAGGGGCAGAGCCCCTGGCTGGGGTCGACACAAAGGTCCGGTATGCGACACAAGGGCTGTGTCGCATAAGAATGCGACACAAGAGCTTAGCGACACAAGGGTTGTGTCGCTTAAACTTTCGGTGCTAAATCAATAGCGACATAAGGGTTGTGTCGTATAGGGTATACGACACAAGGTGCGACATAATCGTTGTGTCGCAAAGTCTACGACACAAGGGTTTCTGCGACATAAAATGCGACGTTAATGGGTTTATGCGACACAACCTTGCGACACAAGGCTTGTGTCGCAAAGATGAACACCAGCCCAGAAAACAGCGCCTGTCGCGCTTTTCTGACCCAAATCACGAATCTAACACATTTTTAGGCTATGAAATCATGTTCTAATCCTTTATTTAGGCATAACTAAGTGGTGTACATAATCTAACATCAAAACATAACATCAAAATGAGTAAATCTAAGATTTTAGAGTTTTTCTTACAATCGCAAATCGAAGCTAGAGGAGGCCGAAAATGATAATGATGCTTTTGTAAATCTTGTTCCTTGCTTGATGGTGATTCCGAAAATACAACTTTTGTTGGTTGGTTTGCAAATCCGAAAATTGGTGGAAGTTTTGGGAGAGAATTTAAGAGGTGTGTGTGTTTTGTTTGAATGAAAATGAGAGAGTGGAATGGTGGTTGGGGGTTTGGGCCGACCAAAGGGGAAAAGGAGGGGGTTTTCCCCACATTGTCCCCAAATTGCGGTATAAAATACCCGTGTTTTTGTACCCGATCGTAATTTAAAATAACATTTTAAATTCTAAAAATTTATTTATATTCTTTCGAAATATTTTTGAGTTGAAACATTTTACAAAAATAAAATGTTTGGGTTGGAGTTTTATAACTAAGTTTCACGCATTTTCAGATAACTAGAATACGTTTTCAATTAAAACGACTTACATTTTTGTAACTCTTTGTTATAATCGCAGATAAAGATACGTGAAAGTTTGACTTTTTGACCAGGTGTTACAATATTGATAATAACTCTGCAATTAGTATCATTAACAATCCTGTTAAGCATTCTAAGACCAAACATATTGAAATTCGATATCATTTCATAAGAGATTGCAATGAAAAGAGATTGATCCAAATCTTTAAAATTCATACTGATAATCAATATGCAGATCTTTTCACAAAGGCTTTCAATGTGGGAAGGTTTACATTTTTGGCCACCAGTATTGGAATGATCAATCTAACGTAACCTATGTTTGGTATTAGAATAGATACTAACAATGGTTCTTTATAACGAACAGTGCTTTATGTTCCAAGTGTTTACCACTGCTAGCCTTCAGTTGCTTTCAGTTGGTACCACTGTTAGAACATTCTAGCCACTGTTCCTTATAAAGTTGCCACTGCTTGTAAACTTATGTATATTACTGCTACTGTTTATTGTTTTCTAGCTAACCACTGTGCAGGTTCCTAGTTACTGTCAGAAGACATTGCTACTGCTGGAACTAACATTTTATTTGTTTTTTTTTTGTTTTATTTAGTTTGATAAAAAAAAAATTCTGCTTATAAAGCTAAGTGCTTGGCACTGCTAGTACTAAGCTTTGGTTACCTTGGTCGGTTGCCACTGCTAGTGCTACTAGCTGCTGTTAGCTTTCTAAGTACTTTGAGTGATTGAAAAATTGAATGTTTGCCACTGTTAAGGTGTTTTATTATACCTTTCTACTGTTAGTTATATTGGGCAATGCCACTGCTAGTTATTTTTCTAGGGCCTGGCTCTGTTCTTATGACTAACAGTATATAAACTTTGAACACTTCAATTTTTCATTACGCTTTCTTATTTTCACACATAACCACTGCGATTAAACTTCAAATCAAATCCTCACTTCTACTATAATTGATTTAACAGTCATGGCTTCTTCTTCCACTGATCTTACACTAAGTGTTTATGAAGAACACAATATGATTGCCTTCTTGATGAAACCCTCATCGGCGTAAAATTTCACACAAATTGTGGATTTTCTACGTTTGAGTTATATATTTCATGCGCTTACCGTATCTCCAAGGGTTTCAAAGGGTCATTTGAATGAATTTTGGAAGAATGCACAATTGGAAGTGGTTGAGGGCTACAATCAAGTGGTTTCTATGGTTCAAGGAACCAAGGTGGTGATATCTGAGGATTCTCTTCGAGAAGTACTTCTTCTTGATGATGCTACAGGAATATCTTCTATCGTTGACAGAGATTTGTATGCTAATCTTAGATTAATGGGGTATGAGGGTGATTACACACGTTTTACCTTTTTCAAATCACTCTTTAGTCCTCAATGGAAATTTTTAATTCATACACTTCTCCACTGCTTGTCATCAAAACGAACTGCTTTCAATGAATTTGGTTCCCAAATAGCCTATGCACTTGTTTGTTTGGCTAAGGGTCAAAATTTTAATTTTTCAAAATACATACTTGAAGGCATGATAAGAAACATTACAAAAGGGAAAAAGGATATGTTTATTATGTATCCTAGATTTGTGCAACTTGTTTTAAACAAACAAATTTCTAGTTTAGTTGCACAAGAACTTATTATTGGTGTTAGTACTCTTTCTGCTAGAACTTTTATAGAGATGAGTAAGAGTACCAATAAGAAGTTTTATGGGAAGGAAATAGTATTGTTTTCTACAATGCTTCCTGCTCCTTCCGCCACAGATGTAGTACCACCAACTACATCTGAACCAATTGGTGACAGGCCAGTAGTACCAACTGAGTCTGAACACACACCAATTGGGGGTACAAAAGAAACAAGGGAACAAGCAACCTACCCACTTACAACCAAAGAAAAAGAAAAGAAAACACGCAAGTGAGGTTCCTGCTGCTCACTTGTCTCAGCCATCAATTATACCACAGCAAGTGACCCCACAGAAGATGGGTGGTCATTCTGGAAGGGTTGCCACTACTCCTACTAGTCCGCTGATAGAGGAGAGCAGTGGTAACATAAATAAGACCCAACTAGAGGCAACTTCTAAAGCTGAACCTACGGGTAATGAAGCAGGTGAAGGTCCCAGTACCAAGAAAAAGGGAACTTCCGTTGACCATGCTAGGTATGAGGCAGAAGATGACTTTGTTAATGACTCATCTAGGAGGTCACACTCTGATGATGAGGAGGCTAGTACTTACATTGAATTGACGAATGTACAATTGACAATGGTTGTGGATAAAATTTAGGAGAGATTGATGAAGGAGAAGAAGGTGAATAAAGCTCAAGATGCTAAGTTGATAGAACAGGCTGCTAATATTGTTGAGCAGGAAAAGGAAATTAATGATCTCAAAGAAAGGTTTGCTGTGTTAGAAGCTTTATTGGTAAAGAACACTTCCAACAAGGGGGAGAATAATGCAGAGGAGGATTTCAACGATAATGTTTATGTGTATGATCATGAGGATGAGGTTGTGGGTGAAACAGATGCTATGTCTAATGCTAACACTGAAGTCTTGGAAGATGATATGCAGACTGAAATTGTTGAAAGTGTTATATAGAAGACTGTGGAGAGGGTTGATGGCGAGACAGAGGTGATTATTGAGGTAGAAGATGGTGAAGAGGTGGTACAACCAGTGGATGATTTGGTGATTATGGAAACTGAACAGATGGAAGGTGATGGTGATGATGCAAAGGCAGAGGGGGAGTCAAATCCAAGATCAAATCCTAAACTTACATATGGCAGGAAGAAATCTGTACCATTGTTCAACATAAAAGCTAAAAAGATGTAAAAGATCAGAAAATCAAAGTCAAGTAGTCCCACTGTTAAAGTGGCTACCACTGCTACCACTGCTAACTCAACTCAACAACCCACTGCTACAACCACTGCAAACCCATCAACCACTGCTAGAACTTCAGAAGTACCTTTAGTCATCAAAGAATCTAGAGTGGACAAACCTTAGTCTAAGCTTCCAAAGATTAATCCAAAAGACAAAGGTAAGGGCAAATTGGTAGAAAAGCAAAAATCAAAGGTCAAACTGGTACAGAGAAGCATTGAACATGATCATGAATTTGCATTGTGGTTGCAGGCAGAGTTAGATGAGCAGGAGAGGGTAAGAACAGAAAAAAGAGCACCTGAGGTACAGAGGTCAGTGCCTACAACTGAGGTTGATGAAGTGGATGTTATGCTTGAGAATGGTCAGATTGTTAAAATGACTAAAGAAGCCAGCAGAATGTATGCAGATATGAAAGCAAAGGGGTTGAATGATGATACTGTGTATCAAGCATACGAAGAAAAGAAAAAGGGTAATCCTCTGCAGGTGGCTTTGAAGAAGAAAATTGAAAAGGAAAGGAAAGAAAAACATGATAGAGATGTTGCTAGGAGGAGAGCAAAGAAACCTACAAAGGCTGAATTGAAAAATGATCTGGTATGTAAGCCCAGAGGAGATAGAATTCCTACAGGACAATTAAGGAAAATGTCATTGGAACAATTACAAAAGATGTATGATAATAGTCCTTATGTCAATCCTAAAGCAAAGGAAAGGTTGGAAAAGAAAAGGAAAGATGATGCTGAGATTCAAAGAAGATTACAGGAAAGATATGAGCTGATTGATGAAGAGCTTGAGAAGGAAAAGGAATTGAAATTGAAGATTGAAGGAGTTAGAAGGTCATTTGCTAAATTTCAAGAGATGGATGATAATGTTTATAATTTGGATAGGGATGAAGAGATATTAGAAAAGATGATTGTAGTTAAGCCTGACAGATCAGAAAACATCAATTTGGATGGTGAAGAATATTCAGAAATTATCAAATGGGAAGCAGTATTGATAGCAACTGAAGAAATGGCTTATGAAATAAGGATTGAAAGAAAGAATGGAGTTGTAAGCTTTCACAAGTCAATACAGGATATTCTGAAAAAAATTCACAAATTTGATGTATATGATATCTATAAGATTGGGTTAGAAAAGGATTTGAAAAATGTTAAAGCAATCTTGAAAGGCATGTGTGGGAATGGATATAAATGATGTTTGAGCCTGAGATGTATGGAGATATATTTTTATGTGATGAGTTGGTTGCTTACTGGAGATATTTTGCTAGAGTAGGAGTGCATTGTATTTCTCTCAAGAATGGTAAATATTTGTATATGTTGGAAGAGAGAGAGTACATTCTGAGCATGGTACTGTTGAAGCAACTAATGGAAAAGAAATTGCAAGTTGCAGTGAAGACTGAAAAAGGCAAAGACATTATTTACTGGATTATGAATCAATTCTACATGAGAGATCAAGCAAGCAAGAAAAGATAAAACTCTCCTACAAAAGAATGAAGCTGAATGCAGAAACTTAATGCAATGCAAGATTGATCAAGTTTAGGGGGAGATTGTTGGGATCTAAGCAGAATTGATCAAGTGTAGAAGTCTAGCCACTATTTGTTTTAATGATAGCCACTGCTAATGTAGAAGTAGTGCCACTGTTAGAAGGATTAAAGAACTAGCCACTGCTAGTATATTGGTAGCAGCAGTGCCACTGTTAGTGTAATTATGCTTGTGTCTGTAATTGGAACTTACTACCACTGTTGGTATAAAGTAAGTTGCTCCCACGGTTGATGTTTATAAGTCGGTTAGAGTTATTTATGGGATAAATTTGAATTCCATAATAACTAGAGATTGTATAGGACTCTATGTATTATAAATAGAGATTCTTAGACCTAGAATAGGTTAAGATTAGTTTTACGCAGCTTCAAGGTTTTCTGTAACCCTAATACTTAAGTGTATTCGTCTTATATCATTAATAAGATTGAAGTTTTTGATAATCAATTGTGTATTATAATATTATTATAATTCTTGATCTTCTTAATATTATTAAGTGTGATTCCGCAACTTCTCAATAATAATTCAAGGCTTATTGAATTGTTTATTAGATAATTCTGGGTTTAACATATTCCCTTACAACCCCATACACTCTTCATGTACCACCCACTTTTCACTCTAACACTTCAACCCATTTTCTCTCTACTCTCCCTCTCTCTAATTCTCTTTTTCTATTTCCAGAGAACTCAGCCTCCATAGAACCACCTATCACCACCATAAACCACCACCTCACCACCATAAGCCACCACCTAAATACTACACCATTCTTCAAGATTTTCACAAGAAAAGGAAGCTCTCAAGAACCCCATTACAAATCTGCCATTCCTTCATCTTTAACACCATTGTAAGAATAATTATCATTTTAAATACTCTTAAAACATGATAATAAGTTCACTCAACAAGTATTATAACAAGATATTATACAAAAACCACTTTTCCTAACTTGAATCTTAACAAAATGTGAGATATACTTTCTGTCCAGAAAGATGTGTCCACTTTCACGATTTTTAGAAAGATCATCTCTCAATGAAAATGGATGTTTTTATAGTAAAAACTTAATTTAAAGAAGTAAGCTTTCCAACCCCGAAAACCTCATATTTTTCTTAGCTCGTTTATTATTTTTAATAATTCAACTAAAAACACTTATACAATCTGCTCTGAAAAGTCAGAATCTTGGTTCATATGGTTTTGACCATATCTTGAGCTACACAACTCTAAATGACTTGAAATCACCGCCAAAATCTTATAAATTTTCTTAGCTACAAAAGTTGTACTTATAGTTTTTTCTTGAAAAGTTGTAGATTTTTCCCAAATATTCGATCTTCATGCATGTGTCTAGATTGGTCAACTGTTGGACCTCATAGGGCACATGCAATTTTTATAAATACTTAGACTACTCTAAAATTCATGGAAACATTATTGAATGTGGTTAACATATGGGGGAATAACTGGTATTTTTCTTGGGAGTTAATTCGGAATGTATAATTTATTAAAAATTAGACAACAAGTGCATTTTTTGGAAAATGATATAGTGGACTGATTTTACTAACACTTTAAAAACTGACCCTTACGGGCTTGCTATAATTGGACAAACTAACTTTTTATGGTCCATAAACACATATAAGGTTTGGATCAAACCGGGAAGACTTGACCATGTCAACAAAAGCGGCCCGATTTCTAAAAACTTATTATATTTGGAAAATGGTAACAAAAATGGGTTTGGGTGACTTAGTAACTTGGACCAAAAATTAATTTTAGGAAGTTTCCCGAATGAAAAACTTACACTTGGGCTAAATATTGAAATCTGACCAGACCTCAGTGTTGCATGACCTGCGACACTACCTGCGACACTACCTAAGTGTCGTTAACTAGTGTCGCTACTTATTTAAAAACTGACTTGAACCTGCGACACAAGACTTAGTGTCGCTATCATGCGACACTGATATCGCGTAAAAAGTCATGTTCTTACTACCGATATCTCTCTCATTCTAGAACGATTCTTGGCCTTTTAAACTTAAAACCAATACAAATCAATGATATTATGCCAAGATGGTCAAAACAAGGTTGCACGATAAAAATCAAGCAAAACGGATGAAAAATGAAGATTCTACACACATTTGAAGATTCAAGGCATCAAAATGAGATTTTAAGACAAAAGTGCCCATCATTAACATCCATCTCACCCAAGATGTTCGTTTTCAAATTACAAATCCAACAGAAGAAGAATAAACAAAAACGGATAATGAATGAAGATTCTACGCCCGTCGGAAGATCTAAATTATTCGTACGCAATATCTGGAGATAGGAGACATATTTTTGGATATCTTTACATCAAAGTCTTCATTTTTTAAATTACGAATCCAACGCAAAAAGAGTCAACGCAAACGGACGCATAACGAAGAAGATACGCACAAATTAAGCAACGCAGCCAAAGATGAGGACCGGGGCCGGTGGCATCCAGCCGCCGCCGGCCAGCAGCAAGCCGCCGCTGGCCTGCTGGTGGGTGGCGCTGGCCTCCACCACCATCTCTTTTTTTCCTTTTCCTCCTTGCGTGTACCCGGTGCACCACCTTTCGCTACTTTTCCGTACCCGATGCACCACCTTTCGCTACTTTTTCGTACCCGGTGCACCACCTTTCACTCTTTTTCTAATGTGAGCCTAAGGATGCTAATGTGAGCCATATTTTCCCTATCAATATAGCCCCTAGGCCTCCATTTGAAGATGTCCCATATGCATTAGGCATAATTCTCTCTTTACTTTCTCATTCTATTTTCTTACTTCAAAATTAGTGTTAGGCTAGTTAAGAAGCTTGTCTAAAGTAGAACAAAAGCTAGGGAACATTTTGTAATCTTTAGTTTACGTTTGGAGTTACGCTTATTAATTCAAGTCTATTCCTTCTCGCATTATAATCCGGGTTCTTTCTATCCTATTCTGTGACACCTGCCAAGCTAGGACTAGTTATTAGTTCCTACTTAACTGTTAATACATGTAATTAGTGTCGTACTAGGATAATTAATGTATCGAAATATATATTGTTGAATATATATGCTAGTATGCGATTTGGTTTAAATCGTACGAGTGTTCAAATCGAATGTGATTCGATTCAATTTATACGGACGTTGGTGATCAAATTTATTAAATAATATGAAATTATTTAATAACGATAACATACCCAAAATTTTATTTTGATAATATTTCAATTTCATTTCGTGTCGTATAATAAACGTCTACGCGAACTAAAACATTTAACGCACAAACAAAACCATTTGAATCATTAAGTAATTGGTAAAATACTTCAATAAATTTATTGAATAAACTTCGTATTTCAAAACTTATGTTTTAAACAATTAAAATGATTATTTAATATTTAAACGACCGGGGGAAACGAACACCGCACGGAGCGCAATTGTAGAAGCTGAGAAGGTGAGGCTTTCATCAAAACTCACCTCCCTCCTTTCTTCCTCCTCATTTTCACCCTACACTTTCTCTTTCCTTCTTCCATTTTCTCTCAAAAACTAACTATACCACCATCACATAAATCCTTCAAATTGCACCACCAAACTCGCTGCGATCGTCTTACTCGTTTGGGAGAAAAGAATCACCTCGCAAAGATCTACACTTCTACCTTTCCGGATTCTCGATTCATCACTTTGTAAGTTTCCGACAAAAACCCGAAACCTTTCGATTTCAAGTGTTTTTAAGTTTTAGCTGTTTCTTTAAGCTTAAAATGTCCAAATATGGGTTGGGTAAAAGTCTCAGGTCGAACGGAGGCTGGAAAACACCTTTTCGGCTCATTTTTCGGCCAACAGGTCGTTGTGTCGCAGAGGCTCCAGGACACCTGCGACACAAGCCTTTGTGTCGCATAAAATGAATTTGTGTCGCAGAGCGACACAAGCCCTTATATCGCTAAACCCTCACTTATGTCGCATATAGCGACACAAGTGACTATGTCGCAAAACCTAATTCCGTCGCATATAGCGACACAACACTTTATGTCGCATAAAATTTCGGATGTCGCACTTAGCGACACAATAGACTATGTCGCACCTAGCGACACAAGCCTTATGTCGCACGTTGTGTCGCATGAAACAGAACCAAGAAAACATAGATTTTACTAAGTGTTGAGACCTAAAAGTTTATCACTTGATTTCACCCAAATTCAAGTCCAGGTGCATTTTTCACCAAAGCAACATAGTAGAAATAAAAATTTTCCAAGCTGACCTGACAGCTCGACCCCAGCCAGGGGCTTTGCCCCTTGGACCCCGCCAGGGGTTGCCACCCCTTGGACCCCGCTAACCAGGGGAACTGCCCCTGGACCCCCGTCATTAACGGGCTTCGCCCTTACCCTAGGGCCACGAGTAACAGTGTTACATTTAAACTTTCACACAAAGTGATAAACTTGTATAACCTCAAACACGAATACGACATGACTTCTAAAACACTTTGGAACTCATTTTTCAATATAATAATAATGAGATTATTATTACAAACCGTCACCAACGGGCCGTACACGTATTCAAACACTTAAACAAACAACCAAATCATGGTAATTTGGACATTCTAGTTGGGCAAACAACTACAAGGTAGTCTTGATAGATACCTTCACATGTTTATAACCATCTCATGTCGTGGATACCCTCAGGTTACAAGTGTTCAAATCTGATATTACTTACAAACCTGTAAGATTCACCAACATTCGTGTTGACCTTTTTAGCATGTACTCTCAGGTACGCATACAGAGTAGGATTACTGCCGGACCTAGCTAGAGTCGTATGATTTCAACATAATTGCATTAACGGAGATTCTTAGCATTATCTTTTGCATATCTCGATTA